>OX451735.1:223168186-223768186 GCA_948472305.1 Vicia faba
AAAAGGAAAGTAACAATAAAGATAAAAGGAAAGTAACAATAAAAGGATTAAACTAAAATATAAAATAAAGTAAAGAGACATTTAAATATTTTACACACATGTTAAACTATGTCAAATTAAAACTAAATTAAAAATTAAAAAAACATGAAATAAAACTACATTTTTTTTTATGTTTTTTTTAATTACAAGAAAAGAGAAATTTGTAAATAAAATGATGCTAAATATATTTTTTGGATTTTATTTTTTATAAAAATAAGAATAAAAGAAAGACGACTAAAAATTCACAACGATTTCTAACGTTTCTTATTTTTTTGCGGCTTTTTCAAGCATAATCAGCTCTTGACTTGTAAAGAGAAATTGTAGATAATGTCATGGAGAATCATATGCAAAAAGAACCGCTCAAAAATGCCAAAATTTGAAGAAGTTATAATTTTTGAAATTTAACTCAAGAATCGGCAAAAAATAGGTCCAACCACTCGTGAACACTTGTTATGCAATGATGCAAATGGAGGATGGGATCTTAGGTCAAAAATTGGGGTATGAAATGTATAATTAAATTAAGATGGCATCTGAAGACATGGAAAATACTACTTTCGTCACACAGTGGAGCACTTTCTGTTACAAGGTTATGCCTTTCGGTTTGAAGAACTCTAGCGTGACATATCAGCGTGCTATGATAGCTTTTTTCCATGACATGATCCATCACGAGATAGAGGTTTACGTTGATGACATGATAACTATATCTCAGACTGAAGAAGAACATCTCGGCCACCTACATAAGCTGTTTGAGAGATTGAAGAAGTACAAGTTGAGGCTGAATCCAAACAAGTGCACCTTTGGGGTAAGATTCGGTAAACTCTTAGGTTTCGCCATTCAAGAAATGTCAGCTCCCCATATCGAGAAGGAAGTCAGAAGTTTCTTGGGACGACTGAATTACATCGCCAAATTTATTTCCCATTTGATTGCTACTTGTGATCCAATCTTCAAGTTACTGAAGAAAGATCAAGTAGTGAAGTAGAACGGATATTGTCAAATAGCCTTCGAAAAATCAAGGAGTACCTCTAAGAACCTCCAATTCCGATGCAACCAGTTGAAGGAAGACCTCTGATCATTTACCTAACAGTGTTAGAGGACTTAATGTGGTGCGTACTGGGGCAACATGATGAGTCTGGTCGAAAAGAGTATGCGATATACTACCTTAGCAAAAAGTTTACCGACTGTAAAACAAGATACTCACTGCTCGAGAAATCTTGTTACGCTTTGGCATGGGCTTCTCGCCGACTAAGACAATATATGTTAACTCATACTACTTTGTTGATCTCTAAGATGGATCCAATAAAATACATATTCGAGAAGCCCATTCTCTCCGGGAGAATAGAAAGAAGGAAAATGGTCTTGACAAAATATGACATTCAGTATACTATCCAGAAGGTAATCAAAGGAAGTATATTGACAGATCATTTGGCTCATCAAGCGGTAGGTGACTATTAGTCTATGAATTTCGAGTTCCCGGATGAGAATATTATGTTAGTTACAGATTATGAAGAACCTGTACCATATGAAGGACCTGAGCCAGGATCCGATGGACTATGGTTTTTTATGGAGCTTCTAATGAGCTTGGTAATGGAATTGGTGTGGTAATTGTATCTCCTAAGGGTTTCCACACGCCTTTCACTGCCAGATTATGTTTTGAATGTACCAACAACATGGTCGAGTACGAAGCATGCATCATGGGTATCAAAGATGCTATGGATATGAGAATCAAATTCTTAAGTGTATACGGGGACTCATCCCTAGTGATCAGTCAGATTAAGAGAGAATGGGATACGAAGCATCCAAATCTCATTCCTTATCGAAAGTATTGTTGACATTAATTTCGTACTTCGAGGAAATAACTTTTGAACATATTCCACGAGAAGAGAATCAATTGGAAGACGCATTAGCTCCTATGTCATCTATAATAAGAGTTAGATGGGACAATGAAGCTCCTCAAATTACTATTGAGAGACTAGACGAACGGGTACATTGCTACGAAGTTGATACTGATGGAGTAGAAGAAAATCATTGGTTTCATGAAGTGAAAAGGTACCTCGAGGCTCAAGAGTACCCCAAGGGGCGTCTATCAATGACAAGAAATTTCTATGGAGGTTCTCTTCCAAGTTCTTTCTGAGTAACGAAATTCTGTACAAGCGCAACCATGATTCAACTTTTCTTCATTGTATAGACAAGAAGGAAGCTGAGAATATTATGGAAGATATGCACGAAGGAGTCTTTGGTACTTACTCCAGTGGGAATACAATGGCTAAGAAGACTATGAGAGCGGGTTATTATTGGTCGACTATGGAAACAAATTGCCATCATCATTCCAGAACTTGCCACAAATGCCAGATTTATGCTGACAAAGTACATGTACCTCCGGTTCCTTTGAATGTCTTGACTACTCCTTAGTTGTTTGTAATATGGGGCATTGATATGATTGGAGATATTAAGCCTATCGCTTCAAATTGATATCATTTCATCCTAATCGCTATTGATTACTTTACAAAATAGGTTAAAGTAGCCTCATTTGCCTCCATTACCAAGAATGTTGTTGTTCGGTTCATTAAACATAACCTCATCTGTCAGTATGGTATACCTGAAAGGATCATCAGAGGTAATGGTACCAGTCTCAACAATACTATGATCACGGAACTTTGCATGCAGTTCAGGATTAAGCACCACAATTCTTCTCTATATCAACCGAAGATGAACGGTGCAGTGAAAGCCGCCAACAAGAATATCAAGAAGATTTTGAAGAAGATGACGATGATGTACAAATATTGGCATGAAATGCTACGATTTGATCTTCATGGTTACCCGCACTTCGATACGCACATAAACTGGGGAAACCCCGTTCTCTCTAGTCTATGGTATGGAGGCTGTTTTACCTGTCGAAGTCCAGATTCCTTCCTTAAGGAGGATGAAAGACGCAAGTTTAGATGAAGACGAATGGATTCAGACTCGACTGGATCAAATGAATTTGATAGATGAAAAAAGGCTCCCGACTGTTTTTCATGGTCAGATGTATCAGAAACGCATGATTAAAGCCACAGGAAAGTCAAACATCGGGTATACCATACTGGTGATTTGGTAATAAAGCACATTATCCTACCACAAGGTGATCTCAGGGGCAAATGTACTCCCATATACGAAGGGCCATTTGTAATCAAGAAGATATTTTCTGGCGGTGCTATGATACTTACCACCATGGACGGTGAAGATTTTCCACACCTTGTGAATGCAGACATAGTAAAAAAATACTACGCATAAAAGAGACCCGCTAGGCTGGTAGGCCTAGGCAAAAGTAAGGGCGTCCCGGCGAACCAAAAGGGTTCGGGAAAAAATTAGGGATATATATATATATATATATATATATATATATATATATATATATATATATATATATATATATATATATATATATATATATATATATATATATGTGTGTGTATATATATATATATATATATATATATATATATATATATATATATATATAAATTGTACACCCGGCAAGTCGAAAACCTGAAAAGGCGGCTTGGGCAAAAAAAGCTATTCTGGTGGGCTGAAAACCCGAAAGGGCAGTCCAGGAAAAAGTTAGAGATTAAAGTGTATGACTACGTCCCGTTGGATCATCTACTTACAACAAGTTTTATCATCAACGTCAAGTTCAAATAGTATAGAGCAATTCAATCAACTTCTTCTGACAGCGAGGGATGAGATGCTTGAAGACATAGGGGCAATAGTAGAGTTGAAACTCAATGGGATCGTTTCCATATAGCTGTTTTTCATTGTTTTTCTTTGTACTCCTTTTTGTTTTACGACGATTTTCTCTTACTAGGATTTCTGTCTCCTTGTATAAAATTGCCTTTTATAGGCAAATTTTCTAAATCAATACAAATATGCTTCAAAATTCAAAATTGTTTTACTTTCTCTATTTTGTATGCAAAAATGTCTAATGAATACATTGAATAAACATATGCCTTGAACTTGATTACTGTTAATGAAATATATGCATAAAAACAGGATTAGCATTTACTAAAGACTCTATTATTTGGGATAATTTCAAGTCATCCACAAATATCCACATAGAAATTCCTACAGATCTATCATCACAAACTCATACCCTTCATAGATTGTTCCCTCAATGAAATTTACAGACATTTAATTCTTCAGCGGAGTTTATTTCTCCAACACCGTAAAATCCCCAGTAGAATTCTCTTCTCCAGCAGGGTTTATTTCCCCAATAGAGTTTATTTCTCCAATTATCGTAGTTCACCGACAAGATTCTCTTCTCGGGCCAGATGTCGTTCAACTTTGTCCTTCCCAGAAGAGTTGACATCCATATCTGGAACTTGGTCAGACAACACATTAGAAGGTTATCCATCTCTTTTATCCCCAGTCAGGGTACATAAGAATCAAGTCCTTCAAGAGAATGGTGAATGACTAATCATCCTGCAATTCTTCTACTCCCAAGCAGAAGTCGAACGTCCCCAGCGGAATGTCCTCGAACAGAAAGCAGAGATTCCCCAGCAAATTTGTTCCTAGCAGAAACTGAAGATTCATATTCTTCATTCCCCAGTAACAATTAGGGATTTGTTTTCCCCAGCAAAGATGTTATATGAAGCAATCGTCAGCAAAATCTTACATCCATACATCATTTATAAAATATCATAGCATATGCGTACGAAACGCATACATTATTCTCATTTATTTTGACAACATCATTACACAATGCATTACATACATCATGACATTGCACAAAACTATCTTTGTTTCTTTCAGGTTAGTTCGCAAGTAGATAAATAATTTCAATAATTTATCATCCTTCAGATACAATCAGTCAACGATTCATTCTGATACTCCTTTAGATACAATCAATCCGCGATTCATTCTGATGATCTTTTGGATACAGTCAGACATAAACTCACTCCGATACATATTCTAGATATAGTTCATATACGATCGAGACATAGATCCATTCTGATACTCATTCTAGTGCATATTCCAGATACAATTCAGATATGATCAAGACATAGATCCATTCTGATATTCATCCCAGTATATCTTTAGATACATCCAGGCGTAGGCTAATTCTAATACGAATCTCGAATACAGTCGGGCGAAGACTCATTCTGATCCTCTCATAGATACAGTCAAGACGTAGACACATTCTAGAATATCATTCAAATACAATCGAGATGTAAGATTCATTCTGACACTCCCTAACACATCTGCTAGATACAGTTGGACACATACCCATTCTAGTATACTTCTCAGATACGGTCGAACTTAGACTCATTCTGGTACTCCTACCAACAGTCATTATGGGTGGCATCTATAAGCCCATATCCGCTACATTATGTCATTTCCCTGAACGGAATCTTTAAGCCCATTCAAGCAATACAATCAACTAACAACGTTACTTAGTGCGCATGCGAGTGAAAATTTATGGGCACTTAAGTGTTCAATCCTCTTCCACCTTTAGATTACGGATGGTGAGCATGCCAATCTAACTCTTCAGGTTTAAGAAGACTGAACAGGGGCAGCTGTTGTACCCCAAAATTTTCCCTCCCATTTTTTTTCAAGATATCTCCTTATGCTCCTAGGGTTTTCAATTGCTCAAGGCTACTCAAGGTTGGACCAGACAAACCCTCCTCCTAAGTGCCATACCCCAATTTTTGACCTAAGATCCCATCTTCATTTTCATTTTTTATACAAAAATCAAGGTCACGAAATACGGTCGGTTTTAACCTCTCACCTTCGAGCATTGCCTATGCAGAGATTGTCAAGTGTTTTGAACATTTTTAGCATATGTATCACTAAATTCTAATCATATACAAGGTGTATGTTTGTGTTTATTTTGTTTCGTGTGCAGAAACAGGTCTGAATCAAGAGCATCAGGTATTGCGCCTCAGTTAGGGTTTTTGGTCCCTCAAGTGTTCAAGAATGCTCAATCATCAATTCTCAAAGGATTCTTCATCAAAGCTTAGCCTCTAATATCAAGAGAACAGTCAAGGTTTCATTATCACTGGTTCACATGTGCATCAATGCGTCTTGGAATGCAAGAAAAGATCAGGCTATGTGAGACGATTTAAAGCACTTCGACCAAAAGTCAACTTTTTACAAGATCAAGTTCAAACTATCATAACTTCTTCATTATTCAATATTTTTTAATGGTTCATTTTCCGTATGACTCTCCTTGATGTCACCTCCAACTTCTCTTTACAAGTAAAGAGCTGATTATGTGCAAAAGATCATCAGAAATTCGAATACTTTAGAGGTCCTTTTGTGAGTGTTGACCTAATTTCAAGTTTTTGTTTCCAGACTTCCAAGGATCGTATCTTCTTCAATATTAAGCATTTTGGGACGATTCATTTTGCATGTTGTCGTAAGCAATGTCATCTACAAGTTCTCTTCACGGATCGAAGGAAAATTGTGCTTAGAAGACCTTGAAAGTTATTAAATCATTATAGGACATTTCTTGACTTAGAATTGTTCTTAACCTTTAATTTCAATTCATGCCATAATTGTTTTCTCGAAGATGTTGATTCTTATGTTGAGATCGTTCATGGTACAAAATGTTGAGTATGAGGGTCTTTGATTGCTTTGTTATTTGTGTTTGAAGCATTGGTGATTATTGGATTAGAGTGGAGTTTTGACCAATTTTCTTTAAAAAAACTTTGTTTGTTCCTTCATGTTGATTATTTTGAACCATATATCATAGTCATCTCAAATTCAAGGTTCTTTTTTGAAAGTGGTTTGCATCGGGTATTTCGTATCCAAAAGAATTCATTCAAAAATTCAAAGATGAAATTCTAATTCAATGTTCACCATTCAAGTTGATTCAATTTCATACAAGCTACAAAGGAGAAATTTTAATACATTCAAAGATTGATTACAAGCTACAAAAAAAAAGACAAATCCTAAACCAACAAAGCTCCTAAGACAACGCTTTGCTTCATGATGCATCAAATTTGTCCAAAATTTGTTCATAACAGTCTATCAACCTTGTTGTCCACAAATAATGCCTTGTCCTTGTCCAAGTTTCATAAAACTTGCATAATATGCCAAAACATAGCCCTGCTGCCCTATACTAAAACCAGACCATAAATAGTCTAAAAAACTTGTCAAAATTGCACAGAATTAGCAAATAAAAGCTACATGAGAAAGCTAAAAAAATAGTTAACTAACTGTGTTTAAATCCCATCAAATTTCCCCCCTAATTTTCTCATTTTTCATTCAATATAAATACACAAAAACAGAGGGGGAGAGGGAGCAAAAAAAAACTCAGAGAACATTGATGGCAAAAGAGATACATAGAAACACCTCTAACTTATGTTCAATAAACCATGAATCAGAAGATGAACATGGAGAAAAACATAAAATAGAGAGAAAGAAAGAGGAGAGATACCTTGACTCTGTTAAAATCCCCGCTCTCCATATTATTTTAACCTTACTTAAAACGCACTCTCCCTCCATAACTTCAAACCTGCATAACCTCTATAAGTTTCCAGAAATGTGTAGCAACTGGTTTTTTAACGAGAGTCGCCACTATTAGTTTTTATCCTAGGGAAGGGAATCTAACAGAAAACCCTAATTGCAGACAAAGATTCTAGGTTTCGGACTTCTTTAGACGAAAGGAAGGTGTTAGGAACCTTTCATCTACCTTTTTCACAAGGATATTAGGTTTTAGGTTTAGGTTCGGGTAAAACAGGATTTAAATTTTATTAGGGGAAAAGTGTCTCGATTTTTTAATAGGGGAACTCACTACGATTTTTTATCGTATGCCTACGTATCCTCTTATGAGGAATCAGAGTCTCAATTCATAGTTCTTATGGGGTTGGTGTTTTTTAGGGGTTGCAAACGTACTTTAAATCACCTCGCACTTGGCCGAGAATAGTGATTGCGAAGATTTTGACTAAATGCGCGGTGAGTCAAAATCTGTTTGAAACCCTTTTGCAAAAATAGTTGATTAGATTAGTTTGTTGCGAAAAATAGTTTGTTGTTTGTTGAGTGTTTTTTAATCGTTTTAATTGTGAAGAAATCTTGTTAATGCATGATTAAAGAATATTTTAATGAAAAATATATAAAATAATGCATGAGTTTTTGAATAAAAATAATTTGTTTATGATAATATAAATAATAATTTCATATAAATAAATAGTAAAGTATAAAAATTAATAATAATAATAATTAATAATAATAATAATAATCATTAAATAATAGAAAATAAAATAGAATAACAAAAAAAATTAGAATTATGAAAAAAATATAGAAAATAATAGATAAACAAGGGGGGTGTTATTTCTATCTAACAAGTAAAAGAGGGGGGTGCTGAAATTAGATTTGGGTTAAGCAAAAAACAATTCTGGATAAAGGGGTGCTAATTGTTTAGGTGTTTAGCAATGTGGGTAAGTGGAGGTGCATAAATCAATTGGGCTTTGGCCCAACACGTTATGGAGGGGGTCCAGGGGGATTGGGTGTAGCGAGGGAGCATGCGAGTACTATGGGACATGGCCTTACGGCCGTCCGATCAAGTTCTAAGGGATAATAACACGGGAGCATATTAGTTATCATGGGTGCGCGTCTACTGGATCGTACGATGTATACACATTTTTGTTTACCATTTTATTAATTCATTTTCATGTTTTACAGCAATCATATCTTCCTCTCTCTTCTGCGATAGCCACCAACCCTTTCCTATTTCTACCCTAACATCGCCAACAGCAGCGCCATACCCCAATCTCCCTATCCATTGTAAATCTCCCAATATCAACAATCAGAAAAAGCTAAGAGAGATTACCCCTTTTGTGATTTTGTTGTTTCCTCTAACTTTCTTTTCCGAGCGATGCTAATCTCTTTTCCCCTATATTTGTAGGTTCTGCGAATGGAGATTTCCGGTGATGAGAGGTTGAAGATGATGGTAGACAGTGGATCAATGACTAGAGATTAAGGTTTCATATTTTGAAACCCCAATCGCACCAGCCCTCTTTTTCAATGGCGTTCGATTCTTCGAGTTCGTCCACTCTGATCTCCTCTGTATTCCCCCTTTTCGGTACTGTTGTTCTTCTTGGTTTTTCAGTTCTTCCTCCTTCCTCCTCCTCACTTTTTGTTAACCTCTATATTTATAGGTTTGTGTTATAACCCAATTTCCCCCCCTAAGATCCCTTCATTATAGCATGTTGATTCAATCATAACAAGATCACATTAGGGCTTTTGGTTCTCCTCCCTATCTTTAGCTTTTCTCTTTGAGGAATCACTAAGCACTTTGAATTGTTTTCTTTTGTCATCGTGAATGTTTTGTCTTGATTTTCCTTTTAATTAATAAAATACAATGTTGGTTTGTCTTACTTGTTAATAATATAGGTAAGGGAAATGTGGCTTAGCAAGTTGATCCATGGGTTCATGAGTTTATTTCCATGCCCTAGTCAATAAAGCTTAAGAACTTAAAACCTCACCATTGAAGTTGTTTTGGAAGAAATGGCATGGCAAGGTTAATTTTGGTTCATCACATTTCAAAGTTACCAAATTGATTCAAAAGAACAAGGGGTTGATGGAAGAAGTTATCATGGTTGGACAAGGTCTTGTTCCATTGATCACAAGTGCATATTTCTCTCAATTCTCAAGATATGGAAGTGGTTTTGGTGGCTATGAGTTCTCATTGTCATCCTCAACAACTTCTATTTTCAAATCAAGAGTGTTGGTACAAGAAGGTTGTTCAAAATTGTCAAAGTTCCTCAAAGAATTTTCTTGATCTAGGAGCTAGGGTATTGAACTTCAAAGAAGAATATCTTGTTCATATTTTGGTATTTTTGAGTGATTCAAAAAAAAGTACTTATCTTAAAAGGGTTATTAACAAATCACTTCAAAAGTTTCAAGGATTTTTCATGTGGAAGAACTTGATGATGAAGAAAGATTACAAATCCTTCAGATGAACCCCCAATTTCTCAGGTGTGACTTCAAATGATCATAACTTGGTCAATTTTTATCACCTTGAGCCCACTATTTTTCCACAATGATCTTAAGGATCTGAAACTTATGCCTTCTTTTATGTGCAAAGTTAGAAAATGGATAGAAGATACCCTAAGGATATAAAAGATTATAGGTCATTTCATGATTTTTTGCAACTTCAACAATTCATAACTCTCTAAATTTTTGGAGATTTTGAATGGTTCAAGTTTCAAAATTTCATTCAAGAGGTCTATTTCATGCCATCTTTTTAGGTCAATAGCAAATTCCAAGTGGAAGGCCATGTTTGGATGCAAGACATTATAGGTCACTTTTGAAGAAAATTATGAAATATTTCTAAGTATGGAAAGTCAACCTTTTTCCCCCAACTTTGACTCAATGCAACTTTCAGCTCAAGCATCCATTTAACTCCAATCTTTTTCCATTTCAAAGCTTGTAACCTCATCTTTCTAAAGCATCAATGATCATGCCTTAAGACCCCTTGAGTTGAAAATTCCATTATTTTGAAATTGGTAACTTGGAACTGAATTTCTCACCAAGTCAAAATTTTGAAATCCATAATGTGGCCTTTAATCACAAGATTTATGCACGTTTTTTATTTAAACTTGATTAACAAACTTGCCAGAAGGGTTTAACACCTCAAAACGCAAAGATTGGATGAGTTTTGGTGAAAATAAGATCACACTTCACTCGTGCATCAGGTTCACACGAATTCCCTCCAAAATGCATCATTCACTCTTCCTTTTAATCCATTTTGATTCTCCTATAAATACATGAACTATCCCATTCATTTTCTCAAGCTTGAATGGCCAGAATCACCCTGCCAAACTTGCTCCATAACTCAATTTTATGTAACTTCGTAATCAGTATTCAAGCCTTTTTTAATCCAATTTTTCTATCAATTGACCTTCCTTGATCTTCCCTGAATCTAACCATACAATTACTTTCAAGAATCGTGGCCTGTATTGCTCCATAGAAGTCCAGTTTCAGAGCTCTGCAACTCAACTTTAATAGGTAGATTTCTCCATCAATTCTTCAAAACTTTGATATCATTGCGATGCTCTCATTGCCATGGTTCTAGTCGCAACACTTACTTTTATCTGGAAACACGTTTTGACCATGAAATTTCAAATCCCTTTTCAAAACTTTCCTTCTAAATTGCTTGAGCTTCAATTTATATAAATTTGTCGCGAAGGTGTGGTTGTGTTTGTCTTCAAGAGACGAAGCAAATGACATAGGTCTGAGCTTCTGATTTTACAGTTTGAGAGACATGCAATTCACGTTGCTGGAGGTTGAAGATGACCAACGTGTCATCTTCCAACCAATGAAGGCGCGCCAATTGTTTTTTTTTCTTTTCTGATTTAATAAGTGATCCAGTATTTTATTCACTAATGACCATGATATGCACAGCGCGCCAGATCCCTTGGATTTGATTACTAATGCATTTTGACACTCATCCATTGGTCCACATCTTTTGGTTTTTTATTTTATTTTTTTATTTTTATATTTAATTATTTTAAACTTCAAAAAATCATAGAAAATTCATTTTTAGTCTAAAAAATCTAAAAAAATTATGGAAAATGTTTTTGATTCTTCTCTTTCTGATTTTTATTTTTTCACAATTTTATTTTATGTTTTGATATTTTTTATAAATTTTCACTTTATTTGAATTGTTTTAAATGTTTAAAAAATACTTTTATGCATTTTTAAATTCTGAAAAAAATTATGGAATGATCCAATAATATTGTGACAAATATTGGTGACCTCATTTATTTTTTATTTCTGACTTTGTCATTTTTTTAATCATTTTTGGTTTATTTGACTCATTTCTTTTAATTTTAAAAATAGTTTCTGACTTTAAAAAATTACCAAAAATTTAATAAAAATATTTGAGTCATTTTCTGATTTTTCTAGGGTCTTACTTTTTATTTCTTGATTAATTTGAACATAGTTTATATTTTTCTCTTTTATTTCTAGTTTAAAACATTTTAAAACATTTTAAATATATATATTAAATGCAATATTATTTTGTGATTATTTTCTGGCTGATCTTGGGTTGAATTTTTGATTATGAACTTTGTTAACATCATTGGATCCATGGTGTTGAGTCTAACTCCATAAAAATGGATGAATGATTTTAATAATAGTTTAATTAAAGTTTAATTCAAATGTGGTTTGTATTATTTCCCACCCCTTTTCATCTCATCCCTTTCTTATTGCATTAAGTGTTATTGGAGCATGATCTCTATATCATGTCTCAAAAGAAATGGTGTATAGATTGCTATTGACCGACCTCAATATATGTACGACTTCTATATAAGTCCACTTACGATTGCTTAACATAGCGCTAAATTTTGTCCCGATTCGAATAAATGATCATTTGGGGCCCAAATCTATGTTTGCAAGCCCAAGTATGTTAATTTGATCTCTTTGATCCAATAACTTTGAGATTCATTGTGTGGAGGCTTTGATTCTACCAACCCTCTAATGGATCTACAACACTTTTGGTCAACGCGGATCACTTAAACATTGTTGATTATTAAATGATACTTGTGAGGATTCCAAATGGATGATATACTTGACAAAAAGCAAATGTAACTTGTTGTGTGGAGGCTTTGGTTCTACCAATCCTCTAATGAGTTCCAAATGTAAGTTTCAAGATGGTCATCCAACTAACCACTAATTATTAATTTGTTTCACTTTATGCTTTTATTTTTTATGCTTTATGTACCATTTTCTTTAAGCATTACATTTCATGTTATTTGTATTTTGCTAACTTGAGTATTTATATCCTTGTTATCTTTGTTTTGCTCACTTGAGCCTTTATTTTCTTTTTCAAAACACCTAATAATCAACATGAACCCTAAAAAAGGCTTTAATGGTACTTGGACTATTTGGTTACTAACCTTGGCATTATGGAGCATTGGACTTCTTGGACTTAGGATTAGAAACCTTGGCCTATGTTGGAGACCTTGTAACCTTAATTGATATTTTTTCTGGAGCTCTTGAGGTTTACCTCAAGACATTGGGTTGTTTGTTTGTTTTGTGTGAAGGTTATTGTGATTACATTCTTTTTTTGTAATCTGGGATTCACCCGTATACAACCATTACTCTGCCCAATTTTTTGTGAAGACTTAATACACTTGAAGTTTGGTTCTCAAGAGGTCTAGTATCTTTGTTTGTTTGGTTTCAATCCAAAGAATGGGAATTATATCTTGACTCATAATGTCAAGTATTGGCTTCTTGTTGGTTAGATGGTTCTTATCCCTAGATTTTACCTTATGCTTTAGGATAGTCTCTTCTTCTCCTCCCATCTTCTTTAATTTCAAAAATCTTCTGCCTCCTTTCGAAAACCCTTCTTGTTTCTAAATTTGAACCACTTTCATAATAAACTTGACTTAGGTCCATGCACTTTCAAAACATTTTTCGTAAATAAACTTCAATCAACTTAATAATACCTTGACGTTTTTTGTGAGAAGACAAAGTCAATCCATCTCATTTCAAACCATGTTGCCCCCTTGGCTTATTTTTATTCTAAAACCTTTCTCAAAAGGTTGGACTCTTGTCAATCCTTGTAGTGATGCAAACAACTATACTTCTATAATATATAGTAAAAAGCGATATTTTCCACTTGGGTGTTGATTGAGGCATTGTTGATTTTAAAATCCAAGCC
Organism: Vicia faba; assembly: GCA_948472305.1. Classification (NCBI taxonomy): domain Eukaryota; kingdom Viridiplantae; phylum Streptophyta; class Magnoliopsida; order Fabales; family Fabaceae; genus Vicia; species Vicia faba. The sequence goes on from OX451735.1 coordinate 223,181,871, forward strand.
AGATCCTCCACTTTTAGATGATGCAAATTCTACTTTCTCATGATTGTGGGTAGTAAGTATCTTTTCCACATGGACAATGACGATGATGTCTTATCTCATAAAATTAATCAACACACTTGTGTTTTAAAATTTTAAAAGAGGAACTATGTGTACCCTGATCCCCTGTTGCACGAAAGGTGGTACATAGGCACTAAAGGTTCGCAACCGCGGCGGGTGCAAAAATCATACAAAAATATATTTATTTTCTCACCTCCACCATCTATTTTTCATACAACATTTTACAGCCAAAATATACAGATTTTTCAAAGAGGTTCTTGCGGAGTACTGTAGTTGTTTAGGGTGCTAATACCTCCCCTTTGCATAACTAACCCCCTTACCTTGAATCTTCCCCCCCCCCCCCCCCCCCCCCTCTTTTGGGTTACTCGCTCTTTTCCCATTCCTTTGGAAACAATAAAGCACAGTGGCGATTTTTATTTTGATCTGTATAAGTCTAGTCAATCCAATGGCTTAGTCTTAAACATTTCTACCGCTACAGAAAAAATGGCGACTTCACTGAGGAAAGATTTACCTCTTGCTGGTCCATCCCTAAGTGGGTTGAGCCTATCTTTTTTTATATCTGTATATGTGATATTGTTGTTTATGTGTTAAATGTTGTATATATGTTTATCTGGATTTTCCTGGTTTTCAGGGTGCTTGGTGATTACTCATAAGTCCTATACCGGGACTTTGGCAAACTTTAAGATAGGACGGGAGATATAGTCATGTTAACTTTGAGGGAGTAATACTAAAAAAGGAGGCATGAGATCCCCCACTCAGTGGAGGCCCCTTTGACTGTAGTGTCGTTTACCGAGTAATTGACAAGATGTACTGCTTTTGACCTGGGAGCCTGCTGAAGCTGAGGACCGTAGAATACCTAACCCATCCTGGCCTTTTAGGTGTAGTGCAGAAGCTATGACGGAGTAATCCGAAAATAGTTGTCACACGATACTACACTCGGATGAGTTTTTCTTGAGAATATTACTATTTACCGAGTTAATCGGGAAGTTGGTAATATCTGAATGAAGGATGTAGACTCTGGGAACCTCTAGAACTTTGTTCGGAAGGTGATAATTTTTATACCATACCTTATGGGTAGTAATTTCGACCTCATGCTCGTGACGTTGAACCTATGAGCCCTATATGTGTGATCTTGTGTGTGATTGTTGCATCATGCATCCATGCACTCATAAGCATCTTTTGAAGAAATTTTATTTCAAGGGACTTAAAAGTTGACCATTTATGAATATCTCAGGTACTTTTTGCCCATGGATTCTAGAAAAAGAAAGATTGGATCCATCATTCCTCTCATGAAGCTTAGGATGAAGGAGGGTATTCTCTCGACCTTGGTCTAGTTCTATGATTCGATGTTCATATATTTACATTCCCTGACTATAAGTTGATGCCTACACTAGAGGAGTATTCTTATCTGTTGGATTTACCTATTAGCGATCGTGTACCTTTCACCAGTTTGAAGGGTGAGCCAAAATCACATGAGATTGCTGCTTTGATTCATCTGGGGAAGTCTGAGGTTGAAGCCCATATGACTACTAAAGGAGGGATTAGAGGGTTACCAACTCAGTTTTTATTTGAGAAAGCTCGTTACTTTTCCAAGATGAAGAGTACAGTCGCTTTTGAGGCCATCTTTGCTCGACTTGCTTACAGGTTGTTCTTATTTCCTAATATGGATAAGTTTGTTGACGTTAATGCTATCAGGATCTTCATGATTGGAAACCCAGTTCCTACATTGTTGGGAGATGCTTATTACTCTATTCATCTTCAGAATTCTTATCATGGGGGTGATTATCTGTTGTACGCCTATTTTGTACCGGTGGTTCATCTCTCATATGCCTCAGTCGGATGTTTTTTAGGATATCGGGAAGGAATCCCATTGGGCTCCTAAGATCATGTCACTTACTCACTTGGATATTGATTGGTATCATCGAGCTTACCAGGATGTAGAGATTGTCGACAGTTATGGTAGTTTCCCCAATGTACCTCTTCTTGGTACAAAGGAAGGAATTAACTATAACTCTGTTCTTGCATGATGACAGCTTGGTTATCCGATGAGGGATAAGCCAAATAGTATTCATTTGAGTAGTTTCTTTCTGAAGGAGGGAGAAGACCATAAGGAAGCTAGGGAGCAGATTGCGAAGGCTTGGCGTCACATTCATAAGAAGATTAGGAAAGATTTTGGACCAAGAGGGGCTGTTTCTTTGGAGCCATATCTTCAGTAGGTCCAAACGAGAGCTATTCAGTCGAAGATGTCGTATTCCCGAGAAACACCTATGCCTGATTTGTTTGCGAAGACCACTCATGTTTTTTTTACGAAGACCACTTCATGATTCAGGTTATTGGGAGGAGGTTGCCACCAGATATGCTGAAGAAAACCAGAGGTTGAAGGCTCAGATTTCTAGGCTTAGAGGGAAGCGCCAACGTCTATAGTGATCTCCATCAGCTTTGCTTCTTAGGGTTTTAGACTTTACTTTCATCTTTTACTTGGGGTTATTGAAACTCTTAATCCATTTTGAAGTTATTATAATAAAAAATTTCAGTATGTGTTATTACTTTGATATTCACAATGTGTCTATAAATCTTTAAGTCCCTTGAAATATTAATAACAAAATAAATCACGTGCATTGCATATCATGCATCATATTGCACATATTTCTTGAATTTATGCATATCCAGGTGTCTTACCAAGCTTTTTTACTTCATTCAGCAAGCTGTCTCACCACTACAACACTCGAGCTAATTTCAAAAGGAAGATGGATAACTAAGAATAAGAGAATCGCGAGCTGTGCGAGGAGGTTTCTGCTTTGAAGGCCGGAATGACCAATCTTACTACTCTGATGGAATCTCTGGTGGCTGCTCAGAATCAGCCACCGAGTGTTCAACCTCAACCAACAAGGGCTGCTACTGAAGCTCCAGTTGTTCCTGTGTCTGCTACTGTAGCTGTTGTTCAGAATCACATGCCTCAAGGTTATCCATGGGGAATACCAGAGAACTTTGCGCCTAAAAGTTTCAATCTTGGTCCTCAAGAAGCTCCAGTTGTTTAGACTACTGTTACTCCTGCACCTCCTGTGGTGCATGTTGCTCCTACTGCACCTCCTTCGGTGAATATGATTCCATTTGCTAATGATGATATGTGTCGTCCTTTTCCTCCACCAAGTGAAGACTTGGGTCTTTATGATAGAATGGATGATTTTCAAGAACAGTTTGACAAGATGCAGAGGGAGATGAAGGCCCTCAGGGGAAAGGAATTGTTCGGGAAGAATGTGAATGATTTATGCTTGGTCCCGAATGTTAAGATACCTGCGAATTTTAAGGTCCCAGAATTCGAGAAGTATAAGGGCAACACTTTACCTCGTGCTAATTTGGTGATGTATGTAAGGAGAATGTCTACCCATACAGCGTCTGCTGATTCACTTTTTTCAGGATAGTTTAACCGGTGCTACGCTGAAGTGGTATATGAGTTTGGATAGTGTCAATATCCATACTTTCAATGACTTGGGAGAAGCATTTATCAGACAATAAAAATACAACATGGACATGGCGCCTGACCTTGATCAACTCAAGGCCAGGGTTCAGAAAGACAGGGAATCATTCAAAGAATATGCACAGAGATGGCGTGAGGTAGTCGCCCAAGTGATTCCTCCCATGGAAGAGAAGGAGATGACTAAGATTTTCTTGAAGACTCTGGGTGCTTTCTACTATGAGAGGATGGTAGCGAGTGTGCCAAGTGACTTTACTGAAATGGTAGGCATGGGTATCCGCTTAGAAGAGGCTGTAAGAGAAGGCCGTCTAACAAAGGGTGAAATTTATGGAAATACGAAGAAGTCATCCTATGGGTTTACCAAAAAGAAGGAAGGAGATACAAATGTTGTTATACAAGATAGGAGAGTTAATCCTCCTATAAGAAGTTATCAGCGTCATTAGCAAGTCGCCTTAATTACTCCAGTTGTTGGTGTAACACCAACCACCATTGCTTATCAGAGACCATCCCATCAAGGGAATCACAGGTATAATCAGAGAAGGGAGAGTTATCACCCTATCCCTATGATTTATACTAAATTACTCCTTGCGTTAATTTAGAATAAGTTGGTTCTGACCCGACCACTTCCCGTTGTACCATAACCCTTGCCTTGGTATTACAAGGCAGACCAAACATGTGCTTTTCACCAGGGCATAATGTTGAGAATTGCTATCCTTTAAGGACTGAGGTGCAGTAATTGGTGAAGTATGGTATTCTATCTTTCAAAGATGTGGGCCCTAATGTGAAAGACAATCCTCTACCCAAGCATGGAGGAGCAAATGCTGTGAACATGGTGGCCGGTTGTACAGGCGACTTCCAGATTTTTGATATTAATATGGTTAGAGGATATTTGGTGAAAATGCATGCAGACCTCTGAATTTAGATACTATATGCATAACCATGCCAATTGTGCTATTTGCAGTACATATATACAGGATTGTGACAAGATAAAGACTGATTTGCAGGAGATGATGGATGAGGGCCTCATCAACATAATCAGGCCTAGGGCAGAGTATAAAGAGGAGGTAAATATGGTTTCTGGATGTCTTGGAGAGTTCAGAATCTTTGATGTGGTATATATGAATGAGGATCTTTCACAAATGCATGCTACTTTCTGCCACATGGCTGGTCAGGTGGAACATCAGTATGGATCTTGCCGAATTTGCTGTCGGGACTCCCGAGGATGTTCAATTGTGAGAAAAGGTGTTCAGTTGTTGTTGGATAATGGAACCATCAAGGTTACAGGTTAAAGGGATGATTACCATGAAGTTGATGTGCTTGAGGTTTGTTTGGCTGAAGAAGAGTCGGATGATGAGTATGCCTATGCAGATGAGTATTTCTCCTTAGATGATGATTTGTTTTCCAAAGATGACTCCATAATGACTTATTGTGTTGAAGAATGGGTAAACATTATTGTGCCTTGTTTTGGTGCACCTGCACATCATGAAGTTGAGTATCATAGCAAGTCAACTATTACTCCATTGGTGATTATTTTACCGGGTCCTGTCCTCTACAAGTCAGATAAGGTTGTACCCTACAAATATAATGCTACAATCTTAGAGGATGGTGTGGAAGTTCCCATCCAGCCGATGCCTAATGTTGGAAATATTACTGAGACTAACAGAGTGACCCGTAACGGTCGTGTATTTGCACCAGTTGTTCGTGGAGATGTTAGTGCTGGAAAGAAAATTGTTGAAAATGTTGAACCCAGGAAGGCTACGGGTGAATCTAGTGGGGCTACGCTAGAAAAGGATGTGGATGAGAGCGACTATAGAATTGTAGATCAGCTACTATAGACTCCTTCAAAAATATCTATCTTGACTTTATTGATGAACTCCTCTGCTCACAGAGAATCTTTGATGAGGGTATTGGACCAAGCTTTTGTGGAGAGTGACATTCCTGTAGACCAATTCAACAGTGTAGCGGGGAACATTACGTCATGTAATAACCTGAGTTTCTGCGATGATGAATTGCCAGATGAAGGAAGGAATCACAACTTGGCCCTCCACATCTCTATGAACTGCAAGAATGATTCATTATCTAATGTGTTGATTGATAATGGATCCGATTTGAACATTATACCAAGGATTACACTTATGAAGTTGAAATATCAAGTAACGCCCATGCGCCTAAGTGGCATTATTGTGAAAGAGTTTAATGGATCAAGGAAATCTGTTATTGGTGAAGTGGAATTGCCTATCCATATAGGCCCACATTTGTTTCATATTACTTTCCAGGTCATGGATATTGTACCCGCTTATAGCTGCTTGCTGGGACGGTCGTGGATACATGAGGCAGGGGCTATCACTTTGACTTTTCACCAAAAGCTAAAGTTTGTATGTGAAGGAAAAGTGGTGATTATAAATGGAGAACAGTCATTATTGATATCTCATTTATCCTCTTTCAGCATTGTGTAGGCGGATGAAGTTGTTGTTGAAACCCAGTTCCAAGCTTTATCCATTGACAACATAAGGGGAAATGGGAATTCTATGGTTTCACTTAAGGATGCGCAGCAGGTTGTGCGTAATGGTCATAGTAAAGTATGGGGGCAGATTGTGGACCCACCTGTAAAAAAGAATAGAGCTAGCTTGGGGTTCTCTGTGAAGAATGATAAAGGTAAGAGCATGAAGCCGAAGTTTGCTGCAAGAAAGTATCAAGACATCTTCTGTAGCGGGGGTTATCTTCATCCAAATGTCTCTGAGATTAATGCCATTGTGGAAGATGAAGCAGAGCCAAAAATGCCAAATTATATGACGCACGAACTTAGGGTTCAGAACTGGATCACCATTGATGTTCCATCTTGCATACATGTTTCAAAGTAATTTGTTTTGTTAATATTTTTGAAAAGCTTTAACTCTGCCTAAGGTGAAAGTATTAATATTGTATGGGCTTATCTGTTTGCTGTGACTTTTAAAATCAATAATAAAAGTTGTCTTTGTTTCCCAAATTGCATTTTTATTTTCTGCTTTTTCTTGGAAAATGGTAATCAGAAAAAAACTTTCAAAATAAATAATAACTGAAATTCAATCTGCATGATCACTTGTTATATGTATCATTTTCTAAAAACAATCATAAATCATATGTGCAAATTAATTAAAAAAACCCGTTGAATACAATGACCCTGCACCCTCTCCCAACTTTGAATGTCCTGTGTATGGGGTTGAAGAAGAAGACTATGATGAGATTCCGGAAGAGGTCCCACGGTTGCTTGAGCGTGAGGAAAATGCCATTCATCCATATAAAGATCCATTGGAAGTAATCAATTTGGGTTCAGAAGAAGATCCGAAGGAAGTCAAGATTGGAGCATTACTGCATCCTGATGTGAATAACAGGTTGGTTGAGTTGTTGAAAGAGTATGTGGACATTTTTGCTTGGTCCTACCAAGATATGCCTGGTCTAGATACGGATATTGTAGAACACCACTTGCCGCTGAAGCCAGAGTTCCCGCCAATCAAACAGAAGTTGAGAAGAACTCACCCAGATATGGCAGCAAAGATCAAAGAAGAAGTTCTAAAGCAGATTAATGCCGGTTTTCTTGTGACATCAGTGTACCCTCAATGGATTGCCAATATTGTCCCAGTACCGAAGAAAGACGGAAAAGTTCGCATGTGCGTAGATTACAGAGATCTAAATATATCTAGTCCAAAAGATGATTTTCCATTGCCACACATTGATATGTTAGTAGATAGCATAGCAAAATTAAAAGTTTTCTCGTTCATGGACAAATTTTCCGGGTATAATCAAATAAGAATGGCTCTTGAGGACATGGAAAAACAACGTTTATCACACCCTGGGGAACATTTTGTTACAGAGTGATGCCCTTCGGGTTGAAGAACGCTGGTGTAACATACCAGAGGGCTACGACAACCCTATTCCATGACCTGATGCACAAGGAAATTGAGGTATATATCGATGATATGATTGCTAAATCCCAGACAGAAGAAGGGCATGTAGAAGATTTGTTGAAGTTGTTTCAGCGTTTGAGGAAGTATCGTCTCCGCTTGAATCCAAATAAATGTACCTTCGGTGTTCGATCAAGGAAATTTTTAGGTTTCATTGTCATCCAGAAAGGGATTGAGGTTGACCCTGATAAAGTCAATGCAATTCAAGAAATTCTAGTGCCGAAAACTAAAAAGCAAGTCAGAGGGTTCCTCGGGCGTTTGAATTATATTTCTAGATTCATTTCCTACATGACTGCAATGTGTGAACCGATCTTTAAGTTGTTAAAGAAAGATCAAGGTTGTGTATGGACAGATGACTGCCAAAGGGTATTTGAAAGTATTAAAGAATATCTGCTTGAACCTCCTATCTTGCTCCCTCCTATTGAAGGAAGACCATTGATTATGTATCTGACAGTGTTAGATAATTCCATGGGCTGTATTCTGGGACAACAAGATGAAATAGGGAAGAAAGAGCATGTTATTTATTATCTCAGTAAAAAGTTTACTGATTGTGTGTCGCGGTATTCCATGCTGGAAAATACATGTTGTGCTCTGGCCTAGGCGGAAAAACATTTGCGGCAGTATATGTTGAATCATACTACTTGGTTGATCTCCAAAATGGGTCCAATCAAGTACATTTTTGAAAAGCCTGCTCTTATTGGGAGAATTGCCTGCTGGAAGATGCTGTTATCTGAATATGATATTGAATACCGCACTCAAAAAGCTATTAAAAGCAGTGTGTTGGCATATTATCTTGCTCACCAACCAGTCGATGATTACCAGTCTATGAAGTATGATTTCCCTGATGAGGATGTGATGTTTATGAAAGTGAAAGATTACGATGAACCATTGCCTGAGAAAGGTCCTGATCCTGAATCTCGTTGGAGTATGATATTTGATGGAGCTGTGAATGCTTATGGTAAAGGAATTGGTGTTGTGATTGTCACTCCACATGGATGGCATATTCCTTTCACTACAAGGTTGACATTTGATTGGACTAATAATATGGCAGAATATGAGGCTTGTATCATGGGTCTCGAGGAAGCTATTGATCTCAGAATTAAAATTCTATATGTGTATGGAAATTCAGCTTTGGTAATAAATCATATTAAAAGAGAGTGGGATACTCGTCACCCTGGCTTGATCGTTTACAAAGATTATGCTAGAAGATTGTTACCCTTCTTTAATAAAGTTGAATTCTATCACATTTCTAGAGATGAAAATAAAATGGAGGATGCTATGGTAACTCTGGCTTCTATGTATCAAGTAAATACTTGGAATGATATACCTCGAATTATAGTTTGGAGACTGGATATGCCCGCTCATGTGTTTATAACAGAGGAGGTAGCAGATGAGAAACCTTGGTATTATGATATCAAGAATTTTATTTAAACTCAGGAATACCCAATTGGTGCATCAAATAAAGATAAAAAGACATTGAGAAGATTGGCTGACAGTTTCTTCCTCAGTGAAAATGTGTTGTACAGGAGAAATCATGACATGGTCCTGCTCAGATGCGTGGATAGACATGAAGCAAACATGTTGATGCATAAGGTTCATGAAGGCTCATTTGGCACTCACGCCAATGGACATTCGATGGATAAAAAGATGCTAAGGGCAGGTTACTATTGGCTGACAATGGAATCTGAGTGTTACAAATTTACAAAGAAGTGTCATAAATGCCAGATTTATGTGGACAAGGTTATGTGCCTCTGAAACTTCTCAATGTGATCTCTTCCCCATGGCCTTTCTATATGTGGGGTATTGACATGATTGAGATGATAGAACCCAAAGCTTCGAATGGACACCGTTTCATCTTGGTAGCAATTGATTACTTCACCAAATGGGTGGAAGCTGCTTCGTATGCTAACGTTACCAAGCAGGTGGTTGTGTGTTTCATTAAGAATAATCTTATATGTCGGTATGGTGTGCCGAGCATAATTATCACCGAAAATGGCTCGAATATGAACAACAAGATGATGACTGAACTTTGTGAGGAATTCAAGATCGTGCATTACAACTCATCTCCGTACAGGCCAAAGATGAATGGGGTTGTTGAAGCTGCTAATAAGAATATCAAGAAGATCATCCAGAAGATGATGGTTACTTATTAAGATTGGCATGAAATGCTCCCTTTTTCTTTGCATGGATATCAGACATCTGTCCGCACTTCAACAGGAGCAACCCTGTTCTCCCTTGTGTATGGAATGGAAGCAGTACTCCCAATAGAGGTTGACATTCCCTCTTTGTGTGTGATAATGAAAACCAAGTTGTTAGAGGCTGAATGGGTCCAGAACAGGTTTGACCAATTGAATTTGATCGAAGAGAAGAAAATGACGGCTTTGTGTCATGGGAAGTTATACCAGAAGAGAATGAAGAAAGCTTTTGATAAAAAGGTCAAGCCTCGTGAATTCAGAGAAGGCGACCTCATGCTCAGGAAGATCTTGTCTTTTAACGCTGATACTAGGGGCAAGTGGACCCCCAATTTTGAAGGCCCATATGTTTTCAAGAAATCCTTCTCTGGTGGCGCTTTAATTCTTGAAACTATGGAGGGCGAGGAGTTCCCGCGTCCCATGAATGCTGATGCAGTCAAAAAATACTTCGTCTAAAGAAATAAAAGAACAACTCGCTAAGTTGAAAACCCGAAAGGGCGGCTTAGGCAAAAAAGAGCGTCTCGGTAGACCGAAAACCCGAAAGGGCAGTCTAGGAAAAATTAGAGACATAAACAAAATAAATTTCCCGCTAAGTTGAAAACCCGCAAGGGCAACTTATGCAAAAGTTAGGGACTTTCTTGGAAAGTAACTACATCAGGCAAGACTTGATCATTAAAGCAACAATCTTCTTGGATCCTTACCATACTTCAACGGAAGCTGCTGCTCAGGATTTCAAAAGTTGTTAGAGGGCATAGTGGTCATTGTATCGTTTCCATTATATATTACCATTTTCTGAACTTTGTAATCATCCATGGAGTCTCTCCATTCGCAGACTACCATTCTATCAAAGAAATTTGAGCTTTTACCCAATTCTTTGTATTTCTTATTTTATTTAGCTTGAAAAGACTCCATTTATTATTGAAAATAATTTTCAAAGCAAAAAGATTAAATAACAAAATTGTTCTTTAAAAAGAATTTACAATTTACTTTTACTTTAGATTTTGTGACTCAAGAGGAAAACAAAAGTGGTGATCCCAGGAACGAAAGAGCTTCAGTAGTTTTGAGAAGTTTTGTTTCCCCCAGGAAGGTTTTCCCACGATGTTTTTGCTGTATTGGGTTTGTGACTCCAGTGTCCCCAGTCAAGTCTTGGTTCATTTTTCTTCTTTTCTGATTTTGCATGATATGAAGACTCAATCCAAGATTTCTCTAGTGAAGGTTTCGCTTATTTGATAGAAGTTCTTTCTCCCCCGAGAAGTTGGTATAAGAATTACTCTCGAAGAACATGTATCTCCGGTTTCTCCAGTGAAGAACGTATATTGGTTTCCCCTCAATGATGTGGTGTTGACCTCCTTAATGAAGTTAGCACGAAGTCCCCAGTTGATGTCTCGATGATGAATCATTATCTCTCGTAGAGAATTCTATATGTTTTTCTCCTTTAAAATGGGCATGAATTCCCCAGTGGATGTTTTGACGATTTGGTTTCCATCTGCCTTATTTGAAATCAGTTTTACAAATATCCAGTAGAAGTGATACATTTGAAAATATTTATTTCCCCGTTGAAGTCTAAGTGTTATTCCCTGGTGAAGCCTAGAGAATGATGTTATATCCCTGTATCTGTACTGTTTTGTCGCTATATTATGATTCTCCCCAATAAAGTTAAGCCATGCAGGAGGACTTTGCTTCCTTAGTTGGTGCTTATTTTTATTTTGGGATAATCGTCTTGGATGTGATTTGACCGAGTGTTGTGGGCGCTCGAGTTGGTTTTGTTTGTTTATCCCCAGTATTATATGTTTGTTTTGTCAGCATATACATGATAACACTCATACATTCATACATACATCATACATAGTTAAATTTAGCAAATCATTGCTCATTCACATTCGTTAATATTATGTTGACATATTACCCTATTTTGCAGAGTTGTGTTATCCTCTCCCCAATAGAGTGTCAGCCATAAGCAGAAAGTGTATATTCTTTCAATTTCCCCACTGAGTTATCCCTCGTGGAAGATTTTTGCTTTAGCCTTCCTGTACAACTCCTTGTTTGGATGATTTGGGTTTCCCTCTTGAGTTTATTTCTCAAAGAATGTATTTTGGTAGACCGTTTTATTACAGTTTATTTTTGTTTTGAATCCTTGACCCTCGGCAATATTATTACTTTGGATTTCTGCAAGCTTCGAGTTTTGGTTTGAGAATATGCATTTATTTTGCACGAGAAGACTTTATCTCCTCAACAGGAGTATATTGGCATTCCCCAGGAAGTCATGATTCATTCCCCAGGAAGTCATATTGGTTTCCAAAAAAGTCATTCTTATAATCCTTCCTACAACAGAAAATAGCAGGTCTCTTTATTTGAGCAACTTATACTTCCCCGTAAATGTCGACGTACTTTTTTTGCTACCTTCTCTATGAGGGGATAGTTTGCAGTTCGTTGTCAAAATTACTCCTGTGGATGGCCAGTCGTTCATTATCGTAGAGACAGATCGTCAAGAAATATTTGTAAGTGGTAGTCTATTTATTTGAGACAGCTTATACATCACCTTTTTCCAGGCAGAATGCCTTGGTTAAGGAGGAAGTTGAGACTCGTTCTAGGTAAAACTCCAGAATTCTGGAGAAACTTGTTATATCTTTTTGCTACCTTCAGTGAACGTTGGTAGTTCATCATCAGTGAACGGCGATGCTATGATATATTCTCTTTCTACCTTCAGTGAAAGTTGGTAGGTCATCGGCAGTGAACATCGATGATTGTTATCTTTTTGCTACCCTCAGTGAATGTTGGTAGTTCATCATCAGTGAACGACGGTGCTATGATATTTCTCTTTCTACCTTCAGTAAAAGTTGGTGTTTGTTATCTTTTTTCTACCTTCAGTGAATGTTGGTAGTTCATCGTCAGTGAATGGCGATACTATGATATATTCTCTTTCTACCTTCGGTGAATGTTGGTAGGTTATCGACAGTGAACGTCGATGATTGTTATCTTTTTGCTACCTTCAGTGAATGTTGGTAGTTCATCATCAGTGAACGACGATGCTTTGATATATTTTCTCTTTCTACCTTCAGTGAAAGTTGGTAGGTCACCTTCAGTGAAAGTTGGTGATGGTTATCTTTTTTCTACCCTCAGTGAACGTTGGTAGTTCATCGCCAGTGAACAACGAAGCTATGATATATTCTCTTTCTACCTTCAGTGAAAGTTGGTAGGTCATCGGCAGTGAACGTCGATGATTGTTATCTTTTTGCTACCCTCAGTGAACGTTGGTAGTTGATTATCAGTGAACGGCGGTGCTATGATATATTCTCTTTCTACCTTCAGTGAAAGTTGGTAGGTCATCGGAAGTGAACATCGATGATTGTTATCTTTTTGCTACCCTTAGTGAATGTTGGTAGTTCATCGTCAGTGAACGGCGATGCTATGATATATTCTCTTTCTACCTTCAGTGAAAGTTGGTAGGTCACTGTCAGTAAACCTCGATGTTGTTATTTCTTTTCCTTCTACCTTCAGTGAATGTTGGTAGCTCACCATCAGTAAACATCAGTGTTGTTATTTCTTTCCTCTTTCTACGCTCAGTGAACGTTGGTAGTTTCACCTTCAGTAAAAGTTGGTGTATCATTTGACTTTTTATCATCCTCTATAAGTCGGGTCTTTTGGTCCACCAATGATTTTTTTCCTGGTCGGGTTTCTCTTTTGTTTCTTTATTTTGTCACATCCCCAATGGTGTTTTGCGTCCCTTTGAAGTTGTTCATGTGCATTCATATTCATAAGCATTGCATGGCATCTTAGGGCCAAAAATAGGTTTTTTTAAATATTTAATCATCTTCGATCGCGTCGACACGAAGATTTTTAACCTTCGTATCTCCGGATAGAAGAAACTTAAATAAGTGCAACTGTTCTACCCCAATTTCCCCCCTAATATCCCTTCATCATACCATGTTGATTCAATCACAACAAGATCACATTAGGGCTTTTAGTTCTCCTCCCTATATTTAGCTTTGCTCTTTGAGGAATCACCAAGCACTTTTAATTGTTTTCTTTTATGGTCATGAATGTTTTGTCTTGATTTTCCTTTTAATTAATAAAATACAATGTTGGTTTATCTTACTTGTTAGTAATGTACGTTAGGGAAATATGGCTTAGCAAGTTGATCCATGGGTTCATGAGTTTATTTCCATGCCCTAGTCAATAAAGCTTGAGAACTTCAAACCTCACCATTGAAGTTGTTTTGTAAGAAATGGCATGGCAGGGTTCATTTTGGTTCATCACATTTCAAAGTTATCAAATTGATTCAAAAGAACAAGGGGCTGATGGAAGAAGTTGTCATGACTGGACAAGGTCTTGTTCCCATTGATCACAAGTGCATATTTCTACCAATTCTCAAGATATGGAAGTGGTTTTGGTGGATATGAGTTCTCATTATCATCCTCAACAACTTCTATTTACAAAGCAAGAGTTTTGGTACAAAAAGGTTGTTCAAAATTGTCAAAGTTCCTCAAAGCATTTTCTTGATCTAGGAGCTAGGGTTTTGAACTTCAAATAAGTATATCTTGCTCATCTTTTGGTATTTTTGAGTGATTCCAAAAACATCCTTCTCTTCAAAGGGTTATTAACAAATCACTTTAAAAGTTTCAAGGAGTTTTCATGTGGAAGAAACTTGATGATGAAGAAAGATTACAAGTCCTCTAGATGAACCCCCAATTTCTCAGGTGTGACTTCAAATGATCATAATTTGGTCAATTATTATAACCTTGAGCCTACTATTTTTCCACAATGATATTGAGGGTGTGAAATTTATGCCTTATTTTATGTGCAAAGTGAGAAAATGGATGGAAGATGCCCTAAGGATATAAAAGATTATAGGTCATTTCATGATTTTTTTTCCAACTTCAACTAATCATAACTATCTCAATTTTTGGATATTTTGAATGGTTCAAGTTTCAAAATTTCATTCAAGAGGTCTATTTCATGCCATGTTTTTTGATCAAGAGCAAATTCTAAGTGTAAGGCCATGTTTGGATGCAAGACATTATAGGTCACTTTTGAAGAAAATTGTGAAATATTTCTAAGTATGGAAAGTCAACCTTTTTTCCCCAACTTTGACTCAATGCAACTTCCAACTCAAGCATCCATTTAACTCCATTATTTTTCCATTGCAAAGCTTGTAACCTCGTCTTTCTAAAGCATCAAGAATCATGCCTTAAGACTCCTTGAGTTGAAGATGCCATTATTTTGAAATTGGTAACTTGGAACTGAATTTCTCACCAAGTCAGAATTTTGAAATCCATAATGTGGCCTCTAATCACAAGATTTATGCGTGTTTTTGATTTAAACTTGATTAACAAACTTGCCTGAAGGGTTTAGCACCTCAAAATGCAAAGATTGGATGAGTTTTGGTGAAAATAAGATCACACTTCACTCGTGCATCAGGTTCACAGGAATTCCCTCCAAAATGCACCATTCACTCTTCCTTTTGATCCCATTTACTTCTCCTATAAATACATGAACTATCCCATTCATTTTCTCAAGCTTGAATAGCCAGAATCACTCTGCCAAACATGCTCCCTAACTCAATTTTCTATAACTTTGTAATCAGTATTCAAGCCTTTTTTAATCCAATTTTTCTATCAACTCACCTTCCTTGATCTTCCCTGAAGCTAACCATATAAATACTTTCAATAATCGTGCCCTATATTGCTCCATAGAAGTCCAGTTTCAGAGCTCTGCAACTCAACTTCAATAGGTAGATTTCTCCATTAATTCTTCAAAACTTTGATATCATTATGATGCGATCATTGCCCTGGTTCTAGTCGCAACACTTACTTTTATTTGGAAACACGTTTTGACCATGAAATTTCAAATCCCTTTTCAAAACTATCCTTCCAAATTGCTTGAGCTACAATTTATATAAATTTGTCGCAGAGGAGTGGTTGTCTTCGTCTTGAAGAGACAAAGCGAATGTTATAGGTTCGAGCTTCTGATTTTACAGTATGAGAGACCTGCAATTCACGTTGGCTGGATGTTAAAGATGACCAACGTGTTATCTTCCAACCAATGAAGGCGCCCCACTTGTTTTTTTTAATTTCTGATTTAATAAGTGATCTAGTGTTTTATTGACTAATGACCATGATATGCACAGCGCGCCAGATCCCATGGATTTGATTACTAACGCGTTTTGACTCTCATCCATTGGTCCACATCTTTTTGGTTTTTATTTTATTTTCTGATTTTTATATTTAATTGTTTTAAACTTCAAAAAACCATAGAAAGTTCATTTTTAGTCCAAAAAATATGAAAAAATTTGAAAAATATTTTTGATTCTTCTCTTTATCATTTTTATTTTTCACAATTTCATTTTTTGTTTTGATATTTTTCATAAATTTTCACTTTATTTGAATTGTTTTAAATGTTTAAAAATACTTTTGTGCATTTTTAAATTCTGAAAAAAATTATGGAATGATCCAATGATATTGTGACAAATATTGGTGACTTCATTTTTTTTTGACTTTGTCATTTTTTTAAATCATTTTTGGTTTATTTTACTCATTTCTTTTAATTTTAAACATAGTTTCTGACTTTAAAAAATTATCAAAAATTTTATAAAAATATTTGAGTCCTTTTCTGATTTTTCTAGGGTCTTACTTTTTATTTCTTGATTAATTTGAACATGGTTGATATTTTTCTTTTTTATTTCTAGTTTAAAACATTTTAAAACATTTTTAATATATATATATATATATATATATATATATATATATATATATATATATATATATATATATATATATATATATATATATATATATATATATATATATATATATATATATATATATATATATATATATATATATATATATATATATATTAAATGCAATATTATTTTGTGAATATTTTCTGGCTAATCTTAAGTTGAATTTTTGATTATGAACTTTATTAACATCATTGGATCCATGGTGTTGAGTCTAAATCCATAAAAATGGATGAATGATTTTAATAATAGTTAATTAAAATTAAATTCAAATGTGGTTTGTAGTCTTTCCCACCCCTCTTCATCTCATCCCTTTCTTATTGCACTAAGTGTTATTGGAGCATGATCTCTATATCATGTCTCAAAACAAATGGTGCATAAATTGCTATTGATCGACCTCAAAATAGGTGTGACTTCTATATAAATCCATTTACGATTGCTTAACATAGCGCTAAGTTTTGTCCCGATTCGAATAAATGATCAATGGTGGCCCAAACCTATGTTTGCAAGCCTAGGTATGTTAATTTGATCCCTTTGATCCAATAACTTTGAGATTCATTATGTGGAGGCTTTGGTTCTACCAATCCTCTAATGGATCTACAACACTTTTGGTCAATGTTGATTACTTAAACATCGTTGATCATTAAATGGTACTTGTGAGGATTCCAAATGGATGATATACTTGACAAAAAGTAAATGAAACTTGTTGTGTGAAGGATTTGGTTCTACCAATCCTCTAATGAGTTCCAAATGCAAGTTTCAATATGGTCATCCAACTAACCACTAATTATTAATTTGTTTCACTTTATGCTTTTATTTTTATGCTTTATGTAGCATTTTCTTTAAGCATTACATTTCATGTTATTTGTATTTTGCTCACTTGAGCATTTATATCCTTGTTATCTTTGTTTTGCTCACTTGAGCCTTTCTTTTCTTTTTCAAGACACCTAATAATCAACATGAACCCTAAAAAAAGGATTTAATGATACTTCGACTATTTGGAGACCTTGTGACCTTAATTGATATTTTGTCTGGAGCTCTTGAGGTTTACCTCAAGACATTAGGTTGTTTGTTTATTTTGTATGCAGGTTATTGTGATTACATTCTTTGTTTGTAATCTGGAACTCACCCGTATACAACCATTACTCTGCCCAATTTTTTATGAAGACTTAATACACTTGAAGTTTGGTTCTCAAGAGGTCTAGTATCTTTGCTTGTTTGGTTTCAATCCAAAGAAATGGAATTATATCTTGACTCATAATGTCAAGTATTGGCTTCTTGTTGGTTAGATGGTTCTTATCCCTAGCTTTTACCTTATGTTTTAGGATAGTCTCTTCTTCCCCTCCCATCTTCTTTAATTTCAAAAATATTCTCCCTCCTTTTGAAAACCCTTCTTGCTTCTAAATTTAAACCAATTTCATAATAAACTTGGACTTAGGTCCATGAATTTTTCAAAACATTTTTTCATAAATAAACTTCAATCAACTTAATAATACCTTGACATTTTTTGTGAGAAGACTAAAAGTCAATCCATCTCATTTCAAACCATGTTTCCACTTTAGCTTATTTTTATTCTAAAACCTTTCTCAAAAAGTTAGACTCTTGTCAATCCTTGTAGTGATGCAAACAACTATACTTCTACAATATACAGTAAAGAGAGATATTTCCCACTTGGGTTTTGAGTGAGGCATTGTTGATTTTAAAATCCAAGCCAGATCCTCCACTTTGAGATGATGCAAATTCTCCTTTCTCATGATTTTGGGTAGTAAGTATGTTTTCCACACGGACAATGATGACGATGTCTTATCTCATAAAATTAACCAACATACTTGTGTTTTAAAATTTTAAAAGAGGAACTACGTGTACCCTGATCCCCTGTTGCACGAAAGGTGGTACGTAGGCACTAAAGGTTCACAACCGCGACGGGTGCAAAAATCATAAAAAAATATATTTCTTTTCTCACCTCCACCATCTATTTTTCATACAACATTTTATAGCCAAAATATACAGATTTTTCAAAGAGGTTCCTGCAGAGTACCGTAGATGTTTATGATTCTAATACCTTCCCTTTGCATAACCAACTCCCTTACCTTGAATCTTTTCCCCCTATTTTGGGTTACTCACCCTTTTCCTATTCATTTGGAAACAATAAAGCGCGGTGGCGGCTTTTATTTTGATCTGTATAAGTCTAGTCAATCTAATGGCTTAGTCTTAAACATTTCTACCGCTACAGTTTGATTAGGTTTATTTAGAAATTTGTTAGAGTTAGATTAGAGAAGAATTAGGGATAGAAATTAGGGATGTAATTGATTGAGATTATATTTGTTGTACTGGAATATTTGATTTTTATATTATAGATTGGAGATTTGTACTGAGATATGATTTTGTAATTTGATTTGGCTTGATATTGTACTGTAATATATTGGATTCAGTTTTGTAGAAAGATTTTCAGGATTTTGGATTGTGTTTGTGAGATTTGATTTTAACAGTAAGTGTTAGTGCAAAAACTAGCGTGAATTCTGGCTATGATCTGAACAGTTGTTATTTTTTTTATTCAATTGGGCTAGTGCTGATTATTTGCTTGTTCAGCCAATTTTACATTTTTTTATTTACAGCAAGAAAATAGGTTTTTTTAATGCAATCGGCCCAAGTGCCTTTCAAAACAGTTTTTTTTAAATAATCTTTAATAAATGATTTTAAAACTCAAAAATTGTTTCAGTAAATAAAAAATGCTAATTGGGCCCAACTTACTATTTTATTTACTACCATAGTCGGAATTGGGCCTTTATTGCATTAAAACATTTTCTCTTAAACCAGGCCCAGCGCTATATTTTTTTTTAATAAATAAACAAACCTTAAAAATATCACTGTAAAAAAGCAAAAATGATACATTCTTATTTCTTGAAACAAATATTATTTATTTATTTAAAACAACAAACAACTTTTCTTTAATAATTTTATTTCTTTTGTATATCTCTTTTTTTTCTATTGAAACAAAAACAATAATTTTAACAAGAACATTTCTTTTCTTCTCTAATCATTAGATGCGCCATCCTAATGGGCCTTATATTGATAAACACATCCTTGTTTGA
Organism: Vicia faba; assembly: GCA_948472305.1. Taxonomy (NCBI): domain Eukaryota; kingdom Viridiplantae; phylum Streptophyta; class Magnoliopsida; order Fabales; family Fabaceae; genus Vicia; species Vicia faba. The sequence continues at coordinate 223,201,367 of OX451735.1, forward strand.
ACAAGCAAATAGAAATGGTCCAACTAAGTAAATTGCCACCACCCTTTTTACTAACAACAAAATAACACCTAAATGTCCTTAATAAAATCAATTATTAATTAATAGCAACTTAAATTTAAGTAGACTTAATTTAATTTTAACCTCTACAATAACAACTATTTAATAGTTATTAATCTAAAATAATTTTTTATCCTCAAGTCGCATGGGCCATTGGCCAACATGATACGCGAATGGGTTTATGAGTCTTTTTGATTTAGAAAGCCCCATTTTCCCAAATTAAAATATACCCCCTAGTCGATTTAAATTTTAAGAATGGGCCATCAGATATTTTTGTACCATCCTTAATTAAATGCTTCTTTATTATTCTAATCTCGAAAAATAAAACCGTCGAGGTAGGAAAAATTTGGGTACGATAGCTGCCCCTATTCAATCATCTTCCAATCGAATAGCGCGAGAAAACACGGGTGATGGCGTATTCTGATTGGGAGTTTATTGAATACTTGGAATACCCCAAATTTGTCCGACAAACATAAGGTTACACTGATATAGCATACCCTTACGAGTCTTAAGGAAGTAGGCAAAGCTGATGATATATCGCTTACCGAGGTTTGATGACGGATGGTTTTGAACTTTGAGAGTGTAGTTTTGTATGCCTTGGTTTTTCTTTTGTTTATTCATCCCTTTTAGAGGGATGAACGAAATAGTAATTGGTGATGCATGGCTGCTTGAAGACTGAGGCCATGGGTTATGCTTGCGAATCGTTGCATGACGTCTTAGGTGATGATCTAGGTTTTGGTTTTCGAGCATTGATGCATGAAGTTTGAGGCAATGGTCTGTGTTGCAGAATAAAGAAACACATTGCTGCATGAAGTCTTAGGCAATGAACTTAGGTTCGTAAATAGTTGCGTGAAGTCTGAGGCGATAAGCTAGATTTTTTTTCTGAGCATCGTTGCATGAAGTCTAATACGATGATCTATCTCGCACAATAAGGGAACACACTGCTACATGAAGACTTAAGCAATGGGTTAAGTTCACAAATTGTTGAGTGAAGTCTGGGGCGATAGGATGGATTTTGTTTTCGAGCATCGCTGCTTGAAGTCTGAGGCGACGATCTGTGTCACGGAATAAAGAAACACACTGTTGCATGAATTCGGAGGCCATGGCTTAGGTTCGTAAATAGCTGCGTGAAGTCTGAGGCGATAAGCTAAATTTGGTTTTCGAACATCGCTACATGAAGTCTTAGGCGATGGTCTATGTCGTGGGATAAAGAAACACATTGTTGCATGAAGTCTGAGGCAATGGGTTAGGTTAGAAAATCGCTGCGTGAAGTCTGAGGCGATAAGCTAAGTTTGGTTTTCGACCATCGCTGCATGAAGTCTTAGGCGATGGTCTGTGTCACAGAATAAAGAAACACGTTGCTGCATGAAGTCTGAGGCAATGGGTTAGGTTCACAAATCGCTGCATGAAGTATGAGGCGATAAGCTAAGTTTGGTTTTTGAGCATCGCTGCATGAAATCTGAGGCGATGACATGGGTTTGTAAGGGACTCATCACTGGAGGAGGACTTAGGTGATGGGCTGGACGTGTCACGGCATGATGACTTAGCTGACGGGTTGAACCGTAGGAGAAATGTTTTGTTGGTTGATCCTTAGATAGCTAAATCGAGGGTGAGATTGTTTGTTTGCTATATGATACATGCGTATGGTGTATGATATTGAGATGTTTCGATGTATGCAAAACTTATGATGTTTGATGTGTGGAACCCTGAGTATATGTGTATTAAATGTTTGTATATGCAAAAAATGTATAATGTATGTATACTTTGCAAAATGTATGTGTGAAATGTGTGTAAAATGTGTGTATGCCTTGAAATGTTATGAGACTATTTCTGGAATTCTCTCTGTTAAACCATTCGCTTAGAGTTACCAATCCCCTGGTGTTGTATGTTGTGTCGTCGTAGCATTGTTGAATTTGATTTGAATGCGGTGAAAAGCGTTAGCAAAATTTTGAATATTGATTTTGTTGTACTGTAAGCGCGAGCGTAGACGTAGGCGTATGTATTGGCATATGGGTAGATTTTTATGTTGTAAGTGCAGGCGTAGGCGTGGACATGTATATAAACATAGACTTTATGTATGGGCGCGTAGACGTAGGAGTAGATATGTATATATTTTTATATTGTGAGTGCAAGCATAGGCATAGGCGTAGGTGTTGGCATATGCGTAGATTTTTATGTTGTAAGTGAAGGTGTAGACATGGACATGTGTATAGAATTTGTATTGTAGACGCAGGAGTAGACATGTGCGTGGACGTAGACGTGGATTTTCTTTTGATGTTTTTCTAACCCAAAATGTTTTTTCGATGCTTTATCAAAAGCTTTTATTTGTCAATTCCCCCGAACTGGTTTCGAAATGATATTCATAAGTAATGATCTTAGTATTTTGTAAACAAGTTTGAGAAAAGAAAAAATGCAATTTGAAAGATGAAAAGAAAGCAAATGTTTTATTGATATGCCTCTGAATAGGCGAGAATACAAGATGTAATTCCTAGAAAGAGGTAATTACAAAAAGTTTTAAAACTGTAAATTGCAATAAAAAATGATAATTATTGTTGTTGTTCCCCAATATCCTTTTAATGATCTTATCTCCTTTGCTTCTGAGTTGTATGATTCAGATTTATCTCTCCCTTTGTGGTTCGTAGTCGCAGTTCTTAGATCGCAGTCTTTTTGTTCTTTAGTTCTTTGTATGAAATCCCTAACTTTTGCCTAGATTTCCCTTTCGGGTTTTCAATCCACCGGGATTTTTTGTTTGTTTATATGCCCCTAATTTTTGCCTGGATCGCCCTTTAGGGTTTTCGATCCACCGGAGCGCTCCTTTTTTCCTAAGTCACCCATTTAGGGTTCGAGCTTAGCGAGCCTCTTATACATAGTGTTTTCTGACTGCATTCGAATTTGTCGGGTGCGGTAGCTCTTCTCCATCCATTGTTGTGAGGATAAGACTACCATCGGAGAATGCTGTTTTGACTATGTATGGAACTTCGTAGTTGGGTGTCCATTTACCGCGTGAGTCGAGGAAAGGTAGCAGAATCTTCTGGAGTACTAGACCATGCTATGCAGTACACTGTCACCCAGAAAGAATTTCGAGGCTAATTTCCGTAGAGTTTGTTTGTCGATGCTGGAGTCATATTCTTGTTTTTCGAGGTATTTCTTGATGTCGTAAAACCAAGGATTGTCATATGGTCTTTCTTTGATAACAAGACAGTGTGCGGGCTCTTGATTGTGAGTGTGGTTCGTGGTTTGACCAAGTTACTTTGAACATAGCTAAGAGAGTTTCTAGGGCGTTTGCCATTTGATTTTCTTTTCGTGGGATGTGGCTGAAAATGATCTTTGTGAATTCCATAGTCAATTTTAAAACATGATCCCGATATGGAATCATTTTTGGATATTTAATATCCCATTCGCCATTGACTTGGCATATGGCTTGTGAGAATTCTTTGGAGAAGTCAAAACTGCCCCTATATTGTGCCCCAATGTATTTGAAGCCCCGTCGAATGTGAATGTCCAACTGTTGTACCCCAAATTTTGACCTAAGATACCATCTCCCATCTGTATCATTACATTGCAAGTGTTTTGACCTATTTTTATCAATTTTCAAAGCAGATTTAAAATTCATAACTTTTTCAAGTCAAGAGCTGTTTATTTTTTGAACGCTAAATTTATTAATTGATCAATGCTAAAACAATGTTTATTAATTATTTATTATCTTAAATTTAAATAATTGGAATTTATTTTCAGTTATTATATAATTTAAAGATTTATAAATAATAAAGTAAATATTTGAAAAGAAGTTTATTAATTGATCAAACAATGTTTATTAATTATTTATTATCTTAAACTTAAATAATTGGAATTTATTTTCAGTTATTATATAATTTAAAGATTTATAAATAATAAAATAAATATTTGAAAAGAGTTTATTAATTGATCAACAATGTTTATCTAATTATTTATTATTCTAAGTTTAAATAGTTGAAATTTTATTTTCAGTTATTACAATTTAGAGAATTATAAATAATGAAGTAAATAATTGAAGAGAAGTTAATTGGTCAATGATGTTTATTTAATTATTTATCATTCTAAGTTTAAATAATTGAAATTGATTTTCAGTTATTATATAATTTAAAGAATTATAAATGATAAAATAAATAATTGGAAAGGAGAAAAGAATTAACTGGTAAATATTGGAGTTTTATTCACTTTATTCTAATTGTTACAATTGTTTGTTTAAATACTATACTTATTTAATAAAGTATTTACAATGACAATTCTTACAAATGTTTAAAGTGAAATAAAAGTATCCTAATTTTTCTAAGTTCTAAATCTTCATCTTCTATCCAATACTTCTTTAATGCCCATTTGATTTTTACCTGCAAAAGAATTAAAAGAAAAAAGTCAGAAATAAATAATTAAAAGCAGATGATTAATTTAGCGTTCATCATTAAAAGCAAACGGCTGGAATCAATTTTTACCCTTTTTGCAAATCACAGGATTTCTCCCGGTTCACAAAAAGGGATGAATTTTTATTGATAAAAATGAATTCACAAGTTTAAATATGCACCAATTCAATTTTTCAAAATAAACTGCATAATTAAAAATCAATTGCACATTTCAAAAGCCAACTGCATATTTCATAAATCAACATCATATGCATAACAAAACAGCATATGCAATGTTCAAAGGCAAAGTGCAACGTAAACTACCCCAAGATGTGGGAAGAAGTCAAATACAAAGGCTCCCATGCTGTACAATAATTGACAAAGAGAAGCATGCAGTTTAAAACCAAATATGCAAGCATAATATATTTCTATTTCTCATCATTTTCCAGCTTATGCTTTTTCAGAACAGGTACAGTATATACAACATTTTAGTGTTTCAACTGTACTTAGGAGAGAGAAGAGAGAAGAGTGTGGGTTTTACAGGTTTTGGCCTTAGGCAGGAAATGAATAGAAACAAAACTGCAGCAGCATCCAGTAAGAAAAGGGAAAGCATGAAAAAGAATAGAAACAAAACTGATGTAGCAGTAGAGATGGCAGAATATCAAAGGCAAAAATATAGTAAAAGTATTCAGAACCTGTAACATAAGCCAAAGCCAAGCAAACTGTTATAACAAGACAGAACCCTTCAAGAGTAGAGAGATATCATAACCGTTTGGAAGCCAAAAAACCAAAAAAAACCTTCAAACACTCAAAACTGTCAAAATACAAAACCAATTCTCAAAGTCCCAAGCCAAATATCAAAAACCATGTCAAGGCCTTAACTTGCAAAACCAGTAAAACCTTGGCCTAAAACCATAAAACCTTTAAACCTTTGTCAAAGGCCAAACCTGCTTAAGTTTTGAACCTGCATAAACCAGTAAAACGATAACCTGTTTCCATAACCTGTTAAACCATGTCAAACCAACAACCTTGGCCTAAACCATAAAACCTGCTATCTCCAACAAAAACCAATATAACCTGCTGCCTCAAGATCAAAGCCAATATGGCCTAAACAATAAAACCTGTTCAAGCCTTACCAAAACCTTGATTCAAAAAACCTGTAATGGCCTAAAAAAGCACCATCAAACCTTAAACCTTGTCAAAACCAAAACACCAGAATACCAAATAACACGACTTATCAACCAAAGTCCAAACCCATAAAGTCCTCAGGCATATTCATCATAGGCCATTAAGAAAGCAACAGTAGCAAGAGAAGAAGAAGAAGAAAAGCTAATCAAAACGAAAACATTTCAACAGTAGCATACCCAAGCATACAGTCAGGCCTCAGAATATTCATCATAGGCAAATAACAAAGCATACAGCAAGCTAGCAAGAAGAGAAAAAGACAGAGTACCAGGGAGCTTCGTTCACGTTTTCCCTCGCCGTCTTGGCCTCCTACGCACACCCAACCGTTCTTCCTCCGTCTCCCAAAGGTAATGTGTTTTTTTCCTCTCTTTCTTTTGTACACCTCATGTAACAACAATAATTTGAAGTTAGAATCAATGGACGAAAGATCGTAACATGCAATAATGAAAACCTAACGAAATAAAAGATGAAAATTGTACCGTGAATCGATCACCCTAGCTTTTCATCAGAGGGAAGAAGAAGGTTGAGGTACCGGTGGCCATGGACAAAGGGAGAATTCAGAAGCGGGCACGAGAAGGAGAGAACGAAGAAGAACGCGTGAATGAAGAAGACGGCGCTGTAACCTTAGCCCCTTTGCTAACCCTAACAAACTAAACACATTTGTTTAACCCTAAGAAAAACAAATTATGAAACAATTGGACTAAACCCAGTTCCCTGCCTAAGCCCAACGAATTTTATTAAGAACACCCCCCCATCCCTTTTTTGGTTACCCCTGAGTAGGCCCCTTGAAACCCCTTTGGCCCATGTAAATTACTTATTATCTACCCTATTTTTTATATACCCCTTTTTTCTATTTATTTTCCTTTAGTTTTTTTTTAGAATTTAATTAGTTTAGTTAATTAGTAAGCTTAATTAAATAAGAGATGTAATTTAATTAAATACAATTTTAAATAATTTGACCATTTCTATTAAGTTTAACTTTAAGATCAATTTAGTAATTGTTAGTTTTCTTTTTTTAATTAGATTTAAATTAATAACTTTTAAGTTTTAATTTAGTGTAATTATTTAACAACTCTTAAAAATAATACTTATATTAATACTAAAAAAAAACATATAAAATAGAAGCTTAAAAAATATTTTATTTTCTTTAATTAATTCCCTCGCTTTAATTAATATTAAACAAAAATCTAAAAAATACATGTTCACATCATTTAATCTGTTATTTAATCATTGTTATGGTTGTATATTGTTATCTATTTAATTTCCTGTTTAATTATTTCATCTTTATTTGATTATTCCGTTTACGTCTAAATCTAAGAGAAAAAATGATTAAATTTGTTGACTTCATGTCCTCAAGTCCAATCACGCGAATATCTTCATCTCATTAAAACTTAAGACAATTTTTCCTCAAATATTCAATCTTTTCAAAAATTATACCTTTTAAGCAAAAACTTCGACATTAGGTCGTCGTATCTTCAAAAACCCGTCCGTACCCCCTTTTCGGCCAAAACAATTTATTTTTAGTCAAACGAACATTTTAATAAACAGATATTTCAAAAGGTTCCTATAGAGTACTATAGATACATTGGGTGCTAATACCTTCCCATTGTATAACCAACCCCCGAACCATAGATCTCTTTTCAAAAACGCCTTGTGTTTTTGGTACTTTTAGAAAGTATTATTTTACATTGCATATTTAGGATTTTATTTCGCTCTTTTCCCTTTTCCCTTGGAAATAATAAAGCGCGGTGGCGACTCTTGCTTTTGTGAGACGAATTAATCAATAATTCGATCTCCGATTTACTCCGCTACATTTTTATCGCTACACCAACGTGCCCCTATCTCGGGTTCTTTGTCAGGTCCTGGTATTTTGTAGTCGCTTATTTTTGCCTAACTGGCGAACAACCTTCTTTGGAGAGGTGATCTGTCCACCATCATATTTGTATCTGACCTTGGCATGTTTCTGTAGGAACAAGTAAATATATTCAATAATTTGATCAGCTTCTTTGTGGCTCCGCTTTAACATTTCCCCTTAGCTTGGTTTCTTTCGGATCTTCCCTTGTTCCCAGTTTAATGGTCTTAATAGCCTCTTGATACAGTTGTATATTGTCAGCCTTTCATTTTATTTCCCTTTCCATTTCCTCAGAGAGTTCAAGATCTTTATCATCTTCCTCTTTAGCTTGGTTGATAGGAGCATCAAAATTATATCGGGTCACAGCAGTAGCATTATCGGTGTTTTTGGGCATGGATTTGCACCTTTATCGTGTTTTGGCGCAGATTTTAGTACATGAATATTTGAAAATGCATATGCAGAGAAAATATTGCCATTTTTAAATTTAAGATATAAATGCAAGAGGAATAAAGGGATCTTAATTGAAAATAAAATATAACTTTTATTAATTGCAAATATTGTCTAAAAGAAAACAGGGGAACCCTTACAAGCAACCCCTATGCCCCGGGCTTGACATAGGTTCTTTCAAAAACAAGAAAAATTACTTAGGAATGAAAAACATCTCAAGAATCTCCACGGCCGTCCATCTTTTGAGTTCTTCTCCTGGGGCGTATTCTCGGATGAATTCAGTTTCCCCTTTGGTGTTTGCTTTGTTGGATATCTTCGCCACATGTCCGCCATGCTCTATAAAGGTCTCTTGGATCAGAGGAAAGCGTGTTTCACCCTTCAGAGTAGCTTTATATTTTTCTTTAGGGTATGGTCTGAATTGGACTATCCCCTGGTCCACTAGCTTTTGTAGTGTTCTTTTGAAAGCTTCATTGTGTTCTAGCAGGAATCAACATCCCAACAGATATTCTTTCAGCAAGTTTATCGGGGTTTTTGCTCGTCTGCTTGCCCTAGAGTCAGTGACTACTTCAATTGCATTTATTGTCAGCCCATCATGCAAAGGCATAGGGTTTGATTTGATGTTAGGCTTCTCGAAAGTGATGACTTGAGATTCTAACAAATCTTGGACCTTATGCTTGAATGGCTAACATTGCTCTATGGTATGTCCAGGAGAATTAACATGATACTCACATCTAGTGTTGGCATTGAACCTTCGCGGGAGTGGCCCGACTGGGGGAGCCAGAGGCTTGAGTTACACTAAGGAAAACTTGACCGGGTGTTGTAATAACTGACTGGGCGGCATCGGAAGTGGATCGAAATTTCTTTGCGGCCTTCTGCATTGCTGCTGCCCTTATGGGATCACTAATGGTTGTTTTACCCTAGGTTGTGATGCTACAACATTAGTTTCTCCCTCTTTTCTCTTGGGGACATTTGAAGCAGGCCTTCTTGAATTGTAGGGGGCATTTGATGGTCCCCCTGATATCTTTCCCACTTTTTATTCCAGTCTCAATTATTTCTCTGATATTCACAAGGTATGAGAATCCCGAAGAGATACTTCCAACCATCTTCCCATAATACAACCCTTGTAAAGTCCCCATGAACGTGTCTACTAATTCCTTCTCTAACAGTGGGGGTTGCACACGGGATGCCATTTCCCTCCATCTCTGAGCATACTCTTTGAAGGATTCTTCTTTCTTCTGGGACAGATTCTAGAGTTGCATGCGGGCAGGCGCTATGTCCAGGATATATTTGTAATTCTTTAGGAAAGCATTAGCAAGATCTGCCCAGGTTTAAATATGTGTTCGCTCCAGTTGCATATACCAATCTGAAGATTCCCCACTCAAGCTATCTTGAAAACAGTGAATCATCAACTTCTGATCATGGGCATGGGCATGCATCTTCCTGCAATACATGCACAAATGATTTCTTGGATAGGTAAGCCCCTTGTATTTTTCAAATTCAGGTACTTTGAACTTGGGTGGAATCACTACATCAGGAACTAGACCCATTTCTAGAGCGTCTACTTCGAAAGTATCAAAACCCTCCATAGCTTTTAATCTTTCCTCCAGAGCTTTATACTGATTTATTAAAAATGGATCATCGATAACATGAGTACCCGTTGTCTTTAAGGATGCTTGGTTGAAATCCTCTGGGTCATGGTCTCTGTATTGAAGGTCCAAGTAGTTGTTTGCATTATTGGTTGGAATCTGTAGGGTATGTGATGCCCCTGCTTTTGGTGGCGGTAGGACAAACCCTTCACTTTCAGCTTCTTGTTGGGCTATGACATACTTTTAGAGTCCTGCTTCTGGCTCTTTCCTTGGTTGGTGACCGCTTGTTGCACCAATAGTTTAGGCTACTTATTTGAAAGCTACCCTGGGAGTCTGATCTTGTCGGTCGATGATGTTCTTCAAAGCTAGGATAACTTGACTCAAGTCTCCTTTCAGCGAACTTACATCACCCTTTACTTGGTTGAGATCCTCCTTGAATACAGCTTGAGTTTCCTCGATTTTCTCCATTGCTTTTTGTTGGTAGGCCCTTGTTTGATATGGAGGCCAAAGAGGTGGAGATCTTCTTCTACCAATGGTTTATCTGGAGAGATTTATTTTGAAAAAAGGATAAGTTTTGATATGTTATGCAGGTGTTCGTGAATGCATGCGTGCGAATCAATATGCATAAATATGAGTGGGGTTAAATGTCTTATTCACTTGGGTATATATTTATCTTTCGCTTATTTTTTATTCGGTGACCAGCTTAAAAATAGATACGCGAACGAGATGTGGAAATAAAATGCCTTTATTGAAGGCAACATAATTCAGATATTGAAAAATATTACAATCTTAAACCAAAACATTGTTTTCGTGAAATCAAGCAAAGGGAAATAAGTCTTCTAGGTGCGCCTGCGGATATCTGCTCTTGAAACCATCCACCTTTGCTTGACAAAGCTTGAGAAAGTCTTTAGCACATTATTTACCTTTTGTGGCTTTGATTTCAAACATGTTTGGTGTGTTGACGCGAACAAGTTGTTTCCTTCGGTATCCATTTTTAAAGACAGTCACTGAGATCTTGATTTTATTATTTTTTGTACCCTGTGAATAAGACAAAAAAATGGGTGACGAATATATGATGAATGTATGACGAATATATGAAATGTATGAATACATAGGTGTATAGACGCAAGGTTGAGTGATGGGGCTTTGTGATAAGTACCCTTAGAAGGTAGTTTCATTAATTTTGACTACGCTTAGTCTACCCTCCCAAAAGGTGGTTTTCTTAAGGGTGTCATGAATAACACCAGAGGGAAAAGGTACAAGGACCTCCCTTAGGTGGAGCCTCTTTACGGACCGAAACTTTCATCTCACAGTCGTGAAAGGTCTCGTCATGAGATTTTAGGTTAAGGTCGTTACAAAGAGTCATGAGTGTCCTTCCAAAGTCCTACTCGTCAAGAGGATATCTCTTGATAAGTATTCCTTTTTCGGAAGTTCACCGACTTTAGGCGAAGTCGTCACATAAACTCGCAGGGATGTTGTATCCCCTAAGCTAATAGACGAATCTTCTTTCTAAGGGTTATTGAAAATATTTTTTTGAAATAAAAATTCCCACCGCGTAGTAAATATATAATGATAAAAGAGACAGTAATTAAATAAATGCAAAAAATAAATAAAGCGAATAAATATAAACCCAAAAAACCTAAAACCTAAGGTTAAGCGTCCCCCAGCAGAGTCGCCAGCTGTAGTGACTAGTTTTTTTAACGAGAGTCACCACTATTAGTTTTTATCCTAGGGAAGGGAATCTAACAGAAAACCCTAATTCGCAGACAGAGATTATAGGTTTCAGACTTCTTTAGACGACAGGAAGGTGTTAGGCACCTTTCATCTACCTTGTTCACAAGGATATTAGGTTTTAGGTTTAAGTTCGGGTAAAACAGGATTTAAATTTTATTAGGGGAAAAGTGTCTTAATTTTTTAATAGGGGAACTCGCTACGATTTTTGATTGTATGCCTACGTATCCTCTTATGAGGAATCAGAGTCCCAATTCGTAGTTCGTATGGGGTTGGTGTTTTTTAGGGGTTGCAAATGTACTTTGAATCACCTCGCACTTGGCCGAGAATAGTGATTGCAGAGATTTTGACTAAATGCGCGGTGAGTCAAAATCTGTTTGAAACTCTTTTGCAAAAACAGTTGATTAGATTAGTTTGTTGCAAAAAATAGTTTGTTGTTTGTTGAGTGTTTTTTAATCGTGTTAATTGCGAAGAAATCTTGTTAATGCATGATTAAAGAATATTTTAATGCAAAACATATAAAATAATGCATGAGTTTTTGAATAAAAATAATTTGTTTATGATAATATAAATAATAATTTCATATAAATAAATAGTAAAGTATAAAGATTAATAATAATAATAATAATAATTAATAATAATAATCATTAAATAATAGAAAAGAAAATAGAATAATAAAAAAAATTAGAATTATAAAAAAATATAGAAAATAATAGATAAGCAAGGGGGTGTTATTTCTATCTAACAAGTCAAAGAGGGGGGGGGGGGGGGGGGGGTGCTGAAATTAGATTTGGGTTCAGCCCAAATAATTCTGGATAAGGGGGTGTTAATTGTTTAGGTGTTTAGAAATGTGGGTAAAGGGAGGTGCATAAATCAACTGGGCTTAGGCCCAACATGTTATGGAGGGGGTCCAGGGGGATTGGGTGTAGCGAGGGAGCATGTGAGTACTATGGGACATGGCCTTACGGCCGTCCAATCAAGGTCTAAGGGATAATAACACGGGAGCATATTAGTTATCATGGGTGCGCGTCTACTGGATCGTACGGTGTATACACATTTTTGTTTACAATTTTATTAATTCATTTTCATGTTTTACAACAATAATATCTTCCTCTCTCTTCCACGATAGCCCCCAACCCTTTCCTCTTTCTACCCTAACATCTCCAATAGCGGCGCCATATCCCAATCTCCATATCCACTGTAAATCGCCCAAAAGCAACAATCAGAAAAAGCTAAGAGAGATTACCCCTTTTGTGATTTCGTTGTTCCCTCTGACTTTCTTTTCTGAGCGGTGCTAATCACTTTACCCCTATATTTGTAGGTTCTGCGAATGGCGGTTTCCGGTGATGAGAGGTTGAAGATGATGGTAGACGGTGGATCAACTGCTAGCGATTAGGGTTTCGTATTTCGAAACCCCAATTGTACTAGCCCTCTTTTTCAATGGCATTCGGTTCTTCGAGTTCGTCCACTCCGATCTACTTGGTATTCCCCCTTTTCGGTACTATTGTTCTTTGTGGTTTTTCAATTTTTCCTCAGTCCTCCTCCTCACTTTATGTTACCCTCTGTATTTATAGGTTTGATTAGGTTTTTTTAGAAATTTGTTAGAGTTAGATTAGAGAAGAATTAGGGATAGAAATTAGGGATGTAATTGATTGAGATTATATTTGTTCTACTGGAATATTTGATTTTTGTATTATAGATTGGAGATTTATACTGAGATATGATTTTGTAATTTTATTTGGCTTGATATTGTACTGTAATATATTGGATTCAGTTTTGTAGAAAGATTTTCTGGATTTTGGTTTGTGTTTGTGAGATTTGATTTTAACAGTAAGTGTTAGTGCAAAAACTAGCATGAGTTCTGGCTACGATCTGAACAGTTGTTGTTGTTTTTTATTCAATTGGGCCAGTGCTGATTATTTGCTTGTTCAGCGCATTTTACATTTTTTTATTTACAGCAAGAAAACAGGTTTTTTTAATGCAATCGGCCCAAGTGCCTTTCAAAATAGTTTTTTTTCCAAATAATATTTAATAAATGATTTTAAAACTCAAAAATTGTTTCAGTAAATAAAAAACGCTAATTGGACCTAACTTACTATTTTATTTACTGCCATAATCCGAATTGGGCCTTTATTGCATTAAAACATTTTCTCTTAAATCATGCCCAGCGCTATATTTTTTTTTAATAACTAAACAAATATTTAAAACATCATTGTAAAAATGCAAAAATGACACATTCTTATTTCTTGAAACAAATATTATTTATTTATTTAAAACAATGAACAACTTTTCTTTAATATTTTTATTTCTTTTGTATATCTCTTTTTTTCCCCATTGAATCAAAAACAGTAATTTTAACAACAACATTTCTTTTCTTCTCTAATAATTAGATGGGCCATCCTAATGGGCCTTATATTGATAAACACATCCTTGTTTGGACAACCAAATAGAAATGGTCAAACTAAGTAAATTTCCACCTGTTGTATCCCAAAATTTCCCCTCTCATTTTACTCGACACATGCCCATTGAGGTCCTCAACTTGCCCCTAGATGACCAAGAATTGACAAGACAAATTCTCCTCCTAAAGGCAATGAACCTCTAACTAGGGTTTCAATTTTTATCAATATGTGTGAACTCCAATTTTCTCAAATGTTTTCCATGGTCCTAATATGTTCTCAAGATCATCCCTGCCAAATTGCATGCCTTGCACAACAAGTTTGCTCAGTCAACTGCTCAAATGCTTGAAAATCAACTATACTAGGTCAAAAGTCAATTGTGACCTATATACAGTCAAACTTCAAGATTTTTGGTCAACATCAACATTTTGAAGTGATATCCATCATTTGATCAAGGGTTGATCATGATTTCTCAAGAAATGTTCCTAACTCATCAAAAGTAAAAAATTGCAAATTAGGGTTTCTATAGGAAAAGTCAACCAAACTTTGACCAGGCATAACTTTATCATACTTTATCCAAAAATTTTACACCAAAGCTCATTTTGAATAGGATCTAATTCCATACAACTTCTCTTCATCCCCAAGTTTAGGAAATTCCCCAGTTAAAAGATACAAGCTCAGATATTATAGGTCATCTTAAAAGTTAACAAAAAGTCATCTTTTTCCAAAGCTCCTTACATGAACATGGAAAGTCCAATTGAGATGAAACCAAAAGGTTTGTTTATAGGACATCCTAATCTCTCTAAAAAGTCCCAAAACACCCTCATAGGGTTAAAATTGAGAGAGATATGCATTGCTAAAGTTGACCAATTTTTGAAAAATGCATAAAAGTCAATGTGAGCAAATTGGATCTTTTGAACTAATGGGCGTGGGTTTTGGATCTCAAACATATACATGGACTTATTCAAGACATTTAAATCCATTATTTTATTTTTATGAGATTTATTTTTATTTATTTGAATTTTCATTCATTTAAATATTAATAAATCAAATAAAATAGTAAAGTAATGAATTAAATCCAAAAGATTTGTTTTATGACCATGTCATGAGTCTAAAATTAGAAGATTAAGTCAAGAACTCGTGTGAAGGATGATTGGAGAGAGCTGAGCAAGTTTTGGCAAAATTTAGAAACATAAAATTCTAAGATGCAAATCAAACCTTTCCCATCCAATCTTCAAGATTCAGTCCATATTTGTTGACCTAATATGATATACTATATATGCATAAACATTCCAGACCTAAAGCATGCACAAGTGCTACAAAAAAGACCCTGTCCATAAGCTTGAATTTTCAAAGAAAAGTGGCAATCGAATTTGGAGTTACAGAGGGATTAAAGAGGTTCCGAGGCTTGCAATCAATTCCTGGAGGCATTCTTAAGATAACTGCATGGTTTCCAAGCATCAAAGTTCCCAGAATCGCGACCAATACAATCACGATTTGAGTTTTATTCTTCAAAAACGATTATGGCCATACATGCGTGTGATACGGTGGCAGAACCGACTGTTATACTGGTTTTGCATTTGTGTTTGCAAATTTTGCGATAAGCAAGAGTTGCCACCGTCTTTTCTTTTATCTAACAAAGGAAAGGGTGAAAAGAACATAAAAAGACCTTTTCGAGAGTTTTCTGAGTAAGGGGGTAGATTATGGAAAGGGAAGGTGTTAACACCCTTTCCATTCGTGGTTTTCCACGGGCTCTTAGGTACTTGCTAATTTTTTGGAAAATTGCTTTCGTCTGTGTTTTGAAAAGTTTTGTTTGCTTTATGATAACTCTTGTATCAGTCCTCAAGAGTGTGATAAAGCATTTTTGAAAAGGGTTTTGAAAGTGTGGTGTAAAAAAGTTGTTTTTGAGCAAGTACTTAACAACTATCTACCTACTCGAAAAAGGCGTTATTTTCCTCCTGTCCTTTAGATAGTGATATCCTACTATTAGTGAGTAGATAGCCCTATCTTTGGATGTTGAGGGACTATCGAAGGGACGTTTACGGTTACTAAGGCAACTGGGCAAGAAATCTTAGTAATTGTCCTAAAGTTCTAAGATCACTTTTTAACCGAGGCAACAGTCGAAAGGTTCATCGAGGGACTTGTGATCTCTTGAATTAAAGTACAGTCACTAAAAATTCTCACGTTTCGAGAATTGTGACCATTTTGTGAAGGAAACCGAAGTGGAGGTACCCTAGATATGCGTATGTGCGAGTGTTTTGAGATTCAGTTATTTGGTGTCTTTTTGTTAGGTTAGCTAACGTTTGATTTTAGTCTTTCCATGCAAACCTATTTACTAACAGTAATATAGCAAAATAATAAAGCAACAAATATGCGGAAAATAAAATGCAGAAAAATAAATCCTAAGTTATTACACGGCTTTGGGAGAGATACATTATAAAAATGCGGAAAGTAAAATCCTAATTATTATTACAAACCAGTAGATAATTACAATAATCAAAAAAGGCGAAAATAAATAAACGCGCGCATGAATTGAAAATACGTCTAGAATCCTAAGTGAAAGGAATTTTTTGTTTTTGTTTTTGTTATGAAAAGAAATTCAATTAAAAAATCCTAAGTCTATTCAATTTTCGTTTTTTTAGAAAATATTAAATTAATTAATTAATTAATTGACAAAATTAAAGTAATATAAAAAGCTAAGCCTAATGTTTTTGTGGTTTTTTAATGTTAATTAAAGCTTAGAAGAGGTAAGGACAAACAATCAAAAGAAAGGATAAAATCGAAAGACAAAAATAGTAAATGAAAAGAGTGTATTCTTAGAAGTAAGGCCGGGATCGAAGAGGCTTGGGTTGCCTTTCGATCCAATGAAGAATCTTGATCGAAGGTTCCTGAGAGACTGTAGGTATGGGGGTGTTCGATCTGGATGTGTCATCCTTCGATCTGGGGTACTGGATCTGCAAGGAAGTTTGTTAGAAAAAACACAAAATGTATGACCTGGGTGTCGAACCCAGGTCCTTTTCGTTGCAGCGCATCTTCCTCACCAACCTGGTCGAAGATTTCAATTCATTGGTACAAACGAAACAACAATATTACGTTAGAAACAAAAAAACACAGTATTGACTTAAATATCAAGTTCGCACATTTTTTTTTGTGAGGCAGTCTCCGTGTGTCCTTTTTTCTCTAAGACTATGAGGTTTATATAGGCAATGGATTTTAGGTCAACATTTGTGTATCAAATCTTGGTCCATTATGATGAAGATATTTTATTTGATTTCTTCATAAAAACTTGCTATATTTGATTCAATCAGGAGCCAATCTACTTTCATGCATTACTTCCAGCCTGTTATGAGTTGTTTGGGCCTCCAATATGATGACATGCCCCTGCATATCCATTTCCTTTCGAATTTGTTCTCTTTGAAGGCTCTGAACTCATATTCAAATTACACCAGCTTCGATGTCATGGCTCCTTCGATTGAGCCACCCTCTGCTTCGATTGCTTGATTTAAAGAGAATCACCCTGGTCGAATCAGCTCTTGTAGAGTTAGGAACAAACAAGGCAAGAATCTGTCCTTTAACTCAGGAATTGAATCCACGACCAACATTGAATTCTTGCCATATTTGTAAGGAAAACATGCCATTTTGAACTTTGGGTGAACCTGGACAGGTTAGGATAGGTGTTTTATTCGAATTTGGCTTAAGGCTTTCATCATGGTTCCTTCAATTAAGTCTCAAGTTTTGCTCTCTTCGATGGCTTTGAACTTGGTCCAATCGAAGCGTTATCTTATTGACTAATCGAAGTGTTGTTCTACACTCCTTGATAGCTATAAGTACTGATTTGAATTTCCCATATTCTCAGCATCAGAGCTTCTACGTTTGAACTATAGTCTACAAAAAGAGCTCAAAATTGTCCTCTCCAATCTGCATGAATTCGAATGGCCCATCATCAGAGCTTCTGGAACCTTCTCAGTTCTTGCTCTCTTCAATATCACTTTCTCTAACTTGGACAATCAGAATATCGCCCTGTTGATATGCCAATCGAAACATCACTTGGTTAATATACCTGTCGGAAGGCACTTTGTATGCTCTAACGAAAAACAACCTTATTTAAGATGCTCGTCGAAGCTGCCTTGTTGGAGATGCCCACCGAAAGGCCTTATACCAATCGAAAGACCTTTTGCATATGCTAATTGAAGGATCTTTTGTAGACTCCAATCGAAGGACCTTTTGTAGATGCCAATCGAAGGACTTTTTATAGATGCCAATCGAAGGACCTTTTGTAGATGCCAATCGAAGGACCTTTTGCAGATGCCAATCGAATGACCTTTTGTAGATGCCAAGCGAATGATACTTAACCATCATTCAAAAATTTCCTTTTCTTTAGGCAAAGGTTTGTAACCACCTATGCAAGAGGAAATCTTGGAAAAACATGAGAGGGGAAATTTTGGGGTACAACAGTTGCCCCTGTTCAATCTTCTTAAACCTGGGGATTTAGATTGGCTTGTCTGCCTTTCGTGATCTGAAGGTGGAAGATGATTGAACATTAGAGTACCTATAAATTTGCACTCGTCTGAAGTAGCACTATTGGTAGATAATATCAGGAATGGGCTTATAGATTCCATTTGGAGAAGATGAATGTGAGTTGTCGGAGATGGGCTTAACGATGCCATCCAAAGTAGATGCTGATTTCCTAAGAGGTCTCTTCATGGGGAATCCTGTTCCTGTTGTCTGAGGAGGAGTCCTCTGGGGAATGTGGGTTTCTAGAGTTCTCCTTCCTGAGGAAACTCTGTGGGGAATAGAGTCTAGGAACTTCAATTGTCCATTACTCTACTGGGGAAGCTATCTCTTGACATGGAGAGATGAAAGCTTGTTGTTTTATGGTCGAAATCCAGGCTTCACAGTAACTTGATGAGGATAACAAAAGTTGACTGTTATCTGGTCGTATTCCAAGCTTCACATCAATCTATTGATGAATATGAAATTAAACTGTTATCTAGTCGTACTCCAGGCTTCATAGTAACTCAAATTGTTATCTGGTCGGAATCCAGGCTTCAGTGACTTGAACTGTTATCTGGTCGTGTCCAAGCTTCAGTGATTTGAAGAGATTAAGTTGTTATCTGTTCGGATCCAGGCTTCAACTTGAATTTGAGGTATACTATTATCTGGTCGAGTCCAAGCTTCAAAGTAATTGACATAGTAAACTTCTATCTGGTTAGATTCTAGGCTTTACAGTTTCTTATACTGTTATCTGGTCGAATTCAAGGCTTTACAGTGTCTTGAATTGTTGATTGACTATTATTCAGTCGGATTCTGGGCTTCAACAATGATGTTAACTGTTATCTGGTCAGGTCCAGGCTTTACAGTATGGTGAACTGCTATTTGGTCAGATTTCGGGCTTCACAACAACTTAAACTGTTATCTGGTCGATATCCAGGCTTCACAATAATTGAAGAAGTGAACTACTCTCTGGTCAGATTCCAGGCTTCATAGAAACTTAAATTGTTATCTGGTTGAAATCCAGACTTCACAGTAATTGAAGAAGTGAACTACTCTCTGGTCGGATTCCAGGCTTCATAGCAACTTAAACTGTTATCTGGTCGAAATCCAGGATTTACAGTAATTGAAGAAGTGAACTACTCTCTGGTCGGATTCCAGGCTTCGTAGCAACTTAAACTGTTATCTGGTCGAAATCCAGGCTTCACAGTAATTGAAGAAGTGAAATACTCTCTGGTCAGATTCCAGGCTTCATAGCAACTTAAACTGTTATCTGATCGAAATCCAGGCTTTATAGTAATTGAAGAAGTGAACTACTCTCTAGTCGTATTCCAGGCTTCGTAGCAACTTAAACTGTTATCTGGTCGAAATCTAGGCTTTACAGTAATTGAAAAAGTGAACTACTATCTGGTCAGATTCCAGGATTCGTAGCAACTTAAACTGTTATCTGGTTGAAATCCAGGCTCCACAGTAATTTGAGTTGTTATCTCAGATAGCTGCCCCATCTTGTTTCTGAATTAATCTTTGACCTGTTGTGTAAGTTGATAGTGTTTGTATTTCTGTGAACTCAACATGGAAAGGTAAAGTCAGTTTCATGCGATGTCATGATATATGAATTGCATGACGCTCTCAAAATAAATGAGATTGTGATATATGCATTTGTATTGCAAATGCTATGACGTTTGTAGAATGATGTATGAATGCAATATGTGAATGTATCAATTATTCTATTGGAGTATTGTTGAACCAGGGAAAATAAATCTCTCATTGTTGCTTGGGGTGAAGAATGTAGGTCCTCAAATATGTTAAAGTTAAAACGATGAGAGATGATCTTCTGTTGTTAGAGAAATAAAGTCTGTTGGGGAAGAAAAGCTCTATGAACTGAACTGTTTCTAGAAAATAGTCTTGAATAAGTATCAGGATGATATTTGTCTTTGGATCGTACCTGGACCGTTCTTGAAACATGTGTTGAATGAGTGTCAGAATGGCATCCGTCTCTGGATCGTATCTGAATTGTACTTGGAACATGTGTTGAATGAGTGTCAGAATGACATCCGTCTCTGGATTGTATCTGAATTGTACTTGGAACATGTGTTGGATGAGTGTTAGAATGGAATCCGCCTCTGGGTCGTATCTGAACTGTATTTAAAACATGTGTTGAATGAGTGTCAGAATGACATCCGTCTCTGGATCGTATCTGAACTGTGTTTGGAACATGTGTTGAATGAGTGTCAGAATAAATCCGTCTCTGGATCGTATATGAACTGTACTTGGAACATGTGTTGAATGAGTGTCAGAATGACATCCGTCTCTGGATCGTATCTGAACTGTGTTTAGATGAAAATCTGGAGTAAGTGTCAGGATGACATCTGTATTTGGATCGTACCTTAACTGTAGTTGGAACATGTGCTGAATGATTGTCAGAATGACATCCGTCTCTGGATCGTATCTGAACTGTACTTGGAACATGTGTTGAATGAGTGTCAGAATGACATCCGTCTCTGGATCGTATTGAACTGTACATGGAACATGTGTTGAATGAGTGTCAGAATGACATCTGTCTCTAGATCGTATCTGAACAGTACTTGGGACATGTGTTGAATTTATGTCAGAATGACATCCGTCTCTGGATCGTATCTGAACCGTTTCTAGATTAGAATCTGGTTTATTTAGAATGTTTCTGTTGGGAATTCTTGTTCAATTGTTTTTGAGAAGAAATCCGCTGAGGAACACTGATTTTTCTTGATTGTACGTGATTCATTGTTGGAATTCATGTCTAATGCCCTAAGTGATTTAGATGGAGATATGCCCCTGGCTGTTTGGCATTTTTAAGAGATTCCTTGAATGTTGACTTGACTGCCCCAGATGATGGACAATGATCATGTCGTGCCCCTTGGTTGGAAGTGTTTTTCCACTTGAGGTGAAACTTTTTATTGAGAAAGTTTTTGTTCACTAGGTATTCGTCATGTGAATTTCTATGTTGGCGAACAGATAACTATATGCAAACAATGATATTCAAATAATGCAATGTTTATGCTTGTCTTGAAGTTTGAAAATTCATTTTTTAGTAAAATAAAATTTTGCAAGAGGGTGATATCAACTCAGGATTTATAGCAAGTGTAATGCGGTGGGAGAACTGACTTGGGTGTTTTGCGTTTGATCACAATTATGCGGATAGCAAGAGTCTCCACCGACTTTTCTTTTATCCAAAAGGAAAGGCTGAAAAGAAAAGGAAAGACCTTTAGAGATGTTTTCTTGAGTTCAGGGGGTAGGTTATGAAAAGGGAAGGTATTAGCACCCTTTTCATCTGTAGTTATCTACAGGCTCTTAGTTTCTTGCTAGATCACTTGCTTTTTTTTTGAAAATGTGCTTGTGGTGTGGGTTTTGAAAGTATTTCAAAAACATCTTTGTAATGGTTCTCGTCTCTATAAGAACGCGTACAAAAAGCTTTGTTTTTTTTAAAGTGTTTCAAGAGGTGTTTGTGAAATGTGTTTTTGAAAGTGATTTTGAAAAGGTGTCTTTGTGATGGTTCTTGTTTCTATAAGAACGCGTAAAAAGTGTTTGTCTTTTGAAAATGTTTCAAATGAAAGTGTGGGTGTATAAGATGTTTTTGTTTTGAGCAAGCGAGCAACTAGGAGCATCCTACCTACTCAAAAGGTCTTAAATGTTCTTTTCCTCCTCCTTTAGATGTGGCTATCTTACCATTGAATTGGTAAGAAGCCCCATCATTGGATCTGAAGGGACAGGCGCAGGTCAATCGTACATTCATAGAAGGCAACTTGTGAGACGCTTTAGCTATTTTTCGTAAGGGACTAGATTGTTTTACCGAAGGCAACATCGAGGGACTAAGATCTTTTTTATCAAATGGTCTTTTCTAAAGCATCCAATATTCGAGGGACATGACTGTGTTTCCGAGGAAACACGCGAGATTACCCTAGAAGTGCGCGTGTGAAAGTCTGTTTGATTCAAGTTAAGTTGAAATATAAGGGAATGATGGATGATGAAATTGGGCCAATCAAGCCCAATGGGCTGACCCGGTTGGGAGGAGGAAAAAAAGGGTTTGGAAAACCCTAATAACAATAGGCACCGCTTGGTTTTGTGTTATGGGGAAGACAAAGTCAGATTATTATTATTGTTAGTTCCAAAAAAAATAATTAACAAGAAAAATTAAAAGAAACGATCCCTCTCTTTACTCTCAACCAATTGTCCTTGTTCCAATTTTACCCACATAAACTTTTTCAATCAATTGCCCCGCAATCTCTCAATCATCACGGATCTCATATTCATCTTAACACCTATGTTCTCCGCATATCTCATCTTTCTCAAACTCTTGTCCCTCGCTCTCTCACAATATTTCACAGTCTCTTTATGCTCCTTCTCAGTTTTAAGAAGATAGCCACAACAACTATGCTCAACAATGGTGGAAGAACATCAATTCCCAGTTTTATGGCAACAACAACAAACTTTCTAGTCTTAACAGTAACAACGATTAAAGCATAATGAAGGAAAAAAAGAGTGACCGAGTCGGAGTTCCTCCGACGGGTCTTCAAATCTCAGGTATAGCTTTTGAAATCCTCTCCTAAATAAACTTCTTATGAAGAATTCAATTCTGATTCTTGTGGTGCGTTGTGGTATTGCATCGATGTCGATATTGAGTTGATGAGTAAAGGTTGAAGTATTTTTTGAAGATTACGATTTGTATATACATATAAGTATATTTATTTTCTGGTTTTTTGTCCTTCACCAAAAGCTCTCCCCTCCTTTTGTACTGCTGGTCAATCTTCTCTTGCAGATAAATCGCGAATGATCAGAGGATTAGAGAGTGTTTTCTGAGTTGAGTTCTCTCTGTGTGATTTCTGTGTGTACTTTGCTCTTCATTGAGTATTGTTGGTTTCTGATGTGTTTTTGTTGTGTGGGTATGATTTGTGAAGGTTCTGGTTTTGAGAGATTTACTGGTGAGGTCCTTTTTTCTCTTTTTTCTTATCGAACAGTGGCTGTTATTATAATGAGACGAGGGTGAAAAGTGGGGGAAAACTGTTGAGTTTAAAACTCTTTTGGAAAACTGTTTTCAGGATTTGCTCACACAATTTTCTTTAACCATTTTGATGTAATTTTTGGTTAGTATTTGCAGTGGACAACAAGGCCATTTTTGTCTGGTTTTGACTATTTAATAGCAGGTTTTGACAGCAATATGCAGGGGCTGTTTTGCAGGGTGTTTGGACTGTTGTATAAGATAGGTGATATCTTTTTGTCTCTTTCCTCTTTATCTTTCCATGATGTAAATCCAATGTGCTTTTTTACATAATATCTGAAGGATTTTATATTTAGGAACATGATGATATAAGGGCTATGAATGAATTCTAGCTTGAATTGTTTTATGAATTAATTCTATTGCTTTGGTTTTGGCCTTACTGCTATTTTCCAGTCTTGCTATTGTACTGTCTTAGGCTGCTTTAGTAGACTGTTGTCTTTGTTTATTTGTGCTGCATTTGTTTGGCTTGTTTCTGGCTTGCAGTTTGCTGTTTTTTAGGCTACTGTTGGATGCTTTAGCAGCCTGCCTTAGTGCTGCGCTGCTACTGTTTTGTTTGGTTTGTTGTTGCCTTGCAGCTTGTTGTTGTTTTCTGCTGCCTTGGTGCTTTGTTGCATCTGTTTTTGTACTTTGCAGTTTTGGCTTGTTGCTTTTGCAGTAGGAAAACATTTGTGAATTTCTATTCCCTTTTGTGAATCAAAAAGATCAAACTTTTTGTGATTTGCAAAAGTAGGAGATAGTCCATGATTAAAAACAAAACCTTTTAGTTCTAATTCCAAATACAAATCCTAATGATGAGTTTTCTTGTTTAACAAATCATACTTGCTTGAATTTTCACATGTTGATTGTTTGCTAATTTTTCTTACTTTTGTTACATGTACGAGTGTTGACTTGGAGGTGGAGAAGATGAGGCAAGGTTGAAGATTGATGTTAGGTTCAAAGCAACATGACAAATAGAAAATGAAAAGCCATGGTTGGAAACCAAATGAAGCATGGAGGATTTTAGAAGCAAGTTAGCAAATTCTTAGGGAGGACTTTAGGTTTCCATGTACCAAAAACTTGTGTGATTTTCTTGTAATTTGTAATTTGAAACTTGGAAAACATGAATTAAATTTGTATTTTTGTAAACTTGAATTAAATTGAATGAATATGAAATCTTATGTGATTTTGTGAAGATAACTTTGAATCAAAATGGATCTTAAACCCTTGATTTCTTGAGTTTGTATTGTGAAATGATGAACTTTGAATGATGAATGCACACGAACATTTGAGGCCCTTGATTCTTGAATGAGCCTTCGAATTCATAATGGACTTCAGATTTGTATTATAACTTCTAAGTAATTCACTCATATTATCTTCCATACTTTAATCTCAAATCAAATCTTTAAATAAAGTGAATGTCTTATGATCTTAAACATGTCCAACACCAATCCAATAATCATCATTGTTTCAACACCGTTGATTTTCAATGTCAGCATCAAAACGATTAATGAATTTTCAAACTCAAACTTCCTATTTTCATGAATTATCCCGACATAGAATCAAATTGTTTTGAGAAAATGATTAGGGCATGAACATAACCCAGAAGTTAAGAGCATTCAGAATCAAGCGAATGACCTATGACGATTCGATAACTTTCAAGGTCTACTAAACACTATTTTCTTTCGATTCTTGGAAATAATTTTTAGGTGACATCGCTCATGACAATGTACAAAAATATTTGTCTCGAGATTTTGAAAATTGAGGACATTACGACTCTTGAAAGGCAGACCACAATTATCTGAAATTAGGTCAGAATCAGAAAGTGACCTCTAAAATATTCGAATTTCCGATGATCTTTCGCACATAATCAACTCTTGACTTGTGAAGAGAAATTGGAGATGACATCAAGGAGATTCATATGCAAACAAAACCGCTCAAAAATATCGATTAATGTAGAAGTTACAATCGTTTGAACTTGGTCTTGCATAAGGTCGACTTTTGGGTCAATGGAGTCATTTTCAGTGATCTGGACCATTGACTGAGCAAACTTGCAATGTGAGATTTGAAACTTGGCACGAATATCCTTGAGGAGACATGAAGATCTATGAAGACCATTTGAAACCTTAAGACTC
This sequence comes from Vicia faba, assembly GCA_948472305.1. Classification (NCBI taxonomy): domain Eukaryota; kingdom Viridiplantae; phylum Streptophyta; class Magnoliopsida; order Fabales; family Fabaceae; genus Vicia; species Vicia faba. The sequence continues at coordinate 223,226,631 of OX451735.1, forward strand.
AATTTTCTTTGAGAAATACCAAACCCTAATTGTTGACTTACTGCCTAGGAAGAGAATCTGTCTGATCAACTTCTGAGCCAAATTGAGTACTCGAGAAACCCTAGGATAGTATCTTTAATGAAAAAAGGGAGGGCAAATTTTAGGGTACAACAGTTGAACCTGTTCAATCTTCTTAAACTTGAAAAGTGAGATCGACATGTTTGTCGTTCGTAGCTTAAAAGTGGAAGATGATTGAACAATAGATTGCCCAGAAATTTGCACTCGATGATGTGTTGGTTGTTTGTATAGGGAATGGGCTTAGAGATGCGATTTGGAGAAATGATGGAGAGTTATTGGAGATGGGCTTATAGATGCCATCCAAAGGTGATTATTGACAGAAATTAGACTAAGTCTGAACTTGACTTTAACTTGGAAAAGAATCAGAATAAACCTTTGGTAGATTTAAACTGAAACTAGCAGAAGTCTTGCGTGTTGTTTGACTGGAAAGAATCAGAATAAATCTTGGAGCGAATTATCTGAACCAGAGAAAATGTCTATTTGGAAAGTATCAGGATAAACTGTTGAGAGGTTTAAATTGAACCAAAAGAGGTCTTGGGTATTCTTTAACTGGAGAGAATCAGAATAGATCTTTGAGCGATTCATCTGAACCAAAGAGAGTGTCTACTAGGAAAGAATCAGGATAAACCGTTGAGAGATTTAAAATGAACCAGCGGGGATCTGGAGAAGAATCAGAATAAATCTTGAAGTGACTTATCTGAACGAGAGAAGAAGTCTGCAGGAAAGAATCAGAATAAATCGTTGAGAGAGTTAAAGTGAACCAGCAGGGGTCTGGAAAAGAATCAGAATAAATCTTGAAATGACTTATCTGAACCAGAGTAGACGTCTGCACGAAAGAATCAGAATAAAACATTGAGAGATTTAAACTGAACCAGCAGGGGTCTGGAGAAGAATAGGAATAAATCTTGAGGCGACTTACCTGAACTAGAGAAGATGTCTGTGAGAAAGAATTAGAATAAACCGTTGAGAGATTTAAACTTAACCAGCAGGGGTCTGGAGAAGAATCAGAATAATTCTTGAAGCGACTCATCTGAACCAGAGAAGATGTCCGCGGGAAAGAATAAGGATAAAACATTGAGAGGTTTAAAACTGAACCAACAGGGGTCTGGTTTATTTAGAATGTTTCTGTTGGGAATTCTTGTTCAATTGTTTTTGAGAAGAAATCCGCTGAGGAACACTGATTTTTCTTGATTGTATGTGATTCATTGTTGGAATTCATGTCTAATGCCCCAAGTGATTTAGATGGAGATATGAGAGCACCTAATACCATTAGGCTGCATACTAGAGATACGCTAGTGATCCTGTAGCAGGATGTCCTTGCTTCCGCTCCTACTGGAGAAACTACCTGCGGGGATTAAAGAGCAGTCTTCTGGGGAAGAGGAGTTGTGGTCCCTTGATTTATGATAGTCTAGGAAGAAAATTCAAGCTGAGTAATCTTGCCGTTTGTTGGGGAAATAAACTTTGTTGTCGGTCTGTTGGAGAGGTGTCTTCTTCACTTGGGAAAATCCTCGAGGGTTCTTGAGGTCGACTCAGCTGGTGAGAAGTTTTCAGAGATTGAAACTCTGGCTGGGAGTCATCCTATGAGAAGGATCTTGGGGATATTTTCCCCTGGTTATTCAACAATTCTTTAAGAGATTCTTGGAATCTCGACTTGACTGCCCCAGTTGTGTTGGACAATGGTCATGCCGTGCCCCTTGATTATGAGAGATTTATTATCGGAAGTGTCTTTCCATTTGAAGTGACTCTGTTTATTGAGAGAGATTTCATTTGCTGAATATTCTTCGTGTGAATTTATCTGTTGTCAAACAATTAGCCATATGCAAACAGCGGTATTCAAAATAATGCAAAGTTTATGCTTGTCTTGAAGTTTTGAAAAAGCGTTTTAGCAGATACAAGAATTTTGCAAGTATGTGAATTTAAATCAGGATTTAGAGTAAGCCTTACAGGAGTCAGGATACCTTTTGTAACATTATGCTTTCGAACTAACCCATGCTTCAATTAGGACCTTTGAAGGGTTGTATCGGGGTTTAGTTCACGGTTTAAGAAACAAAGATAAGGCTCAAAGTGCATTTGTACCCGCCCGTTCTTCGTGATGTTCTTCAACCCTAAACTCAGTTAATTGTGCGTTCGAAATCCAATTGAGTCTGGAATGACGTTTTGATGATGGTTCAGACAAGTTAAGTTTGTCGGAAGGCAGTCATTTTTTCAACATTTTTCATGTTGTTGAGGATTTGTAGTGACCTCTTTTTTTGATTTGTTATCCCTAATTTTTGCCTGACTGTTCTTGTTTTGAGATTACGGTCAGCAGGATGCCCCAGTTTTCTTAAGTCTCCTTCGTAGGTTTTGACTTAGTGGGATTTTCTTTTTGAGAGATAATGACTGCCTATTTGGTAGGGAGCCATCATTGTCTTTTGATTCTAGACGAATGTTTTTGATGTCATTCGTTGTATTATGAGATGAGAGTTTATGATTTGAATGCGCATTTGAATTAACTGAGAGACTACCCTGCCCCAGGTTTTGATTAAAGGTTTCAATTTGTGTAAAAAAAGAAAACTTCTACTTCTTTGGCTCGAAGGGGTTGACTAGGGATTATCTTCCTTATAACTTCAGTGTTTAGGGTTTGAAAGAGCGCTTGTACATCGTCAGCAAGGTCTGTCCAAAAGCATACTTTATAAGATTATGGCATTGTTTTCGTCATCCTCCCTCTAAAGGCTTGTAACTTTTAGCAAGAGTTAAATGTCATAAAGAGAGTTAAAAGCATAGTTTAAATGTAATGAAAACGAATGGATCAATTCAAGACAAACATATGCAATGCATTAATGAAACATAGTTTAACACTAATAGATAAGTGTTTGAACAACAAAAGAGATTACAACTTGAAAATTCAAATAAACAAAAGCTTTCAATGATTTTTCATAGGAGCAGTGATCGCGTTTGGAGTCTCTGGAGGGTCAAACTCGATCTCCTTGGCATCAATCATGTCTTGGATCTTGTTCTTCAGAGCCCAACAGCTGTTCGTGTCGTGTCCTAGACTATCAGAGTGGTATGCACACCTTTCATTGGGATGATAGGTAGGAGCAGAAGTGTTGGGGTTCCGGAGAGTAGCCTTTAACATAATCAACTCTGCCTTCAACATGTGTTGTAGCGCTTGAGCTCGTGACATGTTGATCTTAGTGAATTGTCTTTTAGGCGCGACCTCTTTACGCTGATACCCATGCCTTTGTTGAGAAGGTGTAGGATTAGAGATTAGGATTGCTCCTACGTGTTGATCGTGGTTTCCCTGGTTACGACCTTTTTGACCGTATGCAACATCAGACTCTTTCTTCCCAATGAAAGGTTGTTTCCCTATACTCGAGGATGAACCCCATTGGATTTTACCGCTTTTGATGCCAGCTTTGACTCTTTTTCCAGTCAGTATTAGCTCGGTGAACCCGACCGAGGAGCTTCCTATTAGGTGTTTGAAGAAAGGTCCTGTCAAAGTTCCCATGAAGATGTCAATCAGCTCCCTATCAGTTAAAGAGGGCTGCACCCTACCAGCCAGGTCTTTCCACCTTTGGGCATATCCTTTGAAGCTCTCTTTAGAACCCATGGTCTTGTTCTACAATTGCACATGAGTTGGTGTAAGATCAACGTTGTATTGGTACTTCTTGGAGAAAGAAGCAGCTAAATCCTCCCAAGTGTGGATGCAAGAACTCTCCAATTGATAGAACCATTCCAGGTGAGTCCCTATCAGGCTCTCTTGGAAGAAATGGATCCAAAGCTTCAGATCAGTTGTGTATGGTTGAATCTTGAGGACATAAGACTTTAAGTGCATCTTAGGGCAAGAGACTTCATCGTACATGGCAAAGGTAGGGATTTTGAACTTTGGCGGGATGACCACTCTAGAAACCAATCCCATGTCTCCTAAATCTAAGCCAGGTATCTGCTGAATTTCCATAGCAATGAGGTGATCCTCTAACTGTTTGTACTTGTCATCAGCGGGAGGATATTGTTCCTCAGAGTAGTCAACTTCTACTTTATCAATCTCCAGACTATTGTCTTCTTCATGACTATCCCCTATGTTGGATGGAGTTGGAAGATCTAGATCTCCCTTGACTGGTCCTTTAAGTCTTCTTCCCAAGTTCAGGACGCCTACTGACTTCTTGGACTTTTTCTTCTTGTCTTTGAGAAGAAGAGTCTTCAGGTCCTCTTGCCTCTTAGCCAAAGCCAGGAACATTTGTTGGAATTGAGCGTTTTGAGCTTGGATATCTTTAATCGTTTGTTCCTTATCCATCTTACTGAAATAAATAGTAGGAAGATAAGGAGGCCTGTACGAGAGAAACCTGTCATGATATGATGCATGATATGTGGATGCATGTTTTCAAGGATCTTGCAGGGTAAATGTTAGTGGTCACTTACAGTTTTGTATCGGTGGATGTCCTTCATGAGAATTAAGCTCACCATGTCAAGTGGGTTGTAGCACATGACTCAAGTTGTTGTACTTGATCTTTGACGGTGTTTGGTTAGAGGAAAATAAATCCTCTTGTCCCTTGATAGACGTCTAGTTCAACGTGACCCTGCATCATAGGCCCTTGAGATCCTTGAAACGGTTATTGAAAATGCTATAGTATGATGTTATGTACAAGTATGCAAAGTAAGCAAGTTTATATACAAATAATCATATACACACAAAGCAAATAAGTCCTTAGGTTTAGGCTTACATGGAATTGGTAGGTAAGTACCCTCTTGAAGTTTAGTTGGCTCAACCTGTCCTAGTAATAGTAACCGGGTTCTAAGGGATCTCAATATCACTGACCTTTCTTTTAGGCATTGTCTCAGCACAATCAATCTTTTCTTGCGGCCGAGATATCCCAAAAGTCTGATCTCAATGAGTGTAGTATCAAGTATCAACCAATTTCCAGCTTTCCACCGAAACCGGTTATCTCACTACGTCCTAATTGGACAAGTTTGTTCAATTAAGGTTCTAAGGTCAGTTAGTGCTTCATGACGCCGCTCAGCGGCACCATATTCTCCTTGATTCAACACAAGCGATACCAGTACCAATAAATGCGTCATACAAACGTATCCATTGTTTCAACCGTGTCAGTCTATGCTGTACAATTTCCATAATCTATTGCTAATTACCTAAAAAGGTGTCCCATATCCGGGTAGAGGATCAAAGCAAGCTCAAACAAGGAAGCAAAATGTAAAGCAATCAAGTCAAACAACGAAAGCAAATAAATGTGATCTAGCCCTAAGGTAACCCCACTTTTAAGTTAACTCCCCAGTAGAGTCGCAAGTTCTGTAACACGGTGGGAGAAATGGCTTGCGTGTTTTGCGTTTGACCACAATTGTGCGGGTAGCAAGAGTCGCCACCGACTTTTCTTTTATCCAAAAGGAAAAGCTGAAAAGAACAGGAAAGACCTTTAGAGATGTTTTCTTGAGTTCGGGGGGGTAGGTTATGAATATGGGAGGTATTAGCACCATTTTCATACGTAGTTATCTAGGGGCTCTTAGTTGCTTGCTAGATCACTTTCTTTTTTGAAAATGTGCTTGTGGTGTGGGTTTTGAAAGTATTTCAAATACGTCTTTGTAATGGTTCTCGTCTCTATAAGAACGCGTACAAAAAGCTTTGTTTTTCTGAAAATGTTTCAACAGGTGTTTGTGAAATGTGTTTTTGAAAGTGATTTTGAAAAGGTGTCTTTGTAATGGTTCTCATTTCTATAAGAACGCGTACAAAGTGTTTGTCTTTTGAAAATGTTTCAAATGAAAGTGTGGGTGCATAAAATGTTTTTGTTGTAAGCAAGCGAGCAACTAGGAGCATCCTACCTACTCAAAAGGTCTTAAATGTTCTTTTCCTCCTCCTTTAGATGTGGCTATCTTACCATTGATTTGGTAAGAAGCCCCATCGTTGGATGTGAAGGGACTGGTACGGATCAATCGTACAGTCATAGAAGGCAACTTGTGAGACGCTTTAGCAATTTTCCGTAAGGGACTAGATCGTTTTACCGAAGGTAACATCGAGGGACATCGAGGGACTACGATCTTTTTTATCAAAGGGTCTTTGCTAAAGCATCTCATATTCGAGGGACATGACTGTGTTTCCGAGGCAATAAGAGAGATTACCCTAGAAGTGCGCGTGTGAAAGTATGTTTGATTCAAGTTAAGTTATTCTTTGATTAGGGTTATCTAGTGATTGATTTTAAATCTTGCATTGCACGCCTAATTACTATACAGTATAAGGAAAACAAAAAATTGTGGAAGTTAAAATTCTACGCTATTACAGAGCTTTCGAGAATGGGGGTACAGATTTACAAATGGGGATGGATCAATGCAATTAAAAGTCTAAATAGGCAATCAATACAACCAAATCGAATCGAGCAATTCATTGAAACTACAACAAATCTATGAAGTACAAATTAATTAACAAAGTAAAAATATGGAAATAAAATTCTACGTGTTTTGCTTGAAAAGTTTGGAAAGAAAAATAAGATTATATTCTATTAAAGAAAATAATTAACTAAAGAAATTAAATCAAATGTATATTTTTTTAGCTTTTAGTATTTTTTATTGTGTAGAAACTAAATAATTTAAAAAAATGTTAACTAAATGATAAAATGTTAATTAATAAAATTATTCACAAATTTTGCTAATTTAAATTTAGAACTAAGCTAATTAAGAAAATTATCTAACAAAACTACATGATTTATTAAATTAAAACAAATAAAATCAAAACTAAAAAAAAAAAGAAAAATGGTGGTGTTAAACTGACTATGGGTGTGTGAGGTAGAAATCTGGATGGGCCAGAAAACAATTGTAAAGCCCAAAGTTATTTGTTAAAAATTAGTAAAAGTATGTGTTTAAGAAAAAATACAAAGAAAAAGAAACAAAATACCCTCCAGGACTTGAACTCAGAACACCACGCTTGCAAACCAACACTCCAACCACTACGCTATTCTGTTTCATTTGTTATTAATAAGAATTAATTGAAATATAAGAGAATGATGGATGATGAAATTGGGCCAATCAAGCCCAATGGGATGACCCAGTTGGGAGAGGAAAAGAAGGGTTTTGAAAACCCTAATAACAATAGGCGCCGCTTGGTTGTGTTATGGGGAAGACAAAGTCAGATTATTATTATTGTTAGTTCCAAAAAGAACAATTAACAAGAAAAGTTAAAAGAAACGATCCCTCTCTTTACTCTCAACCAATTGTCCCTGTTACGATTTTACCCACACAAACTTTTTCAATCGATTGCCCCACGATCTCTCAATCATCACCGATATCATATTCATCTCAACACCTCTGTTCTCTGCGGCTCTCATCTTTCTCAAACTCTTGTCCCTCGCTCTCTCATAATATTTCACGGTATCTTTGTGCTCCTTCTCAGTTTTAAGAAGATAGCAACAATAACTATGCTCAACAATGGTGGAAGAACATCGATTACTGGTTTTACAGCAACAACAACAAACTTTGTAGTCTTAACAGTAACAACGATTAAAGCAAAATTAAGGGAAAGAAGAGTTACCGAGTCGGAGTTCCTCCGATGGGTCTTCAAATCTCAGGTATAGCTTTCAAAATCCTCTCCTCAATAAACTTCTTCTGAAGAATTCAATTTTGATTCTTGTGGTGCGCTGTGGTATTGCATCGATTTCGGTATTGAGTTGATGAGTGAAGGTTGAAGTTTTTTTTAAGATTACGGTCTCTATATACATATCAGTATATTTCTTTTCTGGCTTTTTTGTCCTTCACCAAAAGCTCTCCCCTCCCTTTGTGCTGCTGGTCAATATTCTCTTGCAGATAAATCGCGAATGATCAAAGGATTAGAGAGAATTTTCTGAGTTGAGTTCTCTCTGTGATTTCTGTGTGTACTCTGCTCTTCATTGAGTATTGTTGGTTTCTGATGTGTTTTTGCTGTATGGGTATGACTTGTGAAGGGTCTGGTTTTGAGAGATTCAGTGGTGAGGTCCTTTTTTCTCTTTTTTCTAATCGAATGGTGGTTGTTATTATATTGAGATGAGGGTGAAAAGTGGGGGAAAACTGTTGAGTTTTAAACTGATTTGGCAAAATGTTTTCATGCTTTGTTCACACAATTTCCTTTAACCATTTTGATGTAATTTTTGGTTAGAATTTGTAGTGGACAACATGGCCATTTTTGTCTAGTTTTGACTGTTTAATAGCAGGTTTTGACAGCAATTAGCAGGGGCTATTTTGCAGGGTGTTTAGACTGTTGTATAGGCTAGGTTATATCTTTCTGTCTCTTTCCTCTTTATCTATCCATGATGCAAAGCCAATGTGCTTTTTTACATAATCTCTGAAGGATTTACCATTTAGGAACATGATGACATAAGGGCTATGAATTAATGCTAGCTTGCATTGTTTTGTGAATTATTGCTATTGCTTTGGTTTTGGCCTTACTGCTATTTTCCAGTCTTGCTATTGTACTGTCTTGGGCTGCTTTAGTAGCCTGTTGTCTTTGCTTTATTTGTGATGCATTTGTTTGGCTTGCTGCTGCCTTGCAGTTTGTTGTTCTTTAGGATGCTTTAGCAGCCTGCCTTAGTGTTGCGCTGCTGTTGTTTTGTTTGGTTTGTTGCTACCTTTCAGTTTATTATTGTTTGTTGTTGCCTTGGTTCTTTGCTGCATCTGTTTTTGTACTTGGCAGTTTTGGCTTGTTGATTTTGCAGTAGGAAATCATTTGTGAATTTCTATTCCCTTTTGTGAACCAAAAAGATCAAACTTTTCGTGATTTGCAAAAGTAGGAGATAGTTAATGATTAAAAACAAAACCTTTTAGTTCTTATTCCAAATGCAAATCCTAATGATGAGTTTTCTTGTTTAACAAATCATACTTGCTTGAATTTTCACATGTTGATTGTTTGCTAATTTTTCTTTCTCTTGTTACATGTACGAGTGTTGACTTGGAAGTGGAGAAGATGAGGCAAGGTTGAATATTGATGCTAGGTTCAAAGCAACATGACAAATAGAAAATTAAAAGCCATGGTTGGAAACCAAATGAAGCATGAAGGATTTTAGAAGCATGTAAGCATATGCTTAGGGAGGACTTTAGGTTTCCATGTACCAAAAACTTGTGTGATTTTCTTGTAATTTGTAATTTGAAACTTGGAAAACATGAATTGAATTTGTATTTTTGTAAACTTGAATTAAATTGAATGAATATGAAATCTTATGTGATTTTATGAAGAGAACTTCGAATCAAAATGGATCTTAAACCCTTAATGTATTGAGTTTGCATCATGAAATAATGAACTTTGAATGATGAATGCACACAAACATTTGAGCGCCTTGATTCTTGAATAAGCCTTCGAATTCATAATGGACTTGAGCTTTATATCTTGACTTATAAGTAATTCACTCATATTATCTTCCATCCTTAAATCTCAAATCAAATATTTTAATAAAGTGAATATCTTATGAGCTTAAACATGTCCAACACCGATCCAACAATCACCATTGTTTCAACACCATTGATTTTCAACATCAGCATCAAAACGATTAATGAATTTTCAAACTCAAACTTCCTGTTTTCATGAATTATCCCGACATAGAATCAAATTTTTTTGAGAAAATGGTTAGGGAATGAACATAACCTAGAAGTTAAGAGCATTCAAAATGAAGTGAATAACCTATGACGATTCGATAACTTTCAAGGTCTACTAAACACAATTTTCTTTCGATTCTTGGAAATAATTTGTAGATGACATCGCTCATGACAATGTAAAAAAATAATCATCTCGATATTTTGAAAATCGAGGACATTACGACTCTTGGAAGGCAGACCACAATTATTTGAAATTAGGTCAGGAACAGAAAGTGACCTCTAAAATATTCGATTTTCCGATGATATTTCACACATAATCAACTCTTGACTTGTGAAGAGAAATTAGAGATGACATTAAGGAGAGTCATACGCAAATAGAACCACTCAAAAATATCGATTAATGAAGAAGTTACAATCATTTGAACTTCGTCTCGCATAAGGTCGACCTTTGGGTCAACGGAGTCATTTTCAGTCATCTGAACCATTTACTGAGCAAACTTACAATGCCAGATTTGAAACTTGGCATAAACATCCTTGAGGAGACATGAAGATCTATGAAGTCCATTTGAAACCTTGAAGACTCAATTTTCTTTGAGAAATACCAAACCCTAATTGTTGACTTATTGCCTAGGAAGAGAATCTGTCTGATCAACTTCTGAGCCAAATTGAGTACTCGAGAAACTCTAGGATAGTATCTTGAATGAAAAACGGGAGGGAAAATTTTGGGGTACAACAGCAAGTCCTACAGGAGTCAGGATACCTTTGTAACAGTATGCTCTCGAACTAACTCATGCTTCAACTAGGACTTTTAAGGGTTGTAATGTGGCTTGGTTCACGGTTTAAGAAACAAATGATAAAGGCTCCAAATTTATTTGTACCCACCCATTCTTCGTGATATTCTTCAGTCATATGCTCAGTTAATTGTGCATTTCAAATCCCAGTTGAGTTTTGGAATGTCCTTGATGTTCCGGTGATGGTTCGGAAATTGAACATTTGTTTGAGAAGGCAATCATTTTTGTGAACTTTTTATTCAGGATTCGTAGGACCTCTTTCTTTTCTTTTTTTATTTATTTTGTTATCCCTGTCTTTTTCCTGAACTATTTCTTTTGTGATTACAATCAGCGAGATGCCCCAGTTTTTCTTAAGTCTCCTTCACCGGTTTTAACTTAATGGGCTTTTATTTTGAGAGATAATGACTGCCGGTTTTAATGATTATGCGGAACCATCACCATCTTTTGATTTGGAAGGACGTCTTCAATGTCATTCATTATGTACGAAGCAGAAGATTGCGGCTGAATGCACCTCTGAATTAACTGAGAAACTACCCTGCCCCAGGTTATGATCAAGGGTTTTAATTTGTGTGAAAAGAAAAACTCATACTTCTTAGGCTGAAAGGGGTTGACTAGGGATTATCTTCCTTATAACTCCACTATTTAGGATTTGAAACAACGCCTGTACATTGTAAGCAAGGTCTATTCAAAAGCACACTGTGTGAGATTGTGGTATCATTTTCGTCATCCTCCCTCTAAAGGCTTATATCTTTTTTAATTGAGAGTCGAATATCACATAAAGGAAGAAAGAAAATAGTTTAAATAAAATGACAATGAAATCATTCAAGACAAACATATGTGATGCATTAATGGGAAAACCAAAGTTCAGCATAACAGTAGTTGTTTGAACAACAATAAAATCACAAATGAGAAATAAAAAATGAACTGGACGTTCTCAATGATTTGGCCTGGGAACGGTGATCACTTTGTGAGTTTCTAGAGGGTCGAATTCAATCTATTTTGCATCAATCATATCCTGAATTTTGTTCTTCAGAGCCCAGTCGCCATTTGTATCATGTCCAGGACTATCAGAATGATATGCACACCTTTCATCAGGGTGGTAACTAGTAACAGAAGTATTGGGATTTCCCAGAGGAGCCTTTAAAGTAATCAACTCTGCCTTCAACATGTGTTGTAATGCTTGAGCTAGTGACATGTTGATTCTGGTGAATTGTCTCTTAGGCGTGACCTCTTTATGTTGGTTCCCCTGTTGGTGTCATTGCATAGGCATAGAATTAGATACCAGTATTGCCCCCCATGAATTGATTGTGGTCGTCGGCCTTATTTAGACCCTTCTGGCCATACACAACATTGGTTTCCCTCTTACCAGTAAATGGATTCTTCTCAGCATTAGAAGATGCAGCCATTGGGATATTCCCACTCTTGATACCACTTTCAATCCTTTCTCCAGTCAGAACCATTTGTGTGAACCCGGATGAGGAACTCCCAATCAGAAGATTAAAGAAAGGGCCTTTCAGAGTGCCCATGAACATATCTACCATTTCCCGATCATTCAGAGGAGGTTGTACCCTGCCAGCTAGATCCCTCCATTTCTGGGCATATTCCTTGAAGCCTTCGATAGAACCCATAGACATGCTTTGAAGTTGTGTAAGAGTTAGAGCGAGGTCAACATTGTATTGGTATTGCTTGTAGAAAGCAGCAGCCAAGTCTTCCCAGGTATGAATGTCTGATCTTTCTAGCTGATAGAACCATTCCAGTTGTGTGCCAGCTAAACTTTCTTGGAAGAAATGGACCCATAACTTTTGGTCAACAGTGTGAGGCTGGATCTTCCTGACATAGGACCTTAAGTGTAACTTAAGGCAGGAGACACCGTCATACTTAGAAAATGTGGGAACCTTGAACTCTGGTGGGATGACCACTCCAGGAACCAGCCCTAACTCTTCAAAGTCCAAGCCAGGTATCTGATGAATCTCTGCAGCATTAAGACGATCCTCTAGCTATTTGTATTTATCATTAACATGAGGATATTACTCCTCAGAATAATCAGCTTCGTCTTCATCAGTCCCTGGGTTGTTATCTTCTTCATGATTATCCCCTTATTTGATGGAGTTGAAAGATCTAGAGCTCCTTTAACCGGTCCTCTGAGTCTTCTTCCCGTATTCAGGATGCCAGCCGGTTTCTTTGCCTTCTTCTTCTTCTTTTTAGTGACGAGAGCTTCCAGTTCTTCCTGCCCTTGGGCCAAAGCCATAGACATTTGTTGGAACTGAGCATTTTGAGCTTGAAGGTCTTTTACTATTTGTTCAAGGGCCATTTTTTTTGCTGAAATAAACAACGAAAAGATGAGAAACCTATACTAGAAGACCTGTTACGAAATGGCATGCATGCAATGCTTTCAAGGATCTCGCGGGGTAAACAAGAAAATGTCAGAAGTTGAAATTTGCAGCTTTGATTGAAGAACTTTGTATCGTTGAACGTCCTTCTACGAGAATCAAGCTCACCATGTCAAGTGGGTCATAGCCTCTGACTCAAGTTGTCACTTTGGTCTTTTGACAGCGTTGGCTAGAGGAAAATAAATCCCCTCTCCCCTTCCTAGACGTCTGGTTCATCATGACCTGCACCACATACCCTTGAGATCCTTGAATTGGTTAAGTAAATGTTGTGGCATGATGTTATGATGTGTATACTATGCGTTAAGCAAAAGTGTAAGGTGATGAAGACAAGTGAGTCTAAGAAGTCCAGGTTATTAGGTAATGACTGTAAACGAATCCCTGCAAGGAGATTATGTTGTTAGATAAAAACCCTGCAAGTAACTCAAATTGAAAGCAAACAAATCACACAAGCAGCCTTAGGTTTAGGCTTGCATGAGGTTTGTAGGTAAGTACCCTCTTGAATGTTCAGTTGGTTCAACCTGTCTTAGAAATAGTAGCCAGGTTCTAAGGAATCTCAATATCACTGATCTTTCTTTATCGATATTATTTCAGCTTAGCAATCTTTTCTTGCGGCCGAAACATCCCAAAAGTTCGATCTCAATAAGTGTAGTATCGAGTATCAACCGATTCCCAGCTTTACACCGAGGCCGGCTATCTCACTACTTTCTAATGGCCAAGTTTGTTCAACTAATGTGCTAAGGTTCGTTAGTGCTTCACGACACCACACGACGGCCCTGTATTCTCCTCAATTCAACACAAAGGATACCGGTACCAACCAAAGTGTCACACCAATTCATCTATCGCTTCAACCATATCGTTCTATGTCGTACATTCTCCATGATCTATTGTTGTTTACCTAAAAAGATGCCCCAGATCCGGGTATAGGATCTTTATAAGAATACCCCAACAAACCCTCAAAGATAAAGCAATTAAAGCAAACAAAGCAGTTAAATAATGAACTAACTCTAAGGTAAACCCACTTTTATATTCCCCAACAGAGTCGCCAGTTTTGTGATACGGAAGAACCGACTGTTATACTGGTTTTGCGTTTGTGTTTGCAAATGTTGCGGTAAGCAAGAGTCGCCACTGTCTTTTCTTTTATCCAACAAAGGAAAGGGTGAAAAGAACAGAAAAAGACCTTTTCGAGAGTTTCCTGAGTAAGGGGGGTAGATTATGGAAAGGGAAGGTGTTAGCACTCTTTCCATCCGTGGTTTTCCACGGGCTCTTAGGTACTTGCTCATTTTTTTGAAAATTTCTTTCGTGTGTGCTTTGAAAAGTTTTGTTTGCTTTATGATAACTCTTGTATCAGTTCTCAAGAGTGGGATAAAGCGTTTTTGAAAAGGGTTTTGAAAGTGTGGTGTAAAAAAGTTGTTTTTGAGCAAGTACTTAACAACTATCTACCTACTCAAAAAAGGCGTTCTTTTCCTCATTTCCTTTAGATAGTGCTATCCTACTATTAGTGAGTAGGTAGCCCTATCGTTGGATGTTGAGGGGCTATCGAAGGGACGTTTACAGTCACTAAGGCAACTGGGAAAGAACTCTTAGTAATTGTCCTAAAGTTCTAAGATCACTTTTTAACCGAGGCAACGGTCAAAAGGGTCATCGAGGGGTTATGATCTCTTGAATTAAAGGATAGACACTAAAAATTCTCATGTTTTGAGAATTGTGACCGTTTTCCAAAGGCAACCAAAGTGGGGGTACCCTAGAGATGTGCATGTGCGAGTGTTTTGAGATTCAGTTATTTGGTGTCTTTTTGTTTGGTTAGCTAACGTTTGATTTTAGTATTTCCATGCAAGCCTATTTACTAATAATAATATAGCAAAATAATAAAGCAACAAATATGTGGAAAATAAAATGCAGAAAAAAAAATCCTAAGTTATTACACGGCTTTGGGAGAAATACATTATAAAAATGCGGAAAGTAAAATCCTAATTATTATTACAAACCAGTAGGCAGTTACAATAATCAAAAAAGGCGAAAGTAAATAAACTCGCGCATGAATTGAAAATACGTCTAAAATTCTAAGTGAAAGGAATTTTGTTTGTTTGTTTTTGTTATGAAAAGAAATTGAATTAAAAAATCCTAAGTCTATTCAATTTTAGTTTTTTTTAGAAAATATTAAAATAATTAGTTAATTAATTGACAAAATTAATTTAATATAAAAAGTTAAGCCTAATGTTTTTTTGGTTTTTTAATGTTAATTAAAGCTTAGAAGAAGTAAGGACAAACAATCAAAAGAAAGGATAAAATTGAAAGACAAAAACAATAAATGAAAAGAGTGTATTCTTGGAAGTAAGCCCGGGATCGAAGAGGCTTGGGTTTCCTTTCGATCCAATGAAGAATCTTGATCGAAGGTGCCTGAGAGACTGCACGTCTGGGGGCGTTCGATCTGGATGTTTCATTCTTTGATCTGGGATACTGGATCTGCAAATAAGTTTGTTAGAAAAAACACAAATTGTATGACCTGGTTGTCGAACCCAAGTCCTTTTCGTTACAACGCATCTTCCTCACCAACCTAGTAGAAGACTTCAATTCATTGGTACAAATGAAACATCAATATTACATTAGAAACAAAAAAAACACAGTATTGACTTAAATATCAAGCTCGCACGCTCAGTGGACCCCTATGCTATATACCCATAGTATATGAACTAAAGCTGTAAGAATTGAAGGTAAGCTCAGATCGTGCCCCAACAATGGTACGATCTCAATCTTGCATCTTTGCTCACATGTAACACACTCAAACAAACATGAACATTAGCAGCAATATGTATATATGTTTGACATGAATTTAAATCATGTTTAACAAGTTTGCGATTAAAGACGAAATTACCAACAAAGGGATTGTATGAGGGATGCTTCTGTGTGTATCCCAGGAGCACGATTTAGGTGTTAGTCTGGACGGAGGCCGCTTGCAAAATCATATTTGAGTTTGAAAGTCTTTGGAAATTTTGTGTAACTTTCTGGAATCTCGTGGGGCAGGCTGCATTTTTTTTGTGAGGCAGTCTCCGTGTGTCCTTTTTTCTCTGAGACTATGAGGTTTATATAGCCAAGGGATTTTAGGTCAATATTTGTGTATCAAATCTTGGTCCATTATGATGAAGAGATTTGATTTGATTTCTTCATAAAAACTTGCTATATTTGATTCAATCAGGAGCCAATCTACTTTCATGGGTTACTGCCAGCCTGTTATGAGTTGTTTGGGCCTCCAATATGATGAAAATCGAAAGCTGACATGCCACTGCATATCCATTTCCCTTCGAATTTGTTCTCTTTAAAGGCTTTGAACTCTAATTCGAATTGCACCAGCTTCGATGTAATGGCTTCTTCGTTTGAGCCACCCTCTGCTTCGATTACTTAATTTGAAGAGAATCACCCTGGTCGAATAAGCTCTTGTGGAGTTAGGAACAAACAAGGCAAGAATCTGGCCTTTAACACAGGAATTGAATCCATGATCAACATTGAATTCTTGCCATATTTGCAAGGAAAACATGCCATTTTGAACTTTTGGTGAAGCTGGACAGGTTAGGATAGGTGCTTTGTTCGAATTTGGCTTAAGGCTTTCATCATGGTTCCTTCGATTAGGTCTCAAGTTTTTCTATCTTCGATGGCTTTGAACTTGGTCCAATCGAAGCGTTATCTTATTGACTAATCGAAGTGTTGTTCTACACTCCTTGATGGCTCTAAGTCCTGATTCGAATTACCCATATTCTTAGCATCAGAGCTTCTACGTTTGAACCATAGTCTGCAGAAAGGCTCGAAATTATCCTCTCCAATCTGCATGAATTCAAATGGCCCATCATCAGAGCTTCTGGAACCCTCTCAGTTCTTTCACTCTTCAATATCACTTTCTCTAACTTGGACAATCAGAATATCTCCCTGTTGATATGCCAATCGAAACATCACTTGGTTAACATGCCCGTCGAAAGGAACTTTGTACGCTCTAACGAAAAACAACCTTATTTAAGATGCCCGTTGAAGCTGTCTTGTTGAAGATGCCCATCGAAAGGCCTTATACCAATCGAAATACCTTTTGCAGATGCTAATCGAAGGATCTTTTGTAGATACCAATTGAAGGACCTTTTGCAGATGCCAATCGGAGGACCTTTTGCAGATGCCAATTGAAGGACCTTTTGTAGATGTCAATCGAAGGACCTTTTGCAGATGTCAATCATAGGACCTTTTGTAGATGCCAATCAAAGGATACTTAACCATCATTCAAAAATTTCCTTTTCTTTAGGCAAAGGTTTGTAACCACCTATGCAAGAGGAAATCTTGGAAAAACATGAGGGGGCAAATTTTGGGGTACAGCAATGCGTTATAAATGTGTTTTGATCATGAATTCCTGTTTGTATTAATGTTTAGAATGTATTTGAATCATTAATTGCAAGTTTTGATGAATATATGATGATCTTCCATTATTAGGGTTTGGACCTTTGTTTTAGGGTTTTCAGGTACTTGCAAAATTGAGCCCAAAGATGAGTACCATCATGCTTAGGGGATCAAGCCCAATTGATCCATGGCTTTAGGTTTAATTCATAATACGTGCTGTGGAGTTTGGAAGTTACAGGTGTTTTAGTGACGGACAACATCCGTAGGTAAAAGTGCAGGTGCTAACATGACGGAGGAGTAGGGAAGATGACTGCGTAGTGCAGCCCCACTGGCCAGTTCAAATCTGTGTGCGTTGTCTTTAATAATTGAAGTAAATTAACATTTTATTAATTTTGTTTTACTTTGTATAACGAATTGACAATTGGCTCAGACGACAAAGGCATAGGTGTATGAAGGAGAGGACCTCGGTTCGATACCCAGGTCGTGTGTTTTGAATTTTTTCTAATCAATTAACTGCAGATCTAGTGTGCTAAGGGTAAAGGAGTGTATCATGGGTTATCATCTCATCACCATTGGATCTATTACAAGCATCAGACCATAGATCCAGATCTAGGTGCCCACGGTGAACCCTTAAACACGCTCAGCACTAGATCTCACGCAAGGCAATTGGGCCAGTAGATCTGGGCCTAACAAATATTCAACAAACACCCCCCCCCCCTCATTGCTCATAACAGGCCCATTTTTCTCTTTTGTTTGTTTTTTCTTCAATTTCTCTATTTTTATTTTCATTGTTTTAAACTCAGTTTTTTATTTTAATCATAAAATCATAAAAAAATCACAAAAAATAGACTTAGGTTTTTTTTAATTAATTTAATTTTTTGGAAATTAATTTAATTATTTTACTTATTTCCTTAATTAAAATTAACTAGAATTAGGTTTATTCACTTATTTAATTTATTTTCTTTTATATCAAAAAACACAAAAATATGTTTTGATTAATTTTTCTTGTAAATAAATCATCAATTAATTCTATTTCTTGTAATTAAAGATAATTAGATTTAAATATATTTTTGGTAATTAACATTAATTAGGTTTAGATATTTTTGCCAATTATAATTAATTAGACTTAGGATAATTTAATCAAATATTTTTTCTTAAATTAATCAATTTTGAATCTTTCGCCATTAATTTTTAAATATTTCCTTTTTTACTAACCCTAATCCTCCCAACCTCCATTCTCCTGATTCTGATATTTTTTTGCCTCTTTATTTTGCTAAGTTACTTTCTCGTATTTTTTTAATTATGTAACTGTTCCCCGATTTGTAATAATTTTAATTAGGTTTAAATTTCTGCATCTAATTATGTAACTGTCCCAAGGCCTTGTAATAGCTTAGGAATTTTATTTTCTGCAATTTATTTTCCGCACTATTAACTGTTTAGATTAATAGGATTGTATGAAAAAGACTGAAATTAAAACGATTAGATAACCCTAAATGAGCAAGATAAATGAACTGAACCAATACACTTCCACATGCTCACCCCTAGGACATCTCCCAGTTCGGTTGCCTTCGAAAATGGTCACAATTCTCGAAACGTGAAAATTTTAGTGATTGTCCTTAAGTTCAAGAGATCACAAGTCCCTCGACGACCTTTTCGACTGTTGCCTCGATTAAAAAAGTGATCTTAGAGCTTTAGGACAATTACTAAGAGTTTTTGCCCAGTTGCCTTCGTGACCGTAAACGTCCCTTTGATAGTCCCTCAACATCCAACGATAGGGCTACCTACTCACTAATAGTGGGATAGCACTATCTAAAGGAAAGGAGGAAAAGAACACTTTTTCAAGTAGGTAGATAACTATTAAGTACTTTCTCAAAACAATCTTTTTCACACCACACTTTCAAACATTTTCAAAAAATGCTTTATCAACACTCTTGAAGACTGATACAAGAGTTATCATAAAGCAAACAAACTTTTCAAAACACACAAACACGAAAACAATTTTCAAAATGAGCAAGTACCTAAGAGCCCGTGGAAAACCATGGATGAAAAGGGTGCTATCACCTCCCCTTTCCATAATCTACCCCCTTACTCAAAATCTCGAAAAAAGGTCTTTTTCTGTTCTTTTCATCCTTTCCTTTGTTGGATAAAAGAAAAGTCGATGGTGACTCTTTCTTACCACACATTTGCAAATACAAACGCAAAACCAGTATTAACAGTCGGTTCTGCCACCGTATTACAGAACTGGAGACTCTGCTGGGGATTTTTAATAAAAGCGGGATTTACCTTAGGGTCCAGTTCATTTCTAATCTGTTTTCTTGGTTTGTTTTGGTTGCTTTAATTTTAAGGGTATTGTTGGGGTTACTATATATCCTACACCCAGATCTGGGGAAACCTTTTATGTAAGTAGCAAAAGATCGTGGAAACTGTGTGGGGTATACCCACACGGTTGAAGCGATAGCTACGTTGATGTGACACTTTGGTTGGTACCGGTAGCCCTTGAGTAATCAAGGAGAATACGGGGCCGCTGCGTGGTTTCATGAAGCATCAACTGACCTTAGAACCTTAATTGAACAACTTGGCTATTAGGACGTAGTGAGATAGCCATCTTTGGTGTATCCCCAAAGTCGGTTGATACTCGATACTACACTCATTGAGACTCAACTCCCGAGTTTTGTTTGGTGGCAAGTCAGTTGTCTATCGGAACAAAACTTGTAGGAAAGATCAGTGATATTGAGATCCCTTAGAACCTGACTACTATTTATAGGACGGGTTGAACCAATCAAACTTCAAGAGGATACTACCTTAAAACCCATGCAAGCCTTAAACCTAAGGTATTTGTGTGATTTGCTTGTGCTTGCTATATCTGTGATTTCTTAGCATAATCATGACATCATAACATGGCATATCATACTAACTATTTCAAGGATTTTCTAGGGCTTATCTCTGTCTTGTCTTGTAGGACATGGCATCCGCTCACAGGAACACTATCCAAGTCAACACCGTGAGGGTACCTACTCAAATCAAGGAATTAGTATCAAGGATTCCTGAAAGCTCTTCCTTCACTGAAAGACATGGTCGACTTCTCAACCTAGTCACTCCAAACTCTGATGAAGAAATGATAAAGGTGCCCTTTCAGTTCTTTGACCCTTTACATCACTGCTTCACTTTTCCTGATTACAAGTTAGTGCCTACTATGGATGAGTTTTCTAAGTTATTTGGGGTACCTATCCTTAATCAGTTTCCATTCAACGGTATGGGAAGGGACCCAAAACCCGAAGAGATTGCTGAAGCTTTGTCTTTACAACATTCAGATGTAGCGCCAAATTGGGAAACCAGAAGAGGCATCCAAGGATTTCTAGCTAAGTTTCTATTTGAGAAAGCTCACCGTTTTTCGGATACCATGGATTTACAAGCTTTTGAAGAAGTGTTAGCCCTTCTCATCTATGGGATGGTACTATTCCCTAACCCGACCAGCTCATAGATGTGAATGCGGTCACGGTTTTTCTGTCTCATAATCTGGTGCCTACGTTACTTGGGGATATTCTACATTCTCTACATACTCACACTCTAAAGAGAAGAGGGACCCTTCTGTGTTGCACTCCTCTGCTAGCTAGGTGGTCTATTTTGCACCTACCTCGGTCTATTTTGAAGAATGAGCAGGGTATGAGATGGTCTCATAGGTTGATATCCCTCACACATTCGGATATTCATTGGTGTTCTTGATCCTTGGAGAATGTTACCATCATTGATCATTGTGGGGAATTCCCTAATGTCCCTCTCTTAGGCATTAGGGGAGGAATCACTTATAATCCCTGTTTGGAGTTGCAATAGTTTGGTTATGCTAGAAGGGACGGTCCTCACGACACACTCGTCCAAGGAATCATATTTGACTATGAGAATGATGTTCAGGGCTATCGTAATAGGTTCATTCGATCTTGGGGCATGGTAAATAGAGTTGATAGCAATACATTGGGGCACAAGGATTCCATCCCTCTTGAGACTTACCTCAAATGGGTGCGAGCTCGTGCTCAATTTCTTATGATGCCTTACCCTGCCGTCTTACATGTGATTATGGAGCCAATTGCTAAGGGAGATACTCCTTACATTGTTCTTCATCCTGACATGCCAACTGATTTCGAGGAGCTACAGAAATCTAGATCCAACTCAAAGAAGAACGGGATACCTTTGAAACCCAATTCTACGCCAGCGAGAAGAAGGTTTTAGAGCTCACCAGGTTACTTCATGAAGAGAAGAGTATAAATTCTTACATTGCACCAAAGAGGATGCGCCTGTGAGAAGCTTGAGTTTTTCTTTGCTTTGGGATTTTATTTTTGCTTTGTTACTTCTTTTGTAAGCCCAAGAGGCATTATTGTGATCGTTAAAACTTCTTAATGAAATTAACGTTTGTTCTCTTTTCGTTTAAGCAAATTTAAGTCTTAGAAATCCTTGAAAACATTTCATACATATATCATACATATCATTGCATAAACAGGTTTCAAAGCAGGTTTCTCATCTTCTTCATTGTTTACTTCAGCAATGGCTCTCGAACAAACAGTGAAGGATCTACAAACTTAAAATTCTCAGTTTCAACAAATGACCATGGCTCTGGCCAAGGGGAAAGAAGAGCTTAAATCCCTGATTGTCAAAGAAAAGACCAAGAAGCCAAAGAAGGCAGCTGGTGTGGTGAATTTGGGAAGGAGGTTCATGGGACCATTAAGGCAAGTTGCAGAACTTGCATCTTCGTCAAAAGAAAGAGACAATCAAGAAGGGGAAACAAGAGAGGAAGACCCCAGTCCAAGGGAATCTGATAATGAGTCTGACTATAATGAGGAGCAGTATCCTCCAACTGATGATAAATAGAAACAGCTGGAGGATCGTCTGAATGCAATGGAAATCCAGAGGGTACCTGGGCTAGATTTTGAAGAGATGGGTTTGGTTTCTGAGGTTGTCATCCCGCAGAAGTTCAAGGTTCCGGTTTTCTCTAAATATGATGGGGTCTCATGTACCAAGGTGCATCTCCGATCTTATGTGAGGAAGATTCAGCCTCACACTGCTGACAAGAACTTGTGGGTCCATTTCTTCCAAGACAGTCTATCCGAGACTCAGCTAGAGTGGTTCTATCAGCTGGAGGGGACCAACATTCGTAACTGGGAAGACCTGGCTGCTGCTTTCTATAAGCAGTACCAATATAATGTAGACCTTGCTCCAACTCGTACACAACTCCAAAGTATGTCTATGGGTTCATGCGAGGGTTTTAAAGACTATGCTCAAAAGTGGAGATATCGAGTGGGAAGAGTCCAACCCCCTCTATCTGATAGGGAGTTGGTGGATATGTTTTCGGGTACCCTATCCGGTCCATTTTTCAACTATCTGATTAGAAGCTCCTCAACTGGTTTTACTGAGCTAATCCTAACTGGAGAAAGAGTGGAAGCTGGTATTAGAAGTGGCAAGATTTAGAAAGATGCCTCTTCAAGTGCAGGAAAGAGACCTTTCATGGGGAAGAAAAAGGTTAGTGCTGCTTACGGTCAAAGAAATCACGGCAGAACCGAGCGCCGTCCAACAATAGGGGTTGTGATGATATCCAAGCCTGCAGCTACTCAACAACAGAACAATCATCTTAGGACATAAAGGCCTATGAGACAATTTACCCGGATTAATATGATTTTGTCTCAAGTTTTGCCTCACCTACTGAAATCCAATCTAGTTACCCTGAGGGAAGCTCTCAAGAATCCCAATACCGTATCTCCTCGCTACAACCCAAATGCTCGTTGTGCTTACCATTCAGAAAGTCCAGGCCATGATACAAACGACTGTTGGGCTTTGAAGAACAGGGTGCAAGACCTTATTAAGGCGAAGGAGATTGAATTTCACGCTCCTGAGATTCCCAATGTTATAACTGCTCCCATGCCCAAGCATGGCCATGGTGTCAATGTTGTTGATGATGATACGTTTGTTACTTCTGTTGAGGAAATTGTTACTCCTCTCATGATTGTTAAGTGGAATTCATTGCAAGTCGGTTTATTTTCGGGTTGTGGTGATGATTGCCACTTATGTTTATCTCTACCGACTGGTTGGTATTTGTTGAAAGCAGGTGTTCAACGCCTGATGGATGATAAAGAGATTATATTTGAGAAGACTCCCGTCACCACTATTTCCTGTAAAGATGTTTCGATTATAACCATTTCCGCCAATCCTCCCAGGGTCTCCACTAAAAGACATGTCAGGATTACATCTGCTCCAAAGTTAGCTCCCCTGATCATCACTATGCCAGGGCCAATACCATACTCCTTGTACAAAGTTGTTCCTTGGAATTATCGGGCTGACGTCTATTACCGTGGCGTCAAGCAAGACCTATTGGCTTCTGAAGACAAAGTTTCTGGAAATACTGATCCCGACTTTGGCAATATCGTTGGGACCAGTAAAATAACAAGAAGTGGAAGAGTATTTTCACCCGATATTTCTACTCCTAAAGCCGTTAAGGTTCCTGTGATCATTCCTACTGTTGTTCCTGCTGATACTACCATTGCAACTCCTGTGATTACCCCTGTTTCCACCCCTGTCATCGAGTCGGTTGAGACTCGAGGCAAAGACATATTGGTTGAGCCTGTCCAGAAGAAGGCGCATTCAGAATCCATTCCAGAGGCTTCCAAGAAGGAAATGGAAGAAATCTTAAAGATCATTAAGAAGAGTGACTATAATGTGGTCGAACAGCTGGGGCATACCCCTTCCAATATTTCAATGTTGGCCCTATTATTGTGCTCCGAAGCTCATGCAAAGGCTTTGGTAAAATTTATCAAGACTGCTCATGTACCACAAGAAACCTCTACTGCCAATTTGAAGATTATGTGGCCAATTTGATTGCTGATAATGGTTTGGGTTTTTTGGATGCTGATTTGACACCCTGAAGAAGGAAACACAATGATTCTCTACGTGTCTCCATTGAGTGTAGCGACACTACTTTAGCCCATGTTCTAGTAGATACTGGTTCATCGCTGAATGTTCTGCCCAAGAAGGCTCTTGACATATTAGACTGCGAAGGTTTGACCCTGAAGCCCAGCAACATTGTAGTGAGGGCTTTCGATTGTTCAAAAAGAATGGTGCACAGAGATGTGGACATCCCTATCAAAGTTGGTTCTCAGACCTTTTACTCCACCTTCTATGTGATGGATATCCGACCATCTTATTCCTGTTTGTTGGGACGCCCTTGGATCCATGGGGTTGGAGCTGTCACTTCCACTCTGCATCATATGTTGAAGTACCCGGTGAAAGGAAAGATTATCACGGTGCATGGTTAAGAGGAATACATGGTAAGTCACCTGAACTCTTTCAGGTATGTGGAAATGGATGGTGAATTCATCGAGACCCCTTGTCAGAACTTTGAAGAGGTGGCTCAGACCATGGTTGCAACTGAGACTACTACCAGTATGCTGAAGATCACCAGACCTCCCTTGAAAATGGATTCTCTCAAGGATGCCAAAGCAGTTATTGAATAAGGTGCCATTTGGGGCCAACTCCCTGACATTCCATACAAATCTGATAAGTTTGGTTTGGGTTTCTCTTCAGGGGCTCAAAGGGTTATTCATTGTGCTCGCGCTGGAGGACCTCCCCTACACATCAGCAATCATGGGGTCAATGCTTTAGAATATAGTGATGGTGACTATAACATGGACATCTGGATCTTCCCCACTACCAACGGTGAACCCAGTAACTGGACGACTAAAGACTTTGTACCAATTATTTTTATTCAGGAGTAATTGTCTTTCTTGTTTTCGGATATGTAATAAATAAACAATATAAACTCTAAGGCCATGTGCCTTACCCGGGGCACAATGGTTTATTTGTGAGGGTTATCATGTTTCAATATCATATGTCATTAATAAAGCATTGGACATTTTTGCATACAAATTTTGTGCTCTCTGTCTTTCTTTTCTGCTTTTTACTCTGTCAATACAGCTATGCTCTTACACACACTCACGTATCAAACTGCAGATCCATATCCACTCTGGATCCCATTGATAACAGTTCTTCTATTGCTCGTTATGACTTTGAAAATCCGATCAACCAAGCCGAAGACGAAGGTGAGGACGATTATGAGGTACCAGGAGAGCTGGCTAGGCTGTTACGACAGGAAGAAAGGGCTATACAGCCTCATGAAGAGCCAGTTGAGACAGTGAACTTGGGCACAGAAGAGGACAGAAAAGAAGTCAAGATAGGTGTAAATTTGGAGCTTAGTGTCAAACAGTGGTTGATACATATGTTGCATGATTATGTCGAGATCTTTGCTTGGTCATATGAAGACATGCTAGGACTTGACACCGATATTGTGGTTCATCGGTTGCCAAAAAAAGAGGACTTCCCTCCGGTAAAACAGAAGGTTCGTTGTATGTGCCCTGAAATGTCAGAGAAGATCAAATTAGAAGTTATGAAACAATTCAACACTGGGTTCTTAGTTGTCACCTCTTATCCATAATGGGTTACTAACGTAGTTCCGATGCCTAAAAAGGACGACAAGGTACAGATGTGTGTGGACTACAGAGATTTTAATAGGGCAAGCCCCAAGGATGACTTCCCGCTTCCCCACATTGACGTTCTGGTTGACAACACCGCACAATATAAGATCTTTTCCTTCATGGATGGATTCTCTGGTTACAATCAAATCAATATGGCACCCAAAGACATGGAGAAGACAACCTTCATCACACAATGGGACACTTTCTGTTACAAAGTGATGCCATTTGGATTGAATAATGCAGGGGCAACCTATCAGCGAGCCATGGTAGCTTTGTTCCATGACATGATTCACCATGAGATAAAGGTCTATGTTTATGACATGATAGCCAGGTCTCAAACTGAGGAAGAGCATCTTGATCACCTGCTAAAGTTGTTTGATAGGTTGAAGACGTACAAGTTGAGATTAAATCCGAACAAATGCCCCTTTGGGGTAAGATCAGGTAAACTCCTAGTTTCATTGTCAGTGACAAGGGTATTCAAGTAGACCTCGCCAAGGTTAAAGCCATACAAGAGATGTCGGCTCCTCACACTAAGAAGGAAGTTAGAGGTTTCTTGGGGAGTTTAAATTACATCTCCAGGTTTATTTCCCATCTAACTGTTATTTGTGAGCCAATCTTCAAACTCCTGAAGAAAGATTAAGTGGTAAAATGGAATGACGAATTCCAGACTGCCTTTGATAGAATCAAGGATTACCTTTAAGAGCCTCCAATTCGGATGCCTCCGATTGAAGGAAGACCTTTGATAATATACTTAATAGTGTTAGATAATTCAATGGCGTGTGTGCAGGGACAGCATGACGAGTCTGGTCGAAAAGAGCATGCAATATACTACCTTAGAAAAAAGTTTATC
Source organism: Vicia faba (assembly GCA_948472305.1). Classification (NCBI taxonomy): domain Eukaryota; kingdom Viridiplantae; phylum Streptophyta; class Magnoliopsida; order Fabales; family Fabaceae; genus Vicia; species Vicia faba. The sequence continues at coordinate 223,253,137 of OX451735.1, forward strand.
GACTGTGAAACAAGATACTCACTGCTCGAGAAAACTTGTTGCGCTTTGGCATGGGCTGCTCGTCGACTAAGGCAGTATATGCTGACTCACACTACCTTGTTGATATCTAAGATGGATCCGATCAAGTACATCTTCGAGAAGCCCACTCTCTCTGGAAGAATAGCGAGATGGAAAATGATCCTGACCGAATACGATATTTAAAACACAACCTAGAAAGCAATAAAGGGAAGTGTATTAGCTTATTTGGCTCATCAAGCCGTGGACGACTACCAATCCATGAATTTTGAATTCCCGGATGAGAATATTATGTTAGTAATTGATTGTGAAGAACCTGGACCGGATGAAGGACCTGAGAAATGATCCATGTGATAAGGTGGCAGAACCTAATGTTATACTGGTTTACGTTGTATATTCGCAAATGTCGCGGTAAGCAAGAGTCGCCACCGACTTTTATTTTATCCAACAAAGGAAAAGGGTGAAAAGAACAAAAAAAGACCTTTTTCGAGATTTTCTGAGTAAGGGGGGTAGATTATGGAAAGGGAAGGTGTTAGCACCCTCTCCAGCCGTGGTTTTCCACGGGCTCTAAGGTACTTGCTCATTTTGAAAACTGCTTTCGTGTTTGTGGGTTTTGAAAGATCTTGTTAGCTTTATGATAACTCTTGTATCAGTCCTCAAGAGTGTGATAAACTGTTTTTTAAAGTAGTTTTTGAAAAGTGTGTAAGTGTGAAAATTTCATGTTTGAGCAAGTACTTAAGAGTCATCTACCTACTCGAAAAAATGTGTTCTTTTCCTCATACCTTTTAGATAGTGTTATCCTACTATTAGTGAGTAGGTAGCCCTATCATCGGATGTTGAGGGACTATCGAAATGGATGCTATGGTCATTGAAGGCAACATGTAAAGATATCTTAGTATTCGAAGGGATTGTCATCATATAGGCAACATCGATGGACAAGATTGTTTCTCGTAGGCAACTCGAGGGACATTTAGGGACCATGATCTTTTATGATGACTTTTATACCGAGGGTCTTTGCTAAGATACCCCTATGTTCGAGGGACATGCCCATTATTTTCCGAGGCAACCAAGTGAGGTATACCCTATGGGTGCAAGTGTGCAACAATGCGCTTTTTCAGTTATGTTCATCTTGCAATTAGTGATCTACTAATTAATTGATTCTTGTCATGCACACCTAAGTGTCTAACAATTATATACAAGCATGTAAATAAAAAGCAAGAAATAAAGTCCTACGCTATTACAGGGATTTAGTGTAGATGCATAAGTAATGGACTGAAAAGAAAAAATGCGAAAATAAAAACCTAATTAACTATTACAAACCGAACGCACTTACATAAGTGGTAAAAAAATAAATTGTATGAAAAAGATAATAGCGCGTAAGATTAAGACGGGAAAAAAGTTCTAAACCCTAAAGAAAAACCTAATTGCTCATTAAAAATATTTTTGTATTTTATGGAAAAAATATTTGAATTTTAACCTAATTCTCTAATTAATTTTAATTAATGAAATAAGGTTAAAATTTAATTAAATTAATTAAATTGCAAAAAATAATTTTATTAAAAACTCTAAATCCTAATTTATGATTTTATGATTTTTAGAAAAAATGGTTTTTGAAATAATTAAAAATGACAAAGAAATTAAATAAGAATAATAGAAAGAAAAGAAGAATGGGTCTGAAGGGGGGTGTGAACCCAATTTGGAGGGTGTTGTTTGTATTTTTGCAAAGCCTAAGTCTGGTTGGCCCCCAAACTTTGCGCCTGATCCAATTATGTAGTGGTATGGAGGTCCATGGTGTGGAAGCGCTTCTAGGGGCGTGTGATCTGGGGATGATAGATCTAATGGTGATGATGTGGTTGGCCCATGGTGCACGCTTGGGACTATAATACACTGAATCTGCAAGAAATAAATTAGAAAAATATAACATTCCAGACCTAGGGATCGAATCCAGGTCTCTCCCTTTGTCAAGCGCTTCCTCTACCATCTGAGTCAGGTGGTCATTCGTTATATGAAGCAAACATAAAATAATATAACCAAAATAAATGTCAGAAATTCCTTTTATGCAAAAAACGTGCGCTGATTCAAATGATCCAATCAGGCTGTGCCACACCTTCATCTTCTTCATCCATCCGTCGTTTTAGCTTAAGGACTTTTACCTACGGACTAAATCCATCACTAAAAACCCTACACATTTCAAAAGTTCACAACAGGAAATATAAATCCAATTCAAGGTCATGGATCAATTGGGTTTGATCCTCTGAGCATGATGGTATCCATTGTTAGGTCCAATTTTGCATGCATCTTAAAACCCAAAAACGAAGGTGAAAACCCTAACAATGGCAGTTTGTCATATATGTATAAAAACTGGAAATTAAGTATTCAAATACAATCTAAATGCTCATACAAATAGTAATGCATAATCAAAACCTATTTATAATGCGTGTATGATCAAAATCAAATTTAGAAAAATATGTGCAAATTGCGATGATGTATGTGGTGATTCTGGATGCTTTGATGCGTGAGAATGATGTTGTTAGCTTTAGAACGTCCCCAGGAATGGATTGAAAACATCAAAGCTCCTTGAAACCTTCTGCAAATATCAATCTGATTATCACTTTTTTTTTCAAAAATTTGGAATTTCTTATGTGTATTCTATGCGGAAAAACCTCCTTTTTTTGGTCTGGCAATGTTGTACATATATATGAGAATGCATTAGGTTAACAAAATTGGATAGAATCTTGAAGATTTGTGAAAGGAAGATTTGATTTGAAATTTAGATTTTTTGTTTCTAAACTTGGCCAAAACATGCTTTTTTCTTCCAATCAACCCTTGCACGAAATCTTGACTAGATCATCTGATTCTAGACCTATGATATGATCCTAAAACAAATCTTTGGATTTTATTTCATTATTTCACTATTTTATTTGATTTATTTTTATTTAAATGAACACAAATTCAAATAAATAAAACAAATCTCATAAAAATAAAATAATGGATTTAAATATCCTAAATAAGTTCATGGATATGCTTGAGATCCAAAACCAGGCCCATTAGTCCAAAAGATCCAATTTGCTCACATTGACTTTTGTGCATTTTCATAAAATTGGTCAACTTTAGCAATGGATATCTTTCTCAATTTTAAACCTATGAGGGTGTTCTTTGACTTTTTAGAGATCTTATGATGCCCTTTAAACAACCCTTTGATTTCACCTCAATTGGATATTCCACGTTCATGTAAGGATCTTTGACCCAAAAGGTGTTTTTGTTGACTTTTTGAAAGGACCTATAATGTATGAGCTTGTATCTTTTCATTGAGGAATTTCTTGAACTTGAGGGATGAAGAGAAGTTGTAGGTAATTGGATTCTCTTCAAAATGAGCCTTGGAGGAAAAGTTTCTGATAAAGTATGAGAAAGTTATGCCTGTTCAAAGTTTGGTTGACTTTTCCTATAGAAACCCTAATTTGCCATTTTTGACTTTTGATGAGTTAGGAGCATTTCTTGAGGAATCATGATCAACCCTTGATCAAATGATGGATAATACTTAAAAATGTTGATGTTGACTAAAAGTCTTAAAGTTTGACTATATTTGGGTCACAGTTGACTTTTGACCTAGTATAATTGATTTCTAGGCATTTGAGCAGTTGACTGAGTAAACTTGTTGTGCAAGGCATGAAATTTGGTATGGATGTATTAGGAAAATGGAGAACATTTGGGATCCTTTGGACTCATACATCTTGCTTGAAATTGAAACCCTAGTTTGAGATTCATTGCCTTAGGAGGAGAATTTGTCTGATCAATTCTTGGTCATCCTTGAGCAATTGAGGACCTCTAGAGGCATGTCTTGAGTGAAAATGGGAGGGTAAATTTTGGGGTACAACAGCTGCCCCCGTTCAATCTTCTTAAAGCTGAGGATGTAGATTGGCTGGTCTGCCTTTCGTGATCTGAAGGTGGGAGATGATTGAACACTAGAGTGCCCAGAAATTTGCACTCGTCTGAAATGATACTTGACTGTGTAGGTAATATCGGGAATGGGATTATAGATGCCATTTGGAACAATGTTGATTTCATGAGATATTCCTTTGTGGGAATTCCTATGTCTGTCTTTGAGGAGGACTCCGCTGAGAAATGTTGGTCTCTGCTTGGGAAATAGAGTTTATGAGCTTCAGTTGTCATTACTCTACTGGGGAGTCATCTCTTGATTGAAGAGACGGAAGTGAACTATCATCTGGTCAGGATCTAGGCTTCACAATGACTTGCTGAGGATAATAATGATGACTACTATCTGGTCAGGATCCAGGCTTCACAATGACTTGCTGAGGATGAATTCTATCTGGTCGTATTCCAGGCTTCACAGCGACTTACTAAGGGAGTGAGATTAAACTGTTATATGGCTGTGCTCCAGGCTTTGCAGTTTCTTTAACTGGAATAGAAATCAGAAAAATCTTAGGGTCAATTCAACTGAACCATAGAAAGGTCTTTAATTAACTTTGACTGGAATGGAAATTAGAAGAATCTTAGGATCAATTCAACTGAACCAGACAAAAGTATTGGGTCATTTTCTATGGAAATAGGAATCAGAGAGGTCTTAGTGGCGATCTGACTGAACCAGAAAAGGTCTTTAATTAACTTTGACTAGAACGGAAATCAGAAGAATCTTAGGATCGATTAAACTGAACCAGACAAAAGTATTGGGTCAATCTTCAAATAGAATAGGAATCAGAGAGAACTTAGTTGTGATCTGACTGAACCTGAGAAGGTCTTTAATTAAATTTGACTGGAACAAAAATCAGAAGAATCATAGGGTTGATTCAACTGAACCCGACAAAAGTCTTGGGTCAATCTTCAACTAGAATAGGAATCAGAGAGATCTTAGTGGCGATCTGGCTGAAACGAAGAAGGTCTTTAATTAACTTTGACTGGAACATAAATCAAAAGAATCTTAGGGTCGATTCAACTGAACCAGACACAAGTATTGGGTCAATCTTCAACTAGAATAGGAATCAGAGAGATCTTAGTGGCGATCTGACTGAACCAGAGAAGGTCTTTAATTAACTTTGATTGGAACAGAAATCAAAATAATATTAGGGGCAATTCAACTGAACTAGACAAAAGTCTTGGAATATCTTCAAATGGAATAGGAATCAGAGAGATGTTAGTGGCAATCTGACTGAACCAGAGAAGGTCTTTAGTTAACTTTGACTGGAACAGAAATTAGAAGAATCTTAGGGTCGATTCAACTGAAATAGGAATCAGAGAGATCTTAGTGGCGATCTGACTGAACCAGAGAAGGTATTTAATTAACTTTGACTGGAACAGAAATCAGAAGAATCTTAGGGTCGATTCAACTGAACTAGACAAAAGTCTTGGAATATCTTCAACTGGAATAGGAATCAGAGAGATCTTAGTGGCGACCTTACTGAACCAGAGAAGGTCTTCTGAGAACGTTGTTCTGAGGAAGATGGTGAAATATCCTGTAGCTTTTGAGAAAACTACTAGGTGGCATAGGTAGCCAACAATGTTTATTGATTTGATCTTTTCCCTAAAAAAGGCAAAGAGTTAGTCATATGCAATGTCATGATGTATGAAAGGCATTGGCAATGTTCTCAAAATAAATGAGATTATGTTGTATGTGATATGTATGTGTATGCCATAAGGTATGAATATGGAATGCTATTATGATGTTTCTTAGTCTGGGAAAGTAAATCCCGGAATGCTGCTGAAGAGTATAAGGAGACTGAATCCTTCGTTTCCGTTGGGGATGATGAATGGATATAATTTGCCGGTATTTCCTATTCCCGTTTGAGGATGTTCTGTCGGTGCTTGACTCTGGTTGAGAATAACTCTATGGAGGGAGATGCTTTATTGGAAGATTTTTCCGTTATAGAGAAATAAACTTTGTTAGGGAATGAAACTTCCGTAGTTAGAGAAATAAACTCTACTCGGGAGGAGGTTTTATAACTGTTGGAAATTATAAAACTCGGTTGGGGAGTACAGATCACAGCTGGAGAAGGAATTTTGCTAGAGGAGGTAATTCCTGCTTGGGGAAGGAGAGATCGAAACTTTGGTTGTTTCTACTCTGTGGGGAACATAGACGTCATAGGGTCATATGTAATGGTGACTTCGTCTCAAAACTGTCTTTGCCCCTGTACCTGTTGGAAGGAGTAACTGTCGGGACTAAAATGGTTTTTTAGACTTTGCCCCGTTCCTTAAAGTCATGAGCAACCATCTTTATGTTTCTTATGCAAATATTTGTGAATAGCAATCATATTCAAATGCATATGTCAAGAATAATTCATTGGACGTTTTTGCAAAACAAAACAGAAAAAATAAAAACAAACAGTTATGTACTTCCAAAGAAATGATTTGTACTGATTTATGAAGTTTGCCTATAATAGGCATTTTGTACAAAGAGGTTGACGTTCTAGTAGGAGAACGTCGTCGTGAGAGTGAAAACTATATAAAATAGTGTACAAAGAGAAGAAAACATCTATGTGTAATAATCCCATTGAGTTTTAATTCTGCTATTGCCCTTATGTCTTCGAGCGTCTCATCATTTTGCTACTCGTCTGAAGCTGACTGGATTGATCGGTACCGTTTGAGCTTGATCATTGATACTGAAGTCTGACTGCAAGGTGATCCAATGGGACATAGTGATACGCTTCAAATCCCTAACTTTTTCCTGGACCGCCCTTTCGGGTTTTCAGTCCACCGGGATACCCTTTTTGCCCAAGCCGCCTTTGCAGGTTTTCGACTTGCCGGGTGTACAGATTTTTTTATTTTTATCCCTAACTTTTGTTCGAACCCTTTTGGTTCGCCGGGATGCCCTTATTTTTTCCTAGGCCAGTCAACCTAGCGGGTCTTTATTTACGCGTAGTATCTTTTCACTATGTCCGTATTAACAGGGTGAGGAAGGTCGTCACCGTCCATGGTGGTTAGGATCATGGCTCCATTGGAAAATATGCTTTTGATCACAAATGTCCCTTCGTATGTGGGAGTCCATTTCCCCCTGGGATCACCTTGCGGCAGTATGATGCGCTTGATCACTAGATAACCCACTTGATATACTTGACGTCTGACCTTTTTGTTGAAAGTCTTGATCATTCGTTTTTGATACATTTGACCATGACAGACAACAGTAAGTCTTTTCTCATAAATCATATTCAATTGATCAAGTTGAGTCTAGATCCAATCGTCTTTGTTTAAGCCCGCATCTTTGATGATCCTCAAAGAAGGGATCTGGACATCCATAGGTAGGACAACCTTCATACCATATACCAGAGAATAAGGTGTTGCCCCTGTCGACGTTCGTGTTGAGGTGCGATAACCATGAAGAGCAAATGGTAACATCTCATGCCAGTCTTTGTATGTCACTGTCATCTTCTATATGGTTTTCTTAATGTTCTGGTTAGTAGCCTCCATAGTGCCATTCATCTTCGGATGGTAAGAGGAAGAATTATTATGCTGGATCTTGAATTGTTTACAGAGTTCGGTGATCATCATATTATTGAGATTTGTACCATTTTTTGTAATGATTCTCTCTGGAACACCATACCGACAAGCCATGTTATGCTTGATGAACCGTGCCACAACATTCTTGGTAACAGTAGCAAAAGCGGCAGCCTCAACCTACTTCGTGAACTAATCAATGGCCACTAGGATGAAGCGGTGCCCATTGGAAGCGGTAGGTCTAATCTCTCTGATCATGTCAATGTCCCACATTGCGGAGGTCTAGGGAGCCGTCAATATGTTCAAGGGAATTGGGGGTTCATGCACCTTATCAGCATAAATCTAGCATTTGTGACAAGTTCGGGAATGCTGATAACAATTTGCTTCCATAGTGGACCAATAGTATCCTGCCCGTAGGATCTTTTTAGCCATGGTATTTCCACTAGAATGGGTTCCAAAGGTACCTTCATGTAGATCTTCCATAATCCTCCCTGCTTCGCTCTTGTCTACGTACCGAAGTAAAGTATAGTCATGGTTGCGCTTGTAGAGGATTCCATTACTGAGGAAGAACTTCGCGGCAAACCTTCTCAGAAACTTCATATCATTGACAGATGCCCCCTCGGGATATTCTTGAGCCTCGAGATACCTCTTTACTTCATGAAACCAAGGGTTATCTTCTACTTCTTCAGTGTTAATCTCGTAGCAGTATGCTGGTTCATCTAACCTCTCAATAGTGATCCGAGGGGCCTCGTTGTCCCACTTAACCTTGAACATTGATGACATAGTAGCTAGCGCGTCCGCTAATTGATTCTCTTCTCATGGAAAATGTTCAAAGGTGACCTCCTCAAAGTGTGGAAGCAGTGCCAACACACGTTCTTTGTACGAGATGAGATTAGGGTGCTTCATATCCCACTCTCCTTTGATCTGACTTATTACCAAGGCTGAATCCCCGAAGACGCTCAAGAACTTGATCCTCAGGTCAATGGCAGCTTTGAGACCCATGATGCACGCTTCATACTCCTCCATATTGTTGGTACAGTTGAAACATAATCTGGAGATGAAAGGAGTATGACAGCCTTTAGGAGATATAATTACAGCACCAATTCCATTGCCGAGTGCATTCGAGGCTCCGTCAAAAACCATAATCCATCGGGATCCTTTTTTAGGTCCTTCATCCGGTTTAGGTTCTTCATAGTCAGTCACCGGCATAATATTCTCGTCCGGGAACTCAAAATTCATGGACTGGTAGTCATCCACAGCCTGATGAGCCAAATGATAAGCTAGTACACTTCCCTTGATTGCTTTCTAGGTCGTGTATTGGATATCGTATTCAGTCAGGATCATTTCCCATCTTGCTATTCTTTTGGAGAGAGCGGGCTTCTCGAAGATGTACTTGATCGGATCCATATTACATATTAACAAAGTAGTGCGGGTAAACATATACTGTCTCAGTTGGAGAGAAGCCCATGCCAAAGCGTAACAAGTTTTCTCGAGTAGTGATTATCTTATTTCACAGTCGGTAAACTTTATGCTAAGGTAGTATATCACATCCTCTTTTCGACCAGACTCGTCATGTTGCCCCAACACACACCCCATTGAATTATCTAATACTATTAGAGACATTATCAAAGGTATTCCTTCAATCGGAGGCATCAAAATTAGAGGCTCTTGAAGGCATTCTTTGATTCTCTTGAAGGAGGTTTGGCATTCGTCATTCCATTTTATCACTTGATCTTTCTTCAGGAGTTTGAAGATTGGCTCACAAGTAGCTATTAAATGGGAAATGAACCTGACAATGTAATTTAAGCGTCCCAAGAAACCTCTAACCTCCTTCTCAGTGCGAGGAGCCGGCATCTCTTGTATAGCCTTCACTTTTGCAGGGTCTACCTGAATGCCCTTGTCACTGACAATGAAACCTAGCAATTTACCAGACCTTAACCCGAAGGTGCACTTGTTCGGATTTAACCTCAATTTATACGTCTTCAACCTATCAAACAACTTTTGTAGATGATCAAGGTGTTCTTCTTCAGTTTGAGACCTGGCTATCATGTCATCAACATAGACCTCTATCTCATGGTGAATCATGTCATGAAACAAGGCTACCATGGCTCGCCGATAGGTTGCCCCAACATTCTTTAATCCAAACGGCATCACTTGGTAGCAGAAAGTGCCCCATTGCGTAACGAAGGTTGTCTTCTCTATGTCTTCGGGTGCCATCTTGATGTGATTGTAACCAGAGAAACCACCCACGAAGGAAAAGATCTTGTGTTGCACGGTGTTGTCAACCAGAACGTAGATGTGAGGGAGTGGAAAGTCATCTTTGGGGATTTCCCTGTTCAAATCTATGTAGTCCACACACATCCGTACCTTGCCTTCCCTTTTAGGCACCAGAACTACGTTGGCAACCCATTGGAGATAAGAGGTGACAGCTAGGAAACCAGCATTGAACTGTTTCATAACCTCTGCTTTGATCTTTTCTGACATTTAGAGGTGCACACAACAGACCTTCTGCTTTACTGGAGTGAAATCTTCTTTAGTTGGCAGATGGTGAACCACAATATCCGTGTCTAGTCCCCGCATGTCTTCATATGACAAGGCAAAGATCTCGACATAATCATGCAACATCTGTATCAACCGCTGTTTGACATTAAGCCCCATATTTGCACCGACCTTGACTTCTTTTCTATCTTCCTCTGTGCCCAAGTTTATTGTCTCGAGTAGCTCTTCATGAGGCTGTATAGCCCTCTCTTCCTGCTGTAACAGCCTAGCAATTTCTCAAGGTACCTCACAATCTTCCTCACCTTCGTCCTCGGCTTGGTTGATCAATGGGATCCATAGTGGATATGGATCTGCAGTTTGGTACATGAGTGTGTGTAAGAGCATAATTGTATAGACAAAGTAAAAAGCAGAAAATAAAAATAGAGAGCGCAAAATTTGTATGCATAAACGTCCAATGCTTTATTAATGCCATATGAAAATGAAACATGATAACCCTCACAAATAAACCAATGTTCCCCGGGTAAGACACATGGCCATAAAGTTTATATTGTTTATTACATATTCAAAAAATACAAGAAAGACAATTACTTGTGAACAAAAGTAATCGGTACAAAGTCTTTTTTTGTCCAGTTACTGGGTCCACCGTTGGTAGTAGGGAAGATCCAGCTATCCATGTCCTTGTCACTGTCTCTGTCTTCTAGAGCGTTGACCCCATGATTGCTGATGTGTAGGGGAGGTCTTCCAGCATGATCGCGTCGAACATCCCTTTGAGCCCCTGAAGAGAAACCCAAACCAAATTTATCATACTTGTATGGAATATCAGGAAGTTGGCCCTAAATGGTAGACCCACCTTCCTCAATAATTGCTTTTTCATCCTTGAGAGAAGCCATCTTCAAGGGAGGTCTGGTGATCTTCGGCATATTGGTGACAATTTCAATTGCAGCCATAGTTTGAGGTACCTCTTCAAAATTCTGGCACGGAGTCTCGATGAAATCACCATCCATTTCTACATATCTGAAGGAATTCAGGTGACTGACCATGTATTCTTCTTCACCGTGTACAGTGACAATTCTTCCTTTGACTAGGTATTTCATCATCTGATGCAGAGTGGACGTAATAGCTCCTGCGCCATGAATCCAAGGGCGACCCAATAAACAAGAACAAGATGGTCTGATATCCATCACGTAGAAGGTAGAGTCAAAAGTCTGAGAACCAACTTTGATGGGGATGTCCACCTCCCCGTGCACCATTCTCTTTGAACCGTCAAAATCCCTCACTACGATGTTGCTGGGCTTCAAGGTCAAACCTTCACAGTCTAGTCTATCCAGAGCTTTCTTAGGCAGCACGTTCAAAGATGAACCAGTATCTACTAGGACATGGGCCAAAGTAGTGCCCCTGCATTCGACAGATACATGCAACGCATCATTGTGTTTCCTCCCTCTATGTATCGGATCAGCATCAGAAAAACCCAAACCATTATCAGCTGTCAAACTAGCCACACAATCTTCTAATTGGCCAACAGAGGTTTCCTGTGGCATATGGACAGTTTTAAGAAATTTGACCAAAGCCTTGGCATGAGCTTCAGAGCACAACAGTAAGGCTAGCATAGAAATCTTTGAAGGGGTCTGCCCCAGCTGTTCGACCACATTGTAGTCGCTTCTCTTGATAATCTTCAAAATTTCTTCCATCTCCTTCTTGGAAGCCTCTGGGATAAACACTGAATGCGCCTTCGTCTGGACAGGCTCAACCAATATGTATTTTCCCCGAGTCTCGATTGACTCGGTGATAGGGGTGTCATCAGGGGTAATCACAGGAATTGTAGTAGTAGTATCAACATGAATTATAGTAATCTCAGGGGAGAACACTCTTCCACTTCTTGTTATTTTGCTGGTTCCATCAATGTTGTCAATGTCGGGATCAGCATTCTCAGAAACCTGGTCTTCAATAGCCAGCAGGTCTTGCTTGACGCTGTGGTAGTAGACATCACCCCCATAGTTCTAGGGAACAGTTTTGTCTGAGGAGTATGGGATTGGCCCTGGCATAGTAATTATTAGTGGAGTCACCTTTGGAACATATGTAATCCTGACCGGTCTTTTAGTGGATACCATGGGAGGATTGGCGGAAATGGTTATTATTGAAATATCCTTGTAAGAAATGGTTGGAACATGAGTCTTCTTAAATAAAATCTCTCTATCATCCATCAGGCGCTGAACACATGCCTTCAACAAATGACAACCAGTCGGTAGAGATAAATAGAAGTGGCAACCTTCGCCACAGCCTGGAAATAAACCGGCCTTCAACAAGTTCCACTTAACAGTCATAAGAGGAGTAACAAGCTCTTCAAAAGTAGTAACAAACACATCATATTCAATAGCATTAACACCACGGTCGTGCTTGGGCATAGGAGCAATGATAACATTTGGAATCTCATGGGCGTCAAATTCAGTTTCCTTCGCCTCGAAAAGGTCTTGCACCTTGTTTTTCAAAGCCCAGCAGTCGTTTGTATCATGACCTGGACTTTCTGAATGATAAGCACAGCGGGCATTTGAATTGTATCGGGGAGAGGCATTGTTGGAATTCTTCAGAGCTTCCTTCAAAGTTACCAGATTAGACTTCAGTAAATGTGGCAAGACTTGAGACATCGTCATATTTATCTGGGTAAACTGTCTTTCCGGCCTTTCTATTCTAGGCTGATTGTTCCTTTGCTGAATAGGTACATGTTTAGAGATTATAACAGCCCCTACTGCCAGACGGTTTTCAGTTCTGTCCTGATTCCTTTGATTGTAAACAACACTGACCTCCTTTTTCCCAGCAAATGGCTTCCTTACTGCACTGAAGGATGCATCCTTTTGAATCTTACCACTCCTAATTCCAGCTTCCATTTTTTCCCCTGTCAAGATTAATTCAGTAAAGCCGATTTAGGAGCTTCCAATCAGGTGATTGAAAAATGGACCAGACAAGGTACCCAGAAACATATCCACTAGCTCCCAATCAGACAGGGGATGTTGGACTCTTCCTGCTAAGTCCCTCCACTTTTGAGCATAGTCTTTAAAGCCCTCGCTCGAACCCATAGCCATACTTTGTAGTTAAGTACAGGTGGGAGCAAGGTCTGCATTACACTGATACTGCTTATAGAAAGCGGCAGCCAGGTCTTCCCAATTACGAATGTTGGTCCTTTCCAGCTGGTAGAACCATTCTAACTGAGTCCTGATAGACTATCCTGAAAGAAGTGTACCCATAAGTTCTTGTCAGTAGTATGAGGCTGGATCTTCGTCACATAAGATCAGAGGTGCATATTGGGACATGAAACCCCATCATATTTAGAAAACACTGGCACCTTGAACTTTTGTGGGATGACAACCCCAGACACCAAACCCAGCTCTTCAAAGTCCAGCCCAGGCACTTTCTGGATTTCCATTGCACCCAGACGCTCTTCCAACTGTTTTTACTTTTCGTAGGCCAAAGGATACTGCTCTTCATTGTAATCAGTCTCATTTTCAGATTCCCTTGGACTAGGGTCTTCCTCTCTTGTCTCACCCTCTTGATTATATCCTTCTTTAGAGGAAGATGTCATCTCAACAACTTTCCTTAGCGGTCCTTTGAATCTCCTTCCCAAATTTACCACACCAGCTGTCCTCCTTGGCTTCTTAGTCTTCTCTTTAACAATAAGGGATTTCAGTTCCTCTTGCCCCTTGGCCAGAGCAATGATCATATGTTGAAACTGTGCATTCTGAGTCTGCAGATCCTTCACTGTTTGTTCTAGAGCCATTGCTGAAATAAACAGCGAAGAGGATGAGAAACCTGCTATGACACCTGTTTATGCAATGATATGTATGATATATGTATGTAATGTTTTCAAGGATTTCGCGGGGTAAACAAGAAAATGTCAGAATTTGCAGTTTTGATTGAAGAACTTCATATCCTTGAGTGTCCTTCTACGAGAGTCAAGCTCGCCATATCAAGTGGGTCATAGCCCCTAACTCAAGTTGTTGAGTTTTAATCTTTTGAAGACATTGGCTAGAGCAAAATAAATCCCCTTTACCCCTTGCTAGACGTCTGATTTACCATAACCTGCATCGCAAACCCTTGAGATCATTGAAATGGTTCGTATGATATTCCATGTTATGATGTCAAGATTATGCTAAGAAATCACATATATGGCAAGCACAAGCAAATCACACCAAAACCATAGGTTTAAGGCTTGCATGGGTTTTAAGGTCATACCACCTTGAAGTTGGATTGGTTCAAACTGTCCTATAAATAGTAATCAGGTTCTAAGGAATCTCAATATCACTGACCTTTCCCACAAGCTTCGTTTGATAGGCGACTAACTCGCAACCAAACAAAACTCAGGAGTCAAGTCTCAATGAGTGTAGCATCGATTATCTGCCAAATTTGGGAATACACCAAAGACAGCCATCTCATTACGTCCTAATGGCCAAGTTGTTCATTTAAAGGTTCTAAGGTCAGTTGACGCTTCATGACACCATGCAACGGCCCCATATTCTCTTTGATTAACTTAAGGGCTACCGGTACCAACCAAAGTGTCACATAAATGTAGCCAACGCTTCAACCGTGTAGGTATACTCCATGCAGTTTCCACGATCTATTGCTACTTACCTAAAAGGTTTCCCCAGATCCGGGTGTAGGATCTATAGTAACCCAAACAATCCTTTAAAAGTAAAGCAAACAAATAAGGAAACAATTTAGAAATGATCTAGACCCTAAGGTAAACCCCACTTTATAACATTCCTGAGCAGAGTCGCTAGTTCTGTGATACGGTGGCAGAACTGACTGTTATACTGGTTTACATTTTGTATTCGCAAATGTCGCAGTAAGCAAGAGTCGCCATCGAATTTTCTTTTATCCAACAAAGGAAAGGGTGAAAAGAACAAAAAAAGATCTTTTTCAAGATTTTCTGAGTAAAGGGTAGATTATAGAAAGGGAGGTGTTAGCACCCTCTCCATCTGTGGTTTTCCATGGGCTCTTAGGTACTTGCTCATTTTGAAAATTGTTTTCGTGTTTGTGGGTTTTGAAAGATCTTGTTATCTTTATGATAACTCTTGTATCAGTCCTCAAGAGTGTGATAAAGCGTTTTTGAAAGTAGTTTTTGAAAAGTGTGTAAGTGTGAAAATTTTATGTTTGAGCAAGTACTTAAGAGTCATCTACCTACACGAAAAATGTGTTCTTTTCCTCCTACCCTTTAGATAGTGATATCCTACTATTAGTGAGTAGGTAGCCCTATCGTCGGATGCTGAGGGACTATCGAAAGGGACGCTTTGGTCATTGAAGGCAACATGTAAACACATCTTAGCATCAAATGGACTGTCATCATATAGGCAACATCGAGGGATAAGATCATTTCTCGTAGGCAACTCGAGGAATGTATAGGGACCATGATATTTTATGATGACTTTTATACCGAGGGTCTTTGCTAAGATACCCCTACGTTCGAGGGACATGACCATTATTTTCCAAGGAAACCAAGTGAGGTATACCCTAAGGGTGCAAGTATGCAACGGTGCATTTTTTCAGTTATGTTCATCTTGCAATTAGTGATCTACTGATTAATTAATTCTTGTCATGCACACCTAAATTTCTAACAATTATATACAAGCATGTAAAGAAAAAGCAAGAAATAAAGTCCTACGTTATTACAGGGCTTTGGTGTAGATACATAAGTAATGGAATGAAAAGTAAAAATGCGAAAATAAAAACCTAGTTAACTATTACAAACCGGGCGCATTTACATAAGTGGTAAAAAAATAAATCGTATGGAAAATATAATAGCGTGCAAGATGAAGACGGGAAAAAAGTTCTAAACCCTAAAGAAAAACCTAATTGCTCATTAAAAATATTTTTGTATTTTATGGAAAAAATATTTGAATTTTAACCTAATTCTCTAATTAATTTTAATTAATGAAATAAGGTTAAAATTTAATTAAATTAATTAAATTGCAAAAAAAAATTATTAAAAACTCTAAATCTTTATCTATGATTTTCTGATTTTTTAGAAAGAAAAAAATGTTTTTTAAAATAATTAAAAATGACAACAAAATTAAATAAGAATAATAGAAAGAAAAGAAGAATGGGCCTGAAAGGGGTGTGAACCCAATCTGGAGGGTGTTGTTTGCATTTTTGCAAAGCCCAAGTCTAGCTGGCCCCCAAACTTTGCGCCTGATCCAATGTTGTAGTGGTATGGAGGTCCATGGTGTAGAAGCGCTTCCAGGGGCGTTGGATCTGAGGATGATAGATTTGATGGTGATGATATGGTTGGCCCATGGTGCACGCTTGGGAGTTTAATACACTGAATCTGCAAGAAATAAATTAGAAAAATATAATATTCCAGACCAGGGGATCGAACCCAGGTCTCTCCCTTTGCCAAGCGCTTCCTCTACCATCTGAGCCAGGTGGTCATTCGTTATATGAAGCAAACATAAAATAATATAACCAAAATAAATGTCAGAAATTCCTTTTATGCAAAAAACGCACGTTGATTCAAATGATCTAATCAGGCTGTGCCACGCCTTCATCTTCTTCAGCCATCCGTCGTTTTAGCTTGAGGACTTTTACCTACGGACTAAATCCGTCACTAAAAATCCTGCACATTTCAAAAATTCACAACAGGCAATATAAATCCAATTCAAGGTCATGGATCAATTGGGTTTGATCCTCTGAGCATGATGGTATCCATTGTTAGGTCCAATTTTTCCTGCATCTTAAAACCCTAAAACGAAGGTGAAAACCCTAACAATGGCAGTTTGTCATATATGTATCAAAACTGGAAATTAAGTATTCAAATACATTCTAAATGCTCATAGAAACAGTAATGCATAATCAAAACATATTTATAATGTGTGTATGATCAAAATCGAATTTAGAAAAATATGTGCAAACTGTGATGATGTATGTGGTGATTTTGGATGCTTTGATACGTGAGAATGATGTTGTTACCTTCTGCAAACATCAATCTGATTTTCACTTTTTTCCAAAAATTTGGAATTTCTTATGTGTATTCTATGCGGAAAAACCTCCTTTTTTTGGTCTGGCAATGTTGTACATATATATGAGAATGCATTAGGTTAACAAAATTGGATAGAATCTTGAAGATTTGTGAAAGGAAGATTTAATTTGCAATTTGGATTTTTTGTTTCTAAACTTGGCCAAAACATGCTTTTTTTCTTCCAATCAACCCTTGCACGAAATCTTGACTTGATCATCTGATTCTAGACCTATGATATGATCCTAAAACAAATCTTTGGATTTTATTTCATTATTTCACTATTTTATTTGATTTATTTTGATTTAAATGAATAAAAATTCAAATAAATAAAAACAAATCTCATAAAAATAAAATAATGGATTTAAATATCCTAAATAAGTTCACGGATATGCTTGAGATCCAAAACCCATGCCTATTAGTCCAAAAGATCCAATTTGCTCACATTGAGTTTTGTGCATTTTCATAAAATTGGTCAACTTTAGCAATGCATATCTTTCTCAATTTTAACCCTATGAGGGTGTTCTTGGACTTTTTACAGATCTCAGGATGTCCTCTAAACAACCCATTTGGTTTCACATCAATTGGATCTTCCATGTTCATGTAAGGAGCTTTGACCCAAAAGGTGTTTTTGTTGACCTTTTGAAAGGACCTATGATGTCTGAGCTTGTATCTTTTGATTGAGGCATTTCTTGAACTTGAGGGCTGAAGAGAAGTTGTTTGGAATTGGATTCTCTTCAAAATGAGCCTTGGAGGAAAAATTTATGATAAAGTATGAGAAAGTTATGTCTGGTTAAAGTTTGGTTGACTTTTCTTATAGAAACCTTAATTTGCCATTTTTGACTTTTGATGAGTTAGGAGAATTTCTTGAGGAATCATGATCAACCTTTGATAAAATCATGGATAATACTTAGAAATGTTGATGTTTACCAAAAATCTTGAAGTTTGACTGTATTTGGGTCACAGTTGACTTTTGACCTAGTACATTTGATTTTCAGGCATTTAAGCAATTGACTGAGTAAACTTGTTGTGCAAGGCATGAAATTTGGCATGGATGATCTTGGGGACATATTAGGACAATGGAGAACATTTGGGATACTTTGGACTCATACATATTGCTTGAAATTGAAACCCTAGTTTGAGATTCATTGCCTTAGGAGGAGAATTTGTCTGATCAATTCTTGGTCATCCTTGAGCAATTGAGGACCTCTAGAGGCATGTCTTGAGTGAAAATGGGAGGGTAAATTTTGGGGTACAACAATCCCGATGGACCATGGTTTTTTTTGGAGCTTCCATCACACTTGGCAATGGTATCGATGCTGTAATCATATCTCCCAAGGGTTGTCATACTCCTTTCACCGCTAGACTATGTTTCAACTGTACCAACAATATGGTTGAGTATGAAGCATGCATCATGGGTCTCAAAGCTTCTATTAACCCGAGGATCAAGTTCTTAAGTGTTTTCTGAGATTTATCCTTGGTAATAAGTCAAATCAAAGGAGAGTGGGACACGAAGCACCCTAATCTCATCCCTTACAAAGAACACGTGCTTACATTGCTTTCACACTTTGAAGAAGTCACCTTTGAAAATTTTCCACGAGAAGAGAATCGGTTAGCGGACGCGCTAGCTACCATGTCATCCATGTTCAAGGTCAGATAGGATAATGAGGCTCCTCAGATCACTATTGAGAGATTGGATGAACCAGCTTACTGCTATGAGATTGATACTGAAGGGGTAATAGACAAACCTTGGTTCCATGAAGTGAAAAGGTATCTTGAGGCTCAAGAATATCATGAGGGGGCATCTATCAATGATAAGAAGTTTCTGAGAAGGTTCTCCGCAAAGTTCTTCCTCGGTAATGGAATCCTCTACAAGCGCAACCACGACTCTACTTTAATTTGGTGTGTAGACAAGAGCGAAGCAGAGAGGATTATGGAAGATTTACATGAAGGTACTTTTGACACTCATTCTAGTGGACACAACATGTCTAAAAAGATCCTACGGGCAGGATATTACTGGTCCACTATGGAAGCAAATTGTTATCAGCATTCCCGGACGTGTCACAAGTGCCAGATCTATGCTGATAAAGTACATGTACCTCCAATTCCTTTGAACGTGTTAACTGTTCCTTGGCCTTTTGCAATGTGGGGAATCGACATGATCAGAGAGATTAGACCTACCTCTTCAAATGGGCATCACTTTATCCTAGTCACCATTGATTACTTCACAAAGTGGGTCGAGGTTGCCTCCTTTGCTACTGTTACCAAGAATGTTGTGGCGCGGTCCATCAAACATAACCTTATATGTCAGTATGGTGTTCTAGGAAGAATCATCACAGATAATGGTATAAATATCAACAATACTATGATCATCGAACTCTGTAAGCAATTCAAGATCCAGCATCATAACTCTTATCCCTACCGGCCGAAGATGAATGGCGTTGTTGAAGTTGCTAATAAGAACATTAAGAAAATCATACAGAAGATGACGGTGACATATAAAGAATGGCATGAGATGTTACCATTTACTCTTCATGGTTATCGCACCTCAGCACGTACGTCAACAGGGGCAACACCTTACTCTCTGGTGTATGGTATGGAGTTTATCCTACCTATTCATGTCCAGACCCCTTCTTTGAGAATCATGAAGGATGCAAGTTTGAAAGAAGATGATTGGATCCAGACTCGACTTGACCAACTGAATCTGATTGATGAGAAAATGCTTGACGTTGTTTGTCATGGTCAGATGTACCAAAAGCGATTGATCAAGGATTTCAACAAAAAGGTAAGACGTTAGGTAAATCAAGTGTGTGATTCAGTAATCAAGCGCATCATCCTACCACAAGGTGATCCCAGGGGCAAATGGACTCCCACATACGAAGGGCCATCTATAATCAAGAGTATATTTTCTAGTGGAGCCATGATTCTAACCATTATGAATGGTGACGACCTTCCTCACCCTGTGAATGCGGACATAGTGAAAAGATACTACGTATGAATAAAAACCCGCTAGGTTGACTGGCCTAGGCAGAAATAAGGGCATTCCAGTGAACCAAAAGGGTTCAGGCAAAAATTAGGGATAAATACAAAAAAAATATGTACACCCGGCAAGTCGAAAATCTGAAAAGCGGCTTGGGCAAAAAAGAGTATCCCGGTGGATCGAAAACCCGAAGGGGAGGTCCAGGAAAAAGTTAGGGATTTATAGCATACAACTATGTCCCATTAGACCACCTTGCGACCAGACTTCAGTATCAATTGGCAAGTTCAAACGACACCAATCAATCCAGTCAGCTTTGGACAAATAGCAAAGTGATGAGACGCTCAAAGACACAAGGGAAATAGAAGAATTGAAACTCAATGGGATTATTACACATAGTTTTTTTCTATTTGTACACTATTTTGTATAGTTTTCATTTTCACGACGACATTCTCCTACTAGAATGTCAGTCTCTTTGTACAAAAAAACGCTTGTTATAGGAAAATTTCTCCAAGTCAATACAAATCATTTCTTTGAAAGTACAAAACTATTTTGTTTTTTATTTTACTGTTTTGTTTTGCAAAAACGTCCAGTGGTTATTTTCTACATATGCATTTGAATATGATTATTGTTTGCAAATACTCGCATAATATAAAAAAACAAAAAGACAATTTCTAATGACTTTGAGAAACGAGGCAAAATCCAAAAGCCATTTGTAGTCCCCACAGTCACTTCCTCTAGCAGGTATAAGGGCAGAGACGTCTTGAGACGAAGTCACCGCTACATCCTTAGCATAAGTCCTAGTGATGTATATATCCCCACAGAGTAAAAACAACCAAAGTTCTGACATCTTCTTCCCCAAGCAGGAATTACCTCCTCCAACAAAGTTCCCTCAGAGAACTGAAATCCATGTTTCCAGCTAAGTTTTTATAATCTCGAACAGTTTATAAAGCCTTATCCCCGGTAGATATTATTTCTCTAAATGTGGAATTTTATCCCCCCCAACAGAGTTTATTTCTCTACATTGGTAAAATCTTCCAACAAAGGATCTTTTTCCCCACAGAGCCATTCTCAAGAAGGAGTCAAAGATCCCCGGCAGAATATCCTCAAACGAAAAGAGGAAATCCCCAACAAATGATCTCCATTCATCATCCCCAGCGGAAATGATAGAATCACTTTCCTCATCTACCAAACAGCAGCCCGGGATTCAGCTTCCCAGTACTCTCCAGCAACAGCCAGGGATTTATTTTCCCAGACTAGGAAATATCGCAACAACATTCCATTTCATACATCATAGCATGCGCATACATATTGCATACAACATAATCTCATTCATTTTAAGAACGTCATTACAGAATGCATTTCATACATCATGACATTGCATACGACTAACTCTTTACCTTTTAAGGAAATATCAAATTAATAAACATCATTAACTACTTATATGACCTGACAGTCTTCTCAAAGGCTACGTCTGATGAAGGGCTATTTCAGCATTTTCCTCAGAAAGATCCTTCTCAAAAGACATCTACTGGTTCTGTTTAAATCGACCAATGATTTACTCTGATTCTTTTCTGGTAGATACCTCTACTGGTTCAGTTTAAATCGACCAATGATTTATTATGATTCTTTTCCAGTAGATACTTTCTCTGGTTCAGCTAAATCGTTCGTAAGGTTTTTCTGATTCTTACCCAGTTAAAGTTAATTCAAGACCTTTCTCTGGTTCAGTTAAATCGATCCTAAGATTTTTCTGATTCTTACCCAGTTAAAGATGATTCAAGACCTTTCTATGGTTCAGTTAAATCGATCCTAAATTTTTTTTTATTCTTACCCAGTTAAAGATAATTCAAGACCTTTTTCTGGTTCAGTTAAATCGATCCTAAGATTTTTTTGATTCTTACCCAGTTAAAGATAATTCAAAACTTTTCTATGGTTCAGTTAAATCGACCCTAAGATTTTTCTGATTCTTTATCTAGTTTAAGATGAGTCAAGACCTTTCTCTGGTTCAGTTAAATTGACACTAAGATTTTTTTATTCCTATCCAGTTAAAGATAATTCAAAACCTTTTCTGGTTCAGTTAAATCAACACTAAGATTTTCTGATTCCTATCCAGTTAAAGATAATTCAAAACCTTTTCTAGTTCAGTTAAGTCGACCCTAAGATTTTCTGATTCCCATCCAGTTAAAGATAATCCAAAACCTTTCTCTAGTTCAGTTAAACTGACACTAAGATTTTCTGATTCCTATCTAGTTGAAGATAATTCAAGACCTTTCTCTGGTTCAATTAAATCGACAGTAAAATTTTATGATTCCTATCCAGTCAAAGATAACTCAAGACCTCTGCTGGTTCAGTTTAAATTGACCAATAATTTATTCTGATTCTTTTCCGGTAGACACTTTCTCTGGTTCAGTTAAATCGAAACTAAGATTTTTTAATTCTTACCCAGTTAAAGAAACTGAAAAGCCTGGAGTCCGACCAGATAACAGTTCAATGTCCACAATTACTGCAAAGCCTGGAATCAACCATATAATAGTTAATTTCATATTCCCCAGTAAGTCGCTGTGAAGCCTGGAACACAACCAGATAGTAGTTAGCCTTATTATCCTCAACAGGTCGCTATGAAGCCTGGATTTTGACCAGATAGCAGTTCGCTTTCGTCTCTTCAGTCAAGAGATAATCCCCTAGTAGAGTAATGGATAACTACAACTCCTAGACTCTATTTCCAGAAACAGAGACCAACATTTCCCAGCGGAGTCCTCTTCAACGACAGGAACAGGAATCCCTACAAAGGAACCTCTCATGAAAACAACATGTTCTCTAGATGGCATCTTTAAGCCCATCTCCGATGAATCCTCGTCATTACCTCTGGATGGCATCTTCAAGTCCATCTCCGAAAATCTTTTGCCATATTTTCCAAATTGCATCTATAAGCCCATTCCCGATATTATCCACCAACAATGCTACTTCAAACGAGTGCAAATTTTTAGGCACTCTAGTGTTCTATCATCTTCCACCATCAAATCACGAAAGGCAGACAAGCCAATCTACATCCTCAGGTTTAAGAAGATTTAACAGGGGCAGCTATTGTACCCCAAAATTTTCACTCTCATTTTACTCAACACATGCCCATTGAGGTCCCCAACTTGCTCCTAGATGACCAAGAATTGACTAGATAAATTCTCCTCCTAAAGGCAATGAACCTATAACTAGGGTTTCAATTTTCATCAAGATTTGTGAACTCCAATGGTCTCAAATGTTTTCCATGGTCCTAATATGTCCTCAACATCATCCCTGCCAAATGGCATGCCTTGCATAACAAGTTTGCTCAGTCAACTGCTCAAATGCTTGAAAATCAACTATACTAGGTCAAAAGTCAACTGTGACCTATATACAATCAAACTTCAAGATTTTTGGTCAACATCAACATTTGAAGTTATATCCATCATTTGATCAAGGGTAATCATGATTCCTCAAGAAATGCTCCTAACTCATCAAAAGTAAAAAAATGCAAATTAGGGTTTCTATAGGAAAAGTCAACCAAACTTTGACCAGGCATAACTTTCTCATACTTTATCCAAAAGTTTTCCACCAAAGTTAATTTTGAAGAGAATCTAATTCCCTGCAACTTCTCTTCAGCCCCCAAGTTAAAGAAATGCCCCAGTTAAAAGATACAAGCTTAGACATTATAGGGCATTTTAAAAGTCAACAAAAAGTCATATTTTTCCAAAGCTCCTTACATGAACATGGAAAATCCAATTGAGATGACACCAAAAGGGCTGTTTAGAGGACATCCTAATATCTCTAAAAAGTCCAAAAACACCCTCATAGGATTAAAATTGAGAGATATATGCATTGCTAAAGTTGACCAATTTTTGAAAAATGCACAAAAGTCAATGTGAGCAAATTGGATCTTTTGAACTAATGGGCGTGGGTTTTGGATCTCAAACATATCCATGGACTTATTCAAGACATTTAAATCCTTTATTTTATTTTTATGAGATATATTTTTATTTATTTGAATTTTCATTCATTTATATATTAATAAATCAAATAAAATAGTAAAATGATGAATTCAATCCAAAAGATTTGTTTTATGACCATATCATGAGTCTAAAATCAGAAGATTAAGTCAAGAACTCATGTGAAGGATGATTGGAGAGATATGAGAAAGTTTTGTCCAAATTTAGAAACATAAAATTCTAAGATGCAAATCAAATCTTTCCCATCCAATCTTCAAGATTCAGTCCATATTTGTTGACCTAATATGATATACTATATATGCCTAAACATTCCACACCTAAAGCACGCGCAGCTACTGCAAAAAAGACCCTGTTCACAAGCTTGAAATTTCAAAGAAAAGTGGCAATTAGATTTAGAGTTGCAGAGGGATTCAAGAGGTTCTGAGGCTTGCAATCAATTCCTAGAGACATTATGAAGATAACTGCATTGTTTCCAAGCATCAAAGTTCCCAGAATCGCGACCAATACAATCACGGTTTGAGTTTTATTCTTCAAAAACGATTATGGCCATACATGCGTTATAAATGTGTTTTGATCATGCATTCCTGTTTGTATGAATGTTTAGGATTGTATTTTAATCATTAATTACAAGTTTTGATGAATGTATGATGATCTGCCATTATTAGGGTTTGGACCTTTATTTTAGGGTTTTCAGGTACATGAAAAATTGAGCCCAAAGATGAGTACCATCATGCTTAGGGGATCAAGCCCAATTGATCCATGGATTTAGGTTTAATTCATAATGTATGTTGTGGATTTTGGAAGTTAAAGGTGCTCTAGTGATGGACAAAGTCCATAGGTAAAAATGCAGGACCTAACACGACAAAGGAGTGAGGAAGATGACTGTGTGGCGCAACCCCACTGGCCAGTTCAAATTTGCGCGTGTTTTCTTTAATAATTGAAGGAAATTCACATTTTATTATTTTTGTTTTACTTTGTATAACGAATTGACAATTGGCTCAAATGGCAAAGGCATAGGCGTATGAAGGGGATGACCTGGGTTCGATACCTAGGTCGTGTGTTTTGAATTTTTTCTAATCATTTAACTGCAGATCTAGTGCGCTAAGGATAAAGGAGTGTATCATGGGTTATCATCTCATCACCATTGGATCTATTACAAGCATCAGACCATAGATCCAGATCTAGGGACCCACGGTGAACCTCAAACACGCTTAACACTGGATCTCACGCAAGGCAATTGGTCCAGTAGACCTGGGCCTAATAAAGATTCAACAAGCACCCCCTCATTGCTCATAACAGGCCCATTTTTCTCTTTTCTTTGTTTTTTCTTCAATTTCTCTATTTTTATTTTAATTGTTTAACAATCAGTTTTTTATTTTAATCATAAAATCATAACAAAATCACAAAAAATAGACTTAGGTTTTTTTTCTAATTAATTTAATTTTTTGGCAATTAGTTTAATTATTTTACTTATTTCCTTAATTAAAATTAACTAGAATTAGGTTTATTCACTTATTTAATTTATTTTCTTTTATATCAAAAAACACAAAAAAAAATATGTTTTGATTAATTTTTCTTGTAAATAAATCATCAATTAATTTTATTTCTTGTAATTAAAGATAATTAGATTTAAATATATTTTTGGTAATTAACATTAATTAGGTTTAGATATTTTTGCCAATTAAAATTAATTAGACTTAGGATAATTTAATCAAATCTTTTTTTCTAAAATTAATCAATTTTGAATCTTTCGCCACTAATTTTTAAATATTTCCTTTTCTACTAACACTAATCCTCCCAACCTCTATTCTCGTGATTCTGAAATTTTCTTGCCTCTTTATTTTGTTAAGTTACTTTCTCGTATTTTTTTAATTATGTAACTGTTCCCCGATTTGTAATAATTTTAATTAGGTTTAAATTTCCGCATCTAATTATGTAACTGTCCCAAGGCCTTGTAATAGCTTAGGAATTTTATTTTCTGCAATTTATTTTATGCACTATTAACTGTTTAGATTAATATAATTGTATAAAAAAGACTAAAATTAAAACGATTAGATAACCCTAAATGCACAAGATAAATGAACTGAACAAATACACTTGCACATGCTCACCCCTTGGGTATCTCCCACTTCGGTTACCTTCGAAAACTACCACAATTCTAGAAACGTGAGAATTTTTAGTGACTGTCCTTAAGTTCAAGAGATCACAAGTTCCTCGATGACCCTTTTGATTGTTGCCTCAGTTAAAAAAGTTATCTTAGAGCTTTAGGACAATTACTAAGAGTTTTTACCCAGTTGCCTTAGTGACCGTAAACATCCCTTTGATAGTCCCTCAACATCCAACGATAGGGCTGCCTAATAAGTAATAGTAGGATAGCGCTATCTAAAGGAAATGAGGAAAAGAACACCTTTTTCGAGTAGGTAGATAGCTATTAAGTACTTGCTCAAAACAATCTTTTTCACACCACACTTTCAAACATTTTCAAAAAACGCTTTATCAACAATCTTGAGGACTGATACAAGAGTTATCATAAAGCAAGCAAACTTTTCAAAATACACAAACACGAAAACAATTTTCAAAACGAGCAAG
The DNA here is from genome assembly GCA_948472305.1 of Vicia faba. Taxonomy (NCBI): domain Eukaryota; kingdom Viridiplantae; phylum Streptophyta; class Magnoliopsida; order Fabales; family Fabaceae; genus Vicia; species Vicia faba. The sequence goes on from OX451735.1 coordinate 223,279,640, forward strand.
TACCTAAGAGCCCATGGAAAACCACAGATGGAAAGGGTGCTTACACCTTCCATTTTCATAATCTACCCCCCTTACTTAGAAAATCTCGAAAAAAGGTCTTTTTTGTTCTTTTCACCCTTTCCTTTGTTGGATAAAAGAAAAGTTGGTGACGACTCTTGTTTACGATACATTTGCGAATACAAATGCAAAACCAGTATTAACAGTCGGTTCTGCCACCGTATTACATCACCACCATTTTTACTAACAACGAAATAACACCTAAATGCCCTTAATAAAATTAATTATTAATTAATAGCAACTTAAACTTAAGTAGACTTAATTTAATTTTGACCTGTACAATAACAACTATTTAATAGTTATTATTCTGAAATAATTTTCTATCCTCAAATCGCATGGGCCATTGGCCAACATGCTACGCGAATGGGTTTATAAGTCTTTTTGATTTAGAAATCCCCATTTTCCCGAATTAAAATACACCCCTAGTCGATTTAAATTTTAAGAATGGGTCATCAGATATTGTTGTACCATCCTTAATTAAATGTTTCTTTATTATTTTAATCTCGAAAAATAAAATCATAGAGATAGGACAAATTTGGGGTACGACAAAATGTCACCCATTCTTCCGTCTCTGTAACTTGCTTCATTTGCAAGCATCATCACTTAACCGCATAAACTTGCCATCAGAAACATTATAGCCTATTGACACAGATACAGACGTTCCACATATCAACATGAACCCAATACAAAAGTTAACAACATCGCATCAGCATCAGCATCAACAGTCAACCTAACACAAATCAGAAGCAACAGAAAAAGAAAGAGGTATTAGAATTCCTGTAGAAAATTTGATATTGCCTCCACAAAATTGTTTCAAGTCACCTCGCCTCAAAACCTGCATAACTCAACTTCATCACCTTCTTAAAACCGACCTCTACAATCCACGTTCAACTTGACCAACCTAACCATGTAACACTCAACCTTGCATAATCTCACATCCTGCAACTTACAATCTAACTACTATTTACGCAACTCAACTCTATAACCTTTCACCAAAACCTTCATCACCTTTTATTCACTCAAATCCACAACACACTCTCCCTCTGCAATTTGCATAAAAGCACTCAACAACTCAACACAGCATTCGTAACAATCAAATTTCAGAATCAATAAGAGTTCAATAAGAAGAAGAGAAATATTGGAACAAACATAACACAAATGTTCAACCGAGTTACCTTGCTTTCATTGTTTTTTCAGATTAAGTATTTGAGTGAAAGAACGGTACAAGAAGGTACAAGCGGAATCAATACAAAAGCCACCCACCACTCTGATCCTCCACCTCCGTTCAGAGAAATCGTAAGTTAAGGGCACTAAATCAAAAACAATGGCGCGATTTGAATGAGAGCATGGATACATGAGCGAGTCGGTTGAGGTATGCACAAAAGTGGTCTGGTGATAGGAACGATGACATTGAAAATCGAATGAAGAAGATGAAGGGGGAAAGAGTTGTCGCGGTGAAAAGAGAAGGTAGAAGATAAGAAACATCAGACTTGAAGCTTGGCTGCCGTGGTTGAGAGTTTTGAGAGGACGGAGATACTATTCTCGTTAATTAATTCAATAATTCAATAATCCTAACATGGTTGAGTAATGTTGATGGATGCTATTGATTGGGTCGGTCGGGCCATCCAAGGCCCATTGAAGTTTTTTATTTTGAAATTGTTTACAACAAAAAAAAGATAACTCCTGGACCTTTCTGGATTGGCCTTGTGCTCAATGCAGAGTTTACTATCCATACACCCATAGTTTTCTGCTTCACACTTTTTATATATAATTAATTTAGTTTAAATTTAAATCAACAATATTAATATTAATTTAGTTTATATTTAAATTAGTTTAAATTTAATTTAGTAAATTTTAGAGTTTGTATTTTAACCTTAGAATTTTAATTTAGTTTAGATAACTTGTGTTTTAGTCACATCATTTATATTCTTTTAATTCTTTTTTATCTCCTTATTTAGTTTCTTGTTATCATTGTTTTTTCATTTATTTATACTCACTTCTTTGAGATTTCCCTTTTATATGAAAGTTAATTTTGTAATATTTTCGATTTAGTTCATTTTAATTTTATAGCTTACTTTATTGTTTGTTTGTCTAAATTCCAAAGGAAATGGTTAAATTCGTTGACTTCGTGTCATCTAATAATACGATTGTGCGAAACCCCCTTCATACTTTTTTAGTTTTGCTAATCTAAAGACAAATCTCCTAAAAAATCAATTTTCAAAATTACACTCCTTTTAAGCCAAAACTTCGACACTAGGTCGTCGCATTTTCAAAATCTCATCCCCACACTCATTTAGCAAGCAAATCAATTATAACAAAAAAAATAGATATTTCAAAAGGTTCCTATAGGATACTATAGATACATAGGGTGCTAGTACCTTCCCTTTGTATAACCAACCCCCGGACCTCCGATCTCTTTCAAATGCATTGTATTTTTCTTTACTTTTAGTATCGCACTCACTTTTCATATTTATGGGTTTTATTTTGCACTTTCCCCTTTTCCCTTGGAAATAATAAAGCGCGGTGGAAACTCTTGCTTATTTTCGAGTCAAGTTAATTAATAGCTTGATCTCCGATTTTCACCGCTACACTAAGCATTTGACCTACAACTAGGGTTTCAATTTTCTCAAGTAAAATTTGACTTCTAATGCCTCAAGTGGATTCCATGGTTTCTCATATGTCTCAAAGAATCCTCATGCCAAATTTCAAGCCTTGCATCACAAGTTTGCTCAGTCAATTGCTCAGATAATTGAAAATCAACTATATTGGGCAAAAAGTCAACTTTGACCAATTTACAATCAAACTTTAAGATTTTTTTCAACATCAATATTTTGGAATAACATTCATCATTTTATCAAGTTTTGATCATGATTCATCAAGAAAACTCAAGATTCATCAAAAGTCAAAAGTTTCTAAATTAGGGTTTTCTTAAATAGAAGTCAACTGAACTTTGACCAAGTATATCTTTCACATACTTCATCAGAAAATTCTCAATCAAAGCTGATTTGAAGGAAATTCAATTTTCTACAACTTTGTATCTCTAAGCTCAAGGCCAAAAATGCTTCATTTGAGAGATATGGGCCACAACATTATAGGTCATTCTAAAAGTCAACAAAAAGACACTTTTGTCAAACAATTTACATTAAGATAATGTCTTCAAATGAAAAAATGATAAATAGATTGTAGGGGACATCTTGAGCTTTTCAAAAAGTCCAAGATCACCTTCATATAATAAAAATTGAGAGAGTTATGATTGGTGCAAGTTGGCCCATTTTGAGAAAATGCATGAAACTCAAAATGATCAAACTTGAACTTTTAGGCTAATGGGATTATATTTCAAGGTCCGAACGTGTTTTAGACCTTATAGTGAACCTCTAAATCTATTCATAATCCCCTTTGATTTTCATTCCATTTATTTTGATTTTATTTATTTAAATTCAAAATTAAATTAAATAAAATCAAAGGTTTCATGACAAGGCCGAAGCCCATCTTTTATTGACCTAATTCATAGCCTATATATTCTTCTCATCCAGACAATAAGAAAGGACATGAAACCTTGCAAGAAATCATCTTCCAAAACTTCAAAATTTTTGTCAAACTAGGACAAATTGAAACCCTTATTCACAGTCATCCTCAAGGCCAAACAAATGTTCCAACCAACCCCTCAGACAGTACATAGTAAGTCTCGATTGTGCTTGATGATCAAAGGGACCTGAAACATACATTCATGCATCGTCGGTCTCATATATTATTCAAAATTGTGTTTTAAGTTTTTATTGTGCTTTGATCAAAACTAACATTGCTAATGTGCTTCTGAAATGTAACTATGCAGGTTTAACCCATCGCATGAGTCCCATAACGACCAGACGAGGGATTGCCATGTTTGACCTATTTTATATTATCTTGTTCGTATTTCTTTATACAGGAGGAATTAGCAAAAATCATGGCCACCATTGAACTCTCAACAGTCAAATTAGGGGGGTAGGGTCCTTTTGGATCACTAATAATTGGTGTTTTGCAGGTTGATGAAACGAGGTCATTGGAGAAGATGACTGGAGCTAGGGCTTCGGCGCCTCTCCAACCTAGTCATTTGGTTTTATTTTATATTTAACTGGTTTCATAATATAACCGGATGAAACAACCACCCAAGTGGAAGGAGCATGCACATTAAGGCATTGGACTATGAGGGCGTGGGTTCGATCCATGCCTTTTGCTATTTTTCCATGTTTTCTAATTTATGCATGTTTTTCATATATTATATGCAGCGCTTGCTCTCATAACACCAACCAATGCATGGCTCAGTGGCAAACGATGAATGGAAGAAGGCAAAGGGCGTGGGTTCACCATCCACCCGTAGCATTTTTCTTATTTTTGGTTTCTAACTTTGTTTTCTTTGATTTTTCTTCCCATAACCCTAATTCCCTTAATTAAACATTAAACAAAAACCCTTTTTTTAAACCCTAATTATTTAGGTTTAGGTTTTTAATTAACCCTTTTTTTTAAATTAATTTATTAACCATATTTTTTATTTGAAAATTAATTAGCTTTTTAGGTTTTTAATTAATTATTCTCGTAAACTAATTTTCATAAAAAAAATCACCAAAAATATTTTCTTTATTTTCATCTTTCCTTTTTATTTTCCTAGATAAATTGTATAGGATGCTTCCGCGAATGTAAATAGCTTAGTTTATTTTTCTCACAATTTTCTTATTATGTATCTACTTCGAGTATGTAATAGCTTAGGGTTTACTTTCCTGCACTCTCTATACTTATGTAACTGTCCCAAAGCCTTGTAATAGTTTTAGGTTTACATTCCGCACTTTACCTTCTTCTATTATATGTTATGTAATTGTTAGTAATTAGGGTTTGTATGGAAAGACTAAAATCAACTGATAGCAAAACTCTAATCTCAAGATAAATAACTGAATCAATACACTTTTCACACTTACACCTTTAGGGTAACCTCTCTTGTTGCCTTATGAATATTGGTCACATCCCTCGAAAGTAGGGATACTTTAGCAAAAGACCCTCGATCAAATCATCATTATACAAAAGATCATAGTCCTTCGATGACCATTCATGTTACCTACGGAAAAATGACCTAGTCCCTCGAGTTGCCTACAAACAAAATGATGACAGCCCCTTCGAATTAATAACGTATCCTTAGAAGTTGCCTTCGATGACCATTTGATGACCCATTGCTCGTCCCTTCACATCCAATAGATAGGGTTACCTACAAACTAATGGTACGGATAACACTATCTCTGAAGGAGAAGGAAAAAAATAAGAACGACCTTGAGTGGGTAAGATACTTTTAATCGCTTGCTCACAAACTTTTCTAAAAAACATTTCTCACATCACATTTTTCAAACAAAATATTTTCAAACACTTTGTATACTTTCTTGAGGAGCGGTACAAGAATTATTACAAAGTTAGCCGTACTTTGGCTTTTCAAAAATATTTTCAAATCACCCACAAAAAAAGCAAATTTTCAAAAGTGAGCTAAGCGATTAATAACTCATAGATAACTACGGATGAAAAGGGTGCTAACATCTTCCCTTTTCATGACTTACCCCCCGAACTCAAAATATATCAAGGTCTTTTCTGTTCTTTTCACCCTTTCCTAAGTATTAAATAAAAGAAAAGTCGGTGGCGACTCTTGCTATCCGTAACAATAGCGATAAAACACAAAACAAGTCAATTCTCCCACTTACAAGAGGCCTCTCTCAAACAGAAAATCTCCATATGATATGACACCAAATTCATACGGCGAGAGTTTGAAGTCGACAACCTTGTCCTAAAGAGAAATCGAAAAGAGTCTCCCGAAGGTAAGCTCTTCGCAAAATGGGAAGTCTCTTACCACATTCATGCATAACTGGGGAACATGGCTTACTACCTGGAAAACCTACACGGAGAACAACTTGCTCGACCTTTTGATAATGGAAAATTGTAGTTTTTTTTGTATATACTTTTTGTTGCACTTATTGACTCTTTATTGTTAATATCGGTTGAATAAACCCGAATTTTGTGTAAATATGTTTAGTTTATATTTATTTGTGTTTTTTGTACATAGTGTACCATTTGATGTTTTTCCATTCATTTTGTAGGTATTTGTTGCATTTTGGAGCATCGAGGAATAAGGTGTCGAATGCACAACTATGGATGCACGTTTTTGGAATAAAAGACCAGTTTTAGGAAGTTCTGTCTAGGAGAGCCCACTTAGCACGCAGAAGGCTGCTAAGCGCGAGTACGCTTAACTCATTTTGTAGCGTGTTGCTTGCGTTTTGTCATTTTGGCAGAAGCATTATTTTGAAGCCCACTTAGCATGGATATCGCGCTTAGTAGGGTTTAGGGCAGTTTGATGTGTAAAATAAAGAAGTCGCGCTTGGCACACCAGACCTTCTTAGCGCGGTATGCTGAGATTTATTTTATAACTTCAGATTTAGTTAATTTTAAGGTTATGGTTTTGGGGGAGTTTTTTCTCCCAAATCCATCAACCTCCAATTTTAACATGATTAGCTTAGATAACAACTATGGAGCTTGCATTTGGATGATCCGAGGTGCATTGCTCTTCGATCGACACTGACAAAGAGGTAGATTTACGGTTCATCTCTCTTTTTCTTTGTGGGTTCTCTATTGGTTGGGTTTGTATATGTATTTTCTTTGAACTCATGTATATTTGTCACCCTTGGCGTTATATAAAAATTTCTTTACAAATCTTTGTCGATTGTTATCCTTGATTTTTGCTCTGTGTTAGGGATTTGAGTTGCTATAGACATATACTGCTTGAATTCTTATCTAAGATGATTATCTAATGGTGTCTGAATTCTAGAGAAATATTTAGCGATGTTATTCACTTAAGGTGTTTGTGATTAATTCTTCAGTGTTGTTTGTGTTGCTCTGAGAGATTGTCGATGCAAGCGAGCACAATTGACTTTTGTGTTGTTAAGGTTGGTTGAGAGATCGCCACTGAGGTTATACAATAGGTATTGTGTTTGACACATGATGACATTGATGAATATTGTATGTTTAGTATAACAGGTCAATAGGTTTAGGTCTATGAGAAGTAGTATATATGCATGTTTGATAAGTTATCCCTTTTTCCTTTTTATACATTTATTTTTTGTTGATACCTTTTACCTTTCCTTTCAACCCATTTATCCCCCTAACTCATTAACGAGATATTTGTCTAATGGCATTTCAATTCACCAATCTTTGGAGACACGATAATTTCCCAGATAAATATTTCCAAAACTTTTGTTGCTTGCCGCTTTACCACTTCCAGCAAAATGGCGCTGTTGCCGGGGACTTGTTTTTATTGTTTCGCATTGCAATAGTTTCTTTGTTTTTGAGTTTTTTAATTAATGTATATGTTGTATAGAATGTGTACATAAAATTGTCAATTTTTACTCGTACATGTTTTGTGTTTACTTACAACGTAAAACAAGCATGTTTTGTTTGTATTCGTTTATGTATGTGTTGACTTGTGTTTTACCAAGTTGAAATGGGACCTGTTTTAAATTCTCAAATTATCACTTTTCAACTTGTTAATTCACTTTCACCCGTTAGTTTTGTTATGTCAATTTGTGTTTTTCAGCAAGCTTGTCGTGTTTAGCTAGAGGAAGTTTGTATATTGTAAATATTGTGTGTAGTTGAGATTGTGTAGGTGATTATTGAGGGTGTAACTGCACTGTTGTTGCTATCCTATTTTTCTGCAATTGGTGTAGCGCGCTTAGCTCGCTCTGTGCCGCTTAGTGTACCCTGCTTTGCAGAGCCAGTGAATTTTTTTTAATTGCTTTGCTCTCCTTTTTCCCACTTCACCTAAGCCTTTATAGTATATTAATGAATAGTAATATTTTTAATTCTTTCTTTTGTTGTATGGACTCAAATTTTTGTTAGATAGCTTGAGGTCGCTTTTGGTGATTTTCCGATTTTGAGTGTGTCAACTTGCGGATGTATAATAATGATGGTTTTTGAAGTTGGTACTCTCCAGGTACTCGTTTATTGCTTTCTATAACATAAAATGTTTAGAAAACTTTTCATTTGTACAGTTACCATGTCATTCATTCTTTTTGCATTACTTGCTCATGACTTGAATCACTCTAGTTCCCTTTTTACCCATAAATATGAGGAAGCTTTCCATTGTTCATATATGCTGGTGGTCTAAAAATTCTTGTTTTAACTGGATTTTATTATGTTTAATCTTTTGTTTGTGCTGATTGTATGAAAGCTTGAACGTGATCAAGGGATTTTTTTGTCTGATTTTGAGCACAACTATCTTGGTCAAATAGTCAATTCACATTTTGAGTGTGTGATCATTAGTATCCCCTTTTGACCCTTTTTATCGATATCCATGTTTTTTTCTAAATACTTGTATATGAGTGTTTGGTTCATCTTTTTTTTATGGATATTGACTCTTTGTTTTCTTGAACCTTTAACTATGAGTTGTAGTTCGAATTTTTACCTTGCCTTAAAAAGTAGGTAGTATTCACATTATGATATGGTTAAATTCAAGTTGGGAAGAGAAATATTTATGTGCTTGTGTGTATTTTTATGAGGTTGATAAAGAAATATAAAAAGAAAGAAAAAGAAAGAAAAAAAGTGAAAAAGAAAGAAAAAATTGAAAAAGTTTTAAAAAACCAAAATAAAAAGAGTATGGAATAATGTTATGTTAATAAGTGATGTGTGTTGGTTTAAGAAATTTGGAATGAAGAAGAAGTTTGATTGAAATTATTTTGCTTGAGTCTTTGTGAGTTGATCACTCTCTTAAGTTAAGGCAAGTTTTTGTTTCAATTAGCTATAGGACTTATCCCTTGTTTGTTAACCAATCCATATTACAACCTTAAAAAGCCCTTGTGATTCTTGCCTTTCTATTTTCAATATGAGTTTTTTGATGAATGCATAATTTAGCCTATTATTTTCAAGATTGTGGATGAGTGTTTTTTGTCCCTCACCTTTGTGTCTTCTTCATCTACTGATAAATTTTTACTAGGCGTGATTCATGATTGAGCTTACTTTCTTTTAGAATCTTTAGTATGATTTTTGTACTTAGGATTCGTTTCGTTTACATATTGACGTTGTAGGATTGTGGTAAGTATTTACCTTGTGTGTGCGTTTTTGTTTGAACCATACATTTGTTTTCCGTTTTAAAACTTGTTGATTCATGATATTTTGGTTGATTACTTTTGGTTCTTTGAGTTGTTTGGCCTTGTTTGAGGACAGGCAAGTTCAAGTTGGGGAGAGTTTGATAAGTTCAAATTATAGTTATTTTTGTACATACTCTTTCTTGCACTTATCGACTCTTTCTATTTAATATCGGTTGAATAAACCCGACTTTTGTGTAAATACATTTTGTTTATGTTTATTTGTGTTTTTGTTTACAAAGTGTACCGTTTGATGTTTTTCCACTCATTTTGTAGGTATTTGTTGCATTTTGGAGCATCGAGGAATAAGGTGTCAAAGGCACAGCTCCAGATGTGCATTTTCATAATAAAAGACCAATTTTGGGAAGTTCTGTCCAGGAGAGCCTGCTTAGTGCGCAGAAGGCCGCTAAGCGTGAGTACACTCAGCTCATTTTGTAGCGCGCTGCTTGTGTTTTGACATTTTGGCAAAAGCATTGTTTTGAATCCCACTTAGCGCGGATATCGCGCTTAGCACGATTTATGGCGGCTTGATGTATAAAATAAAGAAGTCGCGCTTAGCGTGCCAGACTGCTTAGCGTGATCTAATGAGATTTGTTTTATAACTTCAGATTTAGTTCATTTTTTCGATTATGGTAATGGGGAAGTTTTTGCTCCCAACTCCATCAACCTCCAATTTTGTTAGGATTAGCTTAGATAACAACTATGGAGCTTGCATACGAATGATCCAGGGTAGATTGCTCTTCAATCGAGGCTGATAAACCTATAGTTTTGCGATTCATTTCTCTTTTCCTTTGTGTATTCTCTATTGGTTGGGTTTGTATATGTATTTTCTTTGAACTCATGTATATTTGTTGCCCTTGGCGTTATATGAAACTTGCTTTACAAATCTTTGTCGATTGTTATCCTTGAATTTTTCTTTGTGCTAGGGATTTGAGTTTCTATAAACATATACTGCTAGAATTTTTATCTAGGATGATTATCTAATAGTGTCTGAATTCTAGAGATAGATTTAGCATTGTTATTCACTTAGGGTGTCTGTGATTAATGCCTCTGTGTTTTTTGTTGTTGCTCTGAGAGATCATCAATGCAAGCGAGTGCAGTTGACTTCTGTGTTGTTAAGGTTGGTTGAGAGATCTCCGCCGAGGTGATACAGTGGGTTTTGTGTTTGACACGTGATGACATTGATGAATATTGGAGGTTTAGTATAACAGTTCGATAGGTTTAAGTATGTGAGAAGTAATATATATGCATGCTTGATAAGTTATCCCTTTTGTTTTTATACGTTTATTTTTTTGTTGATACCTTTTACCTTTCCTTTCAACCCATTTATCCCCCTAACTCGTTAACGATAGATTTGTCGAACAACAATTTGATTCACCAATCTCTAGGGACACGATAAATTCCCAGATAAATATTTCCAAAACTTTTATTGCTTGCCGCTTTACCACTTCCAGCAAAATGGTGTCGTTGTCAGGGAATTGGGTTTATTGTTTCGCATTGTGATAGTTTCTTTATTTTTGAGTTTTGTAATTAATGTATATGTTGTATATAATGTGTACATAAACTTGTCAATTTTTACTTGTACATGTTTTTTGTTTACTTTCCATACTTGTACATATATGTGTTTTTGTTTGTTTTCACGTATTGTTGTGAATTGTTTCGTTTTTGTAACGTTTGTTGTGTGGATGTTATGACTCTTTCTTTAGGTTTGTGCGGTGTGATAATACCATGGCATGACGAGAGCAGGTTACTAGCTCGCACAATAAAGGTGTCGATCTTACAACATGAAACAAACATGTTTTATTTGTATTCATTTATGTATGTTTTGACTTGTGTTTTAACAAGTTGAAATTTGACCTGTTTTAAATTCTCAAATTTTCACTTTTCAACTTGTTAATTCACTTACACCCGTTAGTTTTGTTATGTCAATTTGTGTTTTTCTGCAAGCTTGTCGTGTTTAGCTTGAGGATGTTTGTATGTTGTAAATATTGTGTGTAGTTGAGATTGTATAGGTGATTATGGAGGGTACTGCCGCACTACTGTTGCTGTCTTGTTTTTCTTCAACTGGTGTAGCACGCTCTGTGTTGCTTAGCGCGCCCTGCTGTGCAGAGCCAGTGAATTCTTTTAAATTTTTCACTTGGCTCTCCTTTTTCCCATTTCACCCAATCCTTTATAATATATTAATTAATAGTAATATTTTTAATTCTTTCTTTTGTTGTTTAGACTCAAATTTTTGTTAGATAGGTTGAGGTCGCTTTTGGTGATTTTATGATTTTGAGTGTGCCAACTTGCAGATGTATGATAATGATAGTTTTTGAAGTTGGTACTCTCCAGGTACTCGTTTATCACTTTCTATAACATAACATATTTAGGAAATTTTCATTCGTACAATTACCATGTCATTCATTCTTTTTGCATTACTTGCTCATAACTTGTATCACTCTAGTTCCCTTTTTACCCATAAATGTGAGGAAGCTTTCCATTGTTCATATATGTTGGAGATCACAATTCTTGTTTTAACTGGATTTTATTATGTTTAATCTTTTGTTTGTGTTGATTGTATGAAAGCTTGAACATGATCAAGGGATTTTTTGTTTGATTTTGAGCACAACTACTTTGGTCAAATAGTCAATTCACCTTTTGAGTGTGTGATCATTAGTATCCCCTTTTGACCCTTTTTATCGATATCCATGTTGTTTTTGCTAAATGCTTGTCTATGAGTGTTTGATTCATCTTTTTTTTTATGGATATTGACTCTTTGTTTTCTTGAACCTTTAACTATGAGCTGTAGTTTGAATTTTTACCTTTCCTTAGAAAGTAGGGAGTATTCACATTATGATATGGTTGAATTCAAGTTGGAAAGAGAAATGTTTATGTGCTTGTGTGTATTACTATGAGGTTGACAAAGAAAGATAAAAATAAAGAAAAAGAAGAAAAAAGTGAAAAAGAAAGAAAAAATTGAAAAAGTTTTAAAAAACAAAAACAAAAAGAGTATGGAATAATGTTGTGTAAATAAGTGATGTGTGTTGGTTTGAGAAATTTGGAATGAAGAAGAAGTTTGATTAAAATTATTTTTCTTGAGTCTTTATGAGTTGATCACTCCATTAGGTTAAGGCAATTTTTTGGTTCAATTAGCTTTAGGACTTATCTCTTGTTTGTTAATCAAGCCACATTACAACCTTAAAAAGCCCTTGTGATTCTTGCCTTTGTATTTTCAATATGAGTTTTTGGATGCATGCATAATTTAGTCTATTATTTGCAAGATTATGGTTGAGTATTTTTTGTCCCTCACCTTTGTGTGTTCTTCATCTACCGGTGAATTTTTACTAGGCGTGATTCATGATTGAGCTTATTTTTTTTTATAATGTTTATTATGATTTTTGTACTTAGGATTCCTTTCATTTACATATTATCGTTGTAGTATTGTGATAAGTATTTACCTTGTGTGTGTGTTTTTGTTTGAACCATACATTTGTTTTCTGTTTTAAAACTTGTTGATTCATGATATTTTGGTTGATTACTTTTGCTTCTTTGAGTTGTTTGGCCTTGTTTGAGGACTGTTGTACCCCAAAATTTTCTCTCTCATGTTTTCCAAGGTCTTCCCCTACATGGTTGGTCATAAACCCTTGCCTAAGGAAAAGGAAAATTTGTGGGTAGTGTTTTTAAGTTACCTTCGATTGGCATCTCCAAAATGCCCTTCGATTGGCATTTCAGCAAAGCCTTTCGATTGGCCTTGCAACAGGATCCTTCGATTGTCATTCCTAAAGGTTCCTTTGATTTAAGTATCAAAGATCCCTTCGATTGGAACATCAGAACTTCCTTCGATTAGAGCATCAGAGCTTCCTTCAATTTGGAGCATCAGAGCTTCCTTCGATTGGAGCATCAGAGCTTCCTTCGATTAGAGCATCAAAGCTTCCTTCGATTGAAACATCATAGAAAAGGCCCTTCGATTGGAATTCCAAAAGAGTCCATTCGAAGAAGCTTGCAAGAGTCCACTCGAAGAAGCTTGCAAAGGTCCATTCGAAGGAGGGCATTCGAAGGCCAGTTACACAATAGCAAATTCAAAAAGGGAGAAGATCCAATGTGTTTGGCCAACGTTACAAATTCCTATTCATGGATTTCAAACACAATCAAGGTTGTTTAAACCTTTGCCTTCTTGTCCCCTCTACCCCTCTATATAAAGAGATCACAAATGTTGAAAAAAGGGAGGAAAACGAAAAAGTTGGAGAGACGCTGCCCACATAATCCATCATAGGTTATCATAATTTTCCAAGCCAAAGCAGCCCTTCAGATCGAAGGTGCCCATGCCCAGAAGCCCTCAGATCGAGAGTGCTCACATCCATCCAGTACCCAAATCGAAGATTCAATCTACTGGTAAGAGAGAATAAATTGTCAAAACTTTGCATTCACATAACACCTCCATATTTGCTGTCCCATTAGATTTGCCATCCTAGACAGAATCTAAGGGCTTGGGTTTGGCCCCAGGACATGTTCTTCGTTTACTAACATTTGCTGTAGATCTGGCCTAAATAAAACTAATACACGCAGGATCGAAGGACCTGGGTACGACACCCAAGTCATTTTCTTGCTAATATTTGTCTTGCAGGTCTAGAATCGAGAATAACTTTCCCTCCTGGATCAAAGAAGACGACTTCTCTCCCCTGGATCGAAGAAGGTGACTACTCCCCCCAATCAAAAGAAAGCCTCTCTCCTGAACCGAAGAGGCCATATCATCTCTCCCTAGATCGAAGACCCCTTTTCCCCTAGATCGAAGGGTGTCCCTTGCATTTTATTTTTGTTTTCATTGACTTCTTTTTATTCTTACATTAAAATCAAAATCACAAAAATATTAGGCTAGTCGTTTTCCCAACTAAATTAATTTTTGTAAATAAATAAATAAATTATTTTAACATTTTTCTTAAAATTAAAATTAAATATACTTAGGCTTTGTTTTCTTTTATATCAGAAACGACAAAAAAAAGACTTCTTTTCTTTAGAATTTTTAGACGTCTTTTCTATTTTCACGCGCTTTACTTAATTCCGTATTTTTTACTATTATTGTATCTGCCTACCAAATGTAATAGATAAAATTAGGATATTTACTGCTTTATCCCCTTTATCCTTGTATAATGTAAATCCCCTCCCCGAAGCCTTGTAATAGCGTAGGACCTCTATTTTTTACATTTTCTTTTTACTGCTTTTCATATTAACTGCTAGTAACTAGACATGTATGACAAAGACTAAAATCAAATGCTAGCAAACTTAATAAAAAGACAAAAATAACTGAAACATAAGACAATTGCACAGAAGCACCTCTAAGGTACGCCCACATTGGTTGCCTTCAATAAAACAGTCATGGGGTAGGAATTCCTTAGCAAAGACCCGTAAAAACAAAAGATTATAGTCCCGCAATGACCCTACAGTTTCCTTCTAGGTAAATGGTCTAGTCCCTAAAACAGAATTGCTAAAGCATCTCCATAATTTCCTTCGTGACTGTAACGTCCCTTCGATGTCCCTCAAAATATCCAACGACAAGGCTACCTACTCACTAATAGTAGGATAGCACTGTCTAAAGGAAAAGAGGAAAAGAACACCCTTTTTGAGTATAAAAAGTAGATATCTGTTAGAAGTTTGCTCAAAAATACTTTTTGCACTTACACAAAAACTACTTTTCAAAAACAATTTCAAAACATTTGCTTTGTTAACACTCTTGAGGATTGATACAAGAGTTAAACACAAAGAAAATTGCCGCACTAAGGCTTTTCAAAACATCTTCAAACACAGAAAGCATAAAGGTATTTAAAAATGAGCAAACCTCTAAGAGCCCGTGGAAAACCACGGATGGAAAGGGTGCTAACACCTTCCCTTTCCATAATCTACCCCCCTTACTCAAAACATCTCGAAAAGGTCTTTTTCTGTTCTTTTCACCCTTTCCTTTGTTGAATAAAAGAAAAGACGGTGGCGACTCTTGCTTACCGCATATTTGCGAACAAAAAAATGCAAAACCAGTATTAAACAGTCGGTTCTTCCACCGTATCACAGAACTGGCGACTCTACTGGGGAGATATAAAAAAGTGGGGTTACCTTAGAGTTAGTTCATTATTTAACTGCTTTGTTGTGCTTTGTATCCTTTATCCTTAGAGGGTTGTTTGGTTTGTTACTATAGATCCTACACCCGAGTCTGGGGCATCTTTTTAGGTAAACAGTAATAGATCGTGGAGTCTGTATGGTGTAGACCGATATGGTTGAAGCGATTGCTGTGTTGGTGTGACACTTTGGTTGGTACTGGTATCCCTTGTCTTAAATCAAGGAGAATACGGGGCCGCCGCGTGGTGTCGTGAAGCACTAACGAACCTTAGGATCTTAGTTGAACAAAATTGGCCGTTAGAAAGTAGTGAGATATCCGGTCTCGGTGTAAAGCTGGGAATTGGTTGATACTCGATACTACACTCATTGAGATCGGACTTTCGGGATGTTTCAGCCGTAAGAAAAGATTGCCAAGCTGAGATAATACTGATAAAGGAAGATCAGTGATATTGAGACTCCTTAGAACCCGGTTACTATTTCTAAGAAATATTGAGCCAACTAAACTTCAAGAGGGTACTTGCCTACAAACTCCATGCAAGCCTAAACCTAAGGCTGCTTGTTTTCCTTCATTGTCTAACAACTTGAATTCTTTGCAGGGTTTACTTGCTTACATAACCTTACACTTTTTCTTAACGCATAAAATACACGTCATAACATCATGCCACATCATTTCCTTAACCATTTCAAGGATCACAAGGGTTTGTGATGCATGTTATGTTAAATCAGACGTCTAGCAAGGGGCAAATGGGATTTATTTTCCTCTAGCCAATACTGTCAGAAGATCAAAAATCAACAACTTGAGTCAGGGGCTATGACCCACTTGATATGGTGAGCTTGACTCTTGTAGAAGGACACTCAAAGATATAGAGTTCTTCAATCAAATCTACAAACTTCAAATGCTGACATCTTCTTGTTTACCCAGCGAGTCCTTGAAAACATTGCATACGCATATCATACATGTTATTGCATAAACAGGTTTCAAAGCAGGGTTCTCATCTTCTTCGCTGTTTATTTTAGCAAGTAAAGAAATGGCTCTTGAACAGACAATCAAATACCTTCAAGCTCAAACCGCTCAGTTTCAACAAATGTTCCTGAATCTGACCTAGGGGCAAGAAGACCTGAAAACTATGATCGTCAAAAAGAAGGCTAACAAGGCAAAGAAACCAGTTCGCGTGGGAAGGAGAAGACCAGCTAACCGCGCTCTAGATTCCACAACCTCATCAAAGGGAGGGGATAATCAAGAGGAAGAGGATGAGAAATCAGAGGAATAAGACGACACTCTAGCATCTGAAGAAGATGAATCTGACTATGATGAGGAGCAGTATCCTCCTACTGATGAAAAGTACAAACGCCTGGAGGATCGGCTCAATGCCATGGAGATTCAAAGGGAGCCCGGTCTGGATTTCAAAGAATTAGGCCTGGTTCCTGGAGTGGTCATGCCACCAAAGTTCAAGGTCCCCATCTTCGCAAAATATGACGGTGTATCCTGTCCCAAGCTTCACTTGAGGTCATATGTCAGAAAGATCCAGCCTCACACTACTGACTAGAAGTTGTGGGTCCACTTATTCCAAGAAAGTTTGGCTGGCACTCAACTAGATTAGTTCTATCAGCTAGAAAGAACTGAAATCCATACATGGGAAGACTTGGTGGCTGCTTTCTACAAGCAGTACGAATACAATGCTGACTTGGCACCAACTCGAGTGCAACTGTAGAATATGTCCATGAGCTCAAGAGAAGGGTTCAAGGAATATGCGCAGAAATGGAGGGATCTAGCTGGTAGGGTTCAAACTCCTCTGAATGATCGTGGAATGGTAGACATGCTCACGGGCACTCTGACATGCCCATTCTTCAATTTACTGATTGGGAGTTCCTCATTCGGGTTCACAGAAATGGTTCTGACTGGAGAAAGGATCGAAGGTGGTATCAAGAGTGGGAAGATCACGATGGCTACATCTTCTAATACTGAGAAGAAGCCATTTTCTGGTAAGAGGGAAGCCCATGTTGTGTATGGCTAGAAGGGTCGCAATAAGGCCGACAACCACAATCAATCTGTGGGGGCAATACTGGTCTCTAACTCTACACCTATGCAACGACACCAACAGGGGAACCAGCATAAAGAGGTTATGCCTAAGAGACAATTCACCAAAATTAACATGTCACTATCCCAAGCGCTACAACACATGTTGAAAGCAGGGTTGATCACGTTAAAGGCTCCTCTATGAAATCCCAATACTTCTGCTCCTAGTTACCACCCCGACGAAAGGTGTGCATACCATTTTGACAGTCCTGGACATAATACCAATGGCTGTTGGGCTCTGAAGAATAAAATTCAGGATATGATTGACTCCAAAGAGGTTGAATTTGACCCTCCAGAGACTCACAAAGTGATCACTGCTCCTGGGCCAAATCATTGAGAATGTCCAGTTCATTTTTATTTTTCATTTGTAATTTCGTTTGTTGTTCAAACAATTACTGTTATGTCGAACTTTGGTTTTCCCATTAATGCATCACATATGTTTATTTTTAATGATTTCATTGTCATTGTATTTAAATTGTTTTCTTGCTTCTTTTACGTGATATTCAACTTTCGATCAAAAGCTTTGAGCCTTTAGAAGGAGGATGACAAAAACGATACCATAATCCATAGTGTGCTTTTGAACAGACCTTGCTGACGATGTACAAGCATTGTTTCAAATCCCAAATAGTGGAGTTATAAGGAAGATAATCCCTAGTTAACCCCTTTGATCCAAAGAAGCATGAGTTTTTCTTTTCACACAAATTAAAACCCTTAATCATAACCTGGGGCAGGGTAGTTTCTCAGTTAATTCAGATGCACATTCAATCACAATATTCTGCTTCATACACAATGAATGGCATCGAAGACGTCCTTCTAAATCAAAAGAAGGTGATGGTTCCTCATAATCATCGATACATGCAGTTACTATCTCTCAAAATAAAAGCCCGCTAAGTCAAAACCTATAAAGGAGACTTAAGAAAAAACTAGGGCATCCCGCTGACTGTAATCACAAAAAGAAACAGTTCAGGCAAAAGAAGGGATAACAAAGAAAAAAAAGAGATCCTACAAATCCTCAACAAAAAGAACAAAAATGATTGCCTTCTCAAGCAAACGTTCAATCTGAACCATCACTGGAACATCAAGGACAAGATTCCAAAACTCGACTGGGATTCAAAATGCATAGTTAACTGAGCATACGACTGAAGAACATCACGAACAACGGGTGGGTACAAATAAATTTTGAGCCTTTATCCTTTGTTTTTTAAACCGTGAACCAGACCACGCTACAACCCTTAAAAGTCCTAACTGAAGCATGGGTTAGTTCGGAAGCATACTGTTATAAAAGGTATCCTGACTCCTGTAGGGTTCGCTATAAATCCCGAGTTGATATCACACTTTTACAAAATTTGTTTGTTTTACTAAAAAATGAATTTTCAAACTTCAATACAGACATAAGATTTGCATCTAAAAATACCATTGTTTGCATATGACTATTTGTTCAACAGCAGAGAAATTCGCATGACGAATATCTAGTGAACAAAAACCTTCTCGATGAAAAGGATCACCTCAAGTGGAAAAACACTTCCAACCAAGGGGCACAGCATGATCATTGTCCGTCATCTAGGGCAGTCAAGTCAAGATTCAAGGAATCTCTAAAAAATGCCAAACAAACAGGGGCAGATCTCCATTTGAATCACCTGAGGCATTAGACATGAATTCCAACAACGAATCATGTATAATCAAGCAAAATCATGTTCCTCAACGGATTTCTTCTCAAAACAACAAAACAATAATTCCCAACGGAAACATTCTGAGTAAAGCAGATCAACATCTAGAAATGGTTCAGGTACGATCCAAAGACGGATGTCATCTTGACACTTACTCCAGATTCTCATCTAGAAACAGTTCAGGTATGATCCAAAGACGGATATCATCCTGACACTTACTCCAGATTCTCATCTAGAAACTGTTTAGATACGATCCAGAGATGGATGTCATTCTGACACTCATTCAACACATGTTTCAAGTACAGTGCAAATACGATCCAGAGACGGATGTCATTCTGACACTTATTCAACACATGTTTCAAGAACAGTGCAGATACGATCTAGAGACGGATGTCATTCTGACACTCATTCAATACATGTTTGAGTACAATCACGGCATAGATCCATCCATAAAATATCCGCAGGTACTTTCTCTAACATGTATAGGGGCAGAAACGTCCTGATGCAAAGTCATCGATGTATCCTCAGCATACGATCCCGTGACATCTATGTTTCCCACAGAGCAGAAATAACCAGAATTTTGGTCTCTTCTTCCCCAAGCAGTGATTACCTTCTCCAACTGAAGTCTGTTTTCCCCAGCCCAGTTCAAACATTTATAAAACCTCCTCCCAGGTAGAGTTTATTTCTCAAACTGCAGAAGCTCATTTCCCAACAGAGTTTATTTCTCTTAATCGGCAGAATCTTCCAACAAGCATCTCTCTCTGTAGAGTTATCCTCAGGCAGAATCAATCCTCAAGCAGAGTCAATCCCCAACAGGTTATCCTCAAACAGAAAGAGGAAATCCCCAGCGAATCATCTTCATTCATCATCCCAAGCGGAAATGAAGGATTCAGCTTCCTAATACTCTTCAGCGGTAGTCCGGGATTTATTTTCCTAGACTGGGAAACATCTCATAACATCCCATATTCATACATCATGGCATGTGCATACACATCACATACAATATAATCTCATTTATTTTGAGAACATTGTCACAATGCATTTCATACATAATGATATTGCATATGACTAACTCTTTACCTTTTTCAGGGAAAGATCAAATCAACAAACATCGCTACTTATGTGACCTGATAGTCTTCTCAAAGGCTACGTCAGGATGAAGGGCTATTTCAACAATTTCCTCAGAAAGATGTCCTCTAAAGACCTTCTCTGGTTCAGTCAGATCGACACTAAGATCTCCCTGATTTCTATTCCAGTTGAAGATATTCCAAGACTTTTGTCTGGTCCAGTTGAATCGATGCTAAGATTCTTCTGATTTATGTTCCAGTTAAAGTTAATTAAAGACCTTCTCTGTTTCATTCAGATCAAAACTAAGATCTCTCTGATTTCTGTCCCAATTAAAGAAACGGTGAAGCCTAGATTTCGACCAGATAACAGTATAAGGTGCTGCGAAGCCTGGAATCTGACCAGATAGTAATTCACTTCTCCAAAGACATTGTGAAGCCTGGATTTCGACCAGATAACAGTATAAAGCGCTATGAAGTCTGGAATCCGACAAGATAGCGGTTTACCCTATCTGTTACTATGAAGCCCGGAACCCGACCGAATAATATTCAACCAACAATTTAAGACGCTGTGAAGCCTGGAGTTCGACCAGATAACAGTATAAGGTGCTGCGAAGCCTGGAACCCGACCATATAGCAGTTTACTCTATCAGTTACTATGAAGCCTGGATTCGACTGGATAGTAGTATGCCTCGGATTCAAGTTGAAGCCTAGACACGACCAGATAATAGCTTAATTTCTTCAAATTACCGAATCCTAGATACGACCAGATAACGGTACACCTCGGATTCAAGTTGAAGCCTGGATCCGACCAAATAATAGCGTAATTTCTTCAAATCATTGAAGCCTGAAAACGACCAAATAACAATTTTATGTCATTTCCCCAGTAAGTCACTGTGAAGCTTGGAATACGACCAGATAGCAGTCAGCCATATCATCCTCAAGAAGTCACTGTGAAGCCTGGATCCTAACCAGATAGAAGTCCACTTTCATCTCTTCAGTCAAGAGATGACTCCCCAGTAGAGTAGTGGAAAACCGAAGCTCTTAGACTTTATTCCCCTGAAAAACATTCCCCAGCGAACTCCTCCTAAGATAGCAGGAACAAAAATCCCCACAAAGGAGTATCTCATGAAATCAACAGTCTTCTGGATGGCATCTTTAAGCCCATCTTTGACGACTCTTCATCATGCTCTATGATTGGCATCTTTAAGCCCATCTCCGACGACTCTCTATCATCTTATCCAAATGGCATCTGTAAGCCAATTCCCGTCATCATCAACAATCAGTGTTACTTCATACGAGTGCAAATTTCTGGGCACTCTAGTGTTCAATCATCTTCCACCTTCAGATCACGAAAGGCAAACAAGCCAATCTACATCTTCAGGTTTAAGAAGATTGAACAGGGAAAACTGTTGTACCCCAAAATATGCCCTCTCATGTTTTCCAAGATCTTCCCCTACATGGTTGGTCACAAACCCTTGCCTAAGGAAAACGAAAATTTGTGAGTAATGTTTTCAAGTTTCCTTTGATCGGCATTTAAGCAAAGCCTTTCGATTGGCCTTGCAACATGATCCTTTGATTGGCATTCCTAAAGGTTCATTCGATTGAAGTATCAGAGCTTCCTTCGATTGGAACATCAGAGTTTCCTTCGAGTGGAGCATCAGAGCTTCAATTTGGAGCATCAGAGGTTCCTTCGATTGGAGCATCAGAGCTTCCTACGATTGGAGCATCATAGCTTCCTTCGATTGGAGCATCAGAGCTTCCTTCGATTGAAACATCAGAGCAAAGGCCCTTCGATTGGCATTCCAAAAGAGTCCATTCGAAGAAGCTTGCAAGAGTCCACTTGAAGAAGCTTGTAAAGGTCCATTTGAATGAGGCTAGCAGCCCATTCGGAGGAGGGCATTCGAAGGCCAGTTACACAATAGCAAATTCAAAAAGGGATAAGATCCCATGTGTTTGGACAATGTTAAAAATTCCTATTCATGGATTTCAAACACAATCAAGGTTGTTTAAACCTTTGCCTTCTTGTCCCCTCTACAACCTCTATATAAAGAGATCACAAATGTATCAAAAAGGGAGGAAACGAAAAAGTTGGAGAGACGCTGCCCACACAATCCATCAAAGGATGTCAGAATTTTCCAAGCCAAAGCAGCCCTTCAGATCGAAGGTGCCCACACCCAGAAGCCCTCAGATTGAAAGTGCTCACATCCAGCAAGTACCCAAATCGAAGATTCAATCTGCTGGTAAGAGAGAGTAAATTGTCAAAACTTTGCATTTGCATAACACCACCATATTTGTTGTCCCATTCGATTTGCCATCCTAGACAGAATCCAAGGGCTTGGGTTTGGCCCCAGGTTATGTTCTTTATTTACTAACATTTGCTGCATATCTGGCCTAAATAAAACCAATACACGCAGGATCAAAGGACCTGGGTACGACACCTAAGCCATTTTCTTGCTAATATTTGTCTTGCAGGTCTAGAATCGAGAATAACTTTCCCTCCTGGATCGAAGAAGATGACTTCTCCCCCTGGATCGAAGAAGGCGACTTCTCCCCCCAATCGAAAGAAAGTCTCCCTCCTGAATCGAAGAGGCCATATCATCTCTCCCTGGGATCGAAGACCCCCTTTTCTCCCTAGATCGAAGGGTGTCCCTTGCATTTTATTTTTGTTTTCATTGACTTCTTTTTATTCTTACATTAAAATCAAAATCACAAAAATATTAGCTAGTCGTTTTTCCAACTAAATTAATTTATGTAAATAAATAAATTAATTATTTTAACATTTTTCTTAAAATTAAAATTAAATACACTTAGGCTTTGTTTTCTTTTATACTAGAAACGACAAAAAAAATACTTCTTTTCTTTAGGATTTTTAGACGTCTTTTCTATTTTAACACGCGTTTACTTAATTCTGTATTTTTTACTATTATTGTATCTGCCTACCTGATGTAATAGATAAAATTAGGATATTTACTGCTTTATCCCATTTATCCTTGTATAATGTAAATCCCCTCCCCGAAGCCTTGTAATAGCGTAGGACCTCTATTTTTTACATTTTCTTTTTACTGCTTTTCATATTAACTGCTAGTAACTAGGCATGTATGACAAAGACTAAAATCAAATGCTAGCAAACTTAATAAAAAGACAAAAATAACTGAAACATAAGACAATTGCACAGAAGCACCTCTAAGGTACGCCCACATTGGTTCCCTTCAATAAAACAGTCATGGGGAAGGAATGCCTTAGCAAAGACTCGTAAAAACAAAAGATCATAGTCCCTCGATGACCCTGCAGTTGCCTTCTTTGTAAATGATCTAGTCCCTAAAAGAATTGCTAAAGCATCTCCATAATTGCCTTCGTGACTATAATGTCCCTTCGATTGTCCCTCAAAACATCCAACGATAAGGCTACCTACTCACTAATAGTAGGATAGCATTGTCTAAAGGAAAAGAGGAAAAGAACACCCTTTTCGAGTACAAAAAGTAGATAGCTGTTAGAAGTTTGCTCAAAAATACTTTTTGCACTTACACAAAAACTACTTTTCAAAAACAATTTCAAAACATTTGCTTTGTTAACACTCTTGAGGACTAATACAAGAGTTAAACGTAAAGCAAATTGCCACACTAAGGCTTTTCAAAACATATTCAAACACACAAAGCACAAAGGTATTTAAAAATGACAAACCTCTAAGAGCCCGTGGAAAACCACAGATGGAAAGGGTGCTAACACCTTCCTTTTCCATACTCTACCCCCCTTACTCAAAAAACATCTCGAAAAAGACTTTTTATGTTCTTTTCACCCTTTCCTTTATTGGATAAAAGAAAAGACGGTGACGACTCTTGCTCACCACACATTTGCGAACAAAAAACGCAAAACCAGTATATTAAACAGTTGATTCTGCCACCGTATCACAATGACAAACAAGTTCAAGTTGGGGAGAGTTTGATAAGTGAAAATTGTATTTATTTTTGTATATACTTTTTGTTGCACTTATCGACTCTTTGTATTAAATATCGCCTAAATAAACCCTACTTTTGTGTAAATACGTTTAGTTTCTGTTTATTTGTGTTTTTGTGTACATAGTGTACCGTTTGATGTTTTTCCATTCATTTCGTAGGTATTTAATGCATTTTGGAGCATCGAGGAATAATGTGTCGAAGGCACGGCTCCAGATGCGCGTTCTCGAAATAAAAGACCAATTTTGGGAAGTTCTGTCCAGGAGACCCTACTTAGCACGCAGAAAGCCGCTAAGTGCGAGTGCGCTCAACTCATTTCGTAGCGCACTGCTTGTGTTTTGACATTTTGGTATGTAAGTGTTTGTTGGAAGCAATTTTGGTAAAATAATAACTTAATAACATTTTTCTAAATGTCTTAAAATTTAGAGCAAAACTGCTTTGTATGATGATAAATCAGATGTCTTGACATCTACCTCCTGAAATAATCTCAGCCCAACATCAGTTTAAGTTTTTTGTTTCCTGTTTTCCAGCGCTCCATAACTCAAGATTTGTAACTCACAGGCAGCGAAAAATATGGAGTAATATTTTCAAAATGCATGGATTTCATCTTGACCTGTTTTTATGGAAATATTCAAAAGAATTAAATATTTGGTTTTAAAGCCCAAGCCCATAGTTGCGCATATATAAGGACTTGCTTCCTTATTGAAACCACTGCAACTTTTCAAGAAGAATACTTTCTTTATATTTTAAAAAGTCTAAGTCTTTTAATTGTCAAACACTCTAGTATTAATTCAATACGTGTGTTGTTATTTGAGTTGCTAATTACGTATCATTCATAAGCTTTTAAGCATTGAATGATTGAAGTGTTTTAAACTTATTATATCTGTTAGTTTTTAACTATAAGTGATTGAAGTGATTTTAGGAGGGCCTCATACCTAGGTGAGTCTTAGGTAGAAGTTTTGCATGGGTAGTGATTAAGTGATTAGATCGTAAACTAGTTGTTTACTGAGGGTCTATGAATTGATACTATTTAGTGAACTTGTCCCTGGCTTAGTAGCCCCCAGAGTAGGTGTTGTTGTACACTTAACTGGGTGAACAATCTCTTGTGTTTTTACTTCTTTTGATTTTATTGCACTTTACTTGCAAACAGATATTTGTGTCGTGACATCTCATTCGACATCATATATCTGATACCAGAATTTCAATTGGTATTGGAGCAAGCATCCTGCTCTTATCTGGGTGAGATCCAGGGAAGATAATTTCAGGTACTATGGACAAGGAAGGTGGATTTGTAAACAGACCACCCATTCTGGATGGAAGCAATTATGTCTACTGGAAACCACGTATGGTTGCTTTTTTAAAGTCCTTAGATAGCAGGGCTTGGAAATCTGTTTTAAGAGGATGGAAACACCCTATCAAATTGGGAGAAAATGGAGAACCTACTTCTGAATTAAAACCAGAAGAATATTGGTCTAAGGAAGAAGATGAAATTGCTCTTGGAAATTCTAAAGCCTTGAATGTTATATTCAATGGAATTGACAAGAACATTTTCATATTAGTGAATGCATGTAAAGTTACTAAGGATGCATGGGGGATTCTTCAATCTACTCATGAAGGCACATCCAAAGTTAATATGTCAAGACTTCAGTTGCTCACCACAAAATTTGAGAATTTGAGGATGAAGGATGATGAAAGTATAGATGACTTCCATATGAACATTATGGAAATTGCTAATGCCTCCAGTGCTTTAGGAGAGAAAATTCCTGAAGACAAATTGGTGAGAAAGATGCTCAGATCTCTTCCCAATAGATTTGATATGAAAGTGACTGCTATAGAAGAAGCTCAAGACATTAACAAAATGAAAGTGGATGAACTTGTTGCATCCCTTCTAACATTTGAATTAAGCATCAATGAAATATCTGAAAAGAAAAACAAAAGCATAGCCTTTGTATCAAATACTAAAGATGAAGAAGAGGATTGTGATCTAGATACAGATGTAGGAATATCGAATGCCTTAGCTATGCTTGGAACATAATTTAACAAAGTTATAAGAAGAACGGACAAGAACCAAAGATCAAATGTCAAGAACATCTCATCTGACATCCATAAGTCAAATGAGTTTGGAAGAAAAAGGGATGAAGAAAAATCTAATCAAGGGAAGGGAGTTCAATGTCATGAATGTGAAGGCTTTGGTCACATTAGAGCTGAATGCCCTACATATCTTAAGAAACAGAAGAAGAATCTATCTGTTACTTGGTCTTAAGAGGACTCAGAGAGTGATCTTGAAGAATCTTCCAAATATGTTAAAGCATTGATAGGCAAATATGTTTCTGATGAAGAGTCTAGTGATGGGTAACTAACCTTTGATGAGTTAGTTGCTTCATACAAAGAATTATGTCTCAGAAGTGCAGAAGTGTGTCTTAAAGGGGAGAAACAGAAATCCCTCATAACTCAGCTAAAGGAGGAAAGGGAAGAGCATCTTAAAACTATTTCTGATCTGGAAAGTGAAGTGTCTTCCCTGAATTTAAATCTTGATAGAATGGTCAAATCTCTCAAGATGCTGAATAATAGGACTAACACATTATATGAAGTTCTCCAAGCAGGAAGAGCTACAGGAGACAAGAGTGTTATAGGTTTAAATGAGAAAAAGGAACCTAACTCTGAAAAGCCTTCATCAGTTTCCACTCATACCAAGCCTAAACCAAAGATGTCAAATTAAATGTTACAACATATTGGCAAACATCATGGGAAGAAAGGACATCATGGAAAATATCATGGGAAGAAAAAGCTTAATCACACCAGAGAGAATTCCCAACCCTGGAGATGTCATCACTGTGGAAGGCTTGGACATATAAGGCCCTTCTATTTCAAGTTGTATGGGTATCCTAAAAATACTTCTTTTTCCAAAACTGATAAGATTCCCCAAAATAGCAAAAAGAAGAAACAATGGGTTCCCAAGTCCAATGTTGATAGTTTCATTGCTCACACCTCTCTCAGAGTATCAACCAAAGATGACTGGTACTTTGATAGTGGTTGTTCTAGACACATGACAGGTGTCAAGAATCTGTTGGTGGATGTCAAATCTCATTCCACCAGTTATGTGACTTTTGGTGATGGGAAAAAATGTGAAATCAATGGTGTTGGGAAGCTTGATTGTTTAGGAGTCCCTAGGCTTGATAATGTTTTACTTGTTAAAGGGTTAACAACTAACCTGATAAGCATAAGTCAATTATGTGATCAAGGATTCAAAGTTAAATTCACCAAGGAAGAATGTCTTGTATGCAATGAAAAGAAGGAAGTTATTATGAAAAGGATAAAATCTAAAGACAATTGTTATATATAGGTTCCTCAAGAGTTGAACCTCTCCTTAACATGTGTTTTAGCCAAAGAGAATGAAGTTTAACTATGACATCAAAAATTGGGACACTTGCATCTGAAAGGTGTGAAAATAATTATATCTGAAGAAGCAGTGAGAGGGATTCCTAAGCTCAAAATAGAAGAAGGAAGGGTATATGGTGACTGCCAAATTGGAAAGCAGACTAACATGTCACATCAGAAGATTCAACATCTTACTACATCAAAATTTTTGGAACTTCTTCACATGGACTTGATGGGACCTATGTAGGTTGAAAGTCTTGGTGGTAAGAAGTATGCATATGTTGTTGTAGATGAATTTTCTAGATACACGTGGGTAAGCTTTATTAGAGAAAAAACAGAAACTTTTGAAGTGTTGAAAGATCTTTGTTAAAAACATCAAAGGGATCATGGAAAGGAATTTGAGAACAACAAATTTGTTGAGTTTTTCTCTTCTGAAGGAATCATCCATGAATTCTCTTCTCCCATTACTCCTCAACATAATGGGATTGTAGAACGCAAGAATAGAACTCTCCAAGAATCTCCAGATCCATGATTCATGCTAAGAAACTACTCTACCATTATTGGGCTGAAGCAATGAATACTGCGTGTTATATCCATAACATAGTCACTCTAAGGAAAGGCACTTTAACTACTTTGTATGAAATATGAAGGGGAAGAAAACCAATTGTTAAATACTTTCATGTTTTTGGAAGTAAATGTTACATCTTAGCTGATCGTGAACAAAGGAGGAATATGGATCCCAAGAGTGATGAAGGAATATTTCTGGGTTACTCTGCAAATAGCAGAGCTTACAGAGTTTTTAACTCCATAACCAAAGTTATGATGGAATCAATAAATGTTACTATTGATGATAGAGGATGGAATGTTGAAGAAGATGTCTCAGAAGATGTTGGAACATCTTTTCCTGATAGTCCAACTGAATCAAATGACACAAGTATTGATTCTAATCCTCCTCAAGAAGATCCCCAACCTAGTCACCTCAATAAAGGACCTTCAATTAAAACTCAGAAAGATAATCCTAAGGAACTTATCATAGGAGATCCAAATAAAGAAGTTACTACCAGATCAAGATAAGGGATTTAAAAACTCTTGCTTTGTATCAAAAATTAAGCCTAAAAATGTCAAAGAGGCCCTAACTGGTGAATTCTGGATTAATGTTATGCAAGAGAAGCTAGAACAATTCAATAGTATGATACAGTGGCAGAACCGACTGTTAATACTGGTTTGTGTTTTTTGTTCGCAAATGTTGTGGTAAGCAAGAGTCGCTACATAATTTTATTTCATCCAACTAAGGAAAGGAAAAAAGAACAAAAAACCTTTTTCGAGAATGTTTCTGAGTATGGGGGGTAGATTATAGAAAGGGAAGGTGTTAGCACCATTTCTATCTGTGGTTTTCCACGGGCTCTTAGGTACTTTGCTCATTTTTAAAATTGCTTGTGTGTGCTTGTTTTGAAAAAGTTTTACTTCATGATAACCCTTGTATCAGTCCTCAAGAGTGTGATGAAGTTGTTTTGAAAATTGTTTTGAAAAGTGTTTGTGTGAAATTTTTTTTGTTTGAGCAAGTACCTAGGAGATAATCTACCTACTCGAAAAAACTATGTTCATTTTACTTTAGACAGCGCTATCCTATTATTAAGGAATAGGAAGCACCTTCGTTGGATTTTTAAGGGACGTTTGGAGGGACAAATACGATCACAAAAGCAACGTTGGGGAATTTTAGTAATCATCCTAAAGCCTTAAATATATTTTTCCGAGGCAACATCCGATTGGGTCATTTTAGATCTTTTGGGACTAGAGGACAACCACTAACATTCCCTATACTTTATGACCGTTTACCAAAGGCAACCGGAGTGGAGTAAACCATAGGAGTGAGCATGTGCAAGTGTATTTTTTCAGTTAATTATCTTTGCACAATTAGGGTTTTCTACTGTTTTAATTTCAACTTGTCTTTCCATACAATCCTATACATACATCCAAGCAGTTTATAGTTTGCGGAAATAAAAATGTGAGAAGTTAGAGTCCTAATTATTACAAGGCTTTGGGAAGACACATAATTATTTATTACTGAAAATAAAATGCGGAATTAAAACCCTACTTAAATCCATTACAAACTCGGAGCAGTTACAATAATAATAAAAAGGAAAATTAAAAGCGCGCGCGGTAAATTAAATGCGAGAAATAATTGGAAAACCTAAAAAATCTAATTGGAGAAAATATTTATGTTATTTTTGAGGAAAAAACTAGGTTATGTACAAAATTAAACCCTAATTCTAATTATTTTAAATTATATTCAAAAGAGAATTAAATTGCCTAAATTTAATTAAAATAATTAATTAATAAAAATATTTTTATGAAAAAAAGATTTTGATGTTTTTATGATTTTTTGATTAAATACAAAAACATGATTTTTTTTGGAGTTATTTGAAAAAGAAATAGTTAATAAGTAATAATAAAAAAAAGAATTGAAATAAAAGAAAATAGAATTTGGGCTTGTATGATGACCAAACAGGGGAGGTGCTTTTTTGAATTTCCAGGCCCAATATTGGCTGAGCCCATTCCCTCACGCTTGATTCAATGTTGTTGCGCCTGAAGAGTACACCATGGTCCTTCCTTGGTTTGAACGTTGGATTTGTACTGGCAACGATCCAGTGGCTGGATCAGTGGGCCGCATGATGGACATTTGGCTTTGGAACACATGGAATCTGCAATCATATGTTAAGAAAATAAAGAAAATGCTGGGACCTGGGATCGAACCCAGGTCTTCCCACTCATTCCACGCTTGCCCTGGCCATCTGTGCTACATTGCTTAGTTGTAATAATAAGAAGATTAAATCATAATATGAAAAACAAGGTGAGTAACTGAAGAAAACGCGCGTAATTCAAATGGCCCAGTGGGATGGTGATAAGTCATCATCTTCTTCCATGTTCGTCGTCTTAGGTACCAAACTTATACCTATGGACAAAACTCCATAGCTATAAACCTGCAAGCTTCAAAAATTCATATGACGCATGATAAATTAATTCTAACTATACCAATCAACTCGTCTTGATCTCACGAGTATCATGGTATTGTTTTCTTGGTCCAATTTCACCTGTACAGAGAAGCCACAAAACGACTTCTTAAACCCTAACCATGGCAATCATCAATATATGCGTCAAAACACCAATTAAATCATTTAAGCATGTTTCAAACATGTTAATAATCACAAATATATCATTAAAACATGCCTAGGATGCAAGAATTATCGTAATCAATTTTGAAAAAAATGCAAACGGTGTGAAGGCCATGGGATGATTTTGGGCTTGGGAATGCTTACAATTGGTCGTGTTAGCTTCAGGAGATGTCCAGGAAGCGATTAGCAGCTTTGGAATGCTTTGAATCACCCTCTATGTGAGAAAATGATCCACCACTTTTTGCCAAAATTTTGAGTTTTCTTTCTCTGTTCTCACGACTGTAACCCTTTTTCTTTTGCATTATTTTTGTTCATTATATGTAGTGTGATGAATTAGGGCAACAAAAACGACCTGAATCTTTTGGAATTATGGAGATTGAATGTGATTTGGTTTTTATATGATCTCTTTCCAAAACCATCCAAATCATGCTATTTTTGCCTCAATTTGCCTTGATTCGATTTGATCTAATTAGGCCAGCTCAATTAGATTTGATTCTCATAAAAATCAGATCAAAAAAACAATCTTTGATATTTTTTTGTCATTTATTTGATTTAATGTAACTTTTAATAAATAAAAATCAAAATAAAATCAATAAATAGAGCAAATAATATATGGCTGCTGATTTGGGTTGTGGACCATGTCCCGAACAAGATACAATCCTGAAATGCTAGGCCCTATTGATGAAAAATGCATTTTTGAGCACATTTGACTTTTGGCAATTTTCCAAAAATGGTCAACTTTGACAATGCATATCTCTTCCAATTTTAACCCTAGAGAGGTGTTCTTAGAATTTTTATAAAGCTTAGGATGACCCCTAAACAACCATTTTGGTCTCATCTCAATTGGGTCTTCCATTTTCATGTAAGAAGCTTTGACCTAAAAGGTGTTTTTGTTGACTTTTCAAAAGGACCTATAATGTAGATATTCATATATTTTTATGAGTGCATTTTTTGAAGTTGAGGGATGAAGATGAGTTGTAGGAAATTGAATTCCCTTCAAAATGAGCCTTGGATTAGAAATTTATAATAAAGTATGAGAAAGTTATGATTGATCAAAGTTTGGTTGACTTTTCCTAAGAAACCCTAATTTAGAAACTTTTGTGTTTTGATGAATTAGGAGAATTCCTTGAGGAATCATGATCAACCCTTGTCAAATGATGGATAATACTTCAGAATATTTATGTTGACCAAAAATCTTGAAGTTTGACTGTATGTGGGTCATAGTTGACTTTTGACCTAATACAATCGATTCTCAAGCATCTGAGCAGTTGACTGAGCAAACTTCTTGTGTAAGGTATGAAACTTGACATGTATGATCTGGAGAACATATTAGGACCATGGAAAGTATTTTAGGCCTTTGGAGTTCACCCATCTTGATGAAAATGGAAACCCTAGTTGGAGGCTCATTGCTTTAGGAGAGGGTTTGTCTGATAACCTCTTAGGCATCCTTGAGCAAGTTGAGGGTATTAATGAACATGTGTTGAGTAAAATGGGAGGGGAAATTTAGGGGTACAACAACTGCCTCTGTTCAATCTTCTTACACCTGAGGATGTAGAATGGCTTGGCTTTCTTTCGTGATCTGAAGGTGGAAGATGATTGAACACTAGAGTGCCCAGAAATTTGCACTCACTTGAAGTGAATGTCGATCGATAATATCGAGAATAGGCTTACAGATTCCATTTAGGGGGTGACGGAGAACCGTCAGGGATGGGCTAAAAGATGCCATCTAGAGAAGATATTGGTTGCATAAGAGATTCCTTTGCGAGAATTCCTGTACCTGCCGCTGGGGAGGACTTCACCGAGGAAAGTTGATTTATGTCTTGGGAAATAGAGTATAGGAGCTTCGGTTGTCCATTACTCTACTGGGGAATTAATTCTTGATTGAGGAGGTGGAAGTGAACTGCATAACTGGTAGGGTTCAGTGTTGCACAGTGACTTACTGGGGAAGGGTGAACTCGACCGTAACTGGTCGGTTCCAGGTCTTACAATGCTGCAAACTATTATCTGGATATAAGAGAGAAGGAACCTGGATAGTAGGGTTGCTTCGAGGTGAAATCCTGAATAGTAGGGCTATGAGAAGGAACCTGGATAGTAGGGTTACTTCCGGATGAAAGCCTGGATAGTAGGGCTATGAGAAGGAACCTGGATAGTAGGGTTACTTCAGGATGAAAGCCTGGATAGTAGGGCTATGAGAAGGAACCTGGATAGTAGGGTTACTTCGGGATGAAAGGCTGGATAGTAGGTCTATGAGAAGGAACCTGGATAGTAGGGTTGCTTCGAGGTGAAAGCCTGGATAGTAGGGCTATGAGAAGGAACCTGGATAGTAGGGTTACTTCGGGATGAAAGCCTGGATAGTAGGGCTATGAGAAGGAACCTGAATAGTACGGTTACTTCAAAGTGATAGTGTAGATTAGTTGACCCGTTTGGTTTTGGGAACTGAGTTTCCATTAGTCGTCTGCAGACGTGACCTATATAACTGTTGGGATTGTTGAAGATGATCGTCTTTCCTAAAAAGATAACAGGGTTAATTATATGTGATGCATGAAATGCATGGTGGGATGATGTTCTCAAAATAATGAGATTATGATGTTTGTGATATGTATGTGCATGTCATGATGTATGTACATGAAATGCTATTGGGGTATGTCTGAGTCTTGGAAAACAAATCCCTGACTGATGCTGGAGAATATAGCATTCCTGACTGTTGTAGAGAATTGTGGTTATTCTACTTCCGTCGGGGATGGTGAACGGAAATGACTATGCTGGAGATTGACTCTTTGTTGTTCATGAATATTCTATCAGGAAGAAATTCTGTTTGAGAATAACTTCGCAGGGAAAAACTTGGAAAGCGAATTTCCGTAACTGAAGTGATGAGCTCTGTCGGGGATTGAGCTTCTGTGTCCAGAGAAATAAACTCTACTTGGGAGATAAAATTTACTGACCCTCTCGAAATTATGAAATTCGGCTGGGGAATACATCTGTCAGGTTTTTGAATGACCCTGGCTGGGGAGATTACTTCCTGTTTCGGGAAAGCCGATATTAATGCTTTTGGATATTTTTACTCTATGGGGAGTGTATGTACTATTGATTATGCTCCAAAGTTGTCTCTGTCCTGGTACCTGTTGGGCAGAGTAATTGTCGGGTTCGACACTTCTTGTTTTTGCCCCTGTTTCTGGAATTACGAATGATTGTCTTTTTGTTTCTTATGTAAATATTTATGAGCAACAATCATATTCAAATGCATATGTCAAGAATAAATCATTGGATGTTCTTGCAAAACAAAACAGAAAAAGAAAAAACTCAAAGTTTCTTGTGAAAATGATTTTGTATTGATTTTTGAAGTTGGCCTGTAATAGGCGTTTTCATACAAGGAGGTTGACGCTCTAGTAAGAGAACTCCGCCGTAAAAATAGAAGCTATACAATTTTGTGTAAAAGAAACAACTATGTGAAACAATCCCATTGAGTTCCAACTCTGCTATTGCCCTTTTGTCTTCGAGTGTCTCATCACTTTGCTACCTGGCCGAAAGTTGATTAGATTGATTAGTGTCATCCGAGCTTGATAGTTGATACCGAAGTTTGGCCGCAAGATGATCCAATGGGACATAGTGATATGCTTTATATCCCTAACTTTTTCCTGGACTGCCCTTTCGGGTTTTCAGTCCACCGGGATACCCTTTTTTGCCCAAGCTGCCCTTTCAGGTTTTCGACTTGCCGGGTATACAGATTTTTTTCCATTTTCATCCCTTATTGTTGCCCGAACCCTTTTGGTTCGCCGAGAAGCCCTTATTTTTTCATAGGCCAGTCAACCTAGCGGGTCTTTTAATTAGGCGTAGTATCTTTTCACTATGTCTGCATTGACAAGGTGAGGAAGGTCGTCACCATCCATGGTGGTTAGAATTATAGCTCTACCCGAGAAGATATTTTTAACCACAAATGGACCTTCGTATGTAGGGGTCCATTTTCCCCTAGGATCAGCTTGCAGCAGTATGATGTGCTTGATCACTAGATCCCCGGCTTGATATTCTTGACGTCTAACTTTCTTGTTAAAAGCCTTGATCATTCGCTTTTGATACGTCTGACTATGGCAGATAGCAGTAAGTCTCTTCTCATCGATTAGATTTAGCTGATCAAGTCGAGTTTGGATCCAGTCGTCTTCGTTCAAACCTGTATCCTTCATAATCCTGAGAGAAGGTATCTGGACTTCGATGGGTAAGACTGCCTCCATGCCATATACCAGATAGTAGGGTGTTTCCCCTGTCGATGTTCGTGATGAGGTACGGTATCCATGAAGAGAGAATGGTAACATCTCATGCCAGTCTTTGTATGTCACTGTGATACGGTGGCAGAACCGACTGTTAATACTTGTTTGCATTTTTTGTTCGCAAAATGTCGTGGTAAGAAAGAGTCGCCACTGACTTTTATTTCATCCAACAAAGGAAAAGGAAAAAGAACAGAAAAAACCTTTTTCGAGATTTTTCCGAGTACGGGGGTAGATTATAGAAAGGGAAGGTGTTAGAACCCTTTCTATCAGCAGTTTTCCATAGGCTCTTAGGTACTTGCTCATTTTGAAAACTGCTTGTTTGGGCTTGTTATGAAAAGTTTTGTTTTACTTCGTTTTAACCCTTGTTTCTGTCCTCAAGAGTGTTACGAAGTTGTTTTTGAAAACTTTGTTTGGAAAGTGTTGGTGTGAAAAAAGTTTTTGTTTGTTTGAGCCAGTATCTAGGAACTAATCTACCTACTCGAAAAAGGTATGTTCGTTTTCCTTTTAGACAATGCTATCCCATTATTGAGAAATAGGTAGCATCGTCGTTGGAGTTTTTTAGGGACATTCGAAGGGACAAATACGATCACAAAAGCAATGTTAGGAAATATTAGTAATCATCCTAAAGCCTTAAAGATATTTTTCCGAGGCAACATCCGAATGGGTCATTTTAGATCTTTCGGAGTGGAGTAAACCCTAGGAGTGAGCATGTGCAAGTGTAATTTTCAGTTAATTTATCTTTGCACGTTATGGTTTTCTACCGTATTAATTTTCATTTTGTCTTTCCATACAATCCTATTAATATGTAGGTAGTTTATAGTTTGCGAAAATAAAATGCGGGAAAGTTAAAGTCCTAGCTATTACAGGGCTTTTGCAGATACATAATTATCTTGGACTGAAAATAAAGATGCGGAATTTAAAACCCTAATTACTATTACAAACTCGGAGTAGTTACAATAATAATAAAAAGGAAATTAAAAAATGCACGAGGCAAATTAAATGCGAGAATAATTGGCAAAACCTAAAAAATCTAGTTGAAAAAAGATTTAGGTTATTTTTTTTGAGAAAAATTAGGTTAAACTATGTACTAATTAACCCTAATTCTAATTGATTTAAATTATAAAAAAAGGAATTAAATTTCCCTAAATTATTAAACTAATTAATTAAGGAAATAAAATATTTTTATGAAAAAAATGATTTTTGATATTTTTTGTGATTTTTAATTTTATGATAAAAAATGATTTTGTGTTATTTGTAAAAAGAAAATAATTAATGAAATAATAAAAATAAGAAACAAAAATAAAGGAAAGAGATTGGGCCTGTTTAGCAAGCAATCCAGGGGGGTGCAATGTTGAAAATCCAAAGGCCCAAGAGAATGGCCCAGCTTGCCCAGCGTCTGATCTAGTGTTTGCCAAGCTTGGAGACGTACCATAGGGACGCATCATGAGGCGCTGGATTGGTGATGGTGATGGTGATGATCCAATGGCTGGATGGTGGGAGCGCATGGTGGACACTTGAAACGTGTAATGCATGGAACCTGCGTGTAAATGTTAAGAAAATAGAGAAAATGTTGGGATCTAGGATCGAACCCAGGTCCTCACACTTTCAAACGTGCGCCCTTGCCATCTGTACTGCCTGGTTTAGTTGTTAACATGATAATAACAATACATAATATATAATGAAAGGTCAATGCATTAATAAAAACGCGTGAGATTCAAACAGCCCACTCACGTCTCGCCACACAACTGTCTTCTTCGCTGAGACCGTCGTCTTAGGCAAAGACTTTTACCTACAGACAAGTGTCTGTAGCCATAACCTGTACACTTCAAAAATCAAGAAAAACACATGATAAATGAAATTAAATACCATGGTTCAACTTGTCTTGATGCCACGAGCATCATGGTCCCCTTTTCTTGGGCCAATTTAACCTGTATAGAAAAACCCTAAAACAGCCATGAAAACCCTAACAATGGCAAACACGTATACAAGCATCAAAACTTCAATTAAATAGTCCAAACATGTTGCAAACATGACAACAAACACAGATATACCATTAAAACATGTTCATGATGCAAGAATCATAATAATTGAATTTGAAAAAGAAAGAAAACTGTGTGAGGTCTAGGGGGCGATTATGGGCTTGGGAATGCCTACAGTTGATCGTGTTAGCTTTTGGGAAAGTCCAAGAATCGATTATGAGCTTTGGAATGGCTTGAATTGATCTCTAGGTTAGAAAATGAATCACCACTTTCTTGCCAATTTTTGAGTTTTGTTTGATGCCTTGTACGACCTTAATCCTTGTTCTTGCGCATTGGTTATGTTCTGTATATATAGTGTGATGAATTAGGGAAACAAAAATGGTTTGAATATTTGTAAATCATGGAAATTTGATTTGATTTCTTTGCTATATGATATCTTTCCAAAACAAGTATAATCATGCAAATTTGCTCCAATTATCCCTTGATCTGATTTGATATGATTTGGCCAGCTTGATTAGATTGTGGTTCCTACAAAAATCAGATCAAATTAACCTTTTATATTATTTTGCAATTTATTTGATTTAATCTAACTTTTAATAAATCAAAATCAAAATCAATATAAATAAATAAATAAGAAAGTAAAGTGTGGATGCTGATTTGGGTCGTGGACCATGTTTCCAACAAGATACAATCATGAAATGCTAGGCCCATTTGACAAAAAAATGCACTTTTGAGCACATTTGACTTTTGGCAATTTTGCAAAAATGGTCAACTTTGACAAGGCATATCTCCTCCAATTTTAACCCTAGAGAGGTGTTCTTGGACTTTTTAGAAATCTTAGGATGTCCCCTAAACATACCTTTTGGTTTCATCTCAATTGTGTCTTCCATGTTCATGTAAGAAGCTTTGACCCAAAAGGTGTTTTTGTTGACTTTTCAAAAGGACCTATAATGTAGAAATTCATATCTTTTGATGAGTGCATATTTTGAACTTGTGGGATGAAGATGCATTGTAGGGGACTACATCCTCTTAAAAATGAGCCTTGGATGGAAAATTTTTGATAAAGTATGAAGAAGTTATTCTTGGTCAAATTTTGGTTGACTTTTCCTGAGAAACCCTAATTTAGCAACTTTTGGGTTTTGATGAATTTGGGGAATTCCTTGAGGAATCATGATCAACCCTTGATCAAATGATGGATATATCTTTAAAATGTCGATGTTGACCAAAAATCTTGAAGTTTTACTGTATGTGGGCCATAGTTGACTTTTGACCTAGTACAATTGATTTTCAGGCATCTGGGCAATTGATTGAGCAAACTTGTTGTGCAAGGCATGAAACTTGACATGGATGATCTTGAGATTATATTGGGACCATGGAAAGAATTTGGGACCTTTGGAGTTCCCACACCCTGATGAAAATGGAAACCCTAGTTTGAGGTACATTGCCTTAGGAGAGAGTTTGTCTGGTCCACTCTTGGGCATCCTTGAGCTAGTTGATGACCTCAATGGGCATGTGTTGAGTAAAATAAGAGGGAACATTTTGGGGTACAATAGTCACCTTCATCTTCTGTACAATTTTCTTGATGTTCTTGTTAGCCGCTTCAACAACTTCATTCATCTTCGGTCGGTAGAGAAAAGAGTTATGATGTTGTATCTTGAACTGTTTACAGAGCTCGGTGATCATTACGTTGTTGAGATTCGTACCATTGTCAGTAATAATTATCTCTGGAACACCATACCGATATATTAGATTATGTCGGATAAACCACGCCACCATGTTCTTGGTTACAGTAGCAAAAGAGGCCGCTTCAACCCACTTCGTGAAATAATCAATGGCCACTAGAATGAAGCGATGTCCATTGAAAGCAGTGTGCCTGATTTCTCCGATCATGTCGATGCCCCATGTGATACGGTGGCAGAACCGGACTATTTTAGGAAAATGCTGGTTTGCATTTTGCGTTTGTGTTTGCAAAATGTTGCAGTAAGCAAGAGTCGCCACCGACTTTTATTTTATCCAACTGGAAAGGACAAAAGAACAGAAAAATTCCTTTTTCGAGATTTTGAGTACGAGGGGTAGATTATAGGAAGGGAAGGTGTTAGCACCCTTTTTATCCGTAGTTATCTACAGGCTCTTAGGTACTTGCTCATCATTTTAAAAATGGCTTGGGTGTGTTTGTTTTGAAAAGTTTTGTTTTACTTCATTTTAACCCTTGCTTCTGTCTTCAAGAGTGTTACAAATTGTTTTTGAAAACTTTGCTTAAAAAAAAGTGTAAGTGTGAAAGTTTGATTTTGAGCAAGTACCTACTAGCATCTACCTACTCGAAAAAGGATTATTTCTATTCTCGTTTCCTTTAGACAGCGATATCCTACTATTAAGGAGTAAGTAGCACCGTCGTTGGAGTTTGAGGGACTATCGAAAGGGACGTACAATCACTAAAGCAGTGCTAGGACGTCTTAGTAATAACCCTAGTGTCTTAAGATCATATTCGAGGCAACATTTTTGAGGCAGCCTTTCTGAGGCAACATTTCCGAACGGGATGTTTGATCTTTGTTTAGACAAGAGGTTAACCACTAAAACACCCTATACTTAATGATCGTTTACCGAAGGCAACCAAAGTGAGAGTATACCCTAAGAGTGCGCATGTGCGAGTGATTTGATTTCAGTTATTATCTTTGCACATTTAGGGCTTGCTAACCATTTTAAAATTAACATACAGTCTTGTCATGCAATCCTATTATCATACACCTAACAGTTAATATTTTGCGAGAATTAAAATGAGGAAAATAAAACTACGCTATTACAAGGCTTCGGGCAGGGGGATTAATTACATAGCCAAAAACCCGTAAAACGATAAATAAATGAAAAGTCCTAATTAAACTATTACATACCAAGAGTAGTTATATTAAT
Source organism: Vicia faba (assembly GCA_948472305.1). NCBI lineage: Eukaryota > Viridiplantae > Streptophyta > Magnoliopsida > Fabales > Fabaceae > Vicia > Vicia faba. The sequence continues at coordinate 223,319,390 of OX451735.1, forward strand.
ATTGTGAAAAGGATAAACGCGCGCAACAAAAACGAGAAAAATTAGGGTTTTGACCCCGTCTAAACCTAATTAAAAGAAAAATCATATTTTTTTTTATTATTTTGAGAAAATAAGGTTTTAATTAAATAAATACAAACCTAATTACCAATTAATTTAAATTAATAAAAATAATTAATTTGACCTATTTTTGTATTTTTATTTAATTTGAGAAAAGAAATAAAAATTAAATCAAACAAACCCTAATTTTCTAATTTATTTTAAATTATTTACAAAAAAAAGAGTTAGAATTACCATACAATTAAATTAAACTAATATTAAATTAATTTTAATAAAAATAAAACCTAGATCTAAACTTGTGAAATTGATTTTATGATTTTTTTTTATTTTAAAAAAGAATTAATTTTATGTTAGAAAATAATTTAAATAAAGAAATTAAATAGAATGAAAAACATAAAAGAAAAAGAAATGGGCTTGGTTGTGTTGGCAAAGGGGGGTGTTAATTGCATTTTTTTAGCGCAAAACTCCTTGGCCTACGTTGACTTTCCAGATCCTGTATGCTTGCTTGACTAGGGCGCATTGTGGACCTCCAAAGGATGGCCCTTGGATCTAGCTTGTTGGAGATCTGGTGGTTGAAGGATGATGGCATATGGTGGTCCCTTTGCATGCACGCGTACCTGATGATGTAAAAGAAAATAATATTGACAAATATGAGGACCTGGGGATCGAACCCGGGCCCTTTGGCAATTCCAAACGCCTGATGACCATCTGAGCTAGCGTGCTTATTTGTACATGGAATAACAAATAATGATTATATTGGAAAAAAAATAATATACTTAAAAACACACGAATTTTGAATAAGCGAATCAGGGAGTGCCACGCCACCCTTCTTCTTCCTCTCTTCGTTGGTAAAAGATCTGACTTTTACCTACAGTTGTCTGGGCGTAGGTACAGCCTTGTGATCCTCCAAAACTCTATGCACGCATGATAAATCAATACCAATGGTACCAATCAACTCGTTGCAACCTCACGAGCATCATGGTACCACTTTCCATGGCTAATTGTTCCTGCAAGCAAAACCCCTAAAAATGAAACCTAAACCCTAATCATGGCAACTTTCTGTATGGTTAACAAAAATGCAATTAAATATTATCATTAGCTTGCAAACGTTTCAAGGATTCAGAATATGTCCATAAAATATGCTAACAATGCCAAAATTATATGATACGATTTCAAAGAAGCATGGAAGTCGTGGGGTACTTACGGCGCGTATCTGGACACGAAAATGATTGCTAATTATTGGGATAGAATCCTTGGATGCCCAGCAAATGAATGGTATGCATGGAATGGCTTGAAGAAGCCTGGAATTGAGAAATCAGATTGCAACTTTTCTTGATTTTTTTGAAAGTTGTTCTTCTCTTTTCACGCCTCCAATCCTCTTGGTTCTTGATCTGCACTTGTCCTATATGTACCCTAGAATGAATTAGGTTACAAACTTGCTTCAAATATTTCTTAATTAAGATGATTGAATCATGATTTGATTCTTATGTAAATCTTTCCCAATCAAGCCAAATCCAATCTTTTTGTGTCCAAATGAAGCTTGCACGATTTGATTCTTTTCCCAGCTGTATAAGAGACCTAAACATGCACAAAATCTCAAGCTTTGATTAGTTTTAATATTTTCATGATTTTATTTTGATTTTATTTAATTTAATTGAAATAAAAATCAAAATAAATGATAAAAATAAAAAAAGACAACTGGGAAGGATCGTGGGTCGTGGATCATGTTACAAACTAAGTGCAAGCACAAAATGTTGGGCCCATTTGACAAAAATTGCAATTTGGGACACATTTGACTTTTGGCAATTTTGCAAAAAGGATCAACTTCAACAATGCATAACTTCTTCAATTTTGACCTTAGAGATATGTTCTTGAACTTTTTAGAAAGCTTGAGATATCCTCTAAGCAACCCTTTTGGTCTCATCTCAATTGACTCTTACATGTTCATGTATGAAGCTTTGACAAAAAAGGTGTTTTTGTTGACTTTCCAAAATGACCTATAATGTCCAAATTTATATCTTCTTGTGAGTGCATATTTTGAACTTGGGAGCTGAATATGGATTGTATGGAATTCCATCCTCTTAAAAATGAGCTTTGTATGGGTCATTTTTGATATAGTATGAGAAAGTTATGCTTGGTCAAAGTTGAGTTGACTTTTCCTGCAAAACCCTAATTTAGCAACTTTTGGGTTTTGATGAATTATGAACAATCCTTGAGAAATCATGATAAAACCTTGATCAAATGATGAATAATACTTCAAAATGAGAATGTTGACCAAAAATCTTGAAGTTTGATTGTATGTTGGACACAAGTGACTTTTGTCCTAGCATAGTCGATTTTCAGGCCTTTGAGCAATTGACTAAGCAAACTTTCTCTGTAGGGCTTGAAACTTGACATGGGTGATCTTGAGAACATATTAGGACAATGGTGAGCATTTGGGATCCTTTGGACTCACACATCTTGATGCAAATTGAAACCCTAATTTGGGGTTGAATGCCTTAGGAGAAGCTTTGTCTGGTCAACCTTTGGACTTCCTTGAGTAATTTGAGGACCTCACTTGAAATGTATTGAGAAATATGGGAGGGAAAATTTTGGGTACAACAGCTGCCCCTGTTCAATCTTCTTAAACCTGAGGATGTAGATTGGCTTGTTTTTCTTTCGTGATCTGAAGGTGGAAGATGATTAAACACTAGAGTGCCCAGAAATTTGCACTCGCATGAAGTGGTACTCGTCTTTCGATGTCGGGAATGGGCTTATAGATTCCATTTAGAGGTTGATGTCATAATATGGGCTTAAAGATGCCATCAGAAGAAGTGTCGATCGCACAAGAGATTCCTTTGCGAGAGCCCGTGTACATGTTGTTGAGGAGGAGTACGCTGGGGAGTGCTAGTCTCTGTCTTGGTAAAAGTAGAATTTTAGGAGCTTCAGTCGTCTGTTATTCTACTGGGGAACCACCTCTTGGTTGAAGAGGTACAAATGAATTGTTATCTGGTCGTGCTTCAGGCTTCACTGTGATTTGCTGAGGAAAAATAAGACCGACTGCTATCTGGTCGTGCTCCAGGCTTCGCAGTGACTTACCGAGGGGATGAAATTAAACTTGATATTCGGTCGTAATCCAGGTTTCTCAATTTCTAACTTCTTATCTGGTCGTGTTCCAGGCTTCAGAAGGAATTAAATTGTTATCCGATCGTATCTGGGCTTCAACTTGAATTTAAGGCAATACCAATATCCGATCGATTTCGGGCTTCTTAGTAATTGGCCGGGTAAACTGTTATTCGGTCGAATTCCCTGCTTCACAGTACATTATACTGTTATCTGGTCTTATCCCAGGCTTCAGTATCCTTTGCCGCTATCTAGTCATAATCCAGGCTTCACGGTGTCCTATACCATTATCTGGTCGAGTCCAGGCTTCATGGTATTTGGAGAAATCAAGATATTATCCGGTCGAATATGGGCTTCATAACTTGCATTAATGATGTACCACTATCTGGTCGATTCCAGGCTTTGTAGTATTCTTTGTTGCTATCTGGTCGTAATCCAGGCTTCACAACATCTTATACCATTATCTAGTCGAGTTCAGGCTTCACGGTATCTTGTATTGCTATCTGGTCGATTTCTAGGCTTCACAATAACTTACTGAGGGTTAAGCTGTTATCCGGTCAATTTATGGGCTTCACAGCTTGTGTTTATGACATACCACTATCTGGTCGTTTCCAGGCTTCATGGTGCCTTGTACTACTATTTGGTTGATTTCCAGGCTTCACAGTAACTTGCTGGGGATTCAACTATTTTCCGGTCGATTTCTGGGCTTCATAGCTTTGAATTCGGGATATACCACTATCTGGTCGATTCCAGGCTTCATGGTGTTTTGGAGAAATCAAGATATTATCCGGTCAAATCCGGGCTTCATAACTTGAACTGGAACAGAAATCTTAGCATTGACTTGACTGAACCAGAGAAAACTTGTGAGAATTTGATTGTATTTTTCCCTGAAAAGTAAAGAGTTAGTCATATGTAATGTCATGATGTATGACATGTATCGAGTAATGATGCTCTCAAAATAAATGAGATTGTGTTGTATGATGCGTATGCGCATGCCATGATGTATGGATATGCAATGTTTTCTTTGTGATGTTCTCTAGCTGGGGAAAATAAATCTTGGACTGCTGCTGGAGAATACAAGGAGTTGAGTTCTTCGTTCTCGCTGGAGGTAACGACCGAGGATGATTTGAGAATAAATTGGCGAGAGAATGACTCTGTGGGGAAGAGAGATGCTCTGCTAGAAGATATGCTGATCTGGAGAAATGTCCTCAGATGGGGACGAATTACTGTTGCTAGTGATAATGAGCTCTGTCGGGGATTGAATTTCCGTCTGTGGAAAAAATAAACTCCACTGGGGATAATCTTCTATTGCTGGTGATAGATAAACTCTGCTTGGGGAGAATTTCTCCGACTTATTCGTGATTATGAACTTCGGCTGGGGAGAGTTAACACCACTGTCTTCAGACACTTCTTACTCTGTGGGGAGTGTATGTCCCTTTAGTCAATTTCTCAAGCTGGCTCTATCCCTGTACCTGGTGAGTAGAGCAACTGTAAGGTTTGGACACCTCTTGTTTGCCCCTGTTCCTAGAATTACGAGTAATTGTCTTTTGTTTCGCATGTAAATATTTATGAGCAGCTATTATTGTCAAATGCATATATCAAAATGAAACATTGGATGTTCTTACAAAACAAAATTGAAAAAGAAAAATAATTTGAAATTTCTTTGTGAAAACGAATTGCATTGATTTTGAAGTTAGCCTGTAATAGGCGTTTTGTGCAAGAGGCTGACGTCCTAGTAAGAGAACACCGCCGAACGAACAGAATTTATACAATTTGTGTAAAAGAAAGAAAAACAGCTATGTGAAATAATCCCACTGGGTTCCAACTCTGCTATTGCCTTTATATCTTCGAGCGTCTCATCACTTTGCTACTTGGTCGAAGGTGGATCAGATTGATTGGCGCCGTCCGAACATGATAGTCGATACCGAAGTTTGGTTGCAAGATGATCCAATGAGACATAGTGTTACGCTTTGATCCCTAATTTTTTCCTGGACCGCCCTTTCGGGTTTTCAGTCCACCAGGATACCCTTTTTTGCCCAAGCCTCCTTTTCAGGTTTTCGACTTGCCGGGTGTACAATTTTTTTTCATTTTCATCCCTTACTTTTGCCCGAACCCTTTTGGTTCACCGGGAAGCCCTTATTTTTGCCTAGGCCAGTCGACCTAGCAGGTCTTTGATTATGCATAGTATTTTTTCACTATGTCTGCATTGACGGGGTGAGGAAGGTTATCACCATCAGTGGTGGTTAGAATCATAGCTCCTCCCGAGAAAATGTTCTTAACCACAAATGGCCCTTCGTACGTAGGGGTCCATTTTCCCCTGGAATCACCTTGCGGTAATATGATGCATTTGATCACCATATCCCCGACTTGATACTCTTGTTGTTTGACTTTCTTGTTAAATGTCGTGATCATTCGCTTTTGGTACGTCTAACCATGACAAATAGCAGTAAGTCTCTTTTCATCAACTAAGTTCAGCTGGTCAAGTCGGGTCTGGATCCAATCGTCTTCGCTCAATCCTGCATCCTTCATAATCTGGAGAGAAGGTACCTGGACCTCAATGGGTAAGACCGCTTCCATACCATACACCAAACAATATGGTGTTTCCCTTGTCGAAGTTCGCGCTGAGGTATGGTACCCATGAAGAGCGAATGGTAACATCTCGTGCCAGTCTTTGTAGGTCACCGTCATCTTCTGCACAATCTTCTTGATGTTCTTATTAGCTGCTTCAACAACCCCATTCATCTTCGGCCAGTAAGGAGAAGATTTGTGATGCTGAATTTTAAACTGTTTGCAGAGCTCGGTGATCATCGAATTGTTGAGATTTGTACCAATGTTCGTAATGATCCTCTCTGGTACACCATATCGACAGATCAGATTGTGTCGGATAAACCGTGCTACAACGTTCTTGGTTACTGTAGCAAAGGAAGCTGCCTCGACCCACTTTGTAAAATAATCAATTGCTACCAGAATGAAACGATGCCCGTTAGATGTAGTAGGTCTGATCTCGCCGATCATGTCGATGCCCCACATTGCAAAGGGCCAAGGAGCTGTCAAGACATTCAGAGGAACCGGAGGTACATGCACCTTATCAGCATAGACTTGGCACTTATGACAGGTCCGAGAATGCTGATAACAATCGGCTTCCATAGTAGACCAGTAATATCCTGCCCGTAGGATTTTCTTCGCCATGGTATGTCCGCTGGAATGAGTTTCGAAGGTACCCTCATGTAACTCTACCATGATCATTTCTTCCTCGCTCTTGTCCATACATCGTAGTAATGTTGAATCATGGTTACGCTTATAAAGAATCCCATTACTGATGAAGAACTTCATAGTGAACCTTCTCAAAAACTTCTTGTCATTAACATATGCACCCTCGGGGTACTCTTGAGCCTCAAGATACCTCTTTACCTCATGAAACCACGGTTTATCCATTACCTCTTCAGTCTCAATGTCACAGCAATGTGCGGGTTCTTCCAACCTTTCGATGGTAATATGGGGAGCTTCATTGCCCCACCTGAATTTGAACATATAAGACATAGTAGCTAGCGCGTCCGTTAACTGATTCTCCTCTCTGGGGAAGTTTTCAAAGGTTATCTCCTCAAAATGCGGGAGCAACGTCAATACATACTCTTTGTAAGGAATAAGATTTTGGTGCTTCGTATCCCACTCGCCTTTGATCTGACTGATCACTAGAGCAGAATCTCCGAATACACTGAAGAACTTAATCCTCAGGTCAATAGCAGCTCGAAGACCCAGGATACACGCTTCATACTCCACCATATTGTTGGTGCAGTTAAAACATAATCGGGAGGTGAACGGAGTATGACAGTCCTTAGGAGATATAATCACAGCGTCGGTGCCATTACCCAACATATTAGAGGCTCCATCAAAATACATAGACCATCGGGATCCTTCCTCAGGTCCTTCATCATGTCCAGGTTCTTCACAGTCGGTCACCAACATGATGTTCTCATCCGGGAACTCGAAATTCATGGATTGGTAGTCATCCACGGCCTGATGCACCAAATGATCCGCCAACACACTCCCCTTGATTGCTTTTTGGGTTGTGTATTGGATGTCATACTCGGTTAAGATCATCTTCCATCTTGCTATTCTTCCGGATAAGGCGGGCTTTTCAAAGATATACTTGATTGGGTCCATCTTTGATATCAATAAGGTAGTGTGAGTCAGCATATACTGTCTTAGCCGGCGAGCAGCCCATGCCAAAGCGCAACAAGTTTTCTCGAGCAACGAGTATCGGGTCTCGCAGTCGGTAAACTTTTTGCTAAGGTAGTAAATAGCATGCTCTTTTCAGCCAGACTCGTCATGCTGCCCCAGCAAGTACCCCATTGAATTATCCAGTACTGTCAAGTATAAGATCAAAGGTCTTCCTTCAACTGGAGGCATCATAATTGGTGGCTCTTGTAGGTATTCCTTGATTCTTTCGAAATCGGTATGACATTCATCATTCCATATTACCACTTGATCTTTCTTCAGCAGCTTGAAGATTGGCTCACAAGTAGCAGTCAGGTGTGAAATGAACCGGGCGATGTAGTTCAGACGTCCCAAAACGCCTCTAACTTCTTTTCCTGTGCGGGGAGCCGGCATCTCCTGTATAGCTTTCACCTTTGCAAGGTCCACTTGAATACCCTTATCACTGACGATGAAACCCAGCAGCTTACCAGACCTTACCCCGAAAGTGCACTTGTTCGGGTTTAGCCTCAATTTATATGTTTTCAACCTGTCAAACAGTTTCTGGATATGATCAAGGTGTTCTTCTTCGGTCTGGGACCTTGCAATCATGTCATCAATATAAACCTCAATATCATGGTGAATTATGTCGTGGAACAAAGCGAACATGACGCGCTGATAAGTTGCCCCAGCGTTCTTCAACCCGAAAGGCATGACCTTGTAGAAAAAGGTTCCCCACTGTGTAACGAAGGTTGTCTTCTCCATGTCTTCAGGAGCCATTTTGATCTGATTGTAACCAGAAAAACCATCCATGAAGGAGAAGACCTTATGCTGCGCGGTGTTGTCGACCAGAACATCAATATGAGGAAGTGGGAAATCATCTTTGGGGCTCGCCCTATTCAGATCTCTATAGTCCACACACATCTGCACCTTACCATCCTTCTTAGGCACAGGAACAACGTTGGCAACCCACTGCGGGTAAGAAGTGACAGCTAGAAATCCAGCGTCAAACTGTATCATGACTTTAGCATTGATTTTCTCAGACATTTCAGGGTGCATACGACGAACCTTCTATTTTACTAGAGGACAATCTTCTTTCGTTGGCAGGAGGTGCACCACAATATCAGTGTCCAAACCGGGCATATCTTCATAAGACCAAGCGAAAATCTCAACATAGTCGCGTAGCATCTGTATCAACCGTTGCTTGACCCTAGGCTCCATATTCGCCCCTATCTTGACCTCTTTCCTGTCTTCCTCTGTACCCAAATTTACCGATTTGACTGGCTCTTCGTAGGGTTGTATGGCCCTTTCTTCCTGTAGTAACAGTCTAGCAAGTTCTCCAGGTACTTCACAATCATCCTCACCTTCGTCCTCGGCTTGGTTGATCGTATTTTCGAAGTCATAATTGGCAGTAGCGGAGTTGTTATCAATGGGATCCAGAGTGGATGTGGATCTGCATTATGATACGTGAGTGTGTGTAAGAGCATAGCTGTTTTGATAAAGTGAGAGACAGAAAAGAAAAACAAGGAGCACAAAATTTGTAATGCAAGAAACGTCCAATGTTTTATTGATGATATATGAAAATGACAAATAATAAGCCCTCACAAACAAAGCCAAGATGCCTCGGGCAAGGCACCGGGCCATAAAGTTTCAAACTGTTTATTACAAACTTCAAAACAAAAGTCAATTACTGTGAAATAAAGGTAACAGGGATGAAGTCTTTCGTCGTCCAGTTGTTCAATCCACCATTGGTTGTAGGGTAGATCCAGCTGTCAATATCTGAATATTCTTCACCATCTTCAATTGCATTAACTCCCGGATTACTGATATGCAGAGGAGGTCTTCCAATCCGCGCGCGCCTAACAACCCTTTGAGCCCCTGTAGTAAATCCCAAACCAAACTTGTCAGTCTTTTGTGTGAAATCAGGGAGCTGGCCCCAATTTTCACACCCACCTTTTTCAATTACAGCCTTGGCATCCTTATGGGAAGCCATCTTTATCAGAGGTTTGTCAGCAGGAACTTCAGTCGATGCCAAAGTCTGGGGGACTTTTTCAAAGTTCTGAAACGGGGTTTCGATGAACTCCCCATCCATTTCCATGTAACGGAAAGAGTTGAGATGACTCACCATGTAATCCTCTTCACCTTGTACCGTAACGTTATTCCCTTTTACTGGATATTTCAACATTTGATGGAGTGTAGAAGTCACTGCCCCAGCCTTATGAATCCACGGGCGACCCATCAAGCAGGAATATGATGGTCGGATATCCATCACATAGAAAGTGGATGCAAAAGTCTGAGAGCCAACTTTAACAGGGACGTCCACCTCCCCGTGTACCATTCTTTTTGACCTGTCGAAAGCCCTGACCACAATATTGCTTGGCTTCAGAATCAAACCTTCACAGTCTAGACGGTCTAATGCTTTCTTTGGCAAAACATTCAAAGAGGACCCGATATCCACTAGTACATGGGCCATAGTAGTGCCCCTGTACTCGATTGAGACATGCAGAGCATCATTCTGATTTCTTCCTTTAGCAGTCAGATCTGCGTCTGAGAAACCCAACCCATTGTCGGCAGTCAAACTAGCTACACAGTCTTTGAATTGATCGGCAGAAGTTTCCTGCGGCACATGCGCAGTTTTGAGGAAAGCAATTAAAGCCTTTGCATGGGCTTCAGAACACAATAACAAGGACAACATGGATATTTTAGATGGGGTCTGCCCCAGCTGCTCGACTACGTTGTAGTCACTCTTCTTGATAATCTTCAGAATTTCCTCTATCTCTTGCTTAGAGGTTTCTACAATGATCTTCTTAGGTGCCTCCATTCGGGCAGGCTCACCTGTGATTTCTTTGCCCCGAGTGTCAGATGGTTCGGCAACAGGGGTGATAACTGGAATAGAAACTGGGACAGTGGCTGATGTACTAGCAGATGGAATGACAATAGGTTTGTGAACAGTCGGAGGGGAAATCTCGGGAGAAAATAGTCTTCCACTTCTGGTGACCTTGCTAGCCCCAACAATATTGCTGACGTCAGTATCAGCTTCCTCATTCTTCAAGTCTTGTTTAACCCCATGGTAATACACATCTGCACTGTAGTGCCAAGGGACAGCCTTATCCGAAGTGTATGGGATAGGACCAGGGACAATAATTATTAACGGAGCAACTTTTGAGACGGATGTAATCCTAACAAGGTTTCTCGAGGAAGCCTTGGAAGGATTGGTGGATATGGTTATGATGGCAACATCTTCAATTGGAACTAACAGAATCAAAGTCTTTTCGAACAAGATCTCTTTGTTATCCATCAGGTGCTGAACACCCGATTTCAATAAGTGGCAACCAGCAGGCAGAAATGAACACATGTGGCAACCTTTGCCACATCCCGGAAATAAACCGGCCAACAAGATATTCTTATTAACTGTCATCAAAGGAGTAGAAATTTCTTCCACGGAGGTCACAAATAAATCATCGTCTATAGCATTTACTCCATGACCGTGTTTGGGCATGGGAGCAGTCATGACGTTGGGCTTCTCCAGAGCGTCAAATTCAATTTCTTTAGCTTCGATCAAATCTTGCACCTTATTCTTCAAGGCCCAACAGTTGCTTGTATCATGACCTGGTCTATCAGAGTGATAGGCGCAGCGATCGTTCGGGTTATATAGCGGGGATGTGGTGCTGGGATTCTTCGGGGTTTCCCTTAGAGTTACTAGGTTGGTCTTCAATAATTGTGGTAGAATTTGAGACAAGGTCATATTGAGCCGAGTGTACTGTCTTTGCGGTCTCTTTATTCTTTGTTGATTGTTGCATTGTGGGGAAATGGTGGGTCTTGATATCACTACCGTATTTACCGCTTGACGGTGTTCAGGTCTGCTTTGGTTCCTCGAGCCGTAGACTGCACTAGCTTCTTTCTTACTGGTGAAAGGCTTCTTTACTGCACTTGATGAAGTATCTTTCTGTATCTTACCACTTCGGATACCAGCTTCTACTCTCTCTCCAGTCAAAATCAATTCAATAAATCCAGATGACGGACTGCCGATCAGATGATTGAAAAATGGGCCAAATAGCGTCCCCAGAAACATGTCAACCAACTCCCTATCAGACAAAGGGGGTTGGACTCTTCCAGCCAAATCTCTCCACTTTTGAGCATAGCTCTTAAAACCTTCGCTTGCACCCATAGACATACCCTAAAGCTGAGTACGAGTGGGAGCAAGGTCGGCATTATATTGATACTGCTTGTAAAAAGCAGCAGCAAGGTCCTTCCAATTTCGGACATTGGCTCCTTCCAACTGATAAAACCATTCAAGTTGAGTCCCTAACAGACTATCTTGAAATAAATGTACCCACAAATTCCTATCAACAATGTGGGGTTGAATTTTCCGGACGTACGAGCGAAGATGGAGTTTAGGACAGGACACTCCATCGTACTTAGCAAAAACCGGAGCTTTGAACTTATGAGGGATCACCACTCTTGATACCAATCCCAGCTCTCCAAAATCCTGATCGGGGATCCTCTGAATCTCCATAGCACTCAGACGGTCTTCTAGTTGTTTGTACCTATCCCCAGCAGGAGGATATTGCTCTTCATCATAATCAGTGTCATCATCAGAAATGACAGGACTGGGGCCTTTTTCTTCTTCTTGGTTCTCCCCTTCCTTGGATGAAAGGGATAGATCATCTTGCTATTTCAGCCTATCCCTAAACCTTTTATCCATACTCAGAAGAATGACCTTCTTCTTCTTCTTCTCTTTCTCTTTCTCTTTCAAGATGAGAGCTTTCAAATCCTCTTTCCCTTTAGCCAAGCTTAAGAACATCTCTTGGAACTGGGCATTTTGTGCCTGAAGATCTTGGATAGCTTGATCAGAAGACATAACTACTGAAATAAAGAGTGAAGAAGATGAGAAACCTGTGATGGTACCTGTAATGGTGTGCATGATAATTGGATACATGTAATGATTTCAAAGACTTTGGGAGATTTAAATTTGTAAACCAAAAATAAAACAAACTTTATTAGATTAACTTGTAAAAATGTTTAACAATGCCTTTGAGGTGTTATAAAAAATAAGCGGAAAACAAATCTAAACTAGAAAAAGCAAAATCAGAAATCCCATGGACGCTTCCCCTTCGTGCTAACATAATCATTAATCGTTCTTTCATTCTCGAGTTGCCTGGAGAGCTTCAAGATCTTCCTTTCTTGCTCATGATACTTTCTCGGTAGGTATCCCTCTCCTCTTTCAACTGAATCCAGGATCTCTTCAATGCCCTAAGATCAGTGGGCATGTAGGGATAAAGGACTGTATAAGGAATGTCCTCTTCATTGGTAGGCTCCACAATCACTGGAAACACAGCTTCATAAGGCATTCCAAGCTTCTGGGCTCGAGCTCGGACCCACTGGAGATAAGGTTGCATAGGGAGAGAAGTCCTTGGTCCAAGCTCTTGAGGTTCAGATCTGTTCACCATGCCCCAGGCTCGTATAAACCTTTGGTGGTACTCGTCAACGTCCTCCTTGTAGTCGAATGCAATATCCGTAAGAAGTAGCTCATGAGGACCGTCCCTTCGAGCACAACCAAATTGTCACAGAGCTAGGCAGGGATTGTAGGTTATACCCCCTCTGATTCCAAGCAACGGGACATTAGGGTGTCCCCCACAATGATCAATGACAGCAGTGCTTTCCATAGTCTTGGAACTCCAAAGAATGTCTGTATGGGCAAGTGACATCAACCTGTAAGACCATCCTAAACCCTCTTCATTCTTCAACACAGACTTGGGAAGGTGCAAAATAAACCACCTCTCCAGCAACGGCATACAACATATGATAGTCCCTCTTCTTCGTGCAGTACGAGTATATAGGGCATGCAGGATATCACCAAGTAGAGTAGGCACTGGATTGCGAGACAGGAAGATCTTAACCGCATTCACATCTACAAAAGAATTCGGATTCAGGAAGAGAACCAAACCGTAGATAAGGAGAGCTAAGATGTCTTCGAAATCCTAGAAATCCAAGTTATCCTAGAATAACTGAGCTTGATCCATCAGAAACTTGTCTAAGAAACCTTCAATCCTGCTTCGTGTCTCCCAATTAGATACTACATCAGCCCGTTTCAAATGTAGAGCTGAAGCAATGTCTTTTGGTCTAGGAGTCTCTTTCAAACCTGTGAAGGGCATCTGCTCAAGGATGGATATGCCTAATAAGTGGGAAAACTCTTCCAAGGTGGGAACTAGCTGATAATCCGGGAAGGTGAAACAATGATGCACAGGATCAAAGAACTAGAAAAGAACACTCATCATCTGTTCATCAAACTTTGAGGTAACCAAGCTAAGAAGCTAACCATGTCTCCTAATGAATGAAGAAGTATCAGAAAATCTTGAGGCTAAATCTTTGAGTTGAGCAGGTATTTGCACAAAGTTAACTCGGATGGTGTTTCTACGCATGGAAGCCATAATCTGCAAAATAGAACAAAGATAAATCCCCTCGGTCTTTGAAATGGTTAGTACAATGAGGTATGCATGCTATGTTATGATGCATGATGTCATGATGAAAGCAAACAACAGGTATAGCAGATAGCAGGCATAGAAAAGGCAAACAAGTCACACAAAATCCCTTAAGTTTAAGGCTTGCATGAGGTCTAGGTACTACCCTCTTGAAGTTCAGTTGGTTTCAACCTATCCTAGCAATAGTAACCGGGTTCTAGAGGTTCTCAATATCACTGACCGTCCTCCATCGGTCATGGTTTCAGCTCACGTAATCTTTTCTTGTGACCGGAACTATCTCGAGAGTATGCTCTCAATGAGTGTAGAATCGAGTATCAACCAGTTCTCAGCTTTACACCGAGGTCGGCTATCTCACTACTTTCTAATGGCCAAGTTGGTTAATTAAGGGTTCTAAGGTCAGTTGATGCTTAACGACACACATAGCAGCCCTGTATTCTCCTCGTTTCTCCACAAGGGATATCAGTACCAACCAATGTGCCACATCAACATAGCTATTGCTTCAACCGTATTGGTCTACACCGTATAGTTCCCTCATAGTTTATTGCTACTTACCTAAAAGGTGTTCCTCAGATCCGGGTTAGGATCTATAGTAACTCCAATATAAAACCCTCAAAAGTAAAGCAATCAAATCAAACAAGAGAATCAATTTATGATTAACTAACCCTAAGGTATACCCCACTTATATTTTCCCCAGCAGAGTCAACAGTTCTGTGATACGGTGGCAGAACCGGACTGTTTTAGGAAAATGCTGGTTTGCGTTTTGCGTTTGTGTTCGCAAAATGTCGCGGTAAGCAAGAGGCGCCACCGACTTTTATTTTATCCAACTGGAAAGGACAAAAGCACAGAAAAATTCCTTTTTTGAGATTTTGAGTACGGGGGGTAGATTATAGGAAGGGGAGGTGTTAGCACCCTTTATATCCGTAGTTATCTACGGGCTCTTAGGTACTTGCTCATCATTTTAAAAATTGCTTAGGTGTTTTTGTTTTGAAAAGTTTTGTTTTACTTTGTTTTAACCCTTGCTTCTGTCTTCAAGAGTGTTACGAAGTGTTTTTGAAAACTTTGTTTGAAAAAAAAGTGTAAGTGTGAAAGTTTGATTTTGAGCAAGTACCTACTAGCATCTACCTACTCGAAAAAGGATTGTTTCTATTCTCGTTTCCTTTAGACAGCGCTATCCTACTATTAAGGAGTAAGTAGAACCGTCGTTGGAGTTTGAGGGACTATCGAAAGGGATGTACAATCACTAAAGCAATGCTAGGATGTCTTAGTAATAACCCTAGTGTCTTAAGATCATATTCGAGGCAACATTTCCGAACGGGACGTTTGATCTTTGTTTAGACAAGAGGGTAACCACTAAAACACCCTATACTTAATGATCGTTTACCGGAGGCAACCGAAGTGAGAGTATACCCTAAGAGTGCGCATGTGCGAGTGATTTGATTTCAGTTATTATCTTTGCACAATTAGGGCTTACTAACCATTTTAAAATTAACATACATTCTTGTCATGCAATCCTATTATCATACATCTAACAGTTAATATTTTACGAGAATTAAAATGCGGAAAATAAAACTACGCTATTACAAGGCTTCGGGGAGGGGGATTAATTACATAGCCAAAAACCCGTAAAACGATAAATAAACGAAAAGTCCTAATTAAACTATTACATACCAGGAGAAGTTACATTAATATTTTGAAAAGGATAAACGCGCGCAATGAATCGAAAACGAGAAAAATTAGGGTTTTGACCCCGTTTAAACCTAATTAAAAGAAAAATCATATTTTTGTTGTTTTTTTTTATTATTTTGAGAAAATAAGGTTTTAATTAAATAAATACAAACCTAATTACTAATTAAATTAAATTAAGAAAAATAATTAATTTGACCTATTTTTGAATTTTTATTTAATTTGAGAAAAGAAATAAAAATTAAATCAAACAAACCCTAATTTTCTAATTTATTTTAAATTATTTACAAAAAAAAGAGAGTTAGAATTACCCTACAATTAAATTAAACTAATATTAAATTAATTTTGATAAAAATAAAACCTAGATCTAAACTTGTGAAATTGATTTTATGATTTTGTAAAAAAAGGAATTAATTTTATGTTAGAAAATAATTTAAATAAAGAAATTAAATAGAATGAAAAACATAAAAGAAAAAGAAATGGGCCTGGTTGTGTTGGCAAATGGGGGTGTCAATTGCATTTCTGAGCCCAAAACTCCTTGGCCCATGTTGACTTTCCAGATCCTGTATGCTTGATTGACTAGGGCGCATTGTGGACCTCCAAAGGATGGCCCTTGGATCTAGCTTGTTGGAGATCTGGTGGTTGAAGGATGATGGTATATGGTGGTCCCTTTGCATGCACGTGTACCTGATGATGTAAAAGAAAATAATATTGACAAATATGGGGACCTGGGGATCGAACCCAGGCCCTTTGGCAATTCCAAACGCCTGATGACCATCTGAGCTAGCATGCTTATTTGTACATGGAATAACAAATAATTATTATATTGGAAAAACAAAATAATATACTTCAAAACGCACGGATTTTGAATAAGCAAATCAGGGAGTGCCACGCCACCCTTCTTCTTCCTCTCTCCGTTGGTAAAAGGTCTGACTTTTACCTACAGTTGCCTGGGCGTAGGTACAACCCTGTGATCCTCCAAAACTCTATGTGCGCATGATAAATCAATACCAGTGGTACCAATCAACCCGTTGCAACTTCACGAGCATCATGGTACCACTTTCCATGGCTAATT
This sequence comes from Vicia faba, assembly GCA_948472305.1. Taxonomy (NCBI): domain Eukaryota; kingdom Viridiplantae; phylum Streptophyta; class Magnoliopsida; order Fabales; family Fabaceae; genus Vicia; species Vicia faba. The sequence continues at coordinate 223,335,983 of OX451735.1, forward strand.
GTTCCTGCAAGCAAAACCCCTAAAAATGAAACCTAAACCCTAATCATGGCAAATTTCTGTATGGTTAACAAAAATGCAATTAAATATTATCATTAGCTTGCAAACGTTTCAAGGATTCAGAATATGTCCATAAAATATGCTAACAATGCCAGAATTATGAGATACAATTTCAAAGAAGCATGGAAGTCGTGGGGTACTTACAGCGTGTATCTGGGCATGAAAATTCTTGCTAATGATTAGGATAGAGTCCTTGGATGCCCAGCAAATGAATGGTTGGAATGGCTTGAAGAAGCCTGGAATTGAGAAATCAGATTGCAACTTTTCTTGATTTTTTTGAAAGTTGTTCTTCTCTTTTCACGCCTCCAATCCTCTTGGTTTTTGATCTGCACTTGTCCTATATGTACCCTAAAATGAATTAGGTTACAAACTTGCTTCAAATCTTTCCTAATTAAGATGATTGAATCATGATTTGATTCTTATGTAAATCTTTCCAAATCAAGCCAAATCCAATCTTTTTGTGTCCAAATGAAGCTTGCACGATTTGATTCTCTTCCCAGCTGTATAAGAGACCTAAACATGCACAAAATATCAAGCTTTGATTAGTTTTAATATTTTCATTATTTTATTTTGATTTTATTTAATTTAATTGAAATAAAAATCAAAATAAATGATAAAAATAAAAAAAAGACAAGTGGGAAGGATCATGGGTCGTGGATCATGTTACAAACTCAGTGCAAGCACAAAAAGTTGGGCCCATTTGACAAAAATTGCAATTTGGGACACATTTGACTTTTCGCAATTTTACAAAAATGGTCAACTTCAACAATGCATAACTTCTTCAATTTTGACCATAGAGATGTGTTCTTGCAATTTTTAGAAAGCTTAAGAGGACCTCTAAGCAACCATTTTTGTATCATCTCAATTGAGTCTTCCATGTTCATGTATGAAGCTTTGACAAAAAGGTGTTTTTGTTGACTTTCCAAAATGACCTATAATGTCCAAATTTATATCTTATTGTGAGTGCATATTTTGAACTTGGGAGATGAATATGGATAGTAGGTAATTCCATCCTCTTAAAAATGAGCTTTGGATGGGTCATTTTTGATAAAGTATGAGAAAGTTATGCTTGGTCAAAGTTGAGTTGACTTTTCCTTCAAAACCCTAATTTAGCAACTTTTGGGTTTTGATGAATTATGAACAATCCTTGAGGAATCATGATCAACCCTTGATAAAATGATGAATAATACTTCAAAATGAGAATGTTGACCAAAAATATTGAAGTTTGACTGTATGTAGGACACAGTTGACTTTTGTCCTAGCATAGTCGATTTTCAAGCCTTTGAGCAATTGACTGAGAAAACTTTCTCTATAGGGATTGAAATTATACATGGGTGATCTTGAGAACATATTAGGACAATGGTGAGCATTTGGGATCCTTTGGACTCACACATCTTGATGCAAATTGAAACCCTAATTTGGGGTTGACTGCCTTAGGAGAAGGTTCGTCTGGTCAACCTTTGGACTTCCTTGAGTAATTTGAGGACCTCACTTGAAATGTATTGAGAAATATGGGAGGGGAAATTTTGGGGTACAACACCCCACATTGCAAAGGGCCACGAAGCTGTTAAGATGTTTAATGGAACCGGAGGCACATGTACCTTATCAGCATAGATTTGGCACTTATGACAAGTTCGAGAGTGCTGATAATAATTGGATTCAATAGTGGACCAGTAATATCCTTCCTGTAGGATCTTCTTAGCCATGGTATGTCCACTGGAATGGGTTCCGAAGGTACCTTCATGTAGATCTATCATGATCATCTCTGTTTCTCTCTTGTCTACACACCGTAGTAATGTAGAGTCATGATTGCGCTTGTAGAGGATTCCATTACTGAGGAAGAACTTCACAGTGAACCTTCTTAGAAACTTCTTATCATTGACAGATGCCCCTTCAGGATACTCTTGAGCCTCGAGATACCTTTTGACTTCGTGAAATCAGGGTTTGTCTGACACCTCTTCGGTATCAATTTCGCAATAGTGTGCTGGTTCATCCAACCTCTCAATGGTGATTTGGGGAGCTTCGTTGTCCCACCTGACTTTGAACATATAAGACATGGTAGCTAGCGCGTCCGCTAACTGATTCTCCTCTCACGGGAAATGATCAAAAGTTACCTCCTCAAAGTGTGGGAGAAATGTCAACACGTACTCTTTGTATGGGATGAGATTCGGATGCTTCGTATCCCATTCACCTTTGATCTGACTTATTACCAAGGCTGAATCCCCGAAAATATCCAGGAACATGATCCTGAGCTCAATAGCGGCCTTGAGACCCATGATGCAAGCTTCATACTCTGCCATGTTTTTAGTGCAGTTGAAACCTAGTCGGGCGGTGAAAGGAGTATGACAACCCTCAGGAGATATGATTACTGCACCAATGCCATTACCGAGTGCATTTAAAGCTCCATCAAAAACCATAGTCCATCGGGATCCCTCCTCGCGTCCTTCATCTGGTCCAGGTTCTTCGTAGTCAGTCACCAGCATAATATTCTCATCCGGGAACTCAAAATTCATGGAATGGTAGTCATCCACGGCCTGATGGGCCAAATGATCAGCCAATACGCTCCCCTTGATTGCTTTCTGGGTTGTATATTGTATGTCGTACTCAGTTAAGATCATCTGCCATCTTGCTATTCTTCCGGAGAGAGCGGGTTTCTCGAAGATGTACTTGATTAGATCCATCATAGATATCAACAAAGTAGTGTGGGTCAGCATATACTGCCTTAGTTGGCGAGCATCCCATGCCAAAGCGCAGCAAGTTTTCTCGAGCAGTGAGTATCGTGTCTCACAGTCAGTAAACTTTTTGCTAAGGTAGTATATTGCGTGCTCTTTTCGACCAGACTCGTCATGCTGCCCCAGAACACACCCCACTGAATTGTCTAGCAGTGTTAAGTACAATATCAAAGGTCTTCCCTCAACCGGAGGCATCAGAATTGGCGGTTCTTGAAGGTATTCCTTGATCCTTTTGAAAGCTGTCTGGAATTAGTCATTCCACTTTACCACTTGATCTTTCTTCAGAAGCTTGAAGATGGGCTCACAAGTAGCAGTTAGATGTGAAATGAACTTGGCGATATAATTCAAACGTCCCAAAAAACCTCTAACTTCCTTCTCTATACGACGAGCTGGAATTTCCTGTATGGCCTTTACCTTCGCAGGGTCTACTTGGATGCCTTTGTCGCTGACAATGAAATCCATAAGTTTTTCAGACCTTGCCCCAAAGGTGTATTTGTTCAGATTCAACCTTAGCTTGTATATCTTCAACCTGTCAAAAAACTTTTGTAGATGATCAAAATGCTCTTCCTCAGTTTGAGACCTGGCTATCATGTCATCAACATAAACTTCGATCTCGTGGTGAATCATATCATGGAACAAAGCGATCATGGCACGCTGATAAGTTTCCCCAACATTCTTCAACCCAAAAGGCATCACCTTGTAACAAAAGGTGCCTCATTGTGTGACGAAGGTTTTCTTCTCCATGTCTTCAGGAGCCATCTTGATCTGGTTGTATCCAGAGAAACCATCCATGAAGGAGAATATTTTGTGTTGCATGGTGTTGTCAACCAGAACGTCAATGTGAGGAAGTGGGAAGTCATCCTTGGGTCTTGCCCTGTTCAGATCTCTGTAATCCACACACATCCGTACCTTACCGTTCTTCTTATGTACCGGAACGACGTTAGCAACCCACTGTGGATAGGAGGTGACAGCTAAGAACCTTGCATCGAATTGCTTCATGACCTCTGCCTTGATCTTTTCTGATATTTCGGGGCGCATACGACGGACCTTCTGTTTAACCAGAGGACAATCTTCCTTAGTTGGAAGATGATGTACCACAATATCAGTGTCTAAACCTGGCATGTCTTCATATGACCAGGCAAAGATCTCGACATAGTCGTGCAACATTTGTATCAACCGCTGTTTGACTTTAACTTCCAAATTTGTGCCGATCTTGACCTATTTTCTGTCTATCTCCGTGCCCAGGTTTATCGTCTCAACTGGCTCTTCATGAGGCTGTATAGCCCTTTCTTCCTGTTGTAATAGTCTAGCAAGTTCTCCAGGCACATCACAATCATCCTCACCTTCGTCTTCGTCTTGGTTGATCGGATTTTTGAAGTCATAACCGACAGTAATAGAGTTGTTATCAATGGGATCCAGAGTGGATATGGATCTGCAGTATTAATCGTGAGTGTGTGTAAGAGCATAGTTGTTTTGATAAAGGGAAAACAGAAAAGAAAAACAGAGAGCGCAAAATTTGTATGCAAGGAACGTCTAATGTTTTATTGATGATATATGAAGTGACAAATAATAGCCCTTACAAACAAAGCCGATGTGCCTCCGGCAAGACACAGGGATGTAGAGTTTAAATTGTTTATTACAAATCTCAAAACAAGTAAGACAATTACTGCGGAATAAAATAAACTGGTATAAAGTCCCTAGCCGTCCAGTTACTCGGTCCACTGTTGGTAGTTAGGTAGATCCAGCTGTCAATGTCAGAGTCTTCCTCGTTGTCTTCAATGGCATTAATTCCCCGATTGCTGATGCGTAGGAGAGGTCCTCCAGCCCGAGCGCGTAAAAAAGCCATATGAGCTCCTTCTTCAACTACGACTCTGGCGTCTTTGAGAGAAGCCATCTTCAGAGGAGGTTTCTTGCTAGCAATAGTTTCAGTCGATGCCAAGATCTGGGGAACCTCTTCAAAGTTATGGCAAGGAGTCTCTATGAATTCCCCGTCCATCTCTATGTACCTGAAGGAATTGAGGTGGCTCACCGTATGCTCCTCCTCACCATGCACAGTGACAATCTTCCCTTTTACTGGATACTTCAGCATTTGGTGTAGTGTAGAAGTAACTGCCCCAACTTTATGGATCCAAGGACGACCCAACAAACAAGAGTATTATGGACGGATGTCCATTACATAGAAAGTGGACTCAAAAGTCTAGGAACCTACTTTGATGGGGATGTCCACTTCCCCACACACCATTCTTTTCGACCCATCAAAATCCCTTACCACAATGTTACTAGGCTTTAAGGTCAAGCCCTCACAGTCCAACTGATCCAATTCCTTCTTAGGCAGAACATTCAGCGAAGGCCCAGTATCTACCAGCACATGAGCCATAGTGGTGCCTTTGCATTCAATCGAGACATACAGAGCATCATTATGCTTCCTCCCCTTTGGTGTTAAGTCTGCATCTGAATAGACCCAGCCCATTGTCAACAGTCAGGCTGGCCACATAATCTTTGAATTGATCAGCTGAGGTCTCTTGCGGCACATGCGCAGTCTTGAGGAATGCAATCAAAGCCTTAACATGGGCCTCGGAGCATAAAAGCAGGGACAACATGGATATCTTTGAGGGGGTCTGCCCCAATTTCTCGACCATATTGTAGTCGCTGTTTTTGATTATTTTCAGTATTTCCTCTATCTCTTGCTTAGAGGCTTCCACGACAATTTTTATAGGTACCTCCGTCCGGGAAGGCTCACCTATAACTTCTTTGCCTCGGGTCCCAAATGACTCGACAGCGGGAGTGATGATTGGAGTAAGCACAGGAGCAGTAGTTGATGTACCAGCAGGAGTAGCAGATGGAATAACAATAGGCCTATTGACAGTCTTTGGGGAAATCTCAGGAGAGAAAACCCTTCCACTTCTGGTAACCTTGCTGGTCCCGACAATGTTACTGACATCAGGATCAGCCTCTTCATTTTTCAGATCTTGTTTGATGCCATGATAGTACACATCGGCACCATAATGCCAGGGGACAGCTTTGTCCAAGGCATACAGGAAAGGACCAGGAAAGGTGATTATTAGCAGAGCGACTCTTGGAACAAATGTAATCCTAACAGGTCTTCTCGAGGAGACCTTGGAAGGATTGGCGGAAATGGTTATAATAGCAACATCTTCAAATGGAACAACGGGAATCAAAGTTTTCTCGAACAAAATTTCTTTGCTATCTATCAGGCACTGAACACCTGACTTCGGCAAATGGAAACCAGAGGGCAGAGATGAACACATGTGGCAACCTTCACCACAACCCGGAAATAAACCGACCGACAACAAATTCTTCTTAACCGTCATAAGAGGAGTAGAAACTCCATCCACTAAAGTCACAAACAGATCGGTATCAACAACATTAACTCCACGATTGTGCTTAGGCATGGGAGCAGTTATGAAATTGGACTTTTCCGGAGCATCGAACTCAATCTCCTTGGCTTCGATTTGATCTTGTACCTTATTTCTCAGAGCCCAACCGTGGCCAGGACTCTCAGAATGATAGGCACACCGAGCATTTAGGTTATATCGGGGAGATGTGGTGTTCGGATTCTTGGGAGCCTCTTTCAAGGTTGCCAAGTTGGATCTCAGCAGATGGATTAGAACTTCAGCCAACATCATATTGATTTGGGTAAACTGTCGTGGTGGTCTTTCTGCCCTTTGTTGATTGTTGCGTTTGTGGAGAAACCGCAGGCCTAGGTATCATTACGACACTTACTGTCTGACGGTGTTCAGCTCTGCTTTGGCCTCTCGGACAATAGATGGCACTGGCTTCCTTCTTACTAGTAAAAGGTTTCTTTACTGAACTCAAAGAGGCATCCTTCTGTATTTTACCGCTCTGAATCCCAACTTCTAATCTCTCTCCAGTTAGAATCATCTCGGTGAAACCAGCTGACGAGCTTCCGATCAAATGATTAAAGAATGTACCAAATAGCATCCCCTGAAACATATCGACCAACTCCCTATTAGATAACAAGGGTTGGACTCTTCCAGCCAAGTTTCTCCACTCCTGTGCATAGTCCTTAAAGCCTTCACTTGCACCCATGGACATACTCTAGAGTTGAGTATGAGTAGGAGCAAGGTCGGCGTTGTATTGATACTGCTTATAAAAAGCAGCAGCCATATCTTCCCAGTTTCGGACATTGGCTCTCTCTAGTTGCTAGAACCATTCAAGCTGAGTCCCTGACAAACTGTCTTGAAAGAAGTGAACCCACAAATTTCTATCAGCGGTGTGGGCTGGATCTTTCTGACGTATGAACGGAGATGGAGTTTTGGGCAAGACACCCCATCGTAATTAGCAAAAATTGGAGCCTTGAACTTCTGCAGGATGACCAATCCCGACACTAATCCCAATTCTTCGAAATCCAACCCAGGTATCCTCTGGACTTCCATAACACTCATACGATCTTCCAACCGCTTGTATCTATCCTCAGTAGGAGTATACTGCTCATCATTGTAATCTGTATCATTGTCAGAAACTTCAGGACTGGGGTCCTTTTCCCTTGTTTCGCCCTCTTGGTTCTCCCCTTCTTTGGATGAAGAGGTCAGATTGACTTGTTGCTTTAACGTCCCCCTGAAACTTCTGCTCATATTCAGAATACCAGCGACCTTCTTCTTTTTCTTTTTCTCCTTCAGGATGAGGGCCTTCAGATCCTCCTGCCCTTTCGCCAAATTTATGAACATCTGTTGGAATTGGGAATTTTGTGCCTGAAGATCCTTGATGCTTTATTCGGAAGACATTTCTGCTGAAATAAACAGCAAAGAAGATGAGAAACCTGTAATGGTACTTGTTCATGTGATGCTATGAATTGGATGTGTATGCAATGATTTCAAGGATTCTTAAAGGCTCAGATTTGTTTAACCAAAAGAAACACACGTTAATTGCATTAATAAGTTCGAATTGTTACAAAGAATGCCTTTTAGGCTTACAATTAAACAAAACAAAACTTAAAGAAAAAAATAAAATAGGTCTCCCAGGAGCGCGTCCTTTTTGGTGCAATGTAGGCATTTATGTTCCTTTCTTCATGAAGTAGTCTAGTGAGCTCCAGGACCTTCTTCTCGCTGGCATAGAACTGAGCGTCGAACGTGTCCCGCTCCTCTTTGAGTTGAACCCAGGATTTCTGTAATTCTTCATGATCAGATGGCATGTCAGGATGATGACCAAGGGAAGTAGTATCTCCTTCACTAACTGGTTCCACAGTTATTGGTAGGACAGCAGGGTAAGGCATCATAAGACTTTGGGCACGAGCTCGTACACATCGGAGATAAGGCTCTAGAGGAATGGAATTCTTGTGCCCTAGTGTCTGGCTATAAATTTTATTCACCACACCCCAAGCTTTTATGAACCTTTTGCGGTATCCCTGAGCATCATTCTCATAGTTGAAGGTGATTCCTTGGATAAGCGTGTCATGAGGACCATCTCTTCTCGCATAACCAAACTGACACAGTGCCAAACAAGGGTTGTATGTGATTCCTCCCCTAATGCCTAAGAGAGGGACATTAGGGAATTCACCACAGCGATCGGTGATGGTAACATCTTCCGAGAACCGTGAACACCAATGAATGTCTGAATGCTTAAGGGACATCAGCCTACGAGACCATTTCAAACCATGTTCATTCTTCAAAATAGACCTGGGTAGGTGCGAAATAAACCACCTAGCCAATAGAGGAGTGCAACATAGGAGGGTCCCCCTTCTCTTTAGAGTGCGAGCATGCAGAGAGTATAGAATATCCCCGAGTAATGTAGGCACCGGATTATGAGACAAAAAAACATTAATAGTGTTCACATCTACGAGTTCATACGCATTAGGGAAAAGTACCGTCCCGTAAACGAGAAGTGCCAGCACCTCTTCAAAAGCTTGTAAATCTAGGGTATCCCAAAAATGGTAAGCCTTCTTGAATAGAAACTTAACCAGAATTCCTTGGGCACTCCCTCTAGTCTCCTAATTTGTCAATATGTCAGACCGTTGTAAGGACAGAGCTCTAGCAATCTCTTCAGGCTTTGGATGTTCTTCCATACCATTGAAAGGTAACTGATCAAGAATAGGTACCCCTAGCAATTGAGAAAATTCCTCAAAAGTAGGTACTAGCTGGTAATCCGGGAAGGTGAAACAATGGTGCACAGGATCAAAGAATTGGAACATCACTTTTAACAATTTTTCATCAGATTTTGCAGTGACCAAATTGAGAAACTGACCATGCTTTTTAGTGAAATGAGAACTTTCAAGAACCTTTAATGCCAGGTACTTTAGTTGGAGAGACACTTTCACAAGGCTAATTTGTATAGTGTTCCTACGGGCGGATGCCATGTCCTACAAAACAAAGCAAAAATGAGCCCTAGGGAATCCTTGAAATGGTTAGTCATGATATGCCATGCTTATGATGTCATGATTATGCTAGAAAATCACAAGTATAGCAAACAACAAACAAGTCACACCAAGTCCTTAGGTTTAAAGCCTGCATGAGTTTTAAGGTCATACCCTCTTGAAGTTGGATTGGTTCAACCTGTCCTATAAATAGTAACCGGGTTCTAAGGGATCTCAATATCACCGATCTTTCCCCCAGCTTCATTCAATGGACGATTGACTCACAACCAAACAAAACTCAAGAGTCAAACCTCAATGAGTGTAGCATCGAGTATCTGTCGACCTCGGGAATACACCAAAGTCGGCCACCTCGCTACGTCCTACTGACCAAGTTATGCAATTAAAGGTTCTAAGGTCAGTTGATGCTTCACGACACCACGTGGCGGCCCCGTACTCTCTCTGATTGACTCAAGGGTTACCGGTACCAACCAAAGTGCCACATCAACATAGCTACTGCTACAACCGTGTCGGTATACCCTGCACAGTTCCCTCACAGGTTATTGCTACTTACCTAAAAGGTGTCCCCAGATTCGGGTGTATGATCTATATAACCCCAACAGATGCCCTTAAAATAAATCAATCAAGACAAGCAAGAGAAGCAATTAAGATGACATAGATCCTAAGGTATACCCCACTTATCTAATTCTCCAACAGAGTCGCCAGTTCTGTGATATGGTGGCAGAACCGACTGTTAATACTGGTTTGCGTTTTTTGTTCGCAAATGTCGTGGCAAGCAAGAGTCGCAATCTACTTTTATTTCATCCAACTAAGGAAAGGAAAAAAGAACATAAAAAACCTTTTTCGAGAATGTTTCTGAGTACGGCGGGTAGGTTATAGAAAGGGAAGGTGTTAGCACCCTTTCTATCTGTGGTTTTCCACGGGCTCTTAGGTACTTCTCTCATTTTTAAAATTGCTTGTGCGTGCTTGTTTTGAAAAACTTTTACTTCGTGATAACCCTTGTATCAGTCCTCAAGAGTGTGACGAAGTTGTTTTGAAAATTGTTTTGAAAAGTGTTTGTGTGAAAAGTTTTGTTTGAGCAAGTACCTAGGAGCTAATCTACCTACTCGAAAAAAGTTTGTTCATTTTCCTTTAGACAACATTATCCTATTATTAAGGAATAGGTAGCACCGTCGTTGGAGTTTTAAGGGACGTTTGGAGGGACAAATACGATCACAAAAGCAACGTTAGGGAATTTTAGTAATCATCCTAAAGCCTTAAAGATCTTTTTCCGAGGCAACATCTGATTGGGTCATTTTAGATCTTTTGGAACTAGAGGACATCCAGTAACATTCCCTATACTTCATGACCGTTTACCGAAGGCAACCGGAGTGGAGTAAACCCTAGGAGTGAGCATGTGCAAGTGTATTTTTTTCATTTAATTATCTTTGCACAATTAGGGTTTTCTATTGTTTTAATTTCAACTTGTCTTTCCATACAATCCTATACATACATCCAAGCAGTTTATAGTTTACGGAAATAAAAATGCGAGAAGTTAGAGTCCTAATTATTACAAGGCTTTGGGCAGATACATAATTATTTTTTACTGAAAATAAAATGCAGAATTAAAACCCTACTTAAATATATTATAAACTCTGAGCAGTTACAATAATAATAAAAAGGAAAATTAAAAGCGCGTGCGGTAAATTAAATGCGAAAAATAATTGGAAAACCTAAAAAATCTAATTGGAGAAAATATTTATGTTATTTTTGAGGAAAAAACTGGGTTATGTACAAAGTTAAACCATAATTCTAATTATTTTAAATTATAATGAAAAGAGAATTAAATTTCCTAAATTTAATTAAACTAATTAATTAATAAAAATAATTTTATGAAAAAAAGATTTTGATGTTTTTATGATTTTTTGATTAAATACAAAAACATGATTTTTTGGAGTTATTTTAAAAATAAATAGTTAATAAGTAATAAAAAAAAGAATTGAAATAAAAGAAAATAGAATTTGGGCCTGTATGATGAGCAAACAGGGGGGGTGCATTTCTGAATTTCCAGGCCCAATATTGGCTGAGCCCATTCCCTCACGCTTGATTCAATGTTGTTGCGCCTGGAGAGTACACCGTGGTCCTTCCTTGGTTTGAACGTTGGATTTTTACTAGCAACAATCTAGTGGCTGGATCAGTGGGGCGCATGATGGACATCTGGCTTTGGAACGCATGGAATCTGCAGTCATATTTTAAGAAAATAAAGAAAATGATGGGACCTGGGATCGAACCCAGGTCTTCCCACTCATTCCACGCTTGCCCTGACCATTTGTGCTACGTTGCTTAGTTGTAATAATAATAAGATCAAATCATAATATGCAAAATAAGGTGAGTAACTGAAGAAAACGCGTGTAATTCAAATGGCCCGGTGGGATGGTGACAAGTAATCATCTTCTTCGATGTCCGTCGTCTTAGGTACCAAACTTATACCTACGGACAAAACTCCATAGCTATAAACCTGCAAGTTTCGAAAATTCATATGACGCATGATAAATTAATTCTAACTATACCAATCAACTCGTCTTGATCTCACGAGTATCATGGCATTATTTTCTGGGTCCAATTTCACCTGTACAGAGAAGCCCTAAAACGGCTTCTTAAATCCTAACCATGGAAATCATTAATATATGTGCGTCAAAACATCAATTAAATCATTCAAGCATGTTACAAATATGTTAATAATCACAAATATATCATTAAAACATGCTTAGGGTGCAATAATTGTCGTAATTGATTTTGGAAAAAAAATGCAAACCGTGTGAAGGCTATGGGATGATTCTGGGCTTGGGAATGCTTACAATTGGTTGTGTTAGCTTCAGGAGATGTCTAGGAGGCGATTAGCAGCTTTGGAATGCTTTGAATTACCTTCTATGTGAGAAAACGATCCACCATGTTTTGCTAAAACTTTGAGTTTTCTTTCTCTGTTCTCACGACTGCAACCCTTGTTCTTTTGCATTGTTTTTGTTCATTATATGTAGTGTGATGAATTAGGACAACAAAAACGACGTGAATCTTTTAGAATTATGGAGATTGAATGTGATTTTCTTGCTATATGATCTCTTTCCAAAACCATCCAAATCATGCTATTTTTGCCTCAATTTTCCTTGATTCGATTTGATCTGATTAGGCCAACTTAATTAGATTTGATTCTCATAAAAATCAGATCAAAAAAACAATCTTTGATATTTTTTGTCATTTATTTGATTTAATGTGACTTTTAATAAATAAAAATCAAAATAAAATCAATAAATAGAGCAAATAATATATGGATGCTGATTTGGGTCGTGGACCATGTCCCTAACAAGATACAATCCTGAAATGCTAGGCCCTTTTGATAAAAAATGCATTTTTGAGCATATTTGACTTTTGGCAATTTTCCAAAAATGGTCAACTTTGACAATGCACATGTCTTCCAATTTTAACCCTAGAGAGGTGTTCTTGGACTTTTTAGAAAGCTTAGGTTGTCCCCTAAACAACCCTTTTGGTCTCATCTCAATTGGGTATTCCATGTTCATGTAAGAAGCTTTGACCCAAAAGGTATTTTTGTTGACTTTTCAAAAGGACCTATAATGTAGAAATTCATATCTTTTTATGAGTGCATTTTTTGAACTTGAGGGGTGAAGATGAGTTGTAGGAAATTGAATTCCCTTCAAAATGAGACTTATATGAGAAATTTATGATAAAGTATTAGAAAGTTATGCTTGGTCAAAGTTTGGTTGACTTTTCCTAGGAAACCCTAATTTAGCAACTTTTGAGCTTTGATGAATTAGGAGCATTCCTTGAGGAATCATGATCAACCCTAGATCAAATGATGGATAATACTTAAAAATATTGATGTTGACCAAAAATCTTGAAGTTTGACTGTATGTGGGTCACAATTGACTTTTGACCTAATATAGTCGATTCTCAAGCATCTGAGCAGTTGACTGAGAAAACTTCTTGTGCAAGGTATGAAACTTGACATGTATGATATTGAGAACATATTAGGACCATGGAAAGTATTTTAGGCCTTTGGATTTCACCCGTCTTGATGAAAATGGAAACCCTAGTTGGAGGCTCATTGCTTTAGGAGAGGGTTTGACTGATCAACTCTTGGATATCCTTGAGCAAGTTGAGGGTATTAATGAACATGTGTTGAGTAAAATGGGAGGGCAAATTTTTGGGTACAACAAGTAGGAATGAATTTTGGGATCTGGTTCCAAGACCTGAAGGGATAAATGTGATTGGCACTAAATGGGTATACAAGAATAAATCTGATGAAAAAGGGGAGGTCACTAGAAATAAGGCAAGGTTAGTTGCACAAGGATACACTCAAATTGAAGGAGTGGATTTTGATGAAACATTTTCTCTTATGGCCAGACTTGAGTCAATCAGACTACTATTGGGAGTTGCATGCATAATGAAATTTAAATTGTTCCAAATGGATGTAAAAAGTTCCTTCTTAAATGGATATCTGAATGAAGAAGTTTATATGGAACAACCAAATGGATTTGTTGATCCAAGTTTTCCTAAACAGGTCTAGAAACTGAAGAAAGCTTTGTATGGATTGAAGCAAGCTCCAAGAGCATGGTATGAAAGACTGACAAAATTCCTTGGGGAGAATGGATATAGGAAAGGTGGCATAGACAAAACCCTCTTTGTCAAAGAATAAGAAGGGAAGATTATGATTTCTCAAATTTATGTCGATGATATTGTATTTGGTGGGATGTTAAATGAGATGGTTCAACATTTTGTCAAGCAAATGCAGTCTGAATTTGAGATGAGTCTTGTTGGTGAATTAACCTATTTTCTTGGTCTGCAAGTTAAACAAATGAAAGATTCCATATTTCTATCTCAGAGCCAGTATGACAAGAATATAGTAAAGAAGTTTGGAATGGAGAATGCCAATCACAAAAGAACCCCTGCTCCCACACATCTGAAATTGACTAAAGATGAAAAAGGAGTAAGTGTAGATTAAAGTCTCTACAGAAGCATGATAGGCAGTCTTCTATATCTTACAACTAGCAGACCAGACATTTCCTTTGATGTATGGTGTATGCAAAATATCAAGTTGATCCTAAAGTTATCCATGCCAAGCATGTGAAGAGGATTCTTAAATATGTGAATGGGACAAGTGACTATGGTATGTTGTACTCTCATGGATCGAATTCTGCCTTAACTGGTTTTTATGATGCTGATTGGGCAGGAAGTGCTGATGATAAAAAAAGTACATCAGGAGGATGCTTCTTTCTGGGAAATAATCTCATATCATGGTTCAGCAAGAAGCAAAACTGTGTATCTCTGTCCACTGCTGAGGCTGAGTATATTGTTGTAGGAAGCAGTTATTCTCAATTGGTTTGGATGAAACAAATGTTAACAGAATACAATGTCAAACAAGATGTCATGACATTATTCTGTGACAATTTAAGTGCCATAAACATATCAAAGAATCCCATTCAACACAGTAGGACCAAGCATATTGACATCCTTCATCACTTCATAAGAGAGCTTGTTGAAGAAAAGATTGTTGCCTTAGATCATGTAGCCACTGAATTGCAACTGGCTGACATCTTCACAAAGGCTTTGGATGCTAATAAATTTGAGAATTTAATAGGAAAATTAGGGATCTATTTATATGAGGGTTTTAGCAATTAAAAGTGTGTAGGAATATCATTAAAGTGATATTGTATTATTTGTGTTTCCAACAAATAAAATTTAGAAAACAATCATTACAATACTGCCTCAAATTTTTTCCCACACGCTACAAAATTTCTTCTCTCTACTTTCACAAACTCTTCATTCTCCTCCACAGTAAAAGGACCCTTGCCATTCTTCATCTCCTTGCTTAAAAATTCTCAAACATGTCTCAACATCATACATCATCTTCCTCAAAATTTGTTAACCTCCCTGAAAATATTTCCTTTGATAGAGTACTCGATGCTACTCCTCTAACAACCATCCCAACTCTTGATAAAAAGGTCAAGAAACCCAGATCATCACCTGCAAAGAAATCCAAATATGATAGAGGTAACTCTTCCACTGCAACTGATAATAGGACAGATGAAGAGATTGTCAATGTTGATAGAAGCATTAGAAGGCTAGTAGACAGAGTATTAAATGAAGGGTTCGTTGTGCCTGGGACTTCTACTCCCCTTGCTCGCATTCCTCCTCCTGCTGACAGAGGAAGTAACCCTAAAAGTGTTTCTTCTGAATTATCCACCTTCAAGAAAGATACTGCTGAAAGAAAACTTGAGAATCTTGCTATCTCTGCTCTGAAGAAAGTGGAAGACGAAAATGTTGAACAAGATGCTACTACCTCTAAGGACGCAGAAGGTAAAAATACTGAGAATATAGTCAATGTAGAAGAGTTGTCTGACAATGAGCTCATTACTAATGTTGTACCTGGTATTGCAAGAAGACTAAAATCCAGGAAAGTGAAAGATGCAAGTGTCACACCCCATCCCAAGACAATCAAGAAGAAAACCATGTATGGACCCCCAAAAGCAGGAAGTAAAGTAGTCCCTCCCTCTAGAAAAATAAAAGCTAGACCTATTAGCTCCACTGATGATGATAATGATGCTGTAAAAATATCCAAGAGTAAGAAGAAAGTTTTTCTAGTTGAAGAGACTGACTCTGAGTATGATGTCGAGCAAGATGTCCAGGAAATCTCTCCGGTCAAAAAGTATGCAAGTAAGAAACCGTCTGTTAGGGTTCCTGATGCCCCACTTGACAACATCTCCTTTCATTCTGTTGGGAATGCTGAAAAGTGGAAGTATGTGTATCAAAGAAGGATTTCCCTGGAGAGAGAACTAGGAGCTGGTGCTTTGGAATGTAAAGAAATCATGGATCTGATCTCTTATGCTGGATTGATGAAACCAGTTACCAGGTTTTCCAATTGCTATGAAACTCTTGTTAAGGAGTTTATTGTTAATATTCCGGTTGATTGTGCTGACCATAAAAGTAAGGAGTATAGAAAGGTTTTTGTTAGAGGAAAGTGTGTAGAATTTTCTCCTACAATTATAAATAGATTTATAGATAGGTCTGAAGATGTCTGTTGTGAGCTGGAAGTAACAGACAATCAAGTGTGCAGAGCCATTGCTGCTAATCAAGTAAGTGAGTGGCCCATGAAAAACAAACTTCATGTCAGCAAACTGAGTGTCAAATATGCTATTTTACATAGGATTGTGTTGTACCCCAAATTTTGACCTAAGATACCATCTCCCATCTGCATCATTTGCATTGCAAGGCGTTTTGACGTATTTTTATCAATTTTCAAAGCAGTGTAAAAATTCATAACTTTTTCGAGTCGAAAGCTGTTTATTTGTTGAACGCTAAATTTATTAATCGATTCATGCTAAAGCAACGTTTATTAATTATTTATTATCTTAAATTTAAATAATTGGAATCTATTTTCAATTGTTATATAATTTAAAGACTTATGAATAATGAAATAAACATTTGAGAATGGGTTTATTAATTGGTCAACAATGATTATTTAATTCTTTATCATTCTAAGTTAAATAATTAAAATTCTATTTTTTAATTATTATAATTTAGAATATTATGAATAATGAATTAAATAATTGAAATTGTTAATTGGTCAATGATGTTTATTTATTTGTTTATCGTTCTGAATTTAAATAATTGGATTTGATTTTCAGTTATTATTTAAAGAATTATAAACGATAAATAAGTAATTGGAAAGAAAAAGAATTAATTGGGAAATAATAGAATTTTATTCACTTTATTCTATTTATTACAATTGTTATTTAAATATTGTGTTATTTACAAAATATTTATGACAATTACATAAAATGCTTAAAGTAAAATAAAAACTATTCTTCTAATATTCTAAATCTTCCTCTTATATCCAAGTGCTCATTTGATTTCTTTTGTTACCTGCAAACAATTAAAAGAGAAAGTCAGAAATAAATAAACAATTAAAAGCAGAAAATAAATTTAATGTTCATCATTAAAAGCAAACGGCTGGAATCAGTTTACCCTTTTTGCAAATCACGGGATTTCTCCCGGTTCACAAAAAGGGAGGAATTTTTATTTTCATAAATGAATGCACAATTTTAAAACATGCACAAATTCATTTTTATTTTCAGAACTGCATAATTAAAATTAATTGCATTTTTCAAAATCCATGCATAATTTCAAAACAGCACATGCATTTCAATCCCATTCCAACATGCAACGTAAACATACCATGCAAACATAGAAGAGGCCAAAACAATAGGCTCCTCTACTGTACAAATGCAAGAGACAAAGAGAGTATGAAGTTCAAAACCATTATGCAAGCAATATGTTTCCTTTTTTTCATCATTTTTCCAACCTGTTTACTTTTTCAGAGCAATAAAGTACACATCATTTTTATGTATCAATGTACTTGGGAGAGAGAGGAGAGAAAGAAGTTTGGTTTTGTAGTTTTGGTTTAGGCAGGAAATAGAATACAAACAGAACAGCAGCAAGGCAATAAAGAGGAGCATAGAAAAAGATTACCAATTGGATGTAACAGCATAGTATGCAGAGGCAAATATATTAATATACCAAGCCCTCAACGTAAACCTAAAGGCCAAAGCTGTTAGAACAACATAAAACCCCTTCAAACATTCAAAGGAGGAGAACGGATCTTAAAACATTTTTCCCCACACCAAACTGAAAAACAAAAAAAAAGCCTTTTTTCTCTAAGTCTCAAAACGAAACCAGCCTGCTGCCATAACTTACTGACCAAACCATTTCAAAAAAACCAGTAAAACCTGTATAAACCATACAAACACTATGGCCTAAACCATTAACCTGCAACTGCATTAAACCTTATGGCCAAACACAAAAACCAGTAGAACCAAAAACCATATAAAACATCAAACCATTCAAAACCGTTTCTACTGCATAAACCATACAAAAGACATGGCATAAACCATATCAAACTTTTTAACCAAAACCTGTCATAAACCAAAAACCAGTATACCATTCCAAAATCAGTTAAACCAAAACCTGTCATAAACCAAAAACCAGTATACCATTCCAAAATCAGTTAAACCAAAACCTGTCATAAACCAAAAACCAGTATACCATTCCAAAATCAGTTAAACCATAAACCTGCATCTAACCAAAACCATTTTTCAAACCATCATTCACTATGGCCTAAGAACCATAAATTGTCAAAACCTTATAAACCGATTTCCAAACCCACAAAAAGCCTCAGATTGGATCATCATAGGCAGTCAAATGCAAAGCATACAGTAGTAAAGGCAAGGAGAGAAAAAAAGCATTTATTGTCAAACCATTCCAACAATATCACCCAAAGGTAACATAATTCAAGGTAACAGCGAAGCAGACGAAAGCTAGCAAGAGAAAAGAAGGTTTTATTTTCAGGGGCTTTCATCATTAAACAAATAAATACAGAATACCAGTAATCTGAAGCCAGCCCACAACGCCGTCTTCCTTGTCCCGGCCTCCTAGCACCCACGACTTCCCTCCTCCGCCTCCAAGAGTAATTTTCTTTATCCTTCTTCTCTTTCATAACCCTCTCAATAATCACATAAACACGAAATTAGGATCAGAAAATAGGTAAAAATCAACGCATGAAAAATTTGTAACAAACCCTAAAACGAAATCGGAAACAATCGTACCGTGAATCCATCGCCGTTTGCTTTGCTGGAGGGAAGAGGGAGATGTGGAGTACCGGTGGCCGTTGGGATGAAGGAGAACTCAGAGAAGCAGAACGCGAACGAAGAGGACGATCGGAGAAGAAGACGAACGAGAGAGTGAGCGCCGTTTCGGCCAAGACCTTAACCTTAATCCAATTTCCCCAAATGCTAAAACAACGTTTAACCCTTAACAAATTGTTTGGGCCTTTAACCTTGTTTCCCCCCCCCCCCCAAGCCCAACGAAACTGCTTATGCACCCCCCCTGTTTTCAGTTTCTGATTAGGCTCTCAAAACCTTTAGCCCAAACGAAATTGCCTATCCACCCTTTTATTTCTAATAACACCCCTTCTTTCATTTTTGCTTTCTATTAGTTTTTTTTAGAATATTATTAATTTAGTTAATTAGTGGGTTAATCAAGTAATAGATACGTAATCTAATTAGATAGTTTTAATATTTGACTAATTTTCTTTTTAGGTTTAACCTTAGGCTTAATTTAATAATTTTAGTATCCCTTTTTTAGTTAGACTTAAGTTAGTAGCTTTTAAGTTTTAATTAGTTTAAAATCATTTAATAATTCTCATAATAGTACTTTATATAAAAACTCTAAAAACATATAAAAATAGAAACTTAAAAAATATTTTATTTTTCTTTAATTCATTCTCTTGTTTTATTAATATTAATACAAAAAACATAAAGAATAGAAACATATAAAAACCTTAAAAAACATTTCTATTTTTTTTCTTAATTAATTCTCTTGTTTTACATTAAACAAAAATCATATAAAATGCATGTTCACATTTAATTGTTGTATATCATTATCTGCATAATATTCTATCAATTATTTCATCGTACTTGATTATTCTGTTTGCGCCAACCCAAGGGAATTGTCTATTTTTTTGTCGACTTCATGTCATCAAAAAGAACATCGTGCGAATACCCTCATTTTATTAAAAACTTAGGATAATTTTTCCTCAAATATCCAATTTCTCCAAAACTCACACCTTTTAAGTCAAAACTTCGACATTAAGTCGTCGTATCTTCAAAAACCCGTCCGTACCCTTTTTTCGGCCAAAACAATTTATTTTTAATCAAACGAACAATTTTAATAAAACAGATATTTCAAAAGGTTCCTATAGAATACTATAGATACACTGAGTGCTAATACCTTCCCATTGTATAACCAACCCCCGAACCATAGATCTTTTCAAAAACGCCTTGTATCTTTATTACTTTTAAAAAGTATTATTTACATTGCATATTTAGGGTTTTATTTCGCTCTTTCCCCTTTTCCCTTGGAAACAATAAAGCGCGGTGGCGACTCTTGCTTTTGTGAGACGAATTAACCAATAATTCGATCTCCGATTTACCCCGCTACATTTTTTATCGCTACAGATTGGAGCTGTAAATTAAGTTCCCACTAATCACACTTCAACCATCTCCATTGGATTAATAAATTTCATTTATGTTATCGGAAACCAGAAACATTTTAATTATGGGACTTATATCTTTGATCACACCATTAAACATGCAGGAACTTGTTCCATTAAGATTCCAATTACCTTTCCTTCCCTCCTCTGTGAAATTATCCTTAATCAGCATCCTGGAATCCTAAGTGGAAATGATGTAGTATGCAATAGGGAGTCTGCCTTGACCCTTCATTTTAAGCTATTTTCAGGAAAACATGTCCCAGACATTATTTTAACATCTGCACCTGCTGAAAAGACCTCCACCAAGGATGATATGATAAAAGAATTAAGAGAAGCCTGCAAGGAATTGGATGATGTGATCAGATTTAGCTCAGCAAGGAATCTAACCTTTGAAAATATGATCAAGGACCTACAAAAGGACAGCAACCTTGATGATACAGTGAACTCTGAAGGTGAAGACTCTAGTGAGGAAGAAAGTTCTAGCTCAGACAAGTTAATTGGTCCTGATTACAGTCAGACTAATTGATGTTTCTTGATATGATCCTTGTGTTCCTTTTTTGGCACTTGCATGTGCTTAACATTTGAATTATCTGGTATGTACCCTAATTTTGATATTCTCTTGAATGCAACCTTATATTTGGCATATTATGACTAAAAAGGGGGAGAGAAAGTGAGTGAGTGAGTGACTGACTAACCACTGACCACTGACTGACCACTAACCATTGATTGAGGGGGAGCTCAATACTTAAGGGGGAGCCTGTTGGCTCTTGAATTCGACACCTACTATATATTAGCCCCATAGACCAAAAATAGAGCAGACAAAGCCAAGCTGGAAAATGCTTTGACGGATGGAAAAAACTTAGAGAAAATATCTGAGTTACAAATTGGTCTTCGACCGGAAATCACCATCAAGCCTTCGAGGGGAAAGGCCCTGTGACCTTCGACTACAAGAACAAACCTTCGTGTCAGCACCAAAGACGAAGGATATTTGAATTTGAAGATTTGAGGGAAATGCAGTTCGCCATCAATTAAGGGAAAGCGACGTGGCAGGAAGATAGAGGTCGAGGGACATGCAGAAGGCACTTGTCTTCATCCTAGAGCAAAGCCACCCCTAGACAGTTACATAATTTTAGTATAAAAATAGGAAGTTTGTGTAGATTTTCTGTGTGTTCAACCTATTGTGCTAGTTACTCAATATTATTCAAGTACCCGTTGTGTGTGAAAGAATAACTGAGAATGTACGTTGGAAACACCATTTTTTATAAATAAAGTCTTTTTACATTTCTTTGATCTTCTTTTGCAAAGTTTACATTTCCTACATCTTTACCTGCACTTCTAGTTACTTTCTTACTTTCCAAAACCATAAACACCATATCCTTGGTCGAACGTGCGTTCTTCCTAGATATTAATTTCCACATCAAACCAGCATAAAAGTTAGCATATGTTATGGGATCAATCTGATCGATCCCGCGAGTAACCAAAAGGACTTTCCTTTTTGGAGGATCAACGGTTGTTTACCAAAAACCACGGTAAACAAATTGGCACACCTGGTGGGACCTTGCTAATTTTTATCATCTATTTGTTCATGTCATTGCTTTTCTTTTATACGTATACAGCGTTGCATGTTATTAAGAAGTGGTAGATTAACCAACGAGTGTACTTTTAGGAAGAGAAATAGCGAAAGTAGAATGGCTAATGAGCCAAATCATGGAGAAATACCTCCACCAAATACTACTGGAACAACGGTTATAACTACCGTTGGAGAAAATATATCAACTTCTGTTGGTTCGGTACCAACGTTAACCACGAATCAAACAGGACCCTTACTTTCATATGTGGGTCCTAGAGGTCCATTAGGAACACCCCCACCAAGGGCAAATCCAGGATCTCGATTGTACATTCCCCCAGGATTTTCGACAGCCTGGATGGGTCGAGAACAGCCATATGGCATGCCAACCACTGAAATGGCTAGCCTTATGAATGATGCGTCTAATTTTTCAGAACCTTTGGTGAATGCATCATCACCATTACAGGGATCTGGAGCCAGTATGGCAAATTTGGGTAGAAACCAAATTTTAGGAGGACCATCACATGCAATACCAAGCCTCACAAATGCTTCTACAGCAATTTTAAGGCAACAGATGGACGAAAGCAACCATGATATGGTGCAAATGCTGGCACAAACCTTAAGTACAATGCTGACCTCCCTAATACAAAATACTACCCAGTCTAATCAACAAATGGCAGTGCAAATGACGCACATGGCTGAATTCTTTGGGGTACCCCAAACTATTAGACCACCCCAAAGAATACCAATAAGAGTAAACCAAGGGGTAATCTTGGAAGAAGATTTAACCGTTAATCAAAATCCACAGATCCCTAGAGTCGAAATAGAACAACCTAGGGTCGAAATACCTCGAAATCCCCCACCGATCCCTAGAGAAGTCAATCAAGGAGTGATTATGGTGAATAGGAACCAAAATGTTGATGAATTGATATAGTAGGTTCGACACCAAAATTATGGAACAGGTAATAATCTGACTGCCATGATCGAAAGGATTATGATGCAGAATGGGATGAACGTTGGTTTTCACATACCAAATTTCACATCCCCATTGTCAGAATATATTCTGCAAACTGACTTACTCCCTAGAGGAAAAGTCCCCAAGTTTACCAAATTCTCGGGGGATACGACAGAATCTATTATCGAACATGTGGCGAGATATTTGATAGAAGCCGGGGAAATAGCAAACAACGAAAACCTTAGGAGTAAATACTTCCCAAGTTCTCTAACAAAAAGCACTTTTACTTGGTTCACTACCCTCCCATCCAATTCGATCCATAATTGGAATCAATTGGAAAGGTTGTTCCATGAACAATTTTACATGGGACAGACCAAAATAAGTCTAAAAGACCTGGCTAGTGTGAAGAGGAGTTTCACTGAGCCAATAGATGAGTATCTAAATAGGTATCGACTGCTTAAAGCCAGGTGCTTTACCCAAGTTCCTGAACATGAATTGGTCGAAATGGTAGCAGGGGGCCTGGATTATTCCATTAGGAAAAAGCTAGATACCCAATACTTGAGAGATATGGTCCAGCTAGCCGATAGAGTTCGACAAGTAGAACGCGTTAAAGCCGAAAAGGCTAAAGCGACCAAAACTCATCGAAGAGAAAGAGTATCTTATGTCGAAATGGATGATGACGATCCAGAGACATCTAGTGATCCTATAGATGTCAAAGAAGGCGAGATAGATTTAGCGGAATTAAAATAAGGGCCGTCATACTCTTGTAAATTGCTAGTGCCATCAAATGGGAAGAATCATGTGGAGTCTGAAAGAAACAGTAAAAAATTCCCAAAGAAAACATATAGTTTTGACATCACTAAATGCGATGAAATATTTGATTTATTAGTCAAAGATGGCCAAATGATAGTGCCCCCAGGGGGAAAATGCCTCCTTTAGGACAAAGAAAGAAAAGAGGTTTATGTAAATATCACAATTTTCTGGGCCATAAAACCTCATAATGTTTTCTTTTCAGGGATCTTGTTCAAGAGGCACTCAAAGAAGGAAGGCTTAAGTTCGCTGATAAGCCGACAATGAAAATTGATGCGAACCCGCTACAAATGGATGCACATTATGCTGAACCAGTTGGCATCCATATGGTTGAAGTTTCTGAAGACTTCGTCAACCAGCCTGTATTTGGCGGCTTTACTGGAAACATATCCAGGAAAACTGTCGAAGGGTTGAGGAAGGCCACTGAAGGCCTAAACCTGAACAAATGAGCTGTTGAAGGCTCAAGCAAAAGAGTTACTGAAGGCTCAAACACAAACAAAGGAGTTGTTGAAATCTCCAACAAGAGAACCACTATAGGTTCTTACTTGGCTTCCGTTAAAGGTTCGACAGAAAACTTGGAAGCCAAGATGTAGAAACTGAACCTCGTTGCCGAGAACAACATGGAGGTAAACATGGTCGAGGTATCTGAAGCCAAGGCTTCGGAAGAGGCCATTCGACAGGAGGAATTTAACAAGACAGCATTTCTAAAGGAAAACGAGGATCTGGCAGAATTTTTACATCGATGACAGAAGAAAAAGTCTGAAGTGATATTGTGTCCCAGATACAGTTCTATTTTCGACAAGAAAGCTGAGGAACGCATACAAGATATGAGAGAAATAAAGGCAAAATGGGGCACCAATGCTCAACCAAAAATGGATCCAGAAGTTAGATACGATCCCAGGAGGGGACATCAAAAAGGACCCATGAACCAGGTAAGGAGGCCACCTACTTATCGGCCTCCAACTAATGCACCTGTAGGTACTTGGCTCAACACAGTGGGCAGAAAAAGGCCCAATGAAGAAAAATGGAGAACGTTTGACGTGCCAAGGGGCTCTTCTTTGGATTACATGAAAGAGTACCATACTACTACAACGAATAAAATGGATCACATATCAAGCAACTGCAAGTGGAAGAACCCCATGTCTCATTCTCAATGGTGAAGATTCCAGAGACGGCGAAAAGCATAGAAAGAGGCTGCAGTGGAGCCTCACCCAGAATCTAGCACCAACGTGCCAAGAAAAGGAAAAGTAAAGAAAAGGAAACCTCTTGAGAGGGAACCAATTGTCGGAAGACTGGTATGGCCAGAACAATGTGGGTTGAATGACGAAGGTAACTCTGACTCTGAAGATACTTTAGACATTATGGTAAACGTCATATCAGTGCTGCCTAGGAAGTACAACCGTCAGGTCGAAGTTGAAGAAACGGACTTGATGGTCGAACAAGAAATGGCCAGACATAGGCCAATGTGTTACTATGTGATGAATAATGGATGCATTGAGGAGCATAACACTTTCTTTGATCCACCAACTGAGGCGATGAAAAATCACCTCAAGCCCCTATTTATCAGAGCAAAGATAGGGGAAGTGACCATAAATAAAATCTTGGTTGATTGTGGGGCGACCATAAATATAATTCCACAATCTATGCTAAGAAAAATAGGAAAAGAGGATGTTGATATTAAGCCCTAAAACATGGTCCTCTCAAATTATGAAGAAGGTATTAGGACCACCATGAGAGTTATACAACTGGATATCAAGGTGGGCTCAATTCTTCGACCTACCATGTTTATGGTGATTTCAGCAAAACCAAATTATAATCTGCTTTTAGGTCGAGAGTGGATACATGGCATAGGTGTAGTGCCATCTTCGATGCATCAGAGGGTTACAATATGGCGCCCTGATGGTATCATGGAGAACATCGAGGCTGATCAAAGTTACTACCTGGGCGAAGTTAACAACATTGGGAAGAATAGCTTCAACAGGAATTGGGCTCATATAGGGCCATGCAACCCTCCTGAATTCGATCTGATGCCAGCACCCAATGCTTTCTTCTCTCTTTATCTACACTCTGATCATGGTTTTCAGTGGGATAGAAAGGATTTATCAAACATCGACTATGGTGGGGTTGATGATATACGGCCAACAGGCTAGGGAAGTGAGTTTGGTGATGATGACTGAATCACAGGCTCTACAAAATATTTCAACATATGTAGCCAAAATTAGAATGATAGCGGCCTTAGAGGCTGAAGTCAAGTACATGGATTTTGAAGCCAATGAACAGGTATCTTCCCAAGAAGGCCCTGGGAAAGATTTTGACCCAGAACCTCCTGACTTGGAAGAAAAAGAAGTGTGAAATCAGAGGTTAGACGCCATCTATGATGATGAACCTCGAGGTTTTGAAAAATATCTGTTAGTGTTAGAATGCTAGCACAAGACCCTTGGAAGAAGTAAATCTAGGCGAAGGTCCTGTAAAAAAACCAACGTATATCAGCACAAAGATAGATCCAAGACTCAGGGTCGAAATGATCCAATTGTTAAAAGAGTTCAAAGATTGCTTTGCATGGGATTATGATGAAATGCCTGGTCTCGACAGAAGTTTGGTGGAACTACAATTACCGACAAAACCTGGAAAGAAGCCTGTCAAGCAAACTCCAAGGCGCTTTGCATCAGAGATTCTGTCGAAAATCAAAACGGAAGTCGAAAGACTTCTGAAATGCAAGTTCATCCGAACGACCAGGTATGTCGAATAGATTGCAAATATTGTACCTGTTATAAAGAAAAATGGTACCTTAAGGGTGTGCATCGAATTCAGAGATCTGAATGTTGCAACCCCCAAAGATGAATATCCAATGCCTGTGGCGGAAATTCTTGTCGATTCTACTGTTGGTTTTGAGTACATGAGTATGCTTGATGGATACTCTAGATATAATCAAATTTTCATTGCTGAAGAGGATGTGTCAAACACAGCATTCCGCTTCCCTGGGGCCTTAGGCACTTACGAATGGGTAGTGATGCCTTTTGGCCTGAAGAATGCAGGGGCAACATATCAAAGAGCAATGAATTCTATCTTCCATGATTTTATTGAGACTTTTATGCATATTTACATTGATGATATTGTTGTCAAATCTGTTTCAGGGAAGGCTCACATGGACCATCTTCGACAATCCTTTGAGAGGATGAGACGCTATAGTCTGAAAATGAATCCTCTGAAGTGCGCTTTTGGTGTCAAAGTAGGGGACTTCTTAGGCTTTGTGGTCCATAAAAAGGGAATCGAGATAAACCAAAACAAGACCAAAGCTATTTTGGAAGCCAAAGCGCCAACCAACAAGAAGGAATTGAAGTCTCTGCTTGGGAAGATAAATTTCCTAAGGAGATTTATATCCAACCTCCGTGGGAAAACACAAGCCTTCTCACCACTACTTCGACTCAGCAAAGGAGGATTTTAATGGGGGCAAGAACAACAAGAGGCCTTCCATAAAATCAAAGAGTACCTCACCAAGCCATCGATTCTGGTACCTCCTTGTAGAAATAGAAGTATGAGATTGTACATAGCTACATCTGATAAAACCTTAGGGAGCATGTTAGCTTAAGAGGAAGAGAATGGTGTCGAAAGACCCATCTACTACCTCAGTAGAGTTTTAAATGACGCGGAAACTAGATATAACGAAGTTGAAAAACTATGTTTATGTCTTTACTTCTCATGTACAAAACTCAAGCAATATATTAAACCAGTTAATGTTTATGTTTCATCTCATTTTGATGTTTTCAAATATATGTTGTCGAAACCTATTTTGCATAGTAGAATTGGAAAATGGGCAATGGCATTAACTGAGTATTCATTAACCTTTATGCCTCTCAAGGCTGTGAAAAGTCAAGTGGTAGCAGACTTTATAGTTGACCACTCAATAAAAGAAGAATCACTAAATTATTTGGAGGTTGAACCTTGGAAGTTATACTTTGGCGGTTCTAGTCATAAAGACGGAACTGGAGTCGGGGTTCTAATTATTTCTCCAGACAAAATTCCAACAACATTTAAGTACAATATTGAGGGAGATTGTTCAAATAATGAGGCTGAATACGAAGCTTTAATCGTAGGCCTTGAAATCTTATTGGAATCGAGGGAAACTCGAGTTGAAATAATGGGAGACTCAGAGTTAGTCCTAAAACAGATTACAAAAGATTACAAATGCATAAGAGAAAATCTCATCATGTATTTCGTGATATCCAAACGATTTTTGAAGAACTTCGAAGTGGTTAACATTCGACATATACCCAGATTGGAAAATCAAGTGGCTAATGATTTGGCACAGATCGCTTCCGGGTATAAAGTTTTGAAATAAAAATTACAACAAGCCATCGAAGTTAGAGGAAGAGTAGCATCCACTAAGTTGTCTCCAATAGATTTGGAAACAACAACGTTGGGATACACTGATCACGAGAACTTCAAAATTTTGTTCATAGACAATCTAACAGAACAAGATTGGAGAAAGACTATAGTAGATTATTTACAGAATCCAGTGGCTTCAACAGAGCGAAAGATAAAGTATATGGCACTAAGCTATATACTAATGGGAAATGAATTATTCAAGAAAACACCTGAAGGTGTGCTACTGAAATGCCTAAGTGAAACAGAAGCATACATAGCTCTTTCTACCACACACGCCGGGGCATGTGGAGCACATCAAGTAGGCCATAAGATGAAATGGCTGTTGTTTCGACAAGGACTGTATTGGCCCACTATGTTAAAAGATTATGTTAAGTTTGCAAAAGGATGTCAAGAATGTCAAGTGCACACAGGCATCCAACATGTACCGGCAAGCGAACTTCATTCGATTGTGAAACCTTGGCCTTTTAGAGGATGGGCTTTAGATCTTATTGGAGAGATTCGACCAGCATCCTCTAAAAACCAGAAATACATATTGGTGCGCATTGATTATTTTACTAAATGGATTGAAGCAATTCCTTTAGTCAATGTAGACCAAGAGAATGTCATTGAATTTATTCAAAAGTACATTATATATAGATTTGGAACCCCTGAGACAATAACGACAGATCAAGGATCAGTCTTTACTGGTCGAAAAATGCAAGAATTTGCTACAGAAATGGGATTCAAGCTGTTAACGTCTACACCTTACTATGCACAAGCTAATGGGCAAGTCGAAGCAGCAAACAAGGTAGTAATCAGTTTAATAAAGAAACGCGTGGGAAAGAAACCAATAAACTGGCACAAGACGTTAGATAAAGTTTTATGGGCTTTCGAACCTCTCCTAAAGAGGCTACAGGGAAAACACCATTTCTCCTAGCTTATGGTCATGATGCGGTATTGTCAGTGGAAATTTGTCTACAGTCAACGAGGGTTCAGAGACATCAGGATATTCCTTGTGAAGTTTATTGGAATATGATGTTGGACGAATTAGTTGATTTGGACGAAGAAAGGTTGAAAGCTTTAGACCTCTTAAGATTACAGAAGAAATGGGTCGAGAAATCCTATAATCGAAAAGTAAAACCTAAGACATTTATGCCTGAGGATCTAGTATGGAAGGTAATTCTTCCAATGAATCGAAAAGATAGAAATATGGGAAAATGGTCCCCTAAGTGGGAAGGACCTTTCAAAATTATCCAAACCTTCTCTGGTGGAGCCTATGAGATCGAGGAGTTAAATGAAGATCAAAGGCTTCTGAGAGTAAACGGTAAATACTTGAAAAAGTATAGACCTATGCTTCAAGAGGTTAAAATAGCCAAGGTATAGTCACAGTCGAAATAAGAAAAAAAGCCAAAATGGAAATTTAAATTTCATTAAAAATTGCTAAAATGGCCTTGAGTCATTACAATGAGTGATTATACAAATATAGAGACAAAATTTAAAAGGGGAGATTGGCCTTGCTCTGGAGGTATTTGATCCTCTGTAATTCCAGACGTCGTTCGCAAAGAGCCTTCGACTGATGGAGGGTTTCAAGTTTAGCATCAAGCATTTGGGCCCGATCAGTATGCTTTAACTCTTCAGCAAGTTCCTCTTGGATTTCAGACTCGGTATTAATAGCAAGAAGTTCTTCTTTCCTTTTATCATTGGTGGAAATTTTAGCCTCAAGTTCTTTGATTTGCACCCTCATTTTAGTTGTGTATTGATCAATCTCCTTAGCTTATTTCTGCCTAGCCTCTTGAGCCTTCGACAACTCTTTTACTTTGGAGGCTGATTCAGTAGCAGCGTGCTAAGCAGCAGCTACATGGCCATTGGCCTCTTCGATCTTGCGAGTAAGAGTCCTTCGACGATTGTAGTCTTCTGACACTTGATCAATAATGGAAGTTAAATCCAAAATAACGCTAGCTACGTCTAGAGAAGCAACGAGGAGATCAACAGCCCTCAAAGTGGTCTTAAGGAAGGAAGGAGCAGTAGGTTCTCCCTCCAAGGTTAGCATTAAATCTCTTTTGAAAATTTGCGCCTTAACCTTCTGAAGTGCCTCATCAAGAGGGGATGTTGAGGTAGACTTTCCGAACGTAGTCGAAACGCTTTGATCAGAAGAACTTTCTCACCCTTCGAGAATGGAAGTCAAATAACCCTGAGGATTTTGCTGTTTCAACAAGGCCAAAGCTTCTTTGGTTCGAGACTCTGTCGAGGGGGCACCCTCATTAATAACATTAGCCACATTTGCTACCTATGCTGGAATATGGGCAGCTTCAGTGTTTGTAAGATTTTGGGCCCTTTCAGTAGAGGCTTCTCTGCCATCAGCCTCTGGAATTCTTTCATTTTGATTCTCCCCCTCCAGCATACCTTCCCTCTCTGTTCCAACTACGGCATCAGTAGCCTCCTCCTCTTCACCTTCTTGTGCATCACCCAGTGGAGCCCTAGTTTCTTCCTGTTCGCCTATAGGGCCTTCTTCGTTTGCTTCCTCTATGGTCTCATATTGAGGCTCAGAAGTTTGGTTCACCTCATCAGCCGAGCTAACAAAGGAGCCTTTTGCTGAAGAAGGCCTATAAGTGGGATCTCCCTCACTATTTAACAGAGTGGCAGATCCTTCGACATGAGTGGGAGCCTGTTTAGAAGTGCCAGCAGTATCCTGAAGATTAAGAAGTTTTATTCTCAGAATTCTTATGGAAAAAGGGGTTAGTTCAGGAAGTAAGAAGATGTCTGTCGAAGTAAATACCTGAAGAGGAACTTCGGCACCGTGGCTGGAATTGTCACTCTCACTAGGACTATTCAGCCTAGCGGCTACCTCTTGCTCAGTGGGCTCTCTGATGACTACTAGAGGAGGCCTCGATTTGGTAGTTGTAATCTTAACTTTTGTCTTGGGACGAGGCTCGGGTGCGGGAGCTGGTTTCTTTAATTTTTGTCTCTTCAGAGGAACGGGAGGAGACTCCTCTTCTTCATCACTAGAGATTTCAATCTCCTGAACCTTCTATTTCTTAGAAGGGGTTTTCTAAGCACCCAGAATGATAAGAGTCGAAGACATCAGCATCTATACTAGAAAATAGTAAAGGAGAAAAGTATAGCAGAAACTGAATACCTTTGGTGAAGGGTTCACATAAGGGTCTCCCCCTTTTGTGCTTTCAGCAGCCTTTTTTGTGCTGGTCCTCTTGACAGCTATACAAGAAACAAATATAAGTTGACGTCGAATGATTGAATCTAAGACAAAGATACAAAAAGAAAGAAAATAGTATCTTTCTTGATCTTGTCAAGGACCAGTTTGAACGCCTCGCGAAGTTGGTGGGAGAAATCCTTCTCGTCGAAGAATTCCTCATTATAATATTGCCTCCACCACCCCTCAAAATTGGGCGAATACATAAAATTGAGATTGAAGTCGAACAGAGTTAGTACGGTCTGACCAACGTACCTACCAATGTTCTTGGTAGCAGCATCCTCTGAGTAATCTGCGTTATAAAATAATATCATTTTCTCTCGAGAGTAGGTGGGATATGGTAGTGACTGGATAATACCGAATTGTCGAGAGACAAGATTCGGTTGGTAAGTGTGATCGGTGGAAATAGAACTGACTGTTTGAAATGCTGGTTCGCGAAATGTCGCGGTAAGCAAGAGTCGCCACCGTCTTTTATTTTCTCCAACAAGGAAAGGACAAAAGCACAGCAAAATTCCTTTTCGAGATGTTTCTCGGTTCGGGAGGTAGATTTATAGAAAGGGAAGGTGTTAGCACCCTTTCTATCTGTGGTTATCCACGGGCTCTTAGGTACTTACTCACTATGTTTTCAAAATGTTTTGCTTTTCTTGTATTTGTGGGTTTTGAAAAAGTTTCGTTTGGAAAACTTCTAGGTAACTCTTGTATCTGTCCTCAAGAGTATATGAAGTGTTTGTTTGAAAAAATTTTGAAAGTGTAGGTACGAAAAGTTGTTTTGTTTGTTTGAGAGAGAGCAAGTACCCAGGAGAATCTACCTACTCTAAGGAATTAGGCTGTGTAAGAGTCCTTTAGATAGTGCTATCCCACCATTGAGAGGTAGGTAGCACCATCGTTGGAGTTATTCGGGTCAATTCGATTATAGGGGACAGTGTGGTCACCGAAGCAATAGTAGGACACCTTAGAAGTAAGCCTAATGTCCTAGATCCTTTTTTATCCGAGGCAACCGTTTCGAGGCAACAGGATCTTTAGACAGGAGGGCGACCTCTAAAACACCCTATACTTGACGACTACGTTCGAGGCAACCAGTGATGCGTACCCTAGGAGTGGCATGTGCTTGTGTGTTGTTTTCATGTCATATTATCTTGTACATGTTATTTGTGAGCTACGAGTTGATTTTAATTTGTCATACAAATCTTTCATGCATTTTTAACAGTTAAGAGTGCGGAAAATAAATTGCGAAAATATGAATCTACGCTATTACAAGGCGCGGGTCTATACATCGCCAAAAACAAAAAACCCGTTTTGGTAAATAAGTGCGGAAAGTAAAGAAAGTGGTAAAATCCTAATTAGCTATTACATCCTTTGAGCAGATACATAAATAATCAAAATAAATAATAATGCGCGAATAGAAAAATCGGGACGTCCTTAGGGTTTTGACCCTTTTTGAGAAAAGAAAGCAATTTTTGTCCTTTGCATTTAATTAAAATTAAAACTAATTACTAATTAATTAAATAATTATAAGAAAAATGTTTTTTATGTTTTTTATGGAAAAGAAATTAAAAGTAAAAAGGAAAAAACCTAATTCTAAGTTGATTTTATTTATTATGAAAAAAAGATTAAAATTAACTAATTAAACTAATTAATTTGTTAGTATTTTATTTACAAAATAAATTAATAATGAAATTAATACATAATAATAAATATTATAAATATCTTTTTTCTGAATTAATTATTAAAATAGCTATTTGTTAGTTAAATAATAATAATTAATAATTATAAAAAGGAAATAAAAAGAAAGCAAAAAGAAATAGAAAGAAAACCAGGGGGGTGTGTTGGACCCAATGGAGGTGTTGTTCTGGAAATTTAGGCCCATTAAGAAGCAAGCCCTGTTGACTTTTGGAAATTGGCTGCGCTGGCTTTGACTGGGAACATGATGGTCAACACTTCATAGCCCTTGGATTGCTGATTATGAACACCTGGCGCTTGGATGGTTGAGGTGTATGGTGGAACCATTAAAAAGCGTTGCATGGGAATTTGTTAGAAAAAATGTTAACAAGCGTTTGGGGGACCTGAGAATCGAACCCAGGTCCCAATGGTTGCCAGACATGTCATCATCCACTGAGCCAAGCGCTTGTCTTTGTTAATATAATGGACAAGAAAAATAATATATAAACAATCAATTATTCTGGAAACCAAGAAAAAGCGCGCCATATTTTTTAATGGACCAACCACGTGTGAACACGTCCTTCATCTTCTTCGTTTTCCTGTAACAAAAACAATCAAATAGCGGGGGTTTTTAACCCCCACAAAATGCAACCACAGAAAATAGCGATTAGGCGTACAGTACATATAAATAGGGCGCGATGGTTGGGTTGAGTTCGTCTGGGCTTGACGAATTCAACCATATGCGTTATGGGTCCTGATTTTACTGTATGTGGAAAGCCCTAATCTGAGAGCTCTGAAACCCTAGATTTCATTAATGGTGTGTTTGCAATTCTGGGCATTATAATGCAATTATTTTGTACCAAAAGCTTCGTCCAATCCCTATGAATACAAAACAATCAACAAAACACGTTAATGATGCATGAATCAGGATATGCGATTATGAAAAAATTTCCAAACTGTGAGACTGTTATCTTTGGATTCTTTGAGTGTTAGCGCTTGATTTTGATTGCAACGTGTTCCTGGGGACTTATGCAAGGTATTAGAATCCTCAAATTGGTTTGAAAGGGCCTGGAATGTGGAAAACTGTTTTCAAATTTTCTTGAGTTTTTTGGAATTGGCTATGGCTTCTGCAGCAGCTTTTGCACGTCCAAGGCTTTAGGGTTTGCTTCAGTATTTGTATTGGAAGGGAATTAGGGTACAAACTAGGTCAAAGATCCATGGAATAATGTTTTGCATCTTTGATTTTCAATCAAATATTTTTCAATCTTTTTGATTGAAAAACCTTGCCAAAATTGGATATTTTTGCCTCTTTGATGGATGCACGAAATTGCCAGCTTGCCCTGATCTTATTTGCTTCACAAAAGATTTGAAAACCATATCCTTTGAATTTTCCTACAATTAAATGAATTAAATGAATTAATATTAATAAAAATTCAATTAATTAATTAAAAATAAGAAAATAAATCAATTTAAGTTCAATGGGTCGTGCATAGGCCTTGGACAAAGTTTCAAGAAGGAATTTGAGGCCCATTAGCAAAAATGAGGTGTTTTGGGCAAAGTTGACTTTTGCAAATTCCCAAAAATTTCCCAACTTCTCCAATGCATATCTTGCTCAATTTTGATCATATGAACATGTTCTTGGACATTTTGGAAAGGTATTGAAGTCCTCTAACCAATGCCTTTGGTCCCATGTCATTTTGATTTATCAATCTCAAGTTATGGTCTTTGACTTAAAGTGCCTTTTTGTTGACTTTTGAAAATGACCTATAATGTAGAAATTGATAACTTTTTGTGAGAGCATTTCTTGGACTTGGAATGTGAATATGAGTTGTAGGAAGTGTCATCCCCTTCAAAATGAGCATTGTATGGGATTTTTCTGATGAACCATGAAAAAGTTATGGCCTGGTCAAGTTACAGTTGACTTTTCAACTGTCCAAAAATAGCAACTTTTGACATCTTAATGATTTTTGAGCCATTCTTGTGGAATCATGATCAAGACTTGATCAAATGATGATTGTGGCTTCAAAATAAGATGTTGACCAAAAAAATTTACTTTTGACTGCCAAATGACCATTTTGCCCCTGCAGTTGACTGTGAAGCAAATGAAGCTTTTGACTGTGCATTTTGATGCTGTGAGCCTTGAAACTTGGCATGTAGATGCTTGACAATATATATGGGCACATGGGACTTGATTGAGCCCTTGAAAATCTCAACTTCCTTGCAAGAACCAAAACCCTAATTTTGACTGGCTTAGGAGGCAGTTGGACTGTGCAATCTTTAAGAAGTCTTGAACCATTTGAGGATGATTCTTGACAAACCTTGAAGAATATGGGAGGGCAAATTTTGGGGTACAACAGTAAGCAATCAAACTTAATTGATTCTTAGAGCTCTTGAATCTCAGTGGCATGATTCTGGGTCGAAGAAACGACTCCCAAATGGCCACATATTCGTCCTCTAAGTCCTCCTCATCAGCCGAAGGAAATGGTCTGGTAAACCATTTTGGGCCAACCTTTTGACTGGCGAAGGGAGCCATGGTCGAAACAAAATTTTTGCACTCTGCAAACATCATCACAAAGCTGGTGAAGGCCTTTTGAAATTGATGACCCTCGTCAGTCGGAGTCAACAAATCTAGCATGGTACCTTCGACCCTCCTGTTCAAAATTTTCGGGGCTTCTTCATTTATCTTATTCTTTTGAGGAAGAAAATATTCGAAGGTGGCGTTGAGCCAAAGTTGAAGAAGCCAAAAGGGGCCAGAAAGGAGCAAGCTTGCCCTGTCTCCAATGACTTTGAGTTGAGTCACACCATTGCTGATGGACTCATACAGATTGGCCAGAATCAATTCAGCCAAGCAGAGAGGGTAGCCGTGATGAAGTTGTGTTGCGAGCGTGAGCATCTTCTTAGTCACTTAGAGTGACTTGGTACAGAAGACGAATCGAGATAGCCACATAGCCAAGAAAGCTATATGTTCCACTTATGACACAGTGCTGTAGGATTTATCATGAAAATGGTTGATGAATGTGGTGTATGTGGGCTTTGTAGCTGAAAACCCAATGGCATCTTCAGATAAATCCTCTGGGTCGAAGTAGTCACCAGTTGGTCAAAGGCCGGTGATTGCTGCTATGTCGAAAAGAGTTGGGGTCACCATTCCACAAGGAAGGTGAAACGTGAAGTGGGCGTTGTCCCAGAAGTATAGCAAGGACACTAACATAAGAGGGAAGTAAGACAACCTTGTCTTCGACAGCATCACCAAGTCATAAATCCCCATTTCCTTCCAAACCAGGGTTTGTACCTTCTCCATCTTATTCAGCCAGTCTGAATATTCTGAAGAGAGACTAGGGCACAATCGAAAGATCATGTTCCCTTTGATCATGAGCTGAAGGTTAATATCCTCCTTTGTTTGAGCATGTTGCTGGTTAGCTAGAGTCGCATCCTCAGGATCGTTCCTGGGTTTCTTCGCACAACCTATGGGCCTGAGCCTAGGGTGAGTGGGGAAGAAAGCACGATTTTTCGTGGGATCCTCGACGCATGCAGATAAAGGGATATACATGGCATATATATTCTCAGAATACCTAACAGGGATGAGGAGCTGGGAATTGTACGCCTCACGCCTTTCTTTAGTCATGGGTTCAGATACGAACCTTGGCCCCTCAGTCGAAGCAGGAGAAGAGCTTGTGGGGAAGATCTCTGGTTGATGTTGTACGTCAGCAACATTTTTAGGTTTGGGGTTGTTTGGAGTGTTAGAGAGGAAATCCATTGTTATGAGATAGTAAGGAACGAAGATGACGGTGTAAGGTGTTTTTATGCAGAGGAGATTAAAAATGCTAAGTATTGTGAAAGTTCCAAAAGAGAGGGCTCAAGACTATTTATAGTGTCCAGAGGGAAGTGTATCTCGTCAAGGCCATTTAATGCTATGGACGTAGTGGGGCACGTGGCAAGCAGCAAAGAATTTATCGTGCAGGTGATGGGGAATGTTTTACATGCTTTCCTAGGTTCTAGGAGTAATGGGCATAATGACAGCATGGTAACGGCTGATTGAAAAGACATCTTGGGAAAAGAGTAATGATGGTTCTGAGTGGGGCAGCTGTTGGAAGGCGAAAAGCGTACGTTAAGCCTTTTAGACAAAAGAAGCAGGTTTCGAATAGGAATGTTAAAGAATGACTATTTCTCTCAACGTCGAAACAAGCATTCTTGGGGGGCAATTTGTTGGCTCTTGAATTCGACACCTACTATATATTGGCCTCATAGACCAAAAATTGAGCAGATAAAGCCAAGCTGGAAAATGCTTCGACGAATGGAAAAACATAGGGAAAATATCTGAGTTACAAATTGGTCTTCGACCAGACATCACCATCAAGCCTTCGACGGGAAAGGTCCTGTGACCTTCGACTAGAAGGAGAAACCTTTGAGTCAGCACCAAAGATGAAGGATATTTGAATTTGAAGATTGGAGGGAAATGCAGTTCGCCAGCAGTTAAGGGAAAGCGGCGTGGCAGGAAGATAGAGGTCGAGGGACATGCAGAAGACACTTGTCTTCATCCTAGAGCAAAGCCACCCCTCGACAGTTACATAATTTTAGTATAAAAATAGGAAGTTTGTGTAGATTTTCTGTGTGTTCAACCTATTGTGCTAGTTACTCAATATTATTCAAGTACCCGCTGTGTGTGAAAGAATAACTGAGAATGTACGTTGGAAACACCATTTTTTATAAATAAAGTCTTTTTACATTGCTTTGATCTTCTCTTTCAAAGTTTACATTTCCTACATCTTTACCTGCACTTCTAGTTACTTTCTTACTTTCCAAAACTATAAACACCATATCCTTGGTCGAACATGCGTTCTTCCTAGATATTAATTTCCACATCAAACCAGCATAAAAGTTAGCATATGTTTTGGGATCAATCTGATCGATCCCGTGAGTAACCAAAAGGACTTTCCTTTTGGAGGATCAGCGGTTGTTTACCAAAAACCACGGTAAACAGAGCCTCGTGTCTCAAAAGATGTTTTGACATCTTCCTTTGCTAACGGCTAACTGCTAGCTGAGTTTTTGTTTTGATTGCTTTGCTTATGTTGCTGCTTTGATAATATGCTCTGATAATGTTTTAGCCAAAATTTTCCAAAGGGGGGAGTTTGTAAGTGTTTGTTGGCAGCAATTTTGGTAAAACAATGACTTAATAATGTTTTTCTAAATGTCTTAACATTTGGAGCAAAACTGCTTTGTATGATGTTAAAGCATATGTCTTGACATATGCCTCCTAAACTGATCTCAGCCCAACATCAGTTTAAGTTTTTTGTTTCCTGTTTTCCAACGCTCCATAACTCAAGATTTGTAACTCACAGGCAGTGAAAAATATGGAGGAATATTTTTCAAAATGCATGGATTTTATCTTGACCTGTTTTTCTGGAAATATTTAAAATAATTGAATATTTAGTTTTAAAGCTCAAGCCCACAGCTGGGCATATATAAGGAGTTGCTTCCTTATTGAAACCATTGCAACTTTTGAAGAAGAATACTTTCTTTCTGTTTTAAAAAGTATAAGTCATTTAATTGTCAAACACTCTAGTATTGATTGAATACTTGTGTTGTTATTTGAGTTGTTAATTGTGTATCATTCATAAGATTTTAAGCATTGAATGATTGAAGTGTTTTAAACTTATTATTTTTGTTAGTTTTTCACTGTAAGTGATTTAAGGGGTTTGAGGAGGGCCTCATACATAGATGAGTCTTAGGTAGAAGTTTAGCACGGGTAGTGATTAAATGATTATATCGTAAACTAGTTGTTTACTAAGGGTCTATGAATTTATACTATTTAGTGAACTTGTCCCTGAATTGGTAGCCCCTAGAGTAGGTGTTGTTGTACACTTACTTGGGTGAACAATCTCTTGTGTTTTTACTGCTTTTGATTTTATTGCACTTTACTTGCAAACAGATATTTGTGTCGTGACATCTCATTCTACATCATATATCTGATACCAGAGTTTCATGGTAGAAGCATTGTTTTGAAGCCCACTTAGCGCAGATATCACGCTTAGCGCGGTTTAGGGCGGTTTGATGTGTAAAATAAAGAAGTCGCGCTTAGCACGGTAGGCTCGCTTAGCGTGGTCCACTGGGATTTGTTTTATAACTTCATATTTAGTTCATTTTTAGGTTATGATTTTGGGGAAGTTTTTGCTCCCAACTCCATCAACCTCCAATTTTGTTAGGATTAGCTTAGATAACAACTATGAGCTTACATACAGATGATCCGGGGTGGATTGCTCTTTGATCGACACTGACAAATCTGTAGATTTGTGGTTCATTTCTGTAGTTGTTTAGTTATTGGCTTGCATTTTTGGTAAAACCCAAGTGTATGTGTGAATGTCATGACTGATGTCATAACATTCTAGTTTAGTTTGTACTGATTCATTAGGTACCTTTGCAGAAAAATATTGTCATTCAGGTACTGATGTTTATAAGTGTGTATCTGAGCATTTTGCAAAATGATCACATTTTCCTAAATCAGTAGACAGGTTTTTTCAGATGTCATAACAGATGTTAAGACATCCTGTTCTGAACTAACAGGTTTGCAGTTTGGGTAATTCTGAGTTTTTTCAGGAAAATGACTCAGTCTTTCCAGAACAGCATCCTGCGTTTTCTTTGGGTTAACCTAGCTCAACCCTAACCTGGTTGATAAAGTCCAGTGACCTAGTCTTAAGGTCAAATGGAATTAACCCTAGCTTTTTGTGGAAACCCTAACTGAAGATGCAGCTGCTATATATTCAACAGAGCTGCTGTTTTGCAAGGCATCCCCTTTTTGGTCAGAAGATCATTTGTAAACTGTATAGGTTTAATTATTGTACTTCAAGCAATTATCATTGTGATAAGTGACTTGGAATAGGTTTTTAATTGTAAGGGTTGTGTAGCACTCAAAGCTTTGAAGCAAGAGTGTTTGAATGTTTCTTGACTAAAGCTGTGAAGCAGAGTCAAGTTAGGTGTGTGTATCACTCAAAGCTGTGAAGCAAGAGTGGTTGTGTTGCTTGATTAAAAAGCTGTGAAGCTTAATCAAGTGTATGTTTTTGAAGAGTGTCTTCATCAATTCATTAGTCAAATTGTTTTATGTATCACTGTTGTGATTGAGGGGGAGTGAGTAGGAACTCAGGTTTAAGTTGTACTTAGATTGAAATTGCATTGGGTAGGTCTTAAGTGAAGGAGATAAACTGGTTGGTTTATTCCTGAATTAACATCTCTTATAGTGGATTTCCTCCCTGGCTTGGTAGCCCCCAGAGTAGGTGTTGTTGCACACTGAACTGGGTAAACAATTGACTGTGTTCTTTACTGTTTTTGTATTTACTGTCTTATAGAAGGTCAGATACGGTGTCATAACATTAAACGTGACATTGAGTATCTGCAGCCAGAATTTCAATTGGCATCAGAGCATGCACCCTGCCTGTATTACTGGGTGAGATCTAGGGATATCACTTTCTGGCACTATGGACAAAGAAGGAGTTTTTGGAAATAGACCACCCATTCTGGATGGAACTAATTATGACTACTGGAAACCTCGTATGATTGCCTTCTTAAAATCTCTGGACAAAAAGGCTTAGAGAGCTGCTGACAAAGGATGGATCCTGTTGTACCCCAAATTTTGACCTAAGACGTCATCTCCTATCTGCATCTTTACATTACATTTGTTTTGATCCATCGATTTTAAATTTCATGACTTTTTCGGGCCAAGAGCTATTTATGCTGAACATTGAATCATTTAATCGATTCGTGCAAAAATGATGTTTATTAATTATCTATTATCTAAAGCTTGAATAATTGAAATTCATTTTTTGATTATTATTTAGTTTAAAGATGTAGGGATAATAAAATGAACATCAGAGGAGAGGCGCATTAATTATGCGGACGTTTTATTTATTTACTCATTATTTTTAAATTTAAGTAACTAGAATTTATTCTTAGTTATTATATAATTTAAAGGTTATGAATAATATAAATAAGCATTTGAGGAAATTCATTGGTCAATAACGACTGTTTAATCGTTCGTCGTTCTAGGTTAAATAATTGAAATCCTATTTTAATTATTATAATTTAGTTGAGAATGATGGATTAAATAATCGAAGGTATTAGTTGGTCAATGATAATTATTATTTATCTGTTTATTATTTTGAATGTAGGTAATTGGAAATTTGTTTTCAATTATTATTCGTTTGGAGAAATAATAAACGATAAATAAATAAAGAAGAAGAATTAATGGACAAATAGTTTCTTTTATTCATTTTTTTGGTACAAGTTATTTTGAAAATATTGTATATATTGCAATAAATTACAATAATGAATTGCCAAAATTAAAATGAAATAAACTAGTCTATCTTAATTCTAAAGCTTCCAATCCAATGCGTGTCCGCTCATTTAATTTTACCTGCACAATTAAAAGAAAAGAATTAGAATTCAAATAAATAATTAAATGCAGAAAATAAATTTTAATGTTCATCATTAAATGTAATGGCCGGAATCAGTTATTATTTTTTTGCAAATCACGGGATTACTCCCGGTTCACAAAAAAAGAAAAGGATTTCAAAGCATTGCATAAATTATTTTCCAAAAAAACTGCATACTTAAGCTAATCACATCAGTTTTAATCCCAAATGTAATTTCAAAGCATACAGCATAAACAAATATGTAGTAACCATATGCAAGCATGCCCCTTTTAACGTGGCCTACACATCAGGAAACAAACAACATTTGATTTAAAAGCAAATATGCAGTTTGACTATTCTTGCAAGCAACAAAATTCCTTTTTCTTTCATCATTTTCCAGCCACTGCATTTTCAGAAAATAGACAGCTTATCACTCTTTTGTCAAAGCCATTCTGAGAGAGAAAAAGAGAGGGAGAAGTGTGGGATTTGCAGGCTTAGCTTAGGCAGAAAGAGGTATACAAAACAAACTAAGAAATATAGCCAGTAAGAATAATAGCACAGAAGAAGAATAAAGGCAAACTGAGGGGACAGTAGTGCAGAATGCTCAGGGAGATCCCAAGAGATTTGTTTTCAAAGTTCCTGGCCTGTAGCGCAAGAGAAGAGAGGAGAACTGTTATATTACAACAAAGAGAAAACAAAGGATCCCATCTTCAAAAACAGCATAAAGAGAAAACGAAATATACAAGTTAGCAAAACATAATCAAAAACCTGCATCAATCTCACACAAAACCAAAAAATCTCTACCAGCATCATAACCTGCTAATGCCTTAACATACTGTCAAGAAAACCATAAAACATAGCTCAATCCTCATACCAGTAAAAAAGCCATATCCCTACTGTAAAGGCCTAGTCACATAAACCTGATAAAACCTTTTACAAGTTCAAGCCTTACCATTTTCGTAAATCCAGCATATCCAAGCTTTCAAACCCCTTCCCTAGCCTCAGAAAGTTCATTCATCATAGGCGATAAACCCACCATAGGCAACAGCATTCAAGAAGAAGAGAGGGTTATCATCCAATTCTACATAGTATCCAAAGCAACATTTCAAGGCAAATCGATGAGGCCCTCAGTGTACACATCACTGGGCAACAAGGCAAGCATCTCAAAGTATCCTAGGCAATAATATTCAAGAAGAAGAAGAAAGAGCCAAAGTGCAGTTCAACAGGTTCCAACAATAGCAAACACAGTAACATTCAAGCAAAAGGAAGGAAATCGCGAATACCGTTCACCACCGTGTGCGCCTGCTGTCTCCCTGCTGTCCGGCCTCCATCACCCCAAGCTCCTCCTCCTTCTCCACCTAGGTAACGCTTTCTTCCATTCTTATTCCTTAAAACGCCATTCAAATCGACATGGACAGTAAAAATGGAAAACTAGTCAGAATCAACCAAGAAACCTTAAAGTCAACCAAGAATTGTAAAAATCAACAACGAAACTGTAAAGTTTATACGCGAATTAAATCAAACATTAACGAAAGCGTTTTGTCATTACCGTCTCCGCTTAAAGCCGCCGCGTCAACAATGGAGGGAAGAGAAACTTGGTGTGGGTGGCCGGAACAAGGAAGCATCGACATTGGAGGCAAAGAAAACGAAGAAGCTGCGCGAGAGAGATGAAGATCG
Organism: Vicia faba; assembly: GCA_948472305.1. NCBI lineage: Eukaryota > Viridiplantae > Streptophyta > Magnoliopsida > Fabales > Fabaceae > Vicia > Vicia faba. The sequence goes on from OX451735.1 coordinate 223,378,862, forward strand.
TGAAGAGAGGCGCCGTTCTGCCTTAAGCCAACCCTAAATCCCTTTGTAATAACAAACACAACCCTAATCAACATTTAATCCCTTGGACCCTTAAGCCCACGAATTTGTACACCCCCCCTGTCTTCTTCACGCTTGGGCTTTTATCCCAACCATCCAGCCCATTTCTAATTACTGCTCCCACCCCTTTTTTCTTTATACACTCTTTAGTTAATTCATTTCATTTCTTAACCTATTTAACTTAGATTAACTAGTTTTAGGAATACCCATATGGTTTTAAATAGACAATTTTAATATATTTTATCCAATATCATTTAGTTTAAATTTAAGTTTTAAATAACCTTAACCTTCCTTATTTCTAATTCATTTTAAATTCATGGTTTGATTTAATTCAAAGAAAATATTTAATATCTCTAAAAAACATGTAAAAATGAGAAAACTAAAAGACATTTTACTTTATTCCCCTCATTTTGATTAAATACCAATATAATAAAAACATAAAAAAATAGAAACATATAAAACCTTAAAAAATATTTCTATTAATTCTCATTACCTTTTATCATTAAAAATGCGTAAAAAAGTGAAATCAATTAAACTTTTTCTTTTCGCCTATTAAACAAAAATCATATAAAATGCATGTTCATATTTAATTGTTGTGTATCATTTTCTGTCAATTATTCCATTGCACTTGTTTATTCTATTTGCACCAATCCAAAGGGAATAGTCTAATTTTTTGTTGACATCATGTCCTCAAAAAACGATCGAGCGAGTACCCTCATTTCATTGAAACTTAGGATAATCTTTCCAAATATCCGATTTCTCCAAAACTCACACCTTTTAAGCCAAAACTTCGACATTAGGTCGTCGTATTTCCAAAACCCGTCCGTATCCCTTTTTCAGCCAAAACTATTTATTTTCAATCAAGCGATCAATTTTAAATAAAACAGATATTTCAAAAGGTTCCTATAGAGTACTATAGATGCATTGGGTGCTAATACCTTCCCATTGTATAACCAACCCCCGAACCATAAGATCTCTTTTCAAAACGCTTTGTATTTGTATCTTATTTACATTGCATATTTAGGGTTTTATTTCGCTCTTTTCCCTTTTCCTTTGGAAACAATAAAGCGCGGTGGCGACTCTTGCTTTTGTGAGACGAATTAATCAATAATTCGATCTCCGATTTACCCCGCTACATTTTTATCGCTACAGAATTGGCGACTCTGCTGGGGAAGGATTGACCTCTTGCTGGTCCATCCCTAAGTGGGTTAAGCCTAATTTGTCTTATCTGTTTTATTATTATTTGATATGTTTGATTATGTGTTTAAATTGGGGTGTTTGGGTTTTTTGAAGGACAAATCCTATACCCGGATTAAGTAACACTTAAGGAATAGGACGGGCGGTATAGTCATGTTAACTTTGAGGGAGTAATCCCGAAGAAGGAGGCATGAGATCCCCCACTCAATGGAAGGCCCTCTTGGACTTAATATTTGTTTACCGAGTAATCGGGAAGACATTATTATTTTCGACCTAGGAGCCCGAGAAGTTGAGGACCGTAGAACCCTGACTCATCTTGGCCTTTTTAGGTGTAGCGCGGAGACTATCACGGAGTAATTCGGAAGTAGTTGTTACGCGATGCTACGCTCGGACGAGTTTCTCTTGAGAATATTGCTAATTATTGAGTAATCAAGACGTTGGTAATATCCGAAAGAGGGATGCAGACTCTGGGAACTCTTAGAACCTTGTCTTACAGGTGTGATCGAAACATTAGTACATACCTTTGGGTGGGCTTTACCCTCGACTCCATGCTGAACTTTGAACCTTTAAACCCCATGTTTGCAAACTTGTGTGTGACTGTCGCATTATCATTCATTCATGCATTCATCAACATCTTTGTAAAAACTCGTTTTTCAAGGAACTTTGGAATGATTTTTGCAAACGTCTCAGGGTATTATGGAACTTGGAAGGAGAAATACTCGAAGCTTTAGCTTCAAGGAGCCCGAGATTGAAGAATTGAAGAGTTTGATTCCGAAGATAGAGAGTCCGACAGATTTTCAGAAGAAATATGGGTCCATCGTACCGCTCATGAAGCGCAAGATGAAGAAAGGCATCCTCAACACTTTGGTTCAGTTCTATGATCCCTTGTATCGATGTTTCACCTTCCCGGATTATCAGTTGATGCCTACTTTAGAGGAGTACTCTTATATCCTTGGTTTGCCGATCGTCGACCGTGTTCCTTTTTCTGGATTAGAAGAGGAGCCTAAATCTCATGAGATAGCAGTCATCACCCATCTGAAGAAGTCAGAGATAGAAGAGAATATGACTACGAAAGGAGGAATCCGGGGTTTGCCGGCTCAGTTTCTGTTGAAGAAAGCTCGTCATTTTGCTGATACAAAGGACGCCGTTGCCTTCGAGGAAGTGTTTGCTTTACTCGCGTATGGTCTTTTCTTATTCCCTAACATTGATAAATTTGTGGATGTCAATGCCATCAGAGTTTTCCTGATTGGAAATCCGGTCCCTACGCTGCTAGGGGACACGTATTACTCTATCCATCTTCGAAACTCTCGTCAAGGAGGAATGATTATTTGTTGCGCACCGTTGCTGTATCAGTGGTACGTCTCGCATTTACCTGGGTCCGATGCTTTCTGGGATCTCGAGAAAGAACCGCGTTGGGCGCCAAAGATTATGGCTCTCACTCATTTCGACATTGACTGGTACAATCGAGCTTACCATGACGTAGAGATCATTGACAGCTGTGGTGCTTTTCCCAATGTACCTCTTCTTGGTACGAGGGGTGGAATCAACTACAACCCTGTTCTAGCGCGCCGTCAGTTCGGGTACCCAATGAGAGATAAGCCGAACAGTATCCATGTGAGTGGTTTCTTTCTTCAGGAAGGACAAGATCATCAGACTGCTAAGAGAGAGATTGAAGGAGCTTGGCGCCATATCCACAAGAAAGGGAGAGATATGCTGGGACATAGAGGTGCCGTCTCTTTGGAACCTTACCTACAGTGGGTCCGTGCTAGGGCTTGTGCTCTCAAGATGCCATATAAACTTGAGAAACCTTTGTTCCCTGCCATCGCACCATCATCAGTTGCTATCCCAATCGCAGATGTAGGAGAATATCAGGGGAACCTGGCTAGGATGAAGTCCGAGAGGGATGCTTGGAAGGAAAAGTACCATATGTCCGAATACGAGAATCGAGTCCTGACTCGACAGCTGAAAGAAAAGAAGGAGTTGTTGCTTATTCAAGATGGCCGGTTCGTTGACCACGATGAGAAGCTTCGCCAGAAGGATGCCTTGTTGAAGAAATACGCGAGTGAAAGGAAAAGAAAAAGGGAATGTTCAGTAAACGTGGCTCTCGTTCCTAATCCACAAGAAGAAATCATCGATCGACTGATAGCGGAAAAGAAAGATTTGGAAGACTTTTATGAAGAAAAGATCAAGAAGCTCCGACTACAGCTGGTGTTTGGTCCGTCATCTGAGGATTCTGAGTGAGCTTTAGCTTTAGTTTATTTTATTGATGTCATTTTGTAAAACTATGTAAAAGGGCTTCATGCTCCGAAGTTGTAATTTATTGTTTTCTTAAGGGCTTCATGCTCCGAAGTTGTAATTTATTGTTTTCTTAAGGGCTTCATGCTCCGAAGTTGTAACTTATGGTCTTATTTCGGGCTTCATGCTCCAAGTTGTGATTTACTGCTTCATGTTTTAAAATGTAATTTATCACTTTATCATGGTTTTCAGGTTGCAAGTTGTAATTTATTGCTTTCATTAGTGGACTTGTTATTCCAAGGTTGTAATTTACTATTCCAAATTGTAAGTTGTAATTTATCGCTTTCGATTAACGGATTGAGTTTTTGGTTGTTCCAAATTCCTTTACCATTGATGTATGCAAAGTTACTAAAAGTTCCTTGAAAAACTTTTAAAAATGAGTCATCATTTGCATCACCATCATGCATCATTTCACATTCCACATCACATGTTTTCTAGAGTCTCATTCTTGTTCTTTTTCCACCGAAGGTTGCCAAGCTGTCTCACCAACACGACACTCGGGCCAGTCGTCAGAAAAGAATGGAAGATTTGGAACAGGAAAATCAAGAGCTTCGTGGGGAAGTTGCTACGCTTCGTGCCGAGATGGAAAAGTTAACAGCGTTGGTGGAAAGTTTGGTGGCTGTTCAGAATCAGCCATCGACTACGGCTGCCGAGATTCAGACTTCAACTCCAGTGGTTTCCGAGATTGTTATCGCTCCTGCCTCCGCAACTCAAATCAACTCTCCGATCCAACATCAGATGCCGAAAGGTTTTCCATGGGGAATGCCTTACAGCTTTATGCCAGAAGGGTGTCAGCCTATCGTCCAACCTATATTTCAGTCTGCATTGTCTCTTCCTCAACCAGAGACGACTGCACTGCCGCCAGTAATTCCGTCGGTAACACCTTTTCCGCAACCGATCATGACGACCGTTGCTCCTGTGGTCCACTCAGTGCCATACTTGAACGAACCAGTTTATCCTGCCGAACCTGCTGAAAGTATGGGCCTTTTTGATAGAATGGAGGAATTTCAGGATCAGTTCCAGGAAATGCAGAAAGAGCTTAGAGCCTTGAAGGGGAAGGATCTGTTTGGGAAGAGCACACATGATCTTTGTTTGGTTCCGAATGTCAAGATTCCGGCGAAGTTCAAAACACCAGACTTTGAAAGATACAAGGGGGATTCGTGTCCTAGAAGCCATTTGACAATGTACGTGAGGAAGATGTCCACGTATTCTGATAACCATGATTTATTGATTCATTATTTTCAAGATAGTTTGACGGGTGCTGCCTTGAAGTGGTATATGGGATTGGACAGCATTCGAATCCGCAATTTTAACGATCTCAGTGAAGCCTTTGTCCATCAGTACAAGTATAATGTTGACATGGCGCCGGACAGGGATCAACTCCGGGCAATGTCGCAAAGAGACCGAGAATCTTTTAAGGAGTACGCCCAGAGGTGGCGTGAAATTGCTGCTCAGATCCATCCACCTCTGGAGGAGAAAGAGATGACTAAGATATTTTTGAAGACCTTGGGATCCTTTTACTATGAGAGGATGATAGCCAGCGCGCCCAGTGACTTTACCGAGATGGTGAGCATGGGTATGCGATTAGAGGAAGGAATTCGTGAAGGACGTTTGATTAAAGAAGGGGGTACGTCCGGCAGTGTGAAGAAGTTCGGAGGTGTTTTCCCGAAGAGGAAAGAACAGGATGTTAGTGCTTTGCTTCCAGGTAGGCCTAGGAGAGGCTACTCTCACGTCGCGGCAGTCACTCCGGCTGTCCGCCCAGCTTTGGTAGCCCCATCTCATCAGATTCCGCCACCTCAACAACGACCTTTTCAACAGCAGCCTCGACAACAGGCCTATCCGCTCAACAATCAGAACCGTTCGCCCAGGAAACCGCAGTTTGATGCCATTCCTATGACGTACACTGAATTGTTTCCCGCTCTCATTAGAAAGAATCTCATCACAACAAAACCACCTCCTGTCGCACCGAACAGTGCTTCCCCGTGGTACAAGGCGGATCAATTCTGTGAATATCATCAAGGGTCGCCGGGGCACAACCTTGAGAATTGCTTTGCGTTGAAGGCGGATGTGCAGAGATTAATTAAGCATGGCATCTTGTCTTTTAAGGATGTGAATCCAAATGTCAGAGATAACCCTTTGCCCCGACATGGGGCAGCTTCTGTGAATATGGTGGAGGGTTGCCCGGGGAAGTTCCGAGTTTTCCAAGTCGAGCACATCAGAGAATCATTGATCAGGTTACACCAAAGTTTGAGAAGACTTGCCTTTGTTAGGCACCAACATGACTATGACGTTTGCCAGTTTTGTTCAAGAGAAGAGGATTGTCCTATTGTGAAGGAGGACATTCAGAAGTTGCTAGATCAGAGAATTATTACTATTACCTATGACCGAAATCCCGAAGATGAAGTGAATGTTATCACCCCACAGTTTAATTTGCCAGAATCAGTAGAGATTGCTTACAACAGCCAGACTGCGTCTGCTGATCCTTTGATTATTTACCCACCTGGCCCTGTGCCTTATAGCTCAGACCAAGCCGTGCCGTACAAGTATAACGCCACCATGATCGAGAACGGGGTAGAAGTCCCCATACCAACTAGACCGTCTTTCGTTAATATTGCCGATGTAAGTAGAGTGACAAGAAGTGGGTGTGTTTTTGCCGCGGTACCGACAAGAAGACCAGAAGTTCAAGTAAGGAGGCCCATGCCGGCGGAGATTCCTGTAAGAAATGAACCAAGGGTTGAGATGGGTCGATCCAGTGGACCTATCCCTCACCCTGAAGAAGATGAAATCTTAAAGCTTATCAAAAGAAGCGAGTATAAAATTGTGGACCAGCTTCTGCAAACACCTTCCAAGATTTCCTTGCTTGCCTTATTGAGAGATTCTGGGGCACACAGAGAAGCCTTGATGAAAGTGTTGGACCAGGCGTTCGTAGACCATGATGTGACAGTTGATCAGTTTGACGGGATTGTGGGGAATATTACCTCGTGCAACAACTTGGGTTTCAGTGATGAAGAACTCCCGGAGGAGGGGAGAAACCATAATATGGCTCTGCACATTTCAGTAAGTTGTGGGAACGATACCTTATCAAGCGTGTTAGTGGATACCGGCTCGTCATTGAATGTGATGCCCAAGACCACGTTGTCTCGACTTTCATATCCAGGTGCTCCTATGAGGCCTAGCGGAGTAATTGTTAAAGCCTTTGACGGTTCCAGGAAGACGGTTATCGGTGAAGTGGATCTTCCCATAGTGATTGGTCCCCATACTTTTCAAATCACTTTCCAAGTGATGGACATACGTGCTGCTTATAGTTGCTTATTGGGCCGTCCCTGGATCCATGATGCCGGGGCAGTCACCTCCACGCTCCATCAGAGATTAAAGTTTGTGAGACATGGGAAGTTAGTGATGATTGGGGGAGAGCAGGCCATGGTGGTAAGTCATTTGTCATCATTTTCTTTTATTGATGCTGACGAGGACGTCGGGACCCAGTTTCAGGGCCTATCTGTTGCTAAGGATACCGTGAAGAAGCAGGGGGCATCCATCTCTTCTTTTGAGGATGCACGGCGAGTAGTGGAGAGTGGTTCGGCCGAAGGATGGGGCCAGGTGTTGACGTTACCCGAGAACAAGTCTGGGGAAGGTTTGGGTTTTCATCCAATAGCTGCAAGGGTCAAGAAAGAAGTGGTTGTTCGTCCAATTCAAGAGGTCTTTCGGAGTGCAGGGTTTGTACATCCTGAGGTTGATGCTGTCATAGATGATGATTCCGAGGAGGATTTGCCCGTGTTTGTGACGCCTGGATTGGCTTGCCAAAACTGGATAGCTGTTGATATTCCTGTGGTTATGCACGTTTCCGAGTAATGTTTTGTTCATTTTTCTTTAAAAAAAATCGCTCTGCCCAAGGCGAAACGTATTTTGTGTCGGGCTATGAAAAATAACTCCTTTTGCTCTGCCCAAGGCAAAAGAGAAATGTCTGGGCTTGTTGTTTCAAGTATTTCCTCTTTAATGAATAAAAATGTTATTTTGTCCACTGCTGTTTTATTTTTCATTTTTTGGGAAATAATAATGAAAATTGATTAAGAGCATTTTGTTTTATTTGCACAAATCGATTTCTAAAATAAAGCATAATCATGTGTGCAGATTACTTCATGACTTAACCATCGAAAACAATGATCCTATGCCCTCTCCCAATTTTGAATTCCCTGTGTTCAGAGCCGAAGGAGAGGATGATGAAGAGGTTCCTGTTGAGATTTCCCGTTTGATCGAGCAAGATGAGAAGGTCATTCAACCATTTGAAGAACCTGTAGAGTTGGTCAATTTGGGTGATGAAGAAGATAGAAAGGAAGTCAAAGTCGGAGCATTGCTTATCCCGGAAGTTAAGGAGAAGATGTTGGAGCTTCTCAGAGAATATGTTGATGTGTTTGCGTGGTCTTACCAAGATATGCCAGGGTTGGACAACGACATTGTGGAGCATCGTTTACCGTTGAGACCTGAGTGTCCACCGATCAAACAGAAGTTGAGAAGGACTCGTCCTGACATGGCCGACAAGATTAAAGAAGAAGTTCAGAAGCAGATCAACGCAGGTTTTCTTGTGACGTCGGTCTATCCTCAGTGGTTAGCCAACATCGTGCCTGTTGCTAAGAAGGATGGTAAGGTTCGGATGTGTGTAGACTACAGAGATTTGAATAGAGCTAGTCCGAAGGATGATTTCCCATTACCTCATATTGATGTATTGGTCGACAGTACTGCCAAGTTCAAAGTCTTTTCTTTCATGGATGGTTTCTCTGGTTACAACCAAATCAAGATGGCGCCGGAAGATATGGAAAAGACCGCTTTCATTACACCGTGGGGAACTTTCTGTTATCGAGTTATGCCGTTTGGTTTAAGGAATGCTGGTGCAACGTACCAAAGGGCCATGACTGCTTTGTTTCATGACATGATGCATAAGGAGATCGAAGTGTATGTGGATGATATGATTGCCAAATCACAGACTGAAGAAGATCACCTAGAGCATTTGTTAAAGCTATTCCAGCGTCTGAGAAAGTACAAACTCCGTCTGAATCCCAATAAGTGCACTTTTGGCGTTCGTTCAGGAAGACTTTTAGGTTTCATTGTCAGTCAGAAAGGTATTGAAGTAGATCCCGATAAAGTCAAAGCTATTCGGGAAATGCCCGCACCCAAGACGGAAAAACAAGTAAGAGGATTCCTTGGGAGACTGAACTACATTTCTAGGTTCATATCTCACATGACTGCTACTTGTGGGCCGATTTTCAAGCTTCTCCGCAAGAACCAAGGATGTGTGTGGACAGAGGATTGTCAGAAAGCTTTCGATAGTATCAAAGAATATTTGCTCGAGCCTCCCATTTTGATTCCTCCGGTGGAAGGAAGGCCCTTGATTATGTATTTGACCATATTAGAGGATTCCATGGGATGTGTGCTTGGTCAGCAGGACGAGACTGGAAGAAAGGAGCACGCTGTATACTATCTGAGTAAGAAATTCACAGACTGTGAGTCTCGTTATTCATTGCTTGAGAAAACCTGTTGTGCTTTAGCCTGGGCTGCTCGCCGTCTGCGCCAGTATATGATTAATCACACTACTTGGTTGATCTCCAAAATGGACCCAATCAAGTATATCTTTGAGAAGCCCGCCTTATCTGGAAGGATAGCCCGTTGGCAGATGTTGTTATCTGAATATGACATTGAGTATCACACTCAGAAAGCGATCAAAGGGAGTATTTTGGCCGATCATTTGGCTCACCAACCAATTGAAGACTATCAGTCCATCAAGTTTGACTTCCCCGATGAAGATGTTATGTACTTGAAAGCTAAAGACTGTGAAGAGCCGTTACCTGAAGAGGGACCTGATCCTGAATCCCGATGGGGTTTGATATTTGACGGAGCTGTGAATTCCTATGGAAATGGAATTGGGGCAATCATCGTTACTCCCCGAGGTACTCATATCCCGTTCACGGCAAGACTGAAGTTTGACTGTACGAACAACATGGCGGAGTATGAAGCGTGTATTATGGGTCTCGAAGAAGCAGTGGACTTGAGGATTAAGATTCTGGATATTTATGGAGATTCGGCACTAGTGATTAATCAAATCAAAGGAGAATGGGAAACTCGACATCCTGGTTTGATCCCGTACAGAGACTATGCTAGAAGGTTGTTAACCTTCTTCAACAAGGTGGAATTGCATCATATCCCTAGGGATGAGAATCAAATGGCGGATGCTTTGGCTACTTTGTCTTCAATGTTTCAAGTGAATGATTGGAACGACGTGCCTACAATCCGAGTTATGCGCCTCGACCGACCTGCTCATGTGTTCGCAGTAGAAGAGGTCACCGACGACAAACCTTGGTTCTATGACATCAAACGTGTTCTTCAAACTCAAGAGTACCCGCCAGGGGCATCCAATAAGGATAAGAAGACGTTGAGAAGATTAGCAAGCAGTTTCTTTCTCAATGAAGAAGTGTTGTATAAGAGGAATTACGACATGGTCTTGCTCAGATGTGTAGACAGACGTGAAGCAGACATGCTGATGCAAGAGGTGCACGAAGGATCCTTTGGCACTCATGCCAATGGACATGCAATGGCTAGAAAGATGTTGAGAGCTGGTTACTACTGGATGACCATGGAATCTGATTGCTGCAAGTATGTGAAGAAGTGTCATAAATGCCAGATTTATGCGGACAGGATGCACGTACCGCCGACCCTCCTCAATGTTATATCTTCACCTTGGCCTTTCTCCATGTGGGGCATTGATATGATTGGGATGATTGAACCCAAAGCTTCAAATGGTCATCGTTTCATCTTGGTAGCGATTGATTATTTTACTAAGTGGGTGGAAGCCGCATCTTATGCTAATGTAACCAGACAGGTGGTAGTCAGATTTATCAAGAATCAGATTATTTGTCGGTATGGTATCCCGAGTAAGATCATCACTGACAATGGGTCGAATTTGAATAACAAGATGATGAAGGAGCTTTGTGAAGAGTTCAAAATCGAGCATCATAATTCCTCTCCTTACAGGCCGAAGATGAATGGGGCTGTTGAAGCTGCTAACAAGAATATCAAGAAGATCGTCCAGAAGATGGTGGTAACTTATAAGGACTGGCATGAAATGCTTCCGTTTGCTTTACACGGGTATCGTACTTCGGTTCGAACTTCAACAGGCGTGACTCCTTTCTCCCTAGTTTATGGTATGGAAGCAGTACTCCCCGTGGAGGTTGAGATTCCGTCTCTGAGAGTGTTGATGGAAGCCAAGCTTTCCGAGGCCGAATGGTGTCAAAGTAGATACGATCAGTTGAATTTAATCGAAGAAAAGAGATTAACAGCTTTGTGTCACGGTCAGTTGTATCAGCAAAGAATGAAGAAGGCTTTTGATAAGAAGGTTCGGCCGCGCGAGTTCAGAGAAGGTGACCTCGTGCTCAAGAAGATATTATCTTTCCAACCCGATTCTAGGGGCAAATGGGCTCCTAACTATGAAGGACCGTTTGTTGTTAAGAAGGTTTTCTCCGGAGGTGCCATGATTCTCGCCAATATGGATGGCGAAGACCTCCCGCGTCCCTTGAACGCCGATGCAGTCAAGAAGTATTTCGCTTAGGCAAATTTCTGGTCAAATCAGTCTTGGCATCTGAGCATATTCTGGAATTCAAAGTTGTTAGGGAGAATAGTGATCATTGTCTTTGTATGACCTTTTACTTCACATACTATTTCCCCAAACTTTTGTAAACCATTGGAGTCGCATTGTTAGCGAACTACCATCTTATTAATGAAAGTTGAGCATTTACCTTTTGTGGGCAAAATTTTAATATTTTATGGAAATACTTGAAACAAATTTACTTAAAATATTCTTATTTCTAAAATGTGTCGTGAATAACGAAAGGAATATTAACAGTCGTTCCGAAAATGGTCAAGCCATGAAATGCAAAACAGTACAGTAATTTATATTTGCATGATGAATTTGTTTTCTTTCAAAATCGTCATTAAGTGTTGGCTGTGTACATGCTTGGTTATGGTGGTGCTAAACTTGGTGATTCCCCAGTTGTTCCAGTTAAGTGTGGTTTTAGCTACCTTTGTTTGGGAGATTTTGAAGTGCGGTACACTTCGTCTTATGCCAGTGGTTTATTGGTGCTAGAAGATTGGATTTGATTGTTCGTCTCTTCAGAAGACTTGGGCCTTGTAGCGTGACATCTTCCGACGTTGCTTTGTATTCCGTTTATCTTCCATATTTTCAAGAGTGGCCGAGCATTTACGTTGCTATGACACCTTATTATCTCCAAGATATCCCATCTGTCTGTTTTGTCAGCATATACATGACATTCATTTATTCATCCACACTCGCATCATGCACGCACAGTTGTATTTGTTAATGTCATTAAATTCGTACATCTTAGTTGTGTCTTTTCAATTAGCGTATTTGATCTTCCCAAATAGGGTGTCAACTTAAGCATAAAGTGCGCCTCCTTTCTAATTCCCCAGCTGAGCTAATCCTCGTGGATGATTTTTGATTCAGCTTACCTTGTCCATTTCTCGATAGGATAATTTCCCCAATCGATTTACTTTCTCATTGGGAGGAGTCTTGTTTGACTGTTTTCTCTCTGGTTATTCCTGGATGAAGTTGTTGCCTCTTGCATAGGCTACCTCAGTGTTTTTCCCCAGTGAAATTGCGACCTAGACGGTTGGTGCATTTATTTTGCACGTTTAAATATGTGATCTCCTCGGGAAGGATTGATTCGGGGTTCTCTTTGATGAAGATTTTATTCTCTGCCAATATCATCGCAGTTTCCCTCTGAATTATGTTGGAAAACAACAAGCGGTAGCTCTTCACGAGCAACTTGTACGTTACTATCTTCGACAAGCGCCGAGCAGTAGTTCTTCATGAGCTACTAGTGCGTTATTTTATCTTTCGGAAAGCGCCAAGCAGCAGTTCTTCACGAGCTACTAGTGCATCATTTTATTCCGTTGGAAAGCACCGAGCAGCAGTTCTTCATGAGCTACTAGTGCGTCAGTTATGACTTTGTGAAAGCGCCGAGCAGCAGTTCTTCATGAGCTACTAGTGCGTCACCGTCATTTTACCCTTTTTGGGAAGCGCCGAGCAGCAGTTCTTCATGAACTACTAGTGCGTCATTTACTCTTTTTGAAAGCGACAAGCAGCAAACTCTTCATGAGTTACCAGTACGTTATTTTCTTTGGACGACAGCAAGCGGCAGCTTCTTTATTTGAGCAACTTGTTCGTTATCGTTATTTTCTTTGGACGACAGCAAGTGGCAGCTTCTTTATTTGAGCAACTTGTTCGTTATCGTTATTTTCTTTGGACGACAGCAAGTGGTAGCTTCTTTATTTGAGCAACTTGTTCGTTATCGGTATTTTCTTTGGACGACAGCAAGCGGCGGCTTCTTTATTTGAGCAACTTGTTCGTTATCGGTATTTTCTTTGGACGACAGCAAGCGGCGGCTTCTTTATTTGAGCAACTTGTTTGTTATCGGTATTTTCTTTGGACGCCAACAGCTGGCAATTTTCTTTATTTGAACAACCTTCGTATCTACAGTCTTATCACCTCAGCATTAATGAGTATACCTCTGAAATCTCGCAGAGAAGTCTGGTACGAATCTACACCTCCAGAAGTCGGTAACCAGTTATCAGCAATTCGATACTCCCTGTCTACCGTCGACCTTGAGTTGCGAATTCACTGTGTTGATCAATGATTTGTTACGGCTTATGCAAGATGCTCTCTTTGTTAGGGTTAGACGTCGTATTCCCTCAATTTTATTCGCTGTCAGGAGTCTGTCGTTTGAAGTCGATAGCTCGTTCTCCCAGTAGCGTATAATTCATGTCTTTGTGTTTTGTTGACGTTCGATTCCCTCAACATTGTCTCGTTTCACAGTATCTTTCTCTGTGAGTTAGATCGTTGCATTCATACCAGACGTGACGACGGCATCTTAGGACAAAATTTGCGTAGTTATGTATTTAAGTACCTTCAATCTCGTCGACACGAAGATTTTAATCTTCATATCTCCGGATAGAAGAAACTTAAATAGGGGCAGCTGTTGTACCCCAAATTTTGACCTAAGACGTCATCTCCTATCTGCATCTTTACATTACATTTGTTTTGATCCATCGATTTTAAATTTCATGACTTTTTCGGGCCAAGAGCTATTTATGCTGAACATTGAATCATTTAATCGATTCGTGCAAAAATGATGTTTATTAATTATCTATTATCTAAAGCTTGAATAATTGAAATTCATTTTTTGATTATTATTTAGTTTAAAGATGTAGGGATAATAAAATGAACATCAGAGGAGAGGCGCATTAATTATGCGGACGTTTTATTTATTTACTCATTATTTTTAAATTTAAGTAACTAGAATTTATTCTTAGTTATTATATAATTTAAAGGTTATGAATAATATAAATAAGCATTTGAGGAAATTCATTGGTCAATAACGACTGTTTAATCGTTCGTCGTTCTAGGTTAAATAATTGAAATCCTATTTTAATTATTATAATTTAGTTGAGAATGATGGATTAAATAATCGAAGGTATTAGTTGGTCAATGATAATTATTATTTATCTGTTTATTATTTTGAATGTAGGTAATTGGAAATTTGTTTTCAATTATTATTCGTTTGGAGAAATAATAAACGATAAATAAATAAAGAAGAAGAATTAATGGACAAATAGTTTCTTTTATTCATTTTTTTGGTACAAGTTATTTTGAAAATATTGTATATATTGCAATAAATTACAATAATGAATTGCCAAAATTAAAATGAAATAAACTAGTCTATCTTAATTCTAAAGCTTCCAATCCAATGCGTGTCCGCTCATTTAATTTTACCTGCACAATTAAAAGAAAAGAATTAGAATTCAAATAAATAATTAAATGCAGAAAATAAATTTTAATGTTCATCATTAAATGTAATGGCCGGAATCAGTTATTATTTTTTTGCAAATCACGGGATTACTCCCGGTTCACAAAAAAAGAAAAGGATTTCAAAGCATTGCATAAATTATTTTCCAAAAAAACTGCATACTTAAGCTAATCACATCAGTTTTAATCCCAAATGTAATTTCAAAGCATACAGCATAAACAAATATGTAGTAACCATATGCAAGCATGCCCCTTTTAACGTGGCCTACACATCAGGAAACAAACAACATTTGATTTAAAAGCAAATATGCAGTTTGACTATTCTTGCAAGCAACAAAATTCCTTTTTCTTTCATCATTTTCCAGCCACTGCATTTTCAGAAAATAGACAGCTTATCACTCTTTTGTCAAAGCCATTCTGAGAGAGAAAAAGAGAGGGAGAAGTGTGGGATTTACAGGCTTAGCTTAGGCAGAAAGAGGTATACAAAACAAACTAAGAAATATAGCCAGTAAGAATAATAGCACAGAAGAAGAATAAAGGCAAACTGAGGGGACAGTAGTGCAGAATGCTCAGGGAGATCCCAAGAGATTTGTTTTCAAAGTTCCTGGCCTGTAGCGCAAGAGAAGAGAGGAGAACTGTTATATTACAACAAAGAGAAAACAAAGGATCCCATCTTCAAAAACAGCATAAAGAGAAAACGAAATATACAAGTTAGCAAAACATAATCAAAAACCTGCATCAATCTCACACAAAACCAAAAAATCTCTACCAGCATCATAACCTGCTAATGCCTTAACATACTGTCAAGAAAACCATAAAACATAGCTCAATCCTCATACCAGTAAAAAAGCCATATCCCTACTGTAAAGGCCTAGTCATATAAACCTGATAAAACCTTTTACAAGTTCAAGCCTTACCATTTTCGTAAATCCAGCATATCCAAGCTTTCAAACCCCTTCCCTAGCCTCAGAAAGTTCATTCATCATAGGCGATAAACCCACCATAGGCAACAACATTCAAGAAGAAGAGAGGGTTATCATCCAATTCTACATAGTATCCAAAGCAACATTTCAAGGCAAATCGATGAGGCCCTCAGTGTACACATCACTGGGCAACAAGGCAAGCATCTCAAAGTATCCTAGGCAATAATATTCAAGAAGAAGAAGAAAGAGCCAAAGTGCAGTTCAACAGGTTCCAACAATAGCAAACACAGTAACATTCAAGCAAAAGGAAGGAAATCGCGAATACCGTTCACCACCGTGTGCGCCTGCTGTCTCCCTGCTGTCCGGCCTCCATCACCCCAAGCTCCTCCTCCTTCTCCACCTAGGTAACGCTTTCTTCCATTCTTATTCCTTAAAACGCCATTCAAATCGACATGGACAGTAAAAATGGAAAACTAGTCAGAATCAACCAAGAAACCTTAAAGTCAACCAAGAATTGTAAAAATCAACAACGAAACTGTAAAGTTTATACGCGAATTAAATCAAACATTAACGAAAGCGTTTTGTCATTACCGTCTCCGCTTAAAGCCGCCGCGTCAACAATGGAGGGAAGAGAAACTTGGTGTGGGTGGCCGGAACAAGGAAGCATCGACATTGGAGGCAAAGAAAACGAAGAAGCTGCGCGAGAGAGATGAAGATCGTGAAGAGAGGCGCCGTTCTGCCTTAAGCCAACCCTAAATCCCTTTGTAATAACAAACACAACCCTAATCAACATTTAATCCCTTGGACCCTTAAGCCCACGAATTTGTACACCCCCCCTGTCTTCTTCACGCTTGGGCTTTTATCCCAACCATCCAGCCCATTTCTAATTACTGCTCCCACCCCTTTTTTCTTTATACACTCTTTAGTTAATTCATTTCATTTCTTAACCTATTTAACTTAGATTAACTAGTTTTAGGAATACCCATATGGTTTTAAATAGACAATTTTAATATATTTTATCCAATATCATTTAGTTTAAATTTAAGTTTTAAATAACCTTAACCTTCCTTATTTCTAATTCATTTTAAATTCATGGTTTGATTTAATTCAAAGAAAATATTTAATATCTCTAAAAAACATGTAAAAATGAGAAAACTAAAAGACATTTTACTTTATTCCCCTCATTTTGATTAAATACCAATATAATAAAAACATAAAAAAATAGAAACATATAAAACCTTAAAAAATATTTCTATTAATTCTCATTACCTTTTATCATTAAAAATGCGTAAAAAAGTGAAATCAATTAAACTTTTTCTTTTCGCCTATTAAACAAAAATCATATAAAATGCATGTTCATATTTAATTGTTGTGTATCATTTTCTGTCAATTATTCCATTGCACTTGTTTATTCTATTTGCACCAATCCAAAGGGAATAGTCTAATTTTTTGTTGACATCATGTCCTCAAAAAACGATCGAGCGAGTACCCTCATTTCATTGAAACTTAGGATAATCTTTCCAAATATCCGATTTCTCCAAAACTCACACCTTTTAAGCCAAAACTTCGACATTAGGTCGTCGTATTTCCAAAACCCGTCCGTATCCCTTTTTCAGCCAAAACTATTTATTTTCAATCAAGCGATCAATTTTAAATAAAACAGATATTTCAAAAGGTTCCTATAGAGTACTATAGATGCATTGGGTGCTAATACCTTCCCATTGTATAACCAACCCCCGAACCATAAGATCTCTTTTCAAAACGCTTTGTATTTGTATCTTATTTACATTGCATATTTAGGGTTTTATTTCGCTCTTTTCCCTTTTCCTTTGGAAACAATAAAGCGCGGTGGCGACTCTTGCTTTTGTGAGACGAATTAATCAATAATTCGATCTCCGATTTACCCCGCTACATTTTTATCGCTACAGATCCATCCCACCATAACTGAGAAAGATGGGACAATCAGTCTGAAACCTGAGGAAGATTGGAGTAAAGAAGAAGATGAGTTAGCCCTGGGAAATTCCAAAGCTTTAAATGCCTTGTTCAATGGAATTGATAGAAACATTTTCAGACTAGTTCATCAATATGAACTGGCCAAGGAAGTTTGGGACACTCTCAAAACTACTCATGAGGGCACTTCCAAAGTAAAAATGTCAAGGCTTCAGATGTTGACCACCAAGTTTGAGAATCTAAAAATGATGGAAGATGAAACCATTCATGAGTTTCACATGAACATCTTGGAGATTGCCAACACCTCAGGAGCACTGGGAGAAAAGATGTCAGAAGAAAAACTGGTGAGAAAGATTCTCAGATCCTTGCCTAAAAGATTTGCAATGAAGGTAATTGCCATAGAGGAAGCCCAGGACATCAGCAAGTTGAAAGTGGATGAACTTATTGGGTCTCTTCAGACTTTTGAGATGGGGATCACTGATAATGGTGACAAGAAGAACAAGAGCATAGCACTTGTGTCCAACACTGATGTTGAAGAAAATATTTCAGAAGCTATAGCCATGCTTGGAAGACAGTTCAACAAACTCATCAAAAGAATAGATCCAAAGTCAAGGTCTAATGTTCATAACATTCCCTCTGACATTGACAGTTCCAGCAGAAGACCAAGGTCAGAAGAGAAGGGAAATCAAGGCAGAGGAATTCAATGCCATGGTTGTGAAGGATATGGGCATATTCGAGCTGAATGTCCTACCTTTCTTAAGAAACAAAAGAAAGGAATGATTGTTACTTGGTCTGACTGTGATTCAGAAAGTAATTCTGAAGAAGAATCTGCCAAACTAGTTACTGCTTTAACTGGTGTTTGTACCTCTGAAAGTGACATCAGTGATGAAGAGGTGACTTTTGAAGAACTGTCTGATACTTACAAGAAATTGTGTATCAGAAGTACTGAAGTCTGTGTGCAGAATGAGAAACAATCAAAACTCATCATAAAGCTGGAGGCTGAAAAAAGGGCAAACCTTGAAACTATAAGTCATCTAGAAGGAGAAGTTCAATTGCTGAACTCACAACTGAATCAAATGACCAAATCTGTCAAGATGCTGACAAATGGAACAGACAAATTGGAAGAGATCCTTCAGGTTAGACAAAATGTGGGAAATAAATCTGGACTAGGATTTATGGAAGCAAAGAAATCTGGTATTGATAAGCAAATGTCAAAACAAATGTCTCAACACAACTCTCAACATCAGGAACAAAGACATATGAAGAAAAGGTACCAAAGATGGAGATGTCATCATTGTGGGAGATATGGCCACATAAAGCCCTTCTGCTTCAGATTGCATGGATACCCTAATCAGAACTCAGGTGTCAAACCTAAGTCTAAAAAGGTACCACATGCTCCTAAATGGAAGAAAAAGGCTACTGCCCTGATAGCCCACACTTCCCTGAGGGTCTCTGCAAAGGAAGACTGGTACTTTGACAGTGGATGTTCCAGACACATGACTGGAATCAAGAACCTCCTCAATAATATTAAGCCTCACACCACCAGTTTTGTGACCTTTGGAGATGGTTCTAAAGGTGAAATCAAAGGAGTTGGTGATTTGGACTGCCCTGGAGTTCCAAGTCTGAATGAAGTACTGCTGGTAAAAGGGCTGACTGCTAATCTCATTAGTATCAGTCAATTGTGTGATCTAGGATTCAAGGTCAATTTCTCAAAATCTGAATGTCTTGTAATCAATGGCAAACAAGAAATAGTAATGAAAGGAGTCAGATCTAAAGACAATTGTTACTTGTGGGAGCCTGAGAACACTAATTTCTCATCTGTGTGTTCCATTGCAAAAGAAGAAAAAGAGGTGAAACTGTGGCACAAAAAACTTGGCCATCTTCATCTAAGAGGTATGAAGAGGATTATCTCCTTCGAGGCAGTCAGAGGGATTCCAAGACTACAAATTGATGAAGAAAGAGTTTGTGGTGAATGTCAGGTTGGTAAGCAGACTAGGATGTCACATCCAAAGTCAAGACATCTGACCACCTCTAAGGTTCTAGAACTTCTTCATATGGATCTGATGGGACCAATGCAAGTAGAGAGTCTTGTTGGAAAAAGATATGCCTATGTGGTTGTGGATGATTTTTCCAGATTCACCTGGATTAATTTCATTAGGGAAAATTCTGATGTATTTGAAGTTTTTAAAGAATTGTGCAAAAGAATTCAAAGAGAAAAGGAAGGGTGTATTGTCAGAATCAGAAGTGATCATGGCAAGGAATTTGAAAACAGCAAGTTTGATGATTTATGTTCTTCAGAAGGAATTAGTCATGAATTTTCTTCTCCAATAACACCTTAGCAAAATGTAGTTGTGGAAAGAAAAAACAGGACCATACAGGAATCTGCCAGAGCAATGTTACATGCCAAAAGACTTCCTATGTATTTTTGGGCTGAAGCTATGAATAGAGCCTGCTATGTTCATAACAGGGTCACCTTGAGAAAGGGAACCTCATCCACCATATATGAACTCTGGAAAGGAAGAAAACCAACTGTGAAGTACTTCCATGTGTTTGGCAGCAAATGCTATATTTTGGCTGATCGTGAACAAAGAAGAAAACTGGACCCTAAAAGTGATGAAGACATATTTCTAGGATACTCCTCAAACAGCAGAGCTTATAGAGTATTCAATTCCAGAACCAAAGCCATGATGGAATCAATAAATGTTATAATTGATGATTATCATGAAGAAATAGATGTTCCTTGTACTGTTGAGACATTCTTTGAGACTTCAACCCAACAGAATGGTCTACCCAACTCCACCACAACAGAATCTGAATCAAAGGAAGCTAGCAAGATCCCTTCCATCAGAATTCAGAAGGATCATCCAAAAGAGCTCATCATAGGAGATCCCAACAGTGGAGTCATTACAAGATCTAGAGAAATCATCTCAAACTCTTGTTTTGTGTCCAAAATGGAACCAAGAAATGTCAAGGAAGCTTTAACTGATGAATACTGGATTGGTGCAATGCAAGATGAACTGAACCAATTCAAGAAACATGAAGTTTGGGAACTGGTTCCTAGACCTGAAGGAACTAACATCATTGGGACAAAATGGATTTTCAAGAACAAGTCAGATGCTGAAGGAGTTGTCACCAGAAATAAGGCAAGACTTGTCGCTCAAGGATACACCCAGGTTGAAGGGGTTGATTTTGATGAAACCTTTGCACCTGTAGCCAGACTGGAATCAATCAGACTCCTATTGTCAATTACTTGTCTTCTGAAGTTCAAGTTATTTCAGATGGATGTGAAAAGTGCCTTTCTAAATGGGTACTTAAATGAGGAAGCTTATGTGGAACAACCTAAAGGCTTTGTGGATCCAACCCACCCTGATCATGTCTACAAATTGAGAAAAGCTCTATATGGCCTGAAACAAGCTCCTAGAGCATGGTATGACAGGTTAACAAAGTTTCTCTCAGACAAAGGCTACAGAAAAGGAGGCTTGGACAAAACTCTCTTTGTCAAAACTGAAGGAGGGAAGTTGATGGTTTCCCAAATATATGTTGATGACATAGTGTTTGGAGGAATGTCAGAACATATGGTTAAACACTTTTCTGACCAGATGCAGGCTGAATTCGAAATGAGTCTCATGGGAGAACTAACTTATTTTCTTGGAATGCAAGTCTCACAGATGGAGGACTCAATCTTCTTATCTCAAAGCAAGTATGCTAAGAACATTGTAAAGAAGTTTGGTATGGAGAATGCAAGTCACAAAAGGACTCCTGCTCCTACTCATCTAAAGCTTTCCAAAGATTCAAGTGGGGTTAAGGTGGATCAAAGTTTGTACAGAAGCATGATAGGAAGCTTGTTGTACTTAACTGCCAGCAGACCTGATATTGCCTTTGCAGTTGGAGTTTGTGCAAGATACCAAGCTGATCCCAAAGTCAGTCATATCAATCAAGTGAAGAGAATTTTGAAGTATGTGAGTGGAACTTACAACTATGGGTTGATGTATTCTCATGGCTGTGAACCAGCTCTGACTGGCTACTGTGATGCTGATTGGGCTGGTAGTGCTGATGATAGAAAAAGCACCTCTGGAGGATGTTTCTTCTTGGGAAATAATCTGGTTTCCTGGTTCAGCAAGAAACAGAATTGTGTGTCTCTTTCTACTGCTGAAGCTGAATACATTGCAGCTGGTAGTAGCTGCTCTCAAATGATCTGGATGAAACAGATGCTTACTGAGTATAATTTCACACAAGATGTTATGACATTGTACTGTGACAATCTGAGTACAATCAACATTTCCAAGAATCCCATTCAGCATAGTAGGACCAAACATATTGACATACGACATCACTTTATCAGAGACCTTGTAGAAGAGAAGACAATCAAATTGGAACATGTTGCCACTGAGCTACAGCTGGCTGACATTTTTACCAAGGCTCTTGATGCAAATCAATTTGAAAACTTGAGGGGTAAGTTGGGTATTTGCCAACATGAGGAATTGTAGCAATTAATTTTGCTTAAAACAAGGATTAAAGGAGTTATGCTTGTTCTGATTAGGTTAAAATTATATTTTCCCATTTCCTTCAATCCTTTTAAGAAGTTGAATAGACACTCCTTTTCTTCCTTCCCCTCTTGTCTCCTCATCAAAACCCAGTCTCTCAATCAGAATTTTCTCTTCAGTTGCTGTTGGTCCTCTAAGACTTTCAAAATGTCTCAAACACCATCATCATCCAATACGACTATTTCAACCTCTTCCTATGATCAAGATTCTAGGACAATCTCTTCTTGTCTGGACTCTGAAGTCCTGGAGATCTCTTCTCGTAGAAAAGTGGGAACTAACCCCACCAAGGTCAAAGAGTTGAGAACAATACATGCAGGAAAGTCCCAAGCTTCTGCCTCTGGTAATCCATCTCATCCTTTTTCTTCAGTTCCCCCTGAAATTGCAAATAGGGAAGGGTCAGCCTATGTTAGTCAAGCAATAGCTAAAATTGTTTCAAGAATTCTGAACGAGAACCACTCAGTTCCTGGCATTTCTGTTCCTTTGAATCAAGAAAGTTCAAATGCTGAAACAAATCCAGATGTCTCTAAGGATGTTGAGACATCAGACAAAGAGAAGAATGCTGACATTGCTCACAAGAAAAGGAAGAAGCCTGAATCCTCTGAGTCTGATGACAGTGCTTAATGGTTGGTGTGATACGGTGGGAGAACTGACTTGAGGTTTGCGTTTGTATTCGCAAATGTTGCGGTTAGCAAGAGTCGCCACCGACTTTTTATTTTATCCTAAGGAAAGGTTAAAAAGCACAGCAAAAACCTTTTGAGATGTTTTCTTGGGTTCGGGGAGTAGATTATAGAAAGGGAAGGTATTAGCACCCTTTCTATCCATGGTTATCCATGGGCTCTTAGTTACTTGCTTAGATCACTTGCCTTTTGTTTTCAATTGTTTTAAATGGTGCTTGAGTGTGTGGGTTTGAAAATGTTTTGAAAAGAAGCCAATGTGGTGGCAACCTTTGTAATGATCCATGTGGAGATGTATACAAAGGTGTATGTCTTTTGAAAAAGGTTTTCATTTGTTTTTGAAAGTTGTTTTGAAAGTGTAGTGATATGTGGTTTTGAAATTAGGCAAGTGTTTTGTTTTGCAAGTTTGATTCAAGTAACTAAAAGGTTATCTACTCCTAAATTTCTCAAAAGATTATTGTTATGTTTTAACCCTTTTAACAAGTTTGTTCCACCATTGTATTTGGTGGGCAACCTTGTGTTAGGATGTGAAAGGGACAGGCGCGGGTCATCGTTTTAGACCATAATTGCAACGGCGTTAAATGTCTTTGAGCAATTTCTCTAAGGTACTTGATCATTTGTTTTTGTTTGTTTTTGAAAAGTTTTGTCGAGGGACTATGATCATTCAAATTGTTTGTTTTTTCCCAAAGAAGTTTAACATGCAACATGGCCCATTTATTTGAAGGCAACAAGTGGAATACCCTAGGGGGTGCAAGTGTGATTTGTGTGTCCATTTTCATGCTTGTTTATATTGTATTAGGTCAAACTATTTTTTATCGTTTTTCGCATACAAACCCTAATTCTAACATGTTATCATTAGAAAGCAATAAAGTGCGAAATTAAAATTACTAAGCTATTACAAAACCAAATATGGGAAGGGGGGTACAAATGTTCAAATGGGGATATCGACAAGAATTTAAATCTAAATTATTACAACCTTTGAATATTTGCAATTTAAATAATGCATAATTAAATGTAAATTAAATAAATATGTGAAATGCAAAAAAGAAAGTTTTTATGTGCATGAGAAAATATTATTTATGTAAAAGGAAAAAAAGAAAATAAAAATGTATTATTTTTTTGAATATTTTGAATTTAGGGCAAAAACCCTAATTTTAAAGAAAAAGGTATTATTTTCTAATTTAATTCAACTATTTATTTATTATGTACAAAAATAAAATAAAATGAAGTGTATTGTGGAAAAAAAAGGTATTTTTATATCAAATATTAATAAAATGAAAAAATCAAGTATTTTTATATTTTTGTCTTAAATATATTAATAATCACATATATATATATATAACCCTAAATATGTATTATTCTAAAAATAAATATTTATTTAATATTTTAATAAAATAAATAAAAGAGTATTTTTTGTGTGAAATATTTTCAGAAAGTAAATAAAAATAAAAATTGTATTTACATTATTTCTTATTTATTCTAATAATAATACATATATATATATTATATACAAACAAAGAAAATAAACAAATAAATATGCAATAAATGCAAAAAATGATAAAAAAAATATTTTTAATTTTTAAATGTCATGAGAAAAAATAAACAAAGTCAACAAAAAAAGAAAAAGTCAAAAATGTTAAAAAATAAGCAAATGGGCTCAGTGGGGTGTAAACCAAAAAAGATGGTGCGAAAAGCAAAATAGCACAGGCCCAGCCCACTTCACTCCTTCTTCAACCTCCAGCACAGATTATTTGAAAAACGCGTGCCATGTTCAGTTCCTTCTAACTCTTGATTCCTGGCTTTTTAGCAAAAACTCATAACACAAGAAATGTTCAGCATGAAGAGACGGTTCTAACCATATAAAGAACTTGACCTATCTCTCTAAGATGAGGGAGAATTTCTCTCCCCCTCTTTTCTGACCTAATTTTTCTACCATTTTCAAGCTCCAAATTCTCTCTACTCAGGCAAAAGAAATGAAATGTAAAGATATGTACATGTTCAGGGTTATGAGTAGGACCTTGTTTCTTCACAAACTTAAGACTAAAGATGCCTAATAAGAGAGATACGAATTCAAACTTTTACCTGTGCAGTTGAACTTCTATGTGGAGAATGAGAGACTTTTGGTGCAATGTAATGATTGGAAAAGCTTCCTTGAGGTCCAGGGATGCTTTTTCAATGCTTACTTTGTCTTGAACCTTCTTGTATCAAGCTGTAGAACTTCACCTGCAAGTCAAAGATGTGAAAATGGTGGAAGTGGTTAGAGCAACTACAGATCGTGCCTTAGCTTCTGGATAGCTTGCATAGGTTGTAAGGAAGGTAGAGGAACAGGTTTTGATCAAAATGCTCGAAGGGATTGAGAGATTGCACTCAAACTGCAGGGGCACCCCTGTTTGTGCAGTTTGAGGATGATTCTGAGATGGAGGGTGTATTGGAGGTCAAAAGCTCGTGTGTTAGCTTGGATATGTTATGTGTAATGTGTTTTACCACTTTGTTCTTGTGTTTCTATGCTGATATGAGAGATGGCATGAGTTATGGATGTTTCTTCACACTTAAGCTACAAAAGCAAATTGGTGTTCTAGGTCAGTATAGGACCCCCTAATGTGCTGCATCAACACCTCTTGATCAGTGTGTTATGCCCATAATCTTGTGCTAAGCAGATCTTCTATGTACTTGTTTGATTTACCAATTGACATAAAGC
Source organism: Vicia faba (assembly GCA_948472305.1). Classification (NCBI taxonomy): domain Eukaryota; kingdom Viridiplantae; phylum Streptophyta; class Magnoliopsida; order Fabales; family Fabaceae; genus Vicia; species Vicia faba. The sequence goes on from OX451735.1 coordinate 223,404,067, forward strand.
AAACTTTTGTAAAAATGGAAAGTTCACTTTATCCAAAAATGGATCAATCTTGTGTATAATGCTTGAATTCATGGAACAACACTTAGACACAATGAACAAGCATTAAATTAAGGAGTGTAATGTGGTTTAAGGACCTGCAAAGTAGCACAAACTATGCTGAGTTCAAATTTGCCAAGTTTATGAACATGTCTTGATGAAGAACAAAAGTGAATTTTTGCCAACTTGTGAAATTCGAATCTCTCAAGTTATGAGGTTGTTTGATGAGTTCTTGGACATTTTGGAAAGCTTGGAATGTGTACTACAATCCATCTTTGAAATGCAAATCAAAATTCCAAGTGGAAGGGTATGAAAAGTGGCCTTGAAGTAGGGTAGAAAACCTTGTCAAAATAGGTCAAATTTCACTAAGTTAAAAGATGGTTTAGTACCCTTATTCAAAAAATCATAACTTGAGATACAAGCTTCAAATGAGAAAACTTTGTGAATCAAAGTTGTAGATTATGCAACAAGCTACAACTTTGATGTTTTGACTTTTGTTTGAATCCAAATGGATCATGGTGAAAAGATGGGGCAAAGTTGGGAAAAAATTAGGGTTTTCCATAACTTAGAAAAATTCTAAGTTATGAAAAATTCCATTTTCAAACCCTAATTTGCATTTTGAGACTTCTTGGTGAACAAGTTTCATGATTTGGAATGTTTTGATGAAAAATGAATCTTGACTCTTGATTTTGACCAAAAAGTCAAAGTTTGACTTTTCAGTATGCAGTCAAAATTGATCAATTGACTGGGAAATTCAACTATCAATCTTGTGTACTTGGGATCTTTTGAGCTTGATGAACATGTCAAGATAATTCCATTGAGTCCTTGAGTCCATAGGTGAACTTGGTTTGCCATTGGCTAGGTCAAACAGTCAAAAATTGCCTTTGTGCAGTCAAAACCCTAAAAATGACCATTTTGCCCTTTTGGTGATCTGATCAAATTTCTTGTGGAATTGTGATCCAAACTTGATCAAATGGTTTATATGAATTCAAAATGTTGATGTGGGTCAATTTTCATGAGGTTTGACTGTCAATTGGCCACAGTTGACTTTTTCCCCAATACAGCTGATTTCTAGGTCAACTGTCCAATTGACTGGGTAAAACTTGGAATCAAGACTTGAAACTTGGTATAGGTAAACTTGGGAGTCCAACATGAAGCATGAAAGTCATATTAGGCATTTTAGGTCAAAACATCTTTGTGCAAACACAAACCCTAATTTGAGTCCACAGTGCAAGGAGAAGTCTTGAGCAGAGGAAATCCTAATTGTATCTTGATCTTCAAATGTCTTGTGATGAGAAAATGTTGAGGAAATGGGAGGGCAAATTTTGGGGTACAACAGTTGCCCCTGTTCAATCTTCTTGGACCTGATGAGTTAGATTGGCAAGTTTGCCTTTCGTGACTCGAGGATAAAAGGAGATTGGACACTAGAGTGCCCGGAAATTTGCACTCGCATGTTGAAGTATCAACAATGTGATGTCAGGAATGGGCTTATAGATGCCATTTGGAGAGATGGTGGATAGGGAGATGGGCTTATAGATGCCATCTGGAGACGTGACAGAACCTTGTCGGGAATGGGCTTATAGATGCCATTTGGAAGTGTTGATCGCATAAGAGATTCCTTAGCGAGAACTTGTGTATTTAAGAAAGACAGATGTTTTCCTGGCTTGTTACAGGTGTTTGATCTTCAGTCTCCTCATGCAGATATGCCCTGGCTAGATACAGGTATCGAATCTACAATTGGTTGTTCAGATGTGCCCTGGCTGGATACAGGAGTCGAATCTGGAAATAGTCGTTTAATAGATGTGCCCTGGCTGGATACAGGAATCGAATCTTCGAACTCTTCAGATGTGCCCTGGCTAGATACAGGAGTCGAGTCTGGAAATGTGGTCAACAGATATGCCCTGGCTGGATACAGGAATCGAGTCTGGAAATGTTGTTCTCAGGTGTGCCCTGGCTAGATACAGGAATCGAACCTTCGAACTCTTTAGACGTGCCCTGGCTAGATACAGGAATCGAGTCTAGAAACTGATCACTCTCAGATGTGCCCTGGCTAGATACAGGTATCGAATCTGGAATTGCGACAGTTGAAGGTAGTTGTTTTTGGGATTGTCTCTTTTTTTTCTGAAAAGGCAAAGACGTAAGTTGTATGCAATGTCATGATGTATGATACGCATGATGTCATGATGTTCAACATTTGATGTTGTATGTGTTTCACCATGTATGTAAGCAAGATGTATGAAAATGTGAAATGTTTATGAGTGTAATTTCATCTTAGGAAAATAAATCCTTGACGAACGGTCGGGAAGCTGCTCTTGTGGAAGAGATACTTGGCCGAAGTTTTGATGAGAGGCCTGCTGAGGACTTTAACGATGGATTCCGCTGAGGATGATGATGATAAACTCCGCTGGGGAACTCCGAAGATAAACTCTGCTTGGGAATACCAAAGATAGACTCCGCTGGGGATTGAAGGAACTTTGCCGAGAGCGATCTTCCGTGGCTTTTAGCTGAGGATAACCCAGTTATAAGTCCTTGCGATGAAATAACTCTAAATAAAACTCGGGAGAGGCGTCCGTTCTTCGCAGGGGATAAGCTTGCAGAACCTACTGGGGATGAGCTTTAAGGCCTGCCGGGGAATGTTGTGCCTTTAGGATTGACGGGGGATCAACTTCTCGTGGGGAAAGTATTGCTGAACCTTGTTTTACTCTGCGGGGAGTTAAGATGATTTGGCCACATTTTTCAGTTGAACCTACCTTGGTGCTTTGGAGGACAAAACAACTAGACTGCATTAGACAACTCCACACTGCCCCTGTCTTTGATGTTACCTGTAATTAATCTCTTGTTTCATATGCGAATATTTATGAATCAGCAATTTAATGTCAAATGCATATATCAAAAATGAACATTGGACGTTCTTCGCAAGACAAAACAGAAAAAAGGGAAAATAATGGTAATTTGTATGGACAAGCGAATTTGTATTGATTTAAACTTTGCCTGTGAATAGGCGTTTTTTGTACAAGAGACTGACATCCTAGTAAGAGGACATCGCCAAATAGTATGGAGTTTACATTTTGAAAAAGAAAACAAAACAGCTATGTGATCAATCCCACTGGGTTCCAACTCTGCTATTGCCTTTATGTCTTCGAACGTCTCATCGCTTTGCTTCCTAATTTGAAGATGAAGCTGATTGGTCAATGCCGAAATCTGGAGCCAGATAGTTGATGCCGAATTCCGGATGCGAAGTGATGCAATGAGACATAGTGTTACGCTTTTATCCCTAACTTTTGCCTGGACCGCCCTTTCGGGTTTTCAGTCCACCGGGATACCCATTTTTGCCCAAGCCGCCTTTTCAGGTTTTCGACTTGCCGGGTGTACAGATTTTTTATTCATTTCATCCCTTATTTTTGCCCGAACCCTTTTGGTTCGCCGGGAAGCCCTTATTTTTGCCTAGGTATGTCAACCTAGCGGGTCTTTTATTTATGCGTAGTATTTTTTCACTATGTCTGCATTGGCGGGGTGAGGAAGGTCGTCACCATCCATGGTGGTTAGGATCATGGCTCCTCCTGAGAACACACGTTTAACCACAAATGGCCCTTCGTAAGTAGGGGTCCATTTGCCCCGGGGATCACTTTGAGGAAGGATGATGCGTTTGATTACCAGGTCCCCAACTTGATACTCTTGCGGTCTGACTTTCTTGTTAAACGCCCTGATCATCCGTTTCTGATACGTTTGACCATGACAGATAGCAGTGAGCCTCTTTTCGTCGATCAGATTTAATTGATCAAGTCGAGTCTGGATCCAGTCATCTTCATTCAAGTCTGCATCCTTCATTATCCGGAGAGAGGGTATCTGGATTTCGATTGGTAAGACTGCCTCCATGCCATAGACCAAGGAGAAAGGGGTTGCCCCGGTTGATGTCCTTGCTGAGGTGCGGTACCCATGAAGAGCGAACGGTAACATCTCGTGCCAATCTTTATAGGTCACTGTCATCTTCTGCACAATTTTCTTGATATTTTTATTGGCTGCCTCTACAGCCCCATTCATCTTCGGCCGGTAGGGGGAAGAATTATGGTGCTGTATCTTGAATTGTTCACAGAGTTCAGTGATCATTTTGTTATTGAGATTGGTACCATTATCCGTAATGATTCTTTCTGGGACGCCGTACCGACAGATCAGATTATGCCGGATGAAACGCGCCACGATGCTCTTGGTTACTGTGGCATAGGAAGCTGCCTCAACCCATTTCGTGAAGTAATCGATCGCCACCAAGATGAAGCGATGCCCATTGGATGCCGTTGGTCGGATCTCACCGATCATATCGATGCCCCACATTGCGAAGGGCCAAGGTGCCGTTAGGACATTCAAAGGAACTGGAGGGATATGCACCTTGTCAGCATAGATCTGGCACTTATGACAAGTTCGGGAGTGTTGGTAACAATCGGCTTCCATTGTGGACCAGAAATATCCTGCCCGAAGGATTTTCTTAGCCATGGTGTGTCCACTGGAATGGGTCCCAAATGTACCTTCATGCAGCTCCATCATAATTTTCTCTGCTTCAGCCTTATCCACACAACGTAACAGAGTTGAATCATGATTCCGTTTGTAGAGAATGCCGTTGCTGAGGAAGAATTTTGCAGCAAACCTCCTCATGAACTTCTTATCATTGACAGATGCCCCTTCCGGGTATTCCTGGGCTTCCAAGTACCTCTTTACCTCGTGATACCAGGGTTTTTCAGTCACCTTCTCAGCCTCGAGCTCGCAGCAGTATGCCGGTTCCTCCAACTTCCAGATTATGATTCGGGGAGCCTCATTGTCCCATTTAACTTTGAACATTGAAGACATCGTGGCTAGTGCGTCCGCTAGCTGATTCTCCTCTCTGGGGAAATGCTCAAAAGTTATCTCTTCAAAGTGAGGGAGCAAGGTCGACACATACTCCTTGTAAGGAATGAGATTCGGGTGTTTCGTATCCCACTCGCCTTTGATCTGATTGATCACGAGAGCGGAATCTCCGAAGATACTTAGAAACTTGATCCTCAAATCGATTGCAGCTTGTAAACCCATGATACATGCCTCATATTCTGCCATATTGTTGGTGCAGCTGAAACATAATCGGGCGGTGAGTGGAGTATGAGTCCCCTTGGGAGATATGATTACAGCGCCGACGCCGTTACCCAAAGCATTGGAGGCTCCATCAAAATGCATAGACCATCGGGATCCTTCCTCAGGTCCTTCATCCGGTCCAGGTACTTCACAGTCAGTTACCACCATGATGTCTTCGTCCGGAAAATCAAAGTTCAATGATTGATAATCGTCCACAGGTTGGTGTGCCAAATGATCAGCCAGTACACTTCCCTTAATTGCTTTCTGAGTTGTATACTGGATGTCATATTCTGTTAAGATCATTTGCCATCTCGCTATTCTCCCAGACAGAGCGGGCTTTTCAAATATGTACTTGATGGGATCCATCTTTGAAATCAATAAAGTAGTGTGAGTCAGCATATACTGTCTCAGCCGGCGAGCAGCCCATACAAGAGCGCAGCAAGTTTTCTCAAGCAGTGAGTAACGAGACTCATAGTCGGTAAACTTTTTGCTCAAGTAATAAATAGCGTGCTCTTTTCGGCCAGACTCGTCATGCTGCCCCAGCACACACCCCATTGAATTATCAAGCACTGTCAAGTAAAGTATCAGAGGTCTTCCTTCCACCGGTGGCATAAGAATGGGTGGCTCTTGGAGATATTCCTTTATTCTTTCAAAGGCGGCCTGACATTCATCATTCCAGCGTACCACTTGATCTTTCTTCAGTAATTTGAAGATTGGCTCACAAGTAGCAGTCAGATGTGAGATGAATCGGGCAATGTAATTCAGCCGTCCTAGGAAACCTCTGACTTCTTTCTCTGTTTTTGGAGTCGGCATCTCTTGTATGGCTTTTACCTTGGCAGGGTCTACCTGAATACCTTTATCACTTACAATGAAACCTAGCAACTTTCCGGATCTTACCCCAAAGGTGCATTTATTGGGATTCAACCTCAGCTTGTATAACCTGAGTCGATTAAACAACTTCTTCAGATGGTCAAGGTGCTCCTCCTCAGTTTGAGACCTTGCAATCATGTCATCTACGTATACCTCAATTTCATGATGGATCATATCATGAAATAAAGCAACCATGGCCCGTTGATAGGTTGCCCCAGCATTTTTCAATCCGAATGGCATGACCTTATAACAGAAGGTACCCCACTGAGTCACGAAGGTAGTCTTCTCCATATCCTCTGGAGCCATCTTAATCTGATTATACCCTGAGAAGCCATCCATGAAGGAGAACACCTTGTGTTGAGCTGTATTATCAACAAGGACATCGATGTGAGGTAGGGGGAAGTCATCTTTGGGGCTGGCCCTGTTCAAATCCATGTAGTCAACACACATTCTGACCTTACCGTCCTTTTTCGGCACTGGCACAACATTGGCAACCCACTGGGGGTAAGAAGTCACTGCAAGGAACCCGGCATCAAACTGCTTCATAACCTCGGCCTTGATCTTTTCAGACATCTCTGGACGCATCCGTCGGACTTTCTGCTTTACCGGAGGGCAATCTTCCTTGGTTGGCAGATGGTGAACTACAATGTCGGCATCCAAACCAGGCATATCTTCATAGGACCAAGCAAAAATCTCCATGTAATCTTGCAGCATCTGGATCAATCGCTGCTTCACGCTGAGCTCTAGATTGGCACCAATCTTGACCTCCTTCCTATCTGTCTCAGTACCCAGGTTAATTGTCTCCATAGGCTCTTCATGTGGTTGAATAGTCCTTTCTTCCTGAAGTAGCAGTCTCGCAAGTTCACCAGGCACTTCGCAATCATCTTCACCTTCGTCTTCGGCCAAGTTGATCGGATTTTCGAAGTCATAACTGGCGGTAGCAGAGCTGTTACCAGTGAGATCCAGAGTGGATTGAAACCTGTATAAGTGAGTGTGTGTAAATATAGCTGTTTTGCAATATATCTAACACAGAAAGAAAAAGAGCACAAGATTTGAAATGCAACAAACGTCCAATGTTTTGATTGATGATATATGAAAATGTCATACAAAAAGCCCTCACAAATGGAGCTACGATGCCCCGGGTAGGACACCGAGCCAACAGAGTTTTAACATATTGTTTGTTACAAATTTGGAAATCAAAAGAAATTAATTACTGCGTGACAAATGTGATAGGGGTAAAATCCTTTGCTGTCCAGTTGCTAGGTCCGTTGCTGGTAGTCGGGTAGATCCAACTGTCAAACTCTGCTTCCTCTACATCTTCCTCGATAGCATTCACCCTTGAGCTGGAAATAAACACCGGAGCCTTTCCGATCTTCTCTTTGCGCACCGCCTTCCGAGCCTCTGCAGTAAAGCCTAGCCCAAACTTGTCGTTCTTCTGAGTGAAGTCAGGAAGCTGACCCCAGTGTGCACAATTGCCTTTCTGAACCACAGCCCGGGCATCCCTTAGGGAAGCCATCTTCAAGGAATCACTCTCTTCGGCCGTTGTCTCTGCAGCTGCTGAAATTGGATGTACCTCCTCGAAATGTTGGAAGGGGGTTTCAATAAACTCTCCGTCCATCTCGATGTACCTGAAGGAATTCAAATGGCTCACCATATACTCCTCTTCTCCTTGCACAGTGACGATCTTCCCCCTGACAGGATATTTCAGCTTTTGGTGCAAGGTGGAGGTCACTGCCCCAGCTTTATGGATCCAAGGTCGACCCAACAGACAAGAGTATGATGGACGTATATCCATCACGTAAAAGGTAGAGTCGAACACTTGAGAGCCCACACGAATAGGGATGTTAACCTCCCCATGAACCATCCTTTTAGAACCGTCAAAGGCCCTGACGATGATATTGCTGGGTTTCAACTCCAGGCCCTCATAATCCAGACGATCTAAAGCCTTTTTCGGAAGAACATTCAAGGAAGAACCAGTGTCCACCAATACATGTGCCAGAGTAGTGCCCCTGCATTCAATAGAAACATGCAGGGCATCATTGTGGTCTCTCCCTTTTGCGGTTAGGTCAGCATCTGAAAAACCCAAGCCGTTGTCCGCCGTCAGATTAGCTATGCAGTCAGTGAACTGGACTGCAGACGTCTCTTGCGGTACATGGGCCGTCTTGAGAAATGAGATTAAGGCCTTAGCATGAGCCTCGGAGCATAGCAATAGGGAGAGCAGGGAGATCTTGGAGGGTGTATGCCCCAACTGCTCGACAACATTAAAATCACTTTTCCTTATTATTTTCAGAATCTCCTCCATTTCTTGTCGGGAGGCCTCAGCATTTACGGGTATCGGCGCCTCCATCCGGGCAGGCTCTTCTTCAATCCCTTTGCCCCGAGCATTTGATGACTCGGCAGCAGGGGACACAATTTGATCAGCAACAGGACTAGGTAAACTTGCAGGTTTTATGAGGAGGGGTTTTCGAATAGCGGGCGGCGCAATGTCAGGCGAGAAGAGCCTGCCACTGCGGGTGACTTTAGCTGGACCAGTGATATCGCAGATACTGGCACTAGCGTCAAATTCTTGCTTGATTCCATTTACATACACGTCTGCCCCATAATGCCAGGGGACAGCTTTATCAGACACGTAGGAGAGGGGTCCTGGAACAGTAATGATCACAGGCGCAACTGTCAAGATTTGAATAGGCTTCTTCGGGGAAGCCTTGATTGGATTTTTGAAGATGGTAATTACAGAAACTTCTTTCATCGGAACCAATTGAACAGCAGTCTTTTTGAATAGAATCTCCTTGCTATCCATTAGGCCTTGGATGCCTAACCTTAGCAAGGGACAATCAGATAGGGAAACAGCACAAAATAGGCAACCTTCACCGCAACCCGGAAATAAACCGGCCCGCAGTAGGTTCTTCTTAACAGTCTTCAAAGGGGTAACAACTTCATCTACCGAAACAGCATACACTTCTTCCTCAATGGCATTTACCCTATGCTGGGGCATAGGAGCCGTTACAACATTCGGTCTTTCCGGCGCTTCAAACTGAATTTCCTTCACGTCGATCAGATCTTGCACTTTGTTTCTCAAGGCCCAGCAATCATCAGTAGTGTGCCCGGGACTATCAGAATGATAAGCACACCGGGCATTTGGGTTGTATTTAGGGGACGCAGTGTTGACGACCTTAGGAGCTTCTTTGAGGGTCACCAGGTTGGTGGATAATAGTTGGGGTAAAATTTGAGATAAGGTCATACTCAGTCGGGTATACTGCCTCTTGGGCCTTTCGCTTCTTTGTTGATTGTACTTCTGAGGAGCAGCAACAGGTTTGGAGATGACCAAAGCATTGACGGCTTGGCGACTTTCGGGCTTGACTTGTCTTCTGGGGCCATAGACGGCACTTGCTTCTTTCTTAAATGGCCTCTTCTCAGCACTTGTAGAGGCAGCCTTCTGTATCTTGCCTGACCTGATGCCAGCTTCAATTCTTTCTCCCGTTAATATCAAATCTGTGAATCCAGCGGAGGAGTTACCAACCAAATGATTGAAAAACGGACCAGACAAAGTCCCAAGGAACATATCAACCAGCTCTCGATCAGTTAATGGAGGCTGCACCCTGCCAGCCAAATCTCTCCATTTTTTAGCGTACTCTTTGAACCCTTCACCCGTCCCTAGGGACATACCCTGAAGTTGGGTACGCGTAGGAGCGAGATCAGAATTGTATTGGTATTGTCTGTAGAATGCGGTTGCCAAATCTTCCCAGTGTCGGATGTTAGCTCCGTCCAATTGGTAGAACCATTCAAGCTGAGACCCCGAGAGGCTGTCTTGGAAGAAGTGAATCCAGAGGTTCTTATCCGCCGTGTAAGGTTGAATTTTCCTTACATACGACCTCAGATGCAGCTTTGGGCAGGAGACCCCATCATACTTGGCGAAGGCAGGCGCCTTAAACTTGTGTGGAATGACTACCCCAGAAGATAACCCCAAATCTCCGAAATCCAGTCCCGGCACATTCTGAATTTCCATGGCGCTCAAGCGGTCCTCCAATTGCTTGTATCTGTCAGCAGCAGGTGGGTATTGTTCGTCGTTATAGTCTGTCTCGTTGTCGGAGACTGCGGGGCTAGGAGCTCCTCCCCCTTGGGGACTGTTTTTCTCAGCAGAAGAAGTGGTTGGATCAGCTTCATTGTGGAGTGTGTTCCCAAATCTGCGTCCGGTGTTGAACAATGCAGTCCTCTTTTTCTTCTTCTTCTTCAGGAGTAGAGTCTTCAACTCTTGCTGACCCTGGGCTAGGCTTAGGACCATCTCTTGAAACTGTGCACTTTGGGCCTGAAGGGCCTTGATTGCTTGCTCACTGGAGGACTCTGGATTCATGACGACTGTGCACATAAACAGCGAAGAAAATTAAACAACCTGTGAAATAGGGTACCTGCTATGCATATGGTGCAATGGAATGCGTATGTATGCAATGCTTTCAAGGATTTAGAACATTCAAAATTTGTTGTAGACAAAAAGGAACGCACATCATATTAATAAGGAGAAATTCGTTAGTACATAAATGCCTCATGGGCCAAATATTACAAAATAACTCCTTAAGGTAAAAATACATTGCGCATCCTCTTTGGCGCGATGTAGGTGTTGAGATTCCTTTCCTCGTGCAGCAGGCGGGTGAGTTCCAGGACCTTCTTTTCACTAGCATGTAGACTGGTCTCAAGAGAATTCCGTTCTTCCTTAAGCTGGACCCAGCTCTTCTGCATCTCTTCCCAGGAGGTGGGCATGTCAGGATGTTGAATGGTGTAGGATGCCTCTCCTTCCAAGACTGGTTCTTTGATCACAGGTAGCATGTGAGGGTAAGGCATCACTAACTTCTGGGAGCGGGCTCGCACCCACTTGAGGTAAGGTTCCAACGGGATGGAGTTCCGGCGCCCCAATGTCTTGCTGTCTATCCTACTTGGCATCCTCCAAGCTCTGATAAATTTCTGACGAAGTCCTTGAGTATCGTTGTCGAAGTCAAAAACTATGTCGGGAATTAACATGTCATGAGGGCCATCCTTCCGAGCATAACCAAACTGTCTCCAAGCCAGGCATGGGTTGTAAGTAATACCTCCTTTGATTCCAAACAAAGGAACATTAGGGTATTCCCCACAACGATCAATGATAGTGATGTCTTCCCTGGACCTAGGACACCAATGTATATCTGCATGCGTGAGAGTCATTAACCGTTGTGACCATCTCAAACCCCGCTCGTTCTTCAAAACTGATTGTGGAAGGTGCGAAATAAACCACCTTCCCAAGAGAGGAGTGCAACACATAAGGACACCCCTTCTCCTCATGGTTCGAGTGTAACATGAGTGAAGGATGTCCCCCAACAGTGTAGGTATAGGATTCCTGGTCATAAAGATCTGGACAGCACTGATATCAATAAGCTGATCTGGGTTAGGGAACAACACCAAACCATAGACAAGGAGGGCCATGACTTCTTCAAAAGCTCGTAGGTCAAGAGAGTTCCAACATTCTTGAGCCTTTTCAAACAGAAATCTAGCTAAGAATCCTTTGATACCACTTCTAACTTCCCAATGTCCCTTGAGGTCAGATGTCTGTAGGTGCAAGGCTTTAGCAATCTCTTCAAGCTTGGGTTCCTCTTCCGTACCGTTGTAGGGTAGTTGATCAAGGATAGGGACCTTCAGAAGTCGGGAGAACTCTTCCAATGTAGGCACCAACTGATAATCCGGAAAAGTGAAGCAGTGATGCAGGGGGTCAAAGAATTGGAACAGGACCTTTATCAAGTCCTCCTCAATGTTGGTGTTAACCAAGTTGATGAGTCTTCCATGTCTCTCACTGAATGAAGAACCCTCGGGAATCCTGGACAGAAGTTCCTTAAGCTGAGGAGGGATCTTTACAAAGCTAATCTGAATTGTCTTTCTGCGAGCAGTTTCCATGTCCTATAAAACAAGAACAAAGATGAAGATTCGAAACCCTTGAAATGGTTAGTCAATGCTCATGATGTTTGTATGATGTAATGATGTGATGATTAAATGCACTATAAACATTCACAGAGGCAAACATGGTAAGGCACACAAGTCACACCAACCCTTAGAGTTTAGGCCTGCATGGGGTCTGGGTATTACCCTCTTGAAGTTTGGTGGGTTCAACCTGTCCTATCAAAAGTAATCGGGTTCTAAAGGTCCCAATATCACTGGATTGCTTTCATTGTTCATCGTTTCGATTTAGCCACTGAACTGGCGACCGAAATATTCCAGGAAAGCAAACCTCAATTGAGTGTAGTATCGAGTATCAACCAACCTCGGACTGCACCAAAGTCAGTTATCTCACTACCCCTAAAAGGCCAAGATGGTTCAATTAAGGTTCCTAAGGTCAGTTGATGCTTCATGACACCACGCGGCGGCCCCGTACTCTCCTTGACTGAACTCAAGGGTTACCGGTACACACCAAAGTGCCACATCAACGTAGCAGACTGCTTCAACCATGTCGGTATACCCCGCACAGTTCCCTCACAGCCTTGTTGCTACCTAAAAGGGTTTCCCCAGATCCGGGTTAGGATCTATAAAACTCCGATACAAAGCCCACAAGATGTAAAAGCAAACAAAGCAAGCAATTGAAAACAAAGGTGATCTAAACCCTAAGGTTACTCCACTTTAAAAGATCTCCCCAGCAGAGTCACCAGTTCTGTGATACAGTGGGAGAACTGACTTGAGGTTTGCGTTTGTATTCGCAAATGTTGCGGTTAGCAAGAGTCGCCACCGACTTTTTATTTTATCCTAAGGAAAGGTTAAAAAGCACAGCAAAAACCTTTTGAGATGTTTTCTTGGGTTCGGGGAGTAGATTATAGAAAGGGAAGGTATTAGCACCCTTTCTATCCATGGTTATCCATGGGCTCTTAGTTACTTGCTTAGATCACTTGCCTTTTGTTTTCAATTGTTTTAAATGGTGCTTGAGTGTGTGGGTTTGAAAATGTTTTGAAAAGAAGCCAATGTGGTGGCAACCTTTGTAATGATCCATGTGGAGATGTATACAAAGGTGTATGTCTTTTGAAAAAGGTTTTCATTTGTTTTTGAAAGTTGTTTTGAAAGTGTAGTGATATGTGGTTTTGAAATTAGGCAAGTGTTTTGTTTTGCAAGTTTGATTCAAGTAACTAAAAGGTTATCTACTCCTAAATTTCTCAAAAGATTATTGTTATGTTTTAACCCTTTTAACAAGTTTGTTCCACCATTGTATTTGGTGGGCAACCTTGTGTTAGGATGTGAAAGGGACAGGCGCGGGTCATCGTTTTAGACCATAATTGCAACGGCGTTAAATGTCTTTGAGCAATTTCTCTAAGGGACTTGATCATTTGTTTTTGTTTGTTTTTGAAAAGTTTTGTCGAGGGACTATGATCATTCAAATTGTTTGTTTTTGCCCAAAGAAGTTTAACATGCAACATGGCCCATTTATTTGAAGGCAACAAGTGGAATACCCTAGGGGGTGCAAGTGTGATTTGTGTGTCCATTTTCATGCTTGTTTATCTTGTATTAGGTCAAACTATTTTTTATCGTTTTTCGCATACAAACCCTAATTCTAACATGTTATCATTAGAAAGCAATAAAGTGCGAAATTAAAATTACTAAGCTATTACAAAACCAAATATGGGAAGGGGGGTACAAATGTTCAAATGGGGATATCGACAAGAATTTAAATCTAAATTATTACAACCTTTGAATATTTGCAATTTAAATAATGCATAATTAAATGTAAATTAAATAAATATGTGAAATGCAAAAAAGAAAGTTTTTATGTGCATGAGAAAATATTATTTATGTAAAAGGAAAAAAAGAAAATAAAAATGTATTATTTTTTTGAATATTTTGAATTTAGGGCAAAAACCCTAATTTTAAAGAAAAAGGTATTATTTTCTAATTTAATTCAACTATTTATTTATTATGTACAAAAATAAAATAAAATGAAGTGTATTGTGAAAAAAAAAGGTATTTTTATATCAAATATTAATAAAATGAAAAAATCAAGTATTTTTATATTTTTGTCTTAAATATATTAATAATCACATATATATATATATATAACCCTAAATATGTATTATTCTAAAAATAAATATTTATTTAATATTTTAATAAAATAAATAAAAGAGTATTTTTTGTGTGAAATATTTTCAGAAAGTAAATAAAAATAAAAATTGTATTTACATTATTTCTTATTTATTCTAATAATAATACATATATATATATTATATACAAACAAAGAAAATAAACAAATAAATATGCAATAAATGCAAAAAATGATAAAAAAAATATTTTTAATTTTTAAATGTCATGAGAAAAAATAAACAAAGTCAACAAAAAAAGAAAAAGTCAAAAATGTTAAAAAATAAGCAAATGGGCTCAGGGGGGTGTAAACCAAAAAAGATGGTGCGAAAAGCAAAATAGCACAGGCCCAGCCCACTTCACTCCTTCTTCAACCTCCAGCACAGATTATTTGAAAAACGCGCGCCATGTTCAGTTCCTTCTAACTCTTGATTCCTGGCTTTTTAGCAAAAACTCATAACACAAGAAATGTTCAGCATGAAGAGACGGTTCTAACCATATAAAGAACTTGACCTATCTCTCTAAGATGAGGGAGAATTTCTCTCCCCCTCTTTTCTGACCTAATTTTTCTACCATTTTCAAGCTCCAAATTCTCTCTACTCAGGCAAAAGAAATGAAATGTAAAGATATGTACATGTTCAGGGCTATGAGTAGGACCTTGTTTCTTCACAAACTTAAGACTAAAGATGCCTAATAAGAGAGATACGAATTCAAACTTTTACCTGTGCAGTTGAACTTCTATGTGGAGAATGAGAGACTTTTGGTGCAATGTAATGATTGGAAAAGCTTCCTTGAGGTCCAGGGATGCTTTTTCAATGCTTACTTTGTCTTGAACCTTCTTGTATCAAGCTGTAGAACTTCACCTGCAAGTCAAAGATGTGAAAATGGTGGAAGTGGTTAGAGCAACTACAGATCGTGCCTTAGCTTCTGGATAGCTTGCATAGGTTGTAAGGAAGGTAGAGGAACAGGTTTTGATCAAAATGCTCGAAGGGATTGAGAGATTGCACTCAAACTGCAGGGGCACCCCTGTTTGTGCAGTTTGAGGATGATTCTGAGATGGAGGGTGTATTGGAGGTCAAAAGCTCGTGTGTTAGCTTGGATATGTTATGTGTAATGTGTTTTACCACTTTGTTCTTGTGTTTCTATGCTGATATGAGAGATGGCATGAGTTATGGATGTTTCTTCACACTTAAGCTACAAAAGCAAATTGGTGTTCTAGGTCAGTATAAGACCCCCTAATGTGCTGCATCAACACCTCTTGATCAGTGTGTTATGCCCATAATCTTGTGCTAAGCAGATCTTCTATGTACTTGTTTGATTTACCAATTGACATAAAGCAAACTTTTGTAAAAATGGAAAGTTCACTTTATCCAAAAATGGATCAATCTTGTGTATAATGCTTGAATTCATGGAACAACACTTAGACACAATGAACAAGCATTAAATTAAGGAGTGTAATGTGGTTTAAGGACCTGCAAAGTAGCACAAACTATGCTGAGTTCAAATTTGCCAAGTTTATGAACATGTCTTGATGAAGAACAAAAGTGAATTTTTGCCAACTTGTGAAATTCGAATCTCTCAAGTTATGAGGTTGTTTGATGAGTTCTTGGACATTTTGGAAAGCTTGGAATGTGTACTACAATCCATATTTGAAATGCAAATCAAAATTCCAAGTGGAAGGGTATGAAAAGTGGCCTTGAAGTAGGGTAGAAAACCTTGTCAAAATAGGTCAAATTTCACTAAGTTAAAAGATGGTTTAGTACCCTTATTCAAAAAATCATAACTTGAGATACAGGCTTCAAATGAGAAAACTTTGTGAATCAAAGTTGTAGATTATGAAAAAAGCTACAACTTTCATGTTTGGACTTTTGTTTGAATCCAAATGGATCATGGTAAAAAGATGGGGCAAAGTTGGGAAAAAATTAGGGTTTTCCATAACTTAGAAAAATTCTAAGTTATGAAAAATTCCATTTTCAAACCCTAATTTGCATTTTGAGACTTCTTGGTGAACAAGTTTCATGATTTGGAATGTTTTGATGAAAAATGAATCTTGACTCTTGATTTTGACCAAAAAGTCAAAGTTTGACTTTTCAGTATGCAGTCAAAATTGATCAATTGACTGGGAAATTCAACTATCAATCTTGTGTACTTGGGATCTTTTGAGCTTGATGAACATGTCAAGATAATTCCATTGAGTCCTTGAGTCCATAGGTGAACTTGGTTTGCCATTGGCTAGGTCAAACAGTCAAAAATTGCCTTTGTGCAGTCAAAACCCTAAAAATGACCATTTTGCCCTTTTGGTGATCTGATCAAATTTCTTGTGGAATTGTGATCCAAACTTGATCAAATGGTTTATATGAATTCAAAATGTTGATGTGGGTCAATTTTCATGAGGTTTGACTATCAATTGGCCACAGTTGACTTTTTCCCCAATACAGCTGATTTCTAGGTCAACTGTCCAATTGACTGGGTAAAACTTGGAATCAAGACTTGAAACTTGGTATAGGTAAACTTGGGAGTCCAACATGAAGCATGAAAGTCATATTAGGCATTTTAGGTCAAAACATCTTTGTGCAAACACAAACCCTAATTTGAGTCCACAGTGCAAGGAGAAGTCTTGAGCAGAGGAAATCCTAATTGTATCTTGATCTTCAAATGTCTTGTGATGAGAAAATGTTGAGGAAATGGGAGGGAAAATTTTGGGGTACAACAGTTGGTGGAGTTGCTGTTTGGTGGAGTTGGTGCTGGTACCTGGTGGAGTTTGGAAGTGTGTTCAGTTTTTTTTCTGCTGCTGCTCTTATTACTTTTTTCTGGATAACTGTATAATTTTTATGAACATGTATCTTTGGCCCATTTGTGGCTAAAGAGGGGGAGAATATTTTGGTACTTGCTTAATTAGAAATTCTATTTTTCTGCAGTTATTTCTTTCTGCTGCTATCTATCTCTGATTACTTAGGGTCTTTAGCCAAAAATCTGCCAAAGGGGGAGTTTGTAGTTGTTTAGTTATTGGCTTGCATTTTTGGTAAAACCCAAGTGTATGTGTGAATGTCATGACTGATGTCATAACATTCTAGTTTAGTTTGTACTGATTCATTAGGTACCTTTGCAGAAAAATATTGTCATTCAGGTACTGATGTTTATAAGTGTGTATCTGAGCATTTTGCAAAATGATCACATTTTCCTAAATCAGTAGACAGGTTTTTTCAGATGTCATAACAGATGTTAAGACATCCTGTTCTGAACTAACAGGTTTGCAGTTTGGGTAATTCTGAGTTTTTTCAGGAAAATGACTCAGTCTTTCCAGAACAGCATCCTGCGTTTTCTTTGGGTTAACCTAGCTCAACCCTAACCTGGTTGATAAAGTCCAGTGACCTAGTCTTAAGGTCAAATGGAATTAACCCTAGCTTTTTGTGGAAACCCTAACTGAAGATGCAGCTGCTATATATTCAACAGAGCTGCTGTTTTGCAAGGCATCCCCTTTTTGGTCAGAAGATCATTTGTAAACTGTATAGGTTTAATTATTGTACTTCAAGCAATTATCATTGTGATAAGTGACTTGGAATAGGTTTTTAATTGTAAGGGTTGTGTAGCACTCAAAGCTTTGAAGCAAGAGTGTTTGAATGTTTCTTGACTAAAGCTGTGAAGCAGAGTCAAGTTAGGTGTGTGTATCACTCAAAGCTGTGAAGCAAGAGTGGTTGTGTTGCTTGATTAAAAAGCTGTGAAGCTTAATCAAGTGTATGTTTTTGAAGAGTGTCTTCATCAATTCATTAGTCAAATTGTTTTATGTATCACTGTTGTGATTGAGGGGGAGTGAGTAGGAACTCAGGTTTAAGTTGTACTTAGATTGAAATTGCATTGGGTAGGTCTTAAGTGAAGGAGATAAACTGGTTGGTTTATTCCTGAATTAACATCTCTTATAGTGGATTTCCTCCCTGGCTTTGTAGCCCCCAGAGTAGGTGTTGTTGCACACTGAACTGGGTAAACAATTGACTGTGTTCTTTACTGTTTTTGTATTTACTGTCTTATAGAAGGTCAGATACGGTGTCATAACATTAAACGTGACATTGAGTATCTGCAGCCAGAATTTCAATTTCTATTTTTCTTTGTGTATTCTATATTGGTTGGGTTTGTATATGTATTTTCTTTGAACTCGTGTATATTTTTCGCCTTTGGCGTTATATGAAACTTGCTTTACAAATCTTTGTCGATTGTTATCCTTGATTTTTTCTCTGTGCTAGGGATTTTCGTTGCTATAGACATATATTACTTGAATTTTTATCTAGGATGATTATCTAATAGTGTCTGAATTCTAGAGATGGATTTAGCGTTGTTATTTACTTAGGGTGTCTGTGATTAATGCCTCTGTGTTGTTTGTGTCGCTCTGAGAGATCATCGATGCAAGCAAGTATGATTGACTTGTGTGTTGTTAAGGTTGGTTGAGAGATTGCCGCCAAGGTGATATAGTGGGTGTTGTGTTTGACACGTGATGACATTGATGAATATTGTAGGTTTAGTATAACAGGTCGATGGGTTTAAGTTTGTGAGAAGTAGTATATATGCATGCTTGATAAGTTATTCCTTTTTCCTTTTTATACGTTTATTTTTTGTTAATACCTTTTACCTTTTCTTTCAACCCATTTATTCACTTAACTCATTAACGAGAGATTTGTCGAACGATATTTCAATTCACCAATATCTGTGGACACGATAAATTCCCGGATAAATATTTCCAAAACTTTTGTTGCTTACCGCTTTACTGCACCAACACCTTGGAACGCTAAAAAAAATAAGGCAATATTATAGTTGAAACACTGAGCAGTCAGCGAGCTTCGTCGGCAAGACAAACTCATCCAAACCCTACCACACATGCGTGCATAGGTAAAAGCACGACACTCAAACTGTTTGAAGGGGCAAGGCTCTACTCTTTTGACGAGCAAATCCTTAGCCCAACATGGATAACTCGATCGAGCTCCATCATCATCATACGATGCCTAGAGAACACCCAACTCGCAATGGGAAGTTCACACCACCGAGCTCAGGTCCTTGAAACGAGACTTGAGTTCCGGCCCATGCTCGATATTTACCCTGGCCGTTTGTTCGGTCTCCCCACACCTGGAAACTCACTAACTAAGGAGAAAAACCCCACAATAAATCTTAACCAATAAAAAATGTCTCAAGCAGACGAGCATACAATAAAAATGCAAACACTTAAAAAAGAAAAGGCAACACAATCATGCATGGATTAAAGCAAATGACCACCACAGCAGGAAAATTAATGTACGACCATTAAGGCCGCAATTATGCAATTCTTACAAAAAGGGAGCCCAAGGCCCCCGTCCAACAAAGTAATTATGTGGCCACGAAGACCACAATTGTTTGAAACTTAATCAAAACGGGCTAAAAGCCCAGAGAAAAAATTACATTAATACGGCATGCAGGCCAAGAAAGAGAAAGTAATAACAAGAAGCAGTGAAACATCTGGTCGGGGCCCTTCCTCGATGACAAGCTCCTGGTGCAATGACTCTCCAATGGGTGCATCCACGACATCCTTGAGAAATTCAGGGATCACAATCTTCTCGACAACCACATAATAATGAAGCCCTATTATAGCCATGCTGAGCTCAACGCCAGGATTCAATACTCGTAGCTGCTTCACAACATTATAAAAACTCCCCTCGGCAGCACTTGGGAGTCATCCATCACCAGTTGAAGGCGAGCTACCTGCTCAACATGGGTCTTTGGGCCTTGAGCCTCTTCTAGCTCGTCCACATCAAGAGTTTCTTCGGCCCTCAGGGATGCTACCTATTCGTTAAAAGGTCTTTTCTCGAGCACCAATGCCTTATGCTACTTAGTCAATTTCTCCAGGCGATCTTTTGGCACCTTTCGAGTGACCCCCGCGTCATCACGTTCTTTCTCGACCTCGGCCAGCTTGAACTGCAATTTCTTCATCTTGATTTCTTGAGAGGAGCCCCCTTCAGTAAAAGCAACAACCATCTCCAAGACCCTCATAACAGCCCCTGCATCCTACGCCAATGCAGCCCACTTAGCCGGGCTATCCAGCTCCTCGAGCATAAGGGTTTCACCCCAAAGGAGATACAAGGAGGAACCTTCTAAGAACGACATGTTGTGCAAGCAAGGAGGCAACTCGTACCTCCACTTCTCTTTCTCGCCCTTTAAATCAACACTAGCCTCATTACGCTACCTCTTAAACCTTTGAGACACATGCAGAGGGGAAAGAACACCGGCCGCCAGGCCCGTCAACGAATTGCCCAATCCCGACATATGAGTCATCCTCGTGTAGACCTGTGAAGCCTTAGCATCTTTCTGCGCTTTCCTTACCTTTGCAATAAGGCTCTTGGCCAAACACTCCTGGGCAGGGTTTATCTTATCTGCAAGAAAGCAACAAATTAAAATCAGCAAACCAGAGAAAAATTTAGGGCATGTGAAGTTAGTCAAAACATAAATAAAAGAAGCTAACCAAGTACGCGACAGGGTCCTCATTCTTGAGGAGCTCCTTGACACCTATCAGACCCAGATCATACACCACCTCCCCGTCTTTGTCAGTGACCGGTTTCTCCCCTCTGCCTACACGCTAGACATGAGGGATTCCCATGACAAAAGCGACTAAGTGATCAAAGCTAGCCTGGTCCTCGAAATTCAGCTGGTTCTTCTTCCACACATAAGACTCAGTTCCCCTCTTGAAGTGCCTCCTAGTCCACTGGAAAGGGAACTTGGACACTAGCTTGTTCACCTGCTCCCCCGTCTCATTCTAAACAGGGGCTCCATCCTCGTCGTACGCGGGGCAACACTGAAAATGTTCATTAGCACCCTCTGGGAAACGGGTTGGACGAGCATATACTTGTCCTTGAAGAAAAGGATGGATTCCAAATAAGCCTTGAACAATTTCTCGTTTTCCTGCTTCAAAGAAACCCATCTAAACAGCTGACCGAACGTGCTCCTCTAAAGATGAAAGCAATAGAAGAATAGAGGAACGATGACCCCGACCTATAGATAATCGCACACGATCTCGAAGGCCCGTGGAAAGGAGAACAAATTCAGATGAAAACTGGGAGGGAATAAGTCGAAGATGCCTGAAGACCGCCACTTTGAAATCTGAAAAAGGGAGTTGGAGGCCCATCTCCCTAAACAGGATATCATACATAGGAATTCTCTGAGCATCGTATTCCAAACATATCTGGCTTTCCTTCCTAGGGATCCATACCTACCACTCCTCCTCGGCCCCTTCACGATCTATCGTCAGGTCCACCATCGTAAAAGCATCCTCTGGATGACTATAGAAATATGAGGTGTGCTCCCGCAGGCCCGGTGCAACCCATTCCAATGGATCATCCTCGATCATGGGCACACTTAGACCACTTTGGTCAGCAGGAACCATCTCGTCATCCTCCTCAACGACCTATTCACTGGGCGGCCCTGGCTCTAACCCCTCCTACGCGGACTTCGACGCCCCTGAGGTACTCACCTCGCTAGAAGTACCCTCGGTGGAACTCTGGGAGAATCCACTGGGCTCAGTCAGAAACTCATCTTCGACACTATCAGCCATGGTACTTGAAAAGCAGAAGATAGAAGTAAGTTCAACCTCGAAGTCAAATCTTCCCTTCCACCGCTAATCAAGTGAAACGGCACCACATAACGAGGACCTTGTCTCCAACCAAAGCCCTCACTTAGGCAACAGATGGACGATCATCGCCTCCCCCGACCTAACGAACCAAAATCACCCCCGAATACTGACAAAGGGCAACCAGAAACACCCTCGCCTGAGAGTCATCCGCGACTCGTCGATGATGATCTCATCCAATAAAACCACCATCTACCACCAACACTCCACTTGAATATCTAAGCAAAAAGATGACACAAACCCTAAGCACATGCATTTCTAGGAGAAAAACTAGGAAACCTAAGCTATAACGGGAGTCAAATCTATGAAGACAGAGGGAATCAATGAACTTACCGAATTTAAATGGTGGAATAGACGGTGGCTGGAGGCGGTTCAACCAAGAACTTTGAAGACTGATGAAGTCAGGCAGCGAAATGATGAACTCGAGCAAAAATGGGAGGAACAAGCAAAAGAAATGCAAGAGAAAAGTGAAACTGAAGCTCTTTCCCCTCCTTTTATAGACTGGTCTCTAAAGGGAACTCTAAAGGGAATCATCATTACGCCCTACTCCCCAGGCTAGCCATCATCACCCCTTTTCTGACAGCACTTAGCTTAAGATACGCGCGACACGCCAACTCTTCAGCTTTCGAAACCAAACCATTCCTCTCCCTGTGGGTAAATGCACACATGACACGATAACTGCTCAGAAAGAATGCTCGATTATTCCCATCCCTGCAAGGCAAACACAACGAGCGTCCCTCATGCTCCCCAAATGAGTTTGACTTATAAGCACCCCCATTTCGCGAGCTAGTTCTAACTCATCACTCATATTCCCAGGAGAAGCGACTTGGGGGGCTCCTGTTCTCGACTTTGTCCCAATCTGCTCCTACCATTGGCACGACCTGATGATGGCGACCCAACATGCTGGTCGACCATGACGCTTGTCATCTGACCAGTTATGCCTGACATATACGCCTGACCAGATCAACGAATGTCTCTTATCAGCCCGACACGATTTGGGAAGACACCAAGGAAACAATCATTTTCCTGTAATCCTCCTCCTCAGAATAAACGACTATTTACGAGTATACCTGCCCATTTTTACTCAGTCCTGGCAGTTACCTATTTTTTGCGAACCTACATATCTAGGACCAAAAATAGGAACCAATGCCTACGAGCTAGGGGAACATTATATAAACCCTCACATATGTGAGCGCCAGGTATTCACTATCTCACACCTTAAACACTAATATTTTGTTTGTATCTCTTTGCTCCCACACTTAATTGATCGTCAGAGTGCTTTGCTGGTATAACCCCCTTTTCCCGTCAACTTTCCAGCCAGTCAAAGATCATTCTTCGACCCACTTGTAGGTTTTGATCAACCAGTAAGATCAGAAATCAAAATGATTTTCATAATGATTATTCTCAGAGTATTAAACTCAAATATATATAATGTTGTTGCTAGTAACTATTTGTTTGATGTTTTCTATCCAGGAACTCTAAACAAGTTCACTAAGCTTATTCTAAAGACAGGTTGAAGATGAAGATCCTGATGCAAAAGTTGAAAACCTTATGGATGAAATCAACTCTGATTTTATACAAAAGATGTTTTACACTTTGTAAATATATGAATATTCAAACAGATGTACCAAACACAATTCAAAAGTTATAAACTTACTGAAAGTAAGGTAATCTTAATTGATATCATAGTGTTCAGAAGTTGTTAACTTTCTAAAAGCGTGAAATTCAGACTTAAAGCCCCAGAAATTGTGCTCTCCTAAAAGAAAGACAAGTCAACATTCTGATGCATGCTCTCATACAGAGATGCCACTCAGAAGTTGTGCTCTGATACATGTGCTTCGGCAACATATATTCTATTCAGAAGTTATGAACAGTCTAAATGTTTAATACATTGGAATATATCAGACCAAACGATGATGCTTGAGAAGTATAAAGTTTTGGTTGTGATATTAGAATCATGGAACATAAGTGATGATACATGATGCATGGCATTATTTAATTAGGCTCAAAATCAAGTTTCAATTCTTCATCAAGTGTTGATAGAAATCAGGTTCTAAGATGAAGACCAGGTGCTCTAGTCAGAATCTGATGAGTTATTGTAGGCAAGTGCTACTTCTCTATTCTATGTTCTGAATACTCAAAATTTATTTTGTGAGTCTTGGGCTCAGGGGGAGACTCTGAACAAGCTTAAATGAAATTTTAGGTTTAACAAATTCAGGGGGAGCTATGAGCTTAACTCTGAATTTGTCGATTACGGTAATTACCATGTATAAATTATTCTATCAAAATACATGGTTTTGTCAACACCAAAAAGGGGGATATTTTAAGAATAAGAAGTGTTCCTACATCTGGCCTTGATATTTTGATGATAACTTTACATGTTATCTTAGATAAAATTTGTATACACTAATGATTTTGTTCTAGCATGTAGCTGTTGCTATAATGTTCTAACTCTGGTACAAGGTGTGTGGCGTCATCGGTTTCTAAACATACACTACTGGACGAAAACACCTGGTTACGTTTTACAGTTGAAGTCAAGGTTATGAATCCGTCTTCTGTAACGTGTCTAAGGAACGTTAGTAGAAGAGGTTCTGATCGTGACTTTGTGGTTAAGCTTTGGAGGCCTTCTAAAGCTTTGCTTCTATGTGTTACACGTTCTGAAGATTATGAAGATGAGTTTTTGCTGAACAAGTTCTAATAATCTGAAGAAAAGAAAGTTCTTACAACAAAGTCCTGAAGACTCTGAAGACAAGGTTTTGTGTGACAAGTTCTGAAGACTCCAAGACTTAGGTTCTAAGACTTAAGAAAGATTCTTCTAAAATAAGCTTCAATGTTCGACATTCAAATATCTGAAGCCTCTAAAGATTAGAAGAAAGTTCAAATGGTTAACGTGTGATGTTGTACAAAAAGCACATAGAGTGTATGTGACCTCTACTCTTATAGAGTAGCGCAAGGACATTCCTTTCATACTTTACTGTGACCACTCTCATTATGACTGTTGAGAACTAACAACTATATTTCTGATTACCTTTCTACCCTTTCAACATATCTATTTTACAAGCTATAAAAGGTAGACTTGGAAGCTGAAGAAAAGTAAGAATCAACACTACAACGACAAATCTATCGGATTAAATTAAACTCAATAAAATTACACCAAAGTGTTGTGCAAAATCTGTCGAGAAATCATCTGTGTATAGTTTTGTAAATAAGCAAGGAGTTGTTGCTCGTATCTTGCAGTAGAACACTTAGGTGTTTTTCATTGTACTGAAAAGTCTGTGTAATCTGCTTATAAGAAGCAAATCTGTAATACCCTGAAAGTACTCAACTGTTTTTGAATGATACCTTGAGAGATTGAGTGAAGGTCCGATCTCAAGAAGACTCCTACTGTGGCTTAAGTGGATTTACAAGAAGGGTCGACGAGCTTATTGGGGGTGCCAATAAGGTTGATCAGACTTATTATGGGTTGTTCTGTAATCAGCTTGGTTATAGTTGATTAAGTCCTTGTTGAAGGTGAAATCATCCTTGAGGGGGTGGACTAGAGTAGCTTAGTTAACAACGAACCATGATAAAAATCATCGTGTTCATTTACTGTTATGTTCTAAGCTAACTTATTTTTTCACCAACAAAAAGATTTTATTTGGTGAAACCTAATTCAAACCTTATTTTCTTGTGTTTCTCACACCTTCACTTACTACCTAACCATCCTCACAAGCTTCATTTCAGCATGAGCAAATCTTTCAAAATTGATGATGTAGAGAAGGTTCTTTTGCTGGAAACCAAGAAGGAAGTGGGTTATGGTTCAAGAGAGTAGTGTCCAAAACTGTAACAAATGTTGGAACATCTACTAGAACATCCATAATAGGGAAATCTTATGTAACAAATATGAAGTCCCTCATGAAAAACCTTGTTCATATACATGATTCAGACTCAGATATGGAGGAAAAAATAAATAAATAATATCGGATAAAGAGATACCTGCTCGAGAAAGCAGTGTGTCTGGGCAGCAATTTCAGAAGGGAAGACGATATCGATACTCCCAAGTCATTAGATGAAGTCCTCCACAAGTCTCGATCCTTCATCACAGATGAGGAGAAAGAGGCCGCCAACAGCGTAGCAACTTAAGAAACTGTGAAGGGACCAGGGCCCCGAAGTAAGACGATGTTGTGCCTCCTCGATAGGGTGGAGATAAGAAAAAAGATGAGAGGCCCCACGACTCCCGTGGGCATAGAGGTATGGCGGGCCGCTTTACTGAATACACTTTATTGACCGCTCCCAACGAGCATATCCTCGTCGAGTGTATTAACTCTAAATTCAAACAAGGTGGTGTTAGGTTTCCCAGGCCAAGACCCTCTAAGGAAAATGTTGACAAGACCAAGTACTATTGTTTCCATAGGAGCCACGACCATGTCATTGAAGATTGCGTCCACCTCAAGGATGCAATCAAAACCCTCATCAAGGAAGGTCGTTTGAGGCAGAACACCAAGAGGAGAGAGCCTCTCCGACAGGACGTTCACGAGACAAAGAGGGTCGAGGAAGAAACACCACCCTCTGATGATGGTCTTATTCTGCAGGTCACTTTGTGCGTACAGGAAGGAAAATTCCTAGGTTTCTACTTAATTGAGCGAGGAATCAAGTCCAACCCCGACAAGTGCAGGGCCTTCTCTGAGTTCCCAATACTGAACTCGAAAAAATTCATCTAATCTCTGAATGGGATGCTCACCTCGCTGTCTCGCTTCGCAAACAAATCCGCCAAGAACACACTCCCATTTTTAAACTACTGCACAAGGAAGCGACATTCAAATGGACAGAAGAGTGGGAGGAAGCTCTCCCCCACCTCAAACAAGCCCTTTCGCAACCACTAGTCCTTTCGCATCCAGAAGACGGGGAGACTTTATACCTTTACTTGGCCGTCTCGGTCGAGTCCATCTACTCTTCTATGAGACCCCTGAAGGATAGAAGCTAATATACTTTACGAGCAAGTCCCAGAAATAAGATACTAACAAATCGAAAAGACCTCCCAATCCCTTATCAATGCAGTGAGGAGACTGAGACACTACTTCTTCGCGAACATAGTCATCGTACACATGGATTAACCCGTAAAGCAACTACTCGATCGTCCAGATATGGCCCGTAGAATGCTTAAGTGGTTTCTAGAACTATCAGAGTTTGATATCAGATACGAGATTAAGAAGGCCCTCAAAGCCCAAGTCCTAGCCGACTTCATGGCTAAGATGACCGTGCCTGGCTTCCCGACGAGCGGAGCCCACAAGTGGACTATTTTTATGGATGAACCATCTAGCTTGACAGGAAGCGGTGCAAGGATCATTCTCAAAACTGAGGATGACATCCTAATAGAGGTCTCCCTTGCCCTTTCCTTCCCTATGTCAAACAACCAAGCCGAACACGAAGCCTTCCTCGCAGGACTACGGCTCACCAAGGACTTAGGTGCCCAAGAAGTAAAAATCTTCACGGATTCTCAGCTCGTCGCCTCTCAGGTACGAGGTGATTATCATGCCAAAAATGAAAACCTTATCGAGTAATTAACTCTAGTAAAGGAAAAAATGAAACAATTCAACCTTGTGGAAGTCACACACGTCCCTCACAAACACAATACTCGAGCGAACATCCTGTCGAAGCTTGCGAGCACAAGGAAAAATGGTGGAAACAAATCAGTCTTCCAAGAAATCCTCCCTCGCCCGAGAATCGAAAAACCTTTTGTGATGCTAGATGTAAATGCCATCGGGAACCACGACTGCTGGATGGCCCTAGTGTACCATTACCTCACCATATGGGAACTACCTCCTGACGAGAAAGAGGCCAACACAACTAAGCAAAGGGCTTACTCGTACGTCTTCCTCGAAGACAAACTCTACCGAAGAGGATTCTCCATCCCGCTCTTGAAGTGTGTCGACGAGGTTAGTGTCCCTCATATCCTGTAGGAAATTCACAAAGGAATCAACGCTCAACACCTGATAGGAAGATCCCTAGCACTAAAGGATCTACGAGTAGGATATTACTAGCCCACCATGCAACACGATGCAAAAGAGCATGTCAAAAAATGTGACAAGTGCCAACACAACACATACATGCATTCAGCACCTCCCAACGAGCTAAAGTCTCTATCCTCCCTGTGGCCCTTAGCTTGGTGGGGAATGGATATCCTTGACCCTTTCACTGTAGGATCCTACCAAAATAAATACTTGATTGTCACTGTCAATTATTTCATGAAATGGATAGAGGTCGAAGCCCTTTCCAAAATTACGACACAAAACATGGTGTTTTTTCTACAAAAGAAACGTGCTCTTCAGGTTCGGCGTACCTCATACGCTCGTCACCGACAGCAAGACACAGTTCACCAACAAAAATTTCAAAGACTTCGTTACCAAATTCGGTACTAAGCAAGACTTCACATTGGTTGAGCACCCTCAAGCAAACGGGCAAGTCGAGGCCGCGAATAGAGTGATCTTGTGAGGACTAACACAACGGCTGGGTGAGGCCAAGAATAGGTAGATCGAGGAGCTAAACAGTGTTATCTGAGCCTATCGAACGACACCACACTTGACCACGGGGGAAATCCATTCTAACTAGCCTACATAACTGAGGTAGTAATCCCATAGATAATCAGAGAGCTGTCAACGTGAATTGAAGCTCCCCTCGACGAGAAGATGAATGAAGAATCCTTAAGAAAGGAGCTTGACCTGGTCAAAGAGATTCGAACAGGGGCAGCCTTCTGCAAGGCACATTAAAACAAAAGATAACTCTGCATCACGACACCTAACTCATAATACATGAGTTCTAAGTCAACAACTTAGTCCTGCAAAGAAATCATAAAAACTCGCGCGAAGGAAAACTTTCCGCAGACTGGGAAGGCTTTTACCGCGTTTGGGAAAAAACGGAAGGCAGAGCCTATTACTTCGAAAGTTTGACAGAGCATTAACTTGCTCGACCATGGAACACAAATAAGCTAAAGTAGTACTACAGTAAAGTACCATAAATACTATGTCTGGACTTAATAGTCGGCATGTCCAGTTCGACAAGCAACTAGGCACACCCGACCACTGAAGCATATTAAGGTATGAACACATCATACTAATCTAAAACAAAAAAGGCGAGCTCCTACTCATTGGACGAGTAGAGTCTTATCCCGACGGGGACACCTCTACTGAGCTCCACCATCACAGTACCAAAATGAGGTAGAACACCCAACCCATGATGGGAAAGTTCACGCCAATGGATCAAGACCCCGGCCACGCTCTTGGTCTCGCTATTAAAAGGAACCAACTCTGACTCCTCGACATGTTCCCCACACCGTCGAACACTAACTCTATCAAGCAAGAAACCTCCACATAAATTATACACCGTAAACATACATAATGATGAGCAAACCAAGCATTCAACAAACAAATATATGAACATATATTTAATGAATTTAAAAGCGCCGACCACAAAAGGCCGAAATTATCAAAATATTACATCCAAAGGGTCAGAAAGAGCCCCTAATCCAAATATTACAAGTAACAGGGCATGCAGGCCCAACCAAACAAGAAAAAAATAAAAACCTCATCCTTTGTGATGATCATCATCTTCGATTTTGGGGGAATCAGGAGGAGGAACTAGCTTGCCATGAACCACCTGGGACTGGAGCCCGACCCCTTCAGTGTTGAGCCATATGTTCAGCAACGCGAGCTGGGTCATCGTAGTATCGAAAACCATCGTCGCTGATTCCACATAATCCAACCCGAGAAGCTGAACCCGAGAAACAAAGGTAGCGCGAGTCTTCAAGGATTTCACCTCGTCGGACTCGCCCTCAGAAAGCGCCACCACAACTTTCAAGCTGGAAATTGCGTCCTCAAGAAGCTTCTTCTCAAGCAGCCAAGAGTCCTTTGCCTCAGACAACTTGGTCACCTCCTCATCTTTCTTCTCAAGCCCAGTGCCCTGATCCCGAAATTTCTCCTTATAACCATCAATGGAAGTTTTTATCTTGCTCGCTTTATCCTCGAGGGCCTTTTTCTCTGTCTGCAGTTTGTCTAACACAACAGCAAAGCGAGTCTCCTCGCTTGAGAGGACCACCTCCATCTCCAAAACCTTCATCATACCAGCAACACCTTCGGCCAATTGCTTCCTCTTTCCCGCTGAATCAATACCCCAGATGACTGTAGACTCTTCGTCAGGCACGATCAATGGATACCAGTTGAAGAAGCCCTTATGAGCGAAGCAAGGAGGAAATGTGAAATCCCGGGCATCAGAATCGCTCCCCATCAGATGTAGAGTATCAATTTTGGGTTGACCCTTATTTCTTCCCAAAATCCTCTGCACGGGTTGAGATTGTTCGATGTTCGGAGACAAAAAGGAGGTGATAGAGCCATCCTTGGCCTGGTCTAGAGTGGGAGTAAAGCGAGTAAGTTTCACTATCTTTTTGGTCCTCTTCTGGTCGTGTGTCAGCTTGAGCAAATGCTCACGAGAGTCCTCCATGTTATCTACAGAAAACAATAAGCCCAAGTCAGTACATTAAGAAAATACATGCGAGCATGCTAAAATAGAAATAAATAAGGGAAGATACCTAGGAGCACTATGACCTCCTTGTAAGAATGGAACTCGAGGAGTGCCTTAGTGTTAATTAGGTGAGCCTCAAATACAGGCTCACCGTTATCATCAAGGAAATCTTTCCCCTCCCTCGTCACCCATTGTGCAGGGTAAAATCTGTCAACGAACTCATTAAGTTTTGCATAGGAATCTTCGTCCTCGTCATCCATAGGGCCAGCTGGGGTGAGGTAATAACTCGAACCATGATCATAGTGGGTCACACACCAGTGGAAGTGGAATTTCGAGATCAACTCAGTCTCCATATTCCCATTCTTGTCGTGGAGAGTGATGCCATCCTTGCCAATCATGGTCGCTTCCTCTAATACTGAGTCGAAGGCCTCCTCGGATACCGGCTTAAAAAGGAAATATTTGTCCTTAAAGTCCCAAACGGACTCTATGAACATCTGGAACAACCTTTTCTTCAGCTGCTTCAGAAAAACCCATCTATGTTTCTCGTCCATAGTTTGTCGCTGAATTTTGAAATAGCGGGAGAATAGGGGAATTGTGGCACCAAGCTGAAGGTACCAACACACGATCTCGAATGTCAGTATAAAGGAAATCACGTTCACTAATGACAGATGCCCGAAAACCCTAGCTCAACGGTTAATGGGAAATCAAGACGAGACCCTCGGTAAAAGGCACGCCCAAATCGACTAGATAGACGAGGACACCAACTCTGCACAGGGAAAATTCATGGACCTCAGAAACTTATGAATCTCGCAGGGAAACTCATGAATCTCGTGGGGAAACACATGAACCTCACGGGGAAAATCATGAATCTATGAATTTCACAGGGAAGAACTTTCCCAGAACATGAAGATCATCAAGAATCTATGAATTTCACGGGGAAGAACCTCCCTGGAACACGAAATTCATCTAAATCATGTGTATTATGAGGACTAAAAACATGGTTAATCGTAGGGAGAAAAAAATGCTTACTTGATCAAGGGTTGAACGGAGGTTGCGACAGCGAACACGACGACGGCTACGGCTGAGAGAAAATCAGAAGAAGAGAGGCGAAAGGGAAGAGCAAAGCGAGAGGGAAGAGCAAATGTGAAATGTTATAAATGAAACCCTAAGGGCTATTCATAAACCTTGCGCGAGAGACGAAACATCACTTTGAGTGGCGTGTCTGTGCCTCGACACGCAGTTGGCCATGCACTTAAGCCATGA
This sequence comes from Vicia faba, assembly GCA_948472305.1. Classification (NCBI taxonomy): domain Eukaryota; kingdom Viridiplantae; phylum Streptophyta; class Magnoliopsida; order Fabales; family Fabaceae; genus Vicia; species Vicia faba. The sequence continues at coordinate 223,435,538 of OX451735.1, forward strand.
TGACCCCTACGTCTAGGCCATCATTACGCATTAAATGCTGCGACATGTGGCCCAGCAAGAAAACGTCGACCAAAATTTTCAACTCCCTGGTATTCGAGCACACCTCTACAGTACAAAATATTGGGAATGCTCTCTGCAAGCACGCCTTAACTCTGGTCGCGGTACTTATGCGACATCCTTCTTATCCATGCAAAATTCCTCTAATGGTACTGATCTGCGGGGAAGGTTATTGATCTGGATAACCACATCCCCCTTTCTTGCATATGCTGGACTAAGAGTCAATGTATGCGTCCTTATCGACCCTGCTCGAGGTGACCTAAAAATCAGAACTCATCTACTTATGAGCAACGACTTGGGGGACTCATGTTCTAGAATGGGCCTGCACTTGGTATACCGTCAAACAAGGCCCAACCTAACTCTGCAGTGAGGAAGACCCAATAACCTGTTGAGGATTGGACCTGCACTTGGTCCTCTGTCGGACAGGGCCAACCTAACACTGCTGCGAGCAAGGTCCAACAAGGCCCACATAGCTGTGACTGTTGGAGAACGCCTCCCACACGTGGCCGTCGAGGACATCTCTTCCACGTGTCTGCCAAGGTCATATCCTCTACGTTCCCGCCAAGGATACATGATCAACGTTCCTCCGAATATCAAGGAGTCGTCCTGCTCCCGAAAAGAACGAGTCTACCACCGAGAACCACGGGGCAGTTGGACCAAGATAGAGACCACAAACTGGTCTACTCTATCCACGTATGATCCTGACAGTCTCCATTATGGGCATGGGCATCCAGCCCAAAATGAGAATCTTGGCTCAGCGTTGTGGGCTTTAAATACCTTATTTCACTAGAGGGTCAAGTACACTATTCTATTCGTTCTAACTTCATACTTGCACTTTTACTCTGAACTTTATTTTGACATTAGAGTGTCTTACAGGTATCCCACTTTTCCTTCATCACAACAAAAGCCCAAGTGTTACATGCCACAAAGATCCTTCTAATTCCGATAAGATCAATAATTATGATTGGTTGACAATATAAAATTATATTACACTATCAATGCATCAACTATTTTTTATGTATTGAATGTTGATACAAGATTCTATCTTGAGCCACGTGGTTAAAAACGGTCAATGTTGTAATATATTTCAAATATTTTTGATAGAAATATTTATAAATTTAATTAGTAAAGATTTTAGAGCATTAATTACGTTTACTCACATGATCACAATTTCTTACCTTATTTCTAACTAAATCTTCTAAATCAATATTCAATCGAGTTTAGTTTAATCTACACTATATAATTGAAAGAAATAGCTAACTCTAAAATTCTTCACATTTTTATACATTTTGGTTTTCCTTCGCATTATCGTTTTCCGATTAGTTCTTCATGGAAAATTATCCAGCGCCACTCCCTGATCAAGACGGAATCGAAGACGCAGATGCAATTCCAGCGGAATTGCGCTCGTCTATTCGGTTCACGAAACGATCGATATTGCAAGAGCAACCGGTAAGGATCAAGCATCTTCTTTATCAAGAGTTGAGAAATGTCGAGGAAACTCAATCGTTTGTGGAGGATGATAACAACAATGATGGATTCAGGACTCCTCCAGATCGCATTATCAAACGGATTCATGAATGTCCAGGTGCACCGCGGAAGAAGAAATTCATACCACCGAAACGAATGAAACGGAAATCACCGTGTGCGAGAAAACTCGTGTTTGATTCGTTGTAAGAGAAGACGCTAGAAGATGATCGATCGTGCCATTGATTAGATTTCATGAATCTGAGAATCATTAGTTTAGCGATTGTTTTTAAGTAGCTAATTCTTTAATTAACGATGGTTTAATATTGATTTGATTATTTAGCTTGCGGTTTATTTTTGTCCTTTTATGAATTTTTTTTTGGACTTAAAGTGAGATTTAATTTGATGATGCATTGATTAGTTAGTTTTGAAAAATAACAATTAGAGAAAAATAACAGCGTGATGAGATGTTATAGAACGTGGAGTGATGAGAGTTAATTTAGCGTACAGGTGACGCATAAACAGATCATGACAAAATTGCGGATTTGGAAATTTGCTTATGTTGTACATTTTTTGCATGTCTGAGGAAAAGGAAAACATAAGCAACCAAACACTTTGGGTGACTTGTAGGTAGGAAGTTTCTTATGCAAGGCATATCAAGGTTACGAGAGATCAAATACTAGACTGCCATGGTAAAACTGTGATCACAATAAAATAGTAGAACAGATACATGTGCAAGGAGAGTGAGGCTCATCTCCATAACTTGTTTGTTCTTCTTTTCAACATATCTATTTTAAATTCTAACATAAGATTTGAGCCTAAGAAAATGAATCCAAGTAATACTTTGTGGAGACAACAATAAAGCTAATATAGTTCTGTTTAGGGATGACAATTGAATTTAGTCAGACGAAATTTATCTAATTTATCTACTAAAAAAATTTATCTACAACATAAAAATAAAAAATATGTTAATGAATTGGATTAAATTTATTCAATATATTTTAATGATTTAATAAATTATTTTTACTTTCATTAGGTATATATATTTAAAAAATACAAAAAAAAAGTGATTTTTTCCAAAATAAAAAAAAAACAAATGTTTTTCGAAAATAAAAAAAAAAGATTTTTTTAAATAAATAAAAACAATTGATTTTTTTTCCAAAAAAATAATTTGAAAAAAAAAACAAAAAGATGATTTTTCCGAAAAATTCAATTTTTTCTGAAAAATACAAAAAAAAACATTTTCTTTCAAAAATACAAAAAAATCATATTTTTTTGAAATATAAAAAAAAAATCTGTTCTTTCCTGAAAAATGAAAAAATTTGATTTCTTTCAAAAAAAGAACTATTTTTTGGAAAATACAAAAAATCAAAATTTTCTCAATAAAAAAAAATTGATTATTTTGAAAAAAATGTTTTTTTCTAAAATATAATTTTTTTTCTAAAATTAAAAAAAAAACAATTTTTTAGATGAATGAATATCTATCCACTAAAAATATATTAATTGCTGTATTTTATCCTTAATGAATGAGTTTGACTGAATATTTTTAAAGACATTTTAATGAATTATTAATAGAGTGATAGATTATTTTGATCCATCTATTAATAATTCAATTTATATCCATCAAACTCATCCATTTTACCATTTATAGCTCTGCTATTCACTTTTAAAAGTAACATGTGCATTTTCTTAAAGATCAATGTAAACAAAATCAAATGATGCATTATAGATGTTAATTGAAGTAGAGGAGTGAATTCTATGCGACTTGCCTAAATAACATGAACCACAAATCAGAGGGTTATTTTTAATCAATTTTGGTATTGCATATATAAATAACATGTTTGACTATTTGAAAATTAACAAGGCCTAACCTATAATTTCAGAGACCTATCATCATATGAGATGTAACCAAATAAAAGAGACATATAACAAGATGTACAATTATTAGAAGCAAGAGATACTAAGCCATTAGAGCTTTGAGGTGGAAATTGAATGTGTGGGAAGAAATAGAAGCCACTAGCATCAAGAAATCTTTCAAGAAAAAACTTGCTTAAAAACCTGTAATTTTATAAAGCGATTGGTAGCATGAAACTCACAAATGAAAACATTATCTTTGGTACATTTTCGAACAAACAATATTGTGAATGCAATTTTGCCATTAAATATTTTATATAATGTTAAGATTAGAAAAACTTACTATGTATTTATATTGGACAATATCTTTGTGTCGTTTAGTACAATTTTATATTAAAAGTCTTAGTAAATATTTAAAACAAGTTTGAAATTGATAAAAATTATGAAAAATTATTTTTTGCACAAAAATCAGTTTCATGCGCCAACACGTACAATTTTCACGCTGACACATGTGCTTAAATATTAAAGCCTGCATCACATACAACATTTATGTTTAAAAATATAGGTTTATACACCGGCACATACGATTTTCACGCCGGCACATGTACTGCATTATTAAAGTCTGTAGCTTTTGTTTTGTATGTGTCGGCACATAACTCATTTCAAGTTGGCACATACTGAAATTTTTAACTCTATGTGCCGGCACATCCGATTTTCACGCTGGTACATACTGTTGTTTGAGTCAAAATTTTCATATTTTTTAATTCTAAAGTTTTTCTATTTGCCACCAAAGTTCCACAACTATAAATACATCATACATGCATCATTTCAATTTGATGAAACTATAAACACATAACACCATTGCTCTTCATCTTCAACCTCTAACATATGCATACCCACTAACAAAGTACACATAATCATTTTTTGTTGGGATGCCATCTAGACGAGGTTTGATAATGTCCAATTACGTTTGTATAACTGAGAATATTGGATTGAGAATTGTGGTGGATTTCATCAGGAAAAACCGAGTATTTGTCCTCTAAGATCATTGTGGATTTGGGAGTTATTTCAATAAGAAAATCGAGTTGGATTTTTCCTTCTAGATCTTGGTGAACCGAAGGTTTTTGACAAGGCTACATAATTTGAATTCGATTGAGTGAAGAATTTGAAGAACGGGGGTTTTTTGCAAACCTAGTAGCATGAGACAGTGAATCAAATTGGTAGATCTTAGGTTACAACAATTCGCAATTCGGATTCGACCGAGTGAAAATTTTGAAGAACAATGGTTTCTTACAAACTAGTAGCGCGAGACGGTGGATCGAATTGGTTTATTGGGTGACTCGATCGAGTTAAGATCAAGGGAAGGGAACTTTGTAGGATCAACATCAAACATTGAGTTTGTAGGACTGCATTGCCACATTTCTCTTATAAACAATACTTTTTGCAAAGTAAGAAATTTATCTCAACTCTAAAACAGAATTGGGGAGAGACGTAGCCATAACGAGGACGATTGATGAACTTTATAAACAAATCCTTGTGTCATTCTCTCCCCCTCTCTCTCTATTGCTCTCATTTACTTTCTATATGTAATTTGTTGAACTTGGTGTTTGATTAATTTTTCTTTAATTGTTAAAATTTAAATTTCTTTGTTGATTAACTTATAATCACTTTGATTGCAAGTGTTGTTCTCAAATCAACAAAGCTCAAAAGAAAATCTGAAAAATTGATCGCACGCCAAGTGTTCGATAAATTGTGAAGTTCTATTTTTTTATACAATTGCATTGGATATAGGTGGATGTAGTGATTTGTTATAAATGATTAATTGTGAAACAATTGTGTTGGTTATTCTTATAATTGATTTACTCCATACGAATTTCACATATCTAAGTTTTTAATAACTAGGTTCGTTTAGACGACTTTTTTGATCTAGGTTAAAAATCTTCCACGCAATATTGTCTTTCAAAATGAATTTTAACTACATATTTTTAAAAGGTAATTTTACTTGGGGGTCTATTTGTAATATCAAGCCTCTCAATGAACTTTGTTTTGATGAAGACAAACCATAATGACAAGAAGGAAAAGGTATTGATCAAGCTAAAGCATCAATGGATAAAAGTCTTCGATTCAAGCTCTTGGCAAATTTCACAAGGTATAATAACAAATCTTTCTATGAACTTAAGTCTTAGATTCTCAATGATCAAAAGAAGTTTTTAAAACTTGTCCAAACTTTTTCTCAAGTTTTCTAAGCAAAAAATCTATTTTTACTTCTGTGCAATCGATTTACATGTTGGTGGAATCGATTGTATGACTCACATTTTCAGCTGTTTTGCTTTTTTTTCTTAGTGCAATTGATTTACACAAGAGTGCAATCGATTTATCTCTGGTTAAAAATGCCTCTGTTTTAAAGTTCAATCGATTTGCATGTTTGTTCAATCGATTGCTCACTGAAAATATTTTAATTTTCTGGCTGTTAGAACTCGTGCAGTTGATTTGTATCAAGGGTGCAATTGATTGCATGCTGAACATTTTTGAAAAATAACAGCTTTGAACATATCTTTTCATAACACCACTTCATGGAATCTTTTCATTTAATCTTGACAATTGTTCATGATTAATTTACAGAAACTTATGTTGTTTCAAAGGGGTGCTATGAACATATAAATACTGAAATTTCAAAATAAAAAAATCTCTTCCATTCAATATTTTTCTGAATTTTTAAATATTCAACTCAAGCCTTTTTCACTTTCATTCAAAAAGTTTTCTGCATATTTTCATATCTTGTATAACAGAAAACTTTGAGCAATCTAAGTCTTGAGTCATTGTATATCATTGTTATTGGAATAGAAGATCAAGTTATTGATAAAATCGCTCAAAGTGATTATTTCTCTACAAACTCACTCACTCAATCAAAATATTGTTGTACACTTTCTTATTTTTCAGGATTGTTGAAAATAAGATTAGTGGTTTTTGTACTCTTGTTTTCGAGGATTGTTAGAAACAAGTAAGGTCACCTTAAGAGGATTGTTCTCACTGTTGACATAGTGAAAATCCAAGAGGATTGTTCTTGGTCCAAGAGGATTGTTCTTGGTTTTGGTAGTTCTTGTTTAAGTTTGCCAACTATAAGGAAATCTCTTTCATGTTGAAAGGGGACTGGAGTACTCTCGGACTGTGAGGGGATCCATGATATCTCGCTTGTGTCTCTTTATTTTTCTGCACTTTACTCTTTCATAAACTCACCATAAACCAGAAAAATAATATCCATCATCACTAAAACCAGAAAAATTTTAAAGTACCTAATTCACCCCCCCTCTTAGGCGCACTTCGTACTTACAATTGGTATCAGAGCAGGTTATAGGTAACCTGTTCCTAGAGATCCAGAATGGCTTTCGCAAATCAAAATCCTATTTTCAGAGATGGTGGTAGTAACAACAAGCCTCCTCTATTCTGTGGTGAATATTTTGACTTCTAGAAAATACGCATGAAAGCACATATAGAAGCACAAGGAGAAGAAATATGGGATGCCGTTGAAAATGGTCCATTTATTCCTATAACAGTGATCAAGGTGTTGGTTCATCAAAGCTTAAAACTGTATGGGGTGAAGATGATAAGAAAAAGGTTCTCTATGATAAAAAGGCAATAAATCTTCTTCAAGATGCACTTAGCATGGATGAATTCTTTCGTGTCTCGGCATGCAAAACGGAGAAAGAAATATGGAATACCTTGGTACAAACTCATGAAGGAACTGTTGAAGTTAAACGATCAAGATTAAATACTTTAAGTCAAGAATAAAAGTTATTTCGAATGAAGCCCGGAGAATCCATCCTTGACTTGCAGAAAAGATTTGTGCACTTGACAAATCATCTAAGTGCTCTTGGTAAGACTTTAACTAATGATGAACTAAATCTGAAAGTGCTTAGATCTTTAACTAGGAAATGGCAACCAAAAGTAATGGCAATTTCTGAAAAGAAAAGTATTTCTACAATGACGTCTGCAACATTGTTTGGAAAACTTCAAGAATATGAAACGGAACTCGGAAGACTTGAAAAGCATGAAAATCAAGAGAAGAAATCCAAGAATGTTTCTTTAAAGATTGATTCCAAGGAAGTTGAAGAGGAAGACAATCCGGAAGAAGATGAAAATTTCATGCTTCTTGTTAAAAGGCTTGGTAAGTTCTTTGGTAGAAATGACAAATCCTTTTCTCATGCAAAAAGAAAGAAAAAATTCAAGAAAAAGGAAGATTCTACATTAACACGAGAAGTCACATGTTATGAATGCGGTAAGCAATGTCATATAAAGTCGGATTGTCTGAAACTCTCTAAGAAAGGTGGCTACAAAGGAAAAAAGGAATTTAAGAACAAAAAGGCCTATGTTGCATGGGAGGTGTGATATGGTGGCAGAACCGACTGTTATACTGGTTTTGTGTTTATGTTTGCAAATGTTGCAGTAAGCAAGAGTCGTCACCGACTTTTCTTTTATCCAAATTAAGGAAAGGGTGAAAAGAATAGAAAAATACCTTTTCGATAATTTTCTAAGTAAGGGGGGTAGATTATGGAAAGGGAAGGTGTTAGAACCCTTTTCATCCGAAGTTTTCTACAGGCTCTTAGATGCTTAGCCCATTTTTAAAATACCTTGTTCTTTCGTGTATTTTTGAAAAGTATTTTGAAATGCCTTAGTGCGGCAGTTTTCTTTATGATAACTCTTGTATCAGTCCTCAAGAGTGTTGATAAAGCACTTTTGAAAATGTTTTTGAAAGTGTTTTATGTATGCGAAAAATTTGTTTTGAGCATAGCATATATGAACTATCTACTTATACTCAAAAGGTTTGTTCTTTTCCTCCTATCCTTTAGAGAGTTCTATCCTACTATTAGTGAGTAGGTAGCCCTATCGTTGGATGTTTGAGGGACATTCGAAGGGACGTTTTTATAGTCACAAAGGCAATTAGGCAAGAAGTTGTAGTAACTACCCTAGGGTTCTAAGATCATATTTTTACCGAGGCGGCGTCAAAAGGGTCATCGAGGGACTTATGATCTTTTGAACCGGAGGGTAGCTACTAAAATCTCTCACGTTTTGAGAGTTGTGACTATTTTTCGAAAGCAATCGAAGTGGAGTATCCTAGAGGTGTATATGTGAAAATGTTTTGTATTCAATTATTTTTGTCTTTTTTGTTAGATTTGCTAGCGTTTTGATTTTAATCTTTGCCATACAATCCTATTAGTCATACATCTAGAAGTTAATATGAAAGCAATAGAAAATGCGGAAAATAAGTATCCTACGCTATTACAACCAAACTGAAAGGCAAGAAAATGTAAAAACAAGAACAAAATAAAGAGGGGAAGTGAGTCCTTTGATTCAGGCAGTAGACTCCTTCGATTCACCCTTCTTTTGCTTTCTTTTGATTGAGCTTGGGAGTTGGCGTGAGCAACCTTCGATTGTACCATTTCCTGCTTCTTTCGATTGAGCTTGGGAGTTGGTATGAGCAACCTTCGATTGCATCCTTTCATGCTTCTTTCGATTAGACTATGAAGTAATATGGACCTACAGAGCAACATGAGTGTATATCCTTCGTTCACACCCTTTTGTCTTTCATTTGAGTCTGTACAGGTTAGTTCCAACATATATTTGGACATGAAAAGCAAACTGTGATACGGTGGGAGAACTGACTTGGGATTTGCGTTTGTGTTTGCAAATGTTGCGGTTTAGCAAGAGTCGCCACCGACTTTTTTATTTTATCCTAAGGAAAGGTCAAAAAGCACAGGAAAGACCTTTGAGATGTTTTCGTGGGTTCGGGGGGTAGATTATGAAAAGGGAAGGTGCTAGCACCCTTTTCATCCATGGTTATCCATGGGCTCTTAGTTACTTGTTTTAGATCACTTGCCTTTGCTTTTCAATTGTTTTGAAATGGTGCTTTGTGTGTGTGGTTTTGAAAATGTTTTGAAAAAGATACCTTGTTTAGGCAACCTTTGTAACAATTCGTTTGAATGTTTTACAAAGGTGTTTGTCTTTTTGAAAATATGTTTCAATGTTTTTGAAAGTTTGTTTTGAAATTGTGTTGAGATGTGTGTTTGAAAAATGGCAAGGATGTTTTGCAAGTTTGATCAAGTAACTAAGAGCTATCTATCCTAATTTTACTCAAAGATCTTTCTCATGTTTTTAACCCTTTTAACAGTGTTGTTTCACCATTGTGTTTGGTGAACAACCTTGCATTAGGATGTTAACGGGACAGGCGCGGGTCATCGTATAGACCATGATAGCAATTGTGTCAAGTATTTTTGGCAATTTTCTTGAGGGACTTGATCATTTTGTTTAGGCAACTCCGATAGCGTCTGTGGTCGGTGGAAATAGAACTGACTGTTTTTTAAGCTGGTTCGCGAAATGTCGCGGTAAGCAAGAGTCTCCACTGTCTTTTATGTTCTCCAATATGGAAAGGACAAAAGCACAGCAAAATTCCTTATTCGAGATGTTTCTCGATTTGGGAGGTAGATTTATAGAAAGGGAAGGTGTTAGCATCCTTTCTATCTATGGTTATCCATGGGCTCTTAGGTACTTGCTCTTATGTTTTCAAAAATTGTTTGCTTTTCAAGTGTTTGTGGGTTTTGAAAAAAGTTCCGTTTAAAAAATTTCTAAGTAACTCTTGTATCTGTCCTCAAGAGTGTATGAAATATTTGTTTGAAAACTTTTTTGAAAGTGTGGGTGTGAAAAGTATTTTGTTTGTTTTTGAGAGAGCAAGTACCCATGAGAAATCTACCTACTCTAAGGAATTAGGTTGTGTAAGAGTCCTTTAGACAGTACTATCCCACTATTGAGAAGTAGGTAGCACCGTCATTGGAGGTGTTCAGGTCAATTCGATTAAGGTCATGTGTGGTCACCAAAGCAATGGTAGGACACCTTAGCGGTAACCCTAATGTCCTAGATCCTTTTTATCCGAGGCAACCGTTTCGAGGCAACTGGATCTTAGACAGGAGGGCGACCTCTAAAACACCCTATACTTGATGACCACGTTCGAGGCAACCAGTGAGGCGTACCCTAGGAGTGGCATGTGCATGTGTGTTGTTTTTCAGTTAAATTGTCTTTGCATGTTATTTGTGAGCTACGGATTGGTTTTATTTGCATACAAGTCTTTCATGCATATTAACAGTTAAGAGTGCGGAAAATAAAGTGCGGAAAAGGTAAATCTAGCTATTACAAGGCGCGAGTCTATACATCGCCAAAAAAACAAACCCGTTTGGAAAAATAAACTGCGAGAAAATAAATAAAGCAATAAAGGAGATCCTAATTAACTATTACATTTCCGGAGGCAGTTACATAAATATAATGAATTAAAAAAATAAATACGCGCGAAAGAATGAATCGGGACGTCCTAAGGGTTTTGACCCTTTTTTTGAGAAAGAATGAAATTGTCCTTTTTTGCAATTAAGTGAAATTAAACCTAATTTACTAATCAATTAATTAATTAAAAAAAATATTTTTGTGTTTTTTATGTTTTAATGAAATAAAATAAAAAAAGAATTAAAAATGTCAAAAGAAAAGCCTAAGTCTAAATTTGTTTTTATTTATTGTAAAAGAAAATTAAAATTAAACTAAATTAATTTAAGTTAGTGTTTATTTACAAAATAATTAAACTAAAGTGGAATTAATAATAAAATAAAATATTTACATTTTTTAGTTTTTTCTGAATTTTTATTGTGAAAATGTTAATTAATTGGCTGGTGAGTAATTAATTAAAAAAAACAATAGAAATAAATAAAGCAATTAAAAGAAAGAAAAATAAATAAAATAAAAAAAAGCAAACCCAAAGGGGGGGTTTAGGCCAGATCTGAAGGTGTAGAAGCAGTTTTCAGGCCCATTTGTTCATTCAGCCACGTTGACTTTGGGAAATTCCTAGGCACCTGTTTGACTGGGAATATGATGTTCCTCACTCTTTGACCACTGGATTGGTGCTTCAGGACACATGGCGCCTGGGATTGATGAGTGCACGGTGGAACACTTTGGCGTTTGCTGCATATGAATATGTTAGAAAAAATGGAAACAATTATATGGGGGACCTGGGAATCGAACCCAGGTCCCAATGGTACACAGCCAGCTCTCCAACCACTCAGCCACTTGAACGCTTTTGGTAATGAAATAAGGAACAAATATAATATAAGAAAAATAAGTCATATGCTGAAACAGAAAAAAAGGAGCGCGCGTATTTTAAATCAGCCAATGGTATATTACCACGTCACCGTCTTCTTCCCTGAAACTGCAATAAACAAGGTTAGATAGCGGGGGTTTTAAACCCCCACAACCTGCAAATGTCAAAAATAGCGAATAGCTCCATGGTTAATATAAATTCATCGCGAGGGTTGGGTTTGATTCGTCTGGCCTTGACGAATTCAACCATATGCGTGAGAAGGGCTAATTTTTCCTGTGCTGGAAATCCCCAAATTGAAAGCTTCGAAAACCTAGATTTCATCAATGGTGGTTTCGGTTCCAGGGCGTTTCAAGGCAATTGAACCATACCATTAGTTTCCTGTGGACTCATACAACACAAAACAAGCAACAAATTATGTTAATGATGCATGAACAATGAATTTCGATTCCAAGAAAATTATGCAAACCGTGAGTTCGAGTGGGGCGACTCCTTAGGCCTGAGCGCTTGGTTTTGATTCTAAAACGTTTCTGGGGACTTATGCAACGTATTAGAATTCTTAACTCGCTTTGAAAGGGCCTGGAAGGTGGAATTCAGATTTCAGTTTTCTTTGAATTTTTTCAATGTGGTAATGGTTCTTGCAGCAGCTTTTGCACGTCTCAGGCTTTAGGTTTAGGTTATTCACATATAGTAGAACTGATTTAGGTTAAAATTTGGGCCAAGGATCCATGGAATTGAAGTTTGGAGATTCTTGTTAACCACCATTGAAAGCTTTCCATTTTTGGAGCAAAACTTGGATTTTATGCACAAATATGCTTGGCACGAATTTGGTAGCTGTCATATGACACATAAAAGTTATTCAAACCACAAAGATGCCATTCAATTAATTTTTAGATTTTATTTGAATTATTATGGATTTAAAATGAATTAAATCAATAAAAATTAAATAAAAATGAAAAAATAAATGTTTGGTCTTGAAATTAATCACGGGACACGTGGGTGGAATGACAAGGCTGAATCAAGTGGAAGAAAGTGGGCCCTTTTGTCAAAAATTGAAGTTTTAAGGATAGTTGACTTTTGCCATTTCACAAAAATTTCCCAACTTCTTCAATGCATATCTTGCTCAAATTTGATCATATGAACATGTTCTTGGACATTTTGGAAAGGTCTTGAAGTCCTCTAACCAATGCCTTTGGTCCCATGTCATTTGGATTTACCAATCTCAAGTTATGGTCTTTGACTTAAAATGCCTTTTTGTTGACTTTTAAAAATGACCTATAATGTAGAAATTGATAACTTTTTGTGAGAGCATTTCTTGGACTTGGAATGTGAAGATGAGTTGTAGGAAATGTCATCCCCTTAAAAATGAGCATTAGATGGGATTTTTCTGATGAACCATGAAAAAGTTATGCCTTGGTCAAGTTACAGTTGACTTTTCAACTGTCCAAAAATGGAAACTTTTGCATCTTGATGATTTTTGAGCCATGCTTGTGGAATCATGATCAAGAATTGATCAAATGATGATTGTGGCTTCAAAACAAGGTGTTGACCAAAAATTCTGACTTTTGACTGTAAAATGACCATTTTGCCCCTGCAGTTGATTGTGAACCAAATAGGACTTTTGACTGTGCAACTTGACCCTGTGAGCCTTGAAACTTGCCATGTAGGTGTTTGACAATGTGTATAGGCCTATGGGACTTGATTGAGCCCTTGAAAACCTCAAATTCCTTGCAAGAACCAAAACCCTAATTTGGACTGGCTTAGGAGATGGTTTGACTGTGCAACCCCTTGAGAAACCTTGAACCTTTTGAAGATGATTCTTGATAAACTTTGAAGAATATGAGAGGAAAAATTTTGGGGTACAACAGCGTCATCGAGGGACTATGATCATTTTGATTGTTCTTGTTTTGCCAAAGTACTTGACATGCATAACATGGCCCATTTGTTTAGGCAACCAAGTGGAGATACCCTAAGGGGTGCATGTGTGGATAATGTTTTTGATTTGCATGCATTTAGTCTTTGATTATGGGTTGTATACTTGTTGTTTTCATCTTTCTATACATCCTAATTACTAGCATTTGTGCGAAAGTAATAAAAAATGCAGAAAATAAATCCTACGCTATTACAACCATATTGAAGAGCAAGAAATGTAAAGACAAAACAAAAATAAAAGGAATAAAAATGATCCTTTCAATCTGGGCAGAGACACCCTTCGATTCTGCCCTTCCTGACTTCCTTCGATTTGGGCCTGGAGTCAGTAAGGTCGTGTCTTTCGATTTCACCCTTCTCCTGCTTCTTTCGATTGAGACTTGGCAGTCAGTGTGGACATCCTACTGGCTACTTCTTTCGTTTGAGGCCTGGGGTCAACGTGAAGTACACCCTTTGCCTCAGGCTCCTTGCTGCTTCCTTCGACTGCAGGAGTGCTAGGCCCTTAGGTTGAGATTCGAAAGGCTTGTGCAGCTAGCCAATCGAAGGGTATAACAAACCTGTCTCAAGTTCTTAAATGCAACATCCAAACATAACTACATTCCAAGGGTTAGCACAAAAAACCAATGGGTCTCAAAGTCCAAATTATAACTAATTAAGGTTGAGTTTTCAGCATAAGAGCAGTCAGAATCTAATGCTAAAACATGGTCCAGAAATATCTACATTTTTCTTTATTGGCATGTACTCATGATGTTTAAATGAAAGAGTTCCAAGCTGGAGAGAACTTACCTCTTGAAGTGCTTAGTCGAAAGAGCTGTAGGTGACCTTTTTTTGATGGTGGTGGGAGCCTCGCTGGGATCTTCCTGAAGCTAGTTCTGTTAATGTTTGGTTTGGGCAGTCACTGAATCGAAGAGAGTATATGATGGTGATACGTGAATCGAAGGTTACTTCAGTCTAGGGGAAATAAATCGAAAGGTATACCACTGAGACTTTTTATGGGAAAAAAACTTAGAGTTCTGAAGGTTTGAGAACGTTGGAGAGTTGTCTGAGAGTTTTGATAATTTTCACTAGAGTTTTCTTGCTTGAGGATTTTTTATGATTTTTCTCTCTTAGAAAAAATCTGGACCCTTTTCTTTGTCAATGGTTCCTCTATTTATAGAGAAAGGTTTGGAAGTTTAAACACAGATGTGGCTTGGCTGAAACGTGAATATTAAGCTATTTCAGATTTTCCAAGGTCCCAAGGTGAAGTACTGAAGTGGTTGGTTAAAAGGGACTGACTTCCCTGACTTATGGTGAAGTACAAGCATGATTTTAGCAAAGCATGGGCTTTGGCACAGGATCTGTACTTAACAAGTTCACTTTCATGCGAAAAACTTCTGGACAAAGGCTTAATCACCTGGACAATAGCTTAATCCAAAATGTAAGCAATTAATTATGGAGTGAGATACAAGCATTAAGTCCTGTAAAGTAAGATCACGTAGCAGGGTCCACAGATTTGATCAGTTGTCCTTTCAAGATCCTATTTCCCACTTGTGTCGAAGAGTTCTAGAAATGTACTAAAAGAAACTGCGTCGAAGGATTTAGAGTTGGGTTTGAGAGATGGTGATTCTAAGGGAACCAAAACTCCAATCGAAGCCTTTGTGTGAAGGTGGCTCATGTCTAATCGAAAGCTTGCACGCCAGGGGATACATGTGGTCAAACGAAAGACAAAATGTTCATATTCAAAAGAGACAAATAGGGAGCAAAAGGTGCAAATCGAAGGATGTTAAAAGAGAGCCTTTTGCCTTGGAAATGAAATAGATTACAAGAGGCTCTTTTCCTTGTGAATCCAAATCAAACTGTGTCAGAGGCCCATGCCCAGTCGAAGGATGCAAGCCAAGCTTGTGTCGAAAGAGGTCAAAAGGCCAATCGAAGGATGCAAGCCAAGCTTGTGTCGAAAGAGGCCAAAAGGCCAATCGAAGGATGCAAGACAAGCTTGTGTCGAAAGAGGCCAAAAGGCCAATCGAAGGAGCTGAAACAAAGGACACTTGTATTTCTCCAATTTTTGTCAAAATGATATTTTTATCTGTTTTCTCCCTTTTTGACAGTTTCCTTTTAATTTTGGTACTGGAAAATCCCAATGCACTTGTTCAAGCTTGAACCTTGAAAATCCTTGTGATAAAGGCTTTGAAGAATTGAGAGGGCAAATTTTGGGGTACAACAGCTGCCCCTGTTCAATCTTCTTACACCTGAAGAGTTAGATTGGTGAATCTTCCATTTGTGACTTGAAGGTGGAAGATGATTGAACACTAGAGTGCCCAGAAATTTGCACTCAGTGATGTGATGGTAGAGGGAATGGGCTTAAAGATGCCATTTGGAGATGTGACAAAAACTTGTCAGGGATGGGCTTAAAGATGCCATCTGGAGATGTGACAGAAACTGGTCGAGGATGGGCTTAAAGATGCCATCTGGAGATGTGACAGAAACTTGTAGGGGATGGGCTTAAAGATGCCATCTGGAGATGTGACAGAAACTTGTCGGGGATGGGCTTAAAGATTCCATCTGGAGATGTGACAGAATCTTGTCGGGGATGGGCTTAAAGATGCCATCTGGTGAGATGTGACAGAAACTTGTCATGGATGGGCTTAAAGATGCCATCTGAAGATGTGACATAATCTTGTCGGGGATGGGCTTAAAGATGCCATCTGGTGAGATGATGGATAGTTGTTGGAGATAAGAGAAAAGAAACCTGGATGGTAAGGTTATGAGAAGGAACCTAGGTAAGGTTGCTTCGTGAAGAGTTTGGGTAAAACTGCATCTGAACCGAGAAGGAACCTAGGTAAGGTTGCTCCATGATGGGTTTAGGTAAAACTGCATCTGAACCGGGAAGAAACCTAGGTAAGGCTGCTTCATGAGGAGTTTAGGTAAAACTACATCTGAACTGAGAAGGAACCTAGGTGAGGTTGCTCCAGGATGAGTCTAGGTAAAACTACATCGGGAAAGAGAAGGAACCTAGGTAAGGTTGCTCCAGGATGAGTCTATGTAAAACTACATCGAGAAAGAGAAGGAACCTAGATAAGGTTGCTCCAGGATGAGTCTAAGTAAAACTACATCGGGAAAGAGAAGGAACCTAGGTAAGGTTGCTCCAGGATAAGTCTAGGTAAAACTACATCGGGAAAGAGAAGGAACCTAGGTAAGGTTGCTCCAGGATGAGTCTAGGTAAAACTACATCGGGAAAGAGAAGGAACCTAGGTAAGGTTGCTCTAGGATGAGTCTAGGTAAAACTACATCGGGAAAGAGAAGGAACCTAGGTAAGGTTGCTCCAGGATGAGTCTAGGTAAAACTACAGGAGGAACCTGGGTAAGGTCACCTTGTGATAAGTTAAGTTCGTGTAAAACTTCAGGAGGAACCTGGGTAAGGTTACTTTGTGATAAGTTTGTGTAAAGCTGTATTTAGGAGAAACCCGTGTAAGATTGCTTCGTGACGAACCCGTGTAAAGTCTGTTTAGTTTCCTGAGTTAATCCTGAACTTGCAGGAAGTTGTTGATGATAACCATCTTTCCTTAAAAGGTAAAACATTAGTTGTATGCAATGTCATGATGTATCAAATGCATAATGTCATGATGTTCTCAAAAGTAAATGAGATTGTGTTGTATGCACTTATCATGTATATAAATAGGATGTATGAAATGTGAAATGTTAATGAATATATTTTTGTCTGGGAAAATAAATCCTTGACAAAAGCTGGAGAGTCATTAAATCCTGGACTGCTGTTGAAGAGTATGTGTGTCTTCAAACTTTGCTTAGAATATTTCCAATGGATTCCTGTTTTGTTGTTTGAGGAGAACTCCACTGGGGGAAGTTGAAAACTCTGTGGGGAGTATGTTTATTTCTGCTTGGAAAAGGAGTTTAGGAGTCTTAGTCGTCTGTTGCTCTACTGGGGAGTCAAAGTTAAACTGACATCTAATCGGGTCCAGGTTTCACAGTAACTTGCTGGGGATTGTAGAGTAGTCTACTGGGGAAGAGGAGTTGTGGTCCTTTGATTTGTAGTAGTCGGAGAGGCAAACTCAAGATGGGGAATCCTGGTGTTGTTGGGGAAATAAACCTTGTCGTCAGTCCGCTAGACAGGTGACATCTTCGTTGGGGGAAGTCCTCGAGGATTCTTGAGGTTGATTCAACTGGGGAAAGGGGGTCAGAGATTATACTCTTGCTGGGGAATCGTCCTATGAGAATGACTTTGGGGAGACTTATCATTGCCCCTAGTAGCAAATGTTTGTGGCATTACCAAAAAGTTTGATTGCATGTAACCCTTTGTTAGGGTTGACGTTCAATGCCCCAAGTGACGGAGATGGAGACTTGCCCTTGGTTACTCTGCACTTCTTCAGAGATTTCTTGAAATCTTGACAGGACTGCCCCAGGTGTGCTGGATAGTTACATATTAAGTCCCCCTGTTGATAGGAGATTCGTCAATGGAAGTGTCATCCTTTTTTAAGTGATTTTGTTCACTGAGAGGGCTTTTGTTCACTGGATATTCATTGTGTGAATTTCTCTGCTGTTTAAACAAATAGCCATATGCAAACAATGATATTCAAGTAATGCAAAGTTTATGTTTGTCTTGAAGTTTTTTGAAAATGCGTTTTAGCGAGTAAAGAAATTTTGCTAAGAAAATTCAAACTCAGGATTTAGAGCAAAGCCTTACAGGAGTCAGGATACCTTTTGTAACAGTATGCTTTCAAACTAACCCATGCTTCAATTAGGACTTTTGAAGGGTTGTAACGTGGCTTGGTTCACGGTTTAAGAAACAAAGGATAAAGGCTCAAAGTGTATTTGTACCCACCCGTTCTTCGTGATGTTCTTCAATCCTAAGCTCAGTTAATTGTGCGTTTGAACTCCAATTGAGTCTGGAATGACGTTTTGGTGATGCTTCAGACAAGTTAAGTTTGTCGGAAGGAAATCATTTTTGCAACATTTTTCATGTTGTTGAGGATTTGTAGCGACCTTGTTCTTTTGATTTGTTATCCCTAACTTTTGCCTGAATGATCCTGTTTTCGAGATTACGGTCAGCGGGATGCCCCAGCTTTCTTAAGCCTCCTTTATAGGTTTTGGCTCAGTGGGCTTTTCTCTTTTGAGAGATTGACTGCCTATGAGATAAGGAACCACCACTGTCTTTTGATTCAAGAGGAATGTTTTTGATGTCATTTGTTGTGTTACGAACTGAGAGTTTGCGACTTCAATGCGCATCTCCTTTTTTTTTTGAATTAACTGAGAGACTACCCTGCCCCAGGTTTTGATTAAAGGTTTCAATTTGTGTTTAAAACAAAAAACTTCTACTTCTTTGGCTCGAAGGGGTTGACTAGGGATTATCTTCCTTATAACTACAGTGTTTAGGATTCGAAAGAAACGCATGTACATCGTCAGCAAGGTCTGTTCAAAAGCATACTGTATGAGATTATGGCATTGTTTTCGTCATCCTCCCTCTAAAGGCTTGTAAATTTTAGCAAGAGTTGAATATCATAAAGACAGTATAAGAATAGTGAAAACGTGTGGATGAATTCAAGACAAACATATGCGATGCATTAATGAAACAAAGTTTGACATTAATAGATAATTGTTTGAATAACAAAAGAGATTACAACTTGAAAATTCAAATGAAACAAAGATGCTCTCAATGATTCGTCAAAGGAGCAGTGATTATGCTAGAGTCTCCGAAGGGTCAAACTCGATCTCCTTGGGGTCAATCATATTCTGAATCTTGTATTTCAGCGCCCAACAATTGTTAGTATCGTGCCCCGGGATACCGGAATGATAAGCACACCTTGCATCTGGGTTGTAGTTAGGAGAAGAAGTCTTAGGGTTCGGATGAGGGTTTATCACCGTAATCAGATTCATCTTCAACATGTGCTGCAATGCTTGTGACAATGGCATGTTGATTTGGGTGAATTTCCTTTGAAGTCTTTCCCCCTTTGGCTGATTATTTCGTTGTTGTAGTCGTTGTGTGCATGCCGAATTAGAGATCAACACTGCCCCCACAAATTGGTGGTAGTCTGCCTGGCTACGCCTCTTCTGGCCGTGCACAACATTGGCTTCCCTCTTGCCACCAAATGATTTCTTCTCTGTACTCGAAGAGGTATCTTTCTGGATCTTACCACTCAAGATCCCTGCTTCTACTCTTTCTCCGGTCAGAATCATTTCGGTGAAACCCACTGACGAGTTTCCGATCAAATGATTGAAATAGGGACCAGACAAAGTCCCAAGAAACATATCCACCAACTCCCTATCAGACAGAGGGGGTTGGACTCTTCCAGCAAGATCTCTCCATTTCTGAGCGTAGTCCTTAAAGCCTTCGCCTGTACCCATAGACATACCCTGAAGCTGAGTACGCGTGGGAGCAAGGTCGGCATTATACTGGTATTGCTTGTAAAAAGCAGCAGCAAGGTCCTCCTAGTTGCGGATGTTAGCTCCTTCCAGTTGACAGAACCATTCAAGTTGAGTCCCTGATAGACTATCTTGAAAGAAATGAACCCATAGATTTCTATCAGCAGTATAGGGTTGAATCTTTCTGACGTATGAGCGGAGGTGTAGCTTCGGGCAGGATACCCCGTCATACTGAGCAAAGACAGGAGCTTTAAACTTGTGAGGGATCACCAGCCCAGATGCCAATCCCAGATCTCCAAAGTCCAACCCAGGTATCTTCTGAATTTCCGTTGCACTGAGCCGGTCTTCAAGTTGCTTATATCTATCCTCAGCAGGAGGATACTGGTCTTCATCAAAGTCTGTGTCATTGTCAGACACCACAGGGCTAGGACCCTTTCTTTCCTCTTGATTCTCTCCCCCTCCAGATGAATGGGACAAATCAGTCTCCTGTCGCAAATTGTTCCTGAATCTGCGACCCATATTCAAGAGGACCACCTTCTTCTTCTTCTTCTTCTTCTTGTCCTTCAAGATAAGAGTCTTCAAATCTTGTTGACTCTTGGCCAAGTTCAAGAACATTTCCTGAAACTGAGCATTCTGAGCTTGAAGAGCCTTGATGGCTTGATCAGTAGGTGTTTCAGAAGACATGATTGCTGAAATAAACAGCAAAGAAGATGAGAAACCTGTAATGGTACCTGTAATGCAATGATATGTATGATATATGTATGCAATATTTTCAAGGATCTCGCGGGGTAAACAAGAAAATGTTAGAGATTGAACTTCGATCAACATCTTTGATTGGATAACTTTGTATCGGTGGATGTCTTTCCACGAGAATCAAGCTCACCATGTCAAGTGGGTCATAGCCCCTGATTCAAGTTGTTGCACTTGATCTTTGATGGCGTTTGTTTAGAGGAGAACCCTCTTGCCCTTTGGTAGATATCTGGTTCAACGTGACCCTGCATCAAAAGACCCTCGAGATCCTTGAAATGGTTATTGAGAATGCCATGGTATGATGTTATGATGTTATGTACATGTATGCAAAAGTAAGCAAGTGTATATACAGGTGATCATATTCACACAGAACAAACAGAGTTTCCCTTATCAGGGCTTCTTCAAAAGCCCCTCAGATCTTTACTTTTCAATTGACTCTGGATCTTGATTTGAATTGTACAAGGCCTCGACATCCTGGCTTCTTCGATCATCCCCTAAGTTTGCTCTCTTCGATTGCTCTGACACTACTCAACTAGCCCAATCAAAAGACTTCATTCTGGCCAAGACTCATCACAAAGAAAACTTGTTTTCAATAATCATGTGTCCTTCAAATGGACCAATTAATGCTTCTTTGAAGGGACCACATAAATGAGCCTTCAAAGGGACTATCATGCGTGTCGAAGTGTGGAAAACTGTGCGTCTTTTGATTCATTGAATCAAAACTGTTTCATAGGGGACCATTGCCCAGTCAAAGCTGGCATAAAGGCAGCCAATGCCTTGTGGATGCTAGCATGAGGGAGGCCAAAGCAAGCATAAAAGAGGCCATTCCCTAGTGAATCGAATCAGGCACGAAGGAGGTATTTTCCTTGTGGGTCAAAGGAAGTTTTCTGCCTAGTGGGTTAAAGGCAAATCTGAAGAAGTCTTGGCCTTGTGTGCCTTGCAAATTGAACTTGATCGAAGGGGGCCCAACGCTTAATCGAAGCTGATGGACCAAAGCTTGATCGAAGAGTTTTAAATGCCAAATCGAAGCTTGTGAGACACATATTGCTCGAAGGGTCCCAGACGCCCAATCGAAGCTCTTTGTCCAAATGCCAATCGAAGTACATCCTATTCAGATGTCAATCGAAGACATCTTTGTTCATCTTCAAACAAATTTTATTTTCTTCCATCAAGTGTTTGTAACCATCTATGTAAGAGACAATCTTGGAGGACATGAGAGGGAAAATTTTAGGGTACAAAGCTGCCCCTGTTCAATCTTCTTAAACCTGCGGATTTAGATTGACTTATCTGCCTTTCGTGATCTGAAGGTGGAAGATGATTGAACACTTGAGTGCCCATAAATTTGCACTCGCATGAAGTAACACTAATGGTTGGTGATGGGGGGAATGGGCTTATAGATGCCATTTGGTGAAGATGACTGAGAGTCGTCAGAGATGGGCTTACAGATGCCATCCAAAGTAGATGTTGATTACATAAATTGTCCCTTTTGTGGGGAATTCTTGCTCCTACTGTTTGAGGAGGACTCCGCTGGGGAATGTGGGTTTATGTTGTTCTCCTGCTTGAGGAAACTCTGGGGAATATAGTCTAGGAGCTTCAGTTGTCCAAGACTCTACTGAGGATTTATCTCTGTACTGGAGAGATGAGATTTTGTTGTTTTCTGGTTGAAATCCAGGTTTCACAGTAACTTACCGGGGATAATGGAATTAACCGTTATTTGGAAAGGTATTAGAAAGAGCCTGTGTAGGGTTGTTTCAGGATGAGTCCGTGTTAGTCTGCATCCAGAGATATATGAGAAGAAACCCGTGTAAGATTGCTCCATCTGTTCGTGTAGATAGTTTTCCTGTCTGGTCTCAGGTGTTAATCTATAAATCAGTTGTTCACAAATAGTTGTCCTGTCTAGTTTTAGGAGTTAATTTGGAACTATTTTTGTTGGATGTTGAGATAGTTGTCCTGTCTGGTTTCAGGTATTAACCTCTGACCCCCGAAAGAAAGATAATTTTATTGGCTTGTTATAGGTATTAATCTTCAATCTGCTCATATAGATAGTTTTCCTGGCTTGTTACAGGTATTAATCTACAATCAGTCGTCCACAGATAGTTGTCCTAGCTTGTTACAGGTATTAATCTGGAACTTGTTTTTGTTGGTCATTGAGATAGTTGTCCTAGCTGGTTTCAGGTATTAATCCCTGACCTTAGAAAGAAAGATAGTTTTCCTGGCTTGTTACAAGTATTAATCTTCAATATCCTCATGTAGATAGTTTTCCTGGCTTGTTACAGGTATTAATCTACAGTCGGTCGTCCACAGATAGTTTTCCTGGCTTGTTACAGATATTAATCTGGAACTTGTTTTTGTCGATCGTTGAGATAGTTGTCCTGGTTGGTTTCAGGTATTATTCTCTGACCTTAGAAAGGAAGATAGTTTTCCTGGCTTGTTACAATTATTAATCTTCAATCTCCTCATGTAGATAGTTTTCCTGGCTTTTTACAGGTATTAATCTACAGTCAGTCGTCCACATATAGTTTTCCTGGCTTGTTACACGTATTAATTTGGAACTTGTTTTTGTTGTTCGTTGAGATAGTTGTCATGTATGGTTTTAGGTATTAATCTCTAACCTGAGAAAGAAAGATAGTTTTCCTAGCTTGTTACGGGTATTAATCTTCAATCTCCTCATGTAGATAATTTTCCTGGCTTGTTACATGTATTAATCTACAATCAGTCGTCCACATATAGTTTTCCTGGCTTGTTACAGATATTAATCTGGAACTTGAAAATGTTGGTAAGTATGAAGCTTAACTGTGATGTATAATGAGGGAATCTTGGACAATTACTACCTCAATAGATAACGAAGGAGTCTTGGACGATTACTACCTCAATAGATAATGAAGGAATCTTTGACTATTACTACCTCAACAGATAATAAAGGAATCTTGGACGATTACTACCTCAACAGATAATGAAGGAATCTTGGACGATTACTACCTCAACAGATAATGAAGTAATCTTGGACGATTACTACCTCAACAGATAATGAAGGAATCTTTGACGATTACTACCTCAACAGATAATGAAGGGATCTTTGACGATTACTACCTCAACAAATCATGAATGAATCTTGGACGATTACTACCTCAACAAATAATGAAGGAATCTTGGACGATTACTATCTCAGCAGGGGATGAATGAATCTTGGTCGATTACTACCTCAACAGATAATGAAGAAATATTTGACGATTTCTACTTCCAACAGATAATGAAAGAATCTTGGACGATTACTACCTCAACAAATAATGAAGAAATATTCGAAATGATATAGTGGGTGTTGTATTTGATACATGATCACATTGATAAGTCTTGTAGGTTGAGTATAACTGGTCGATAGGTTTATGTTTGTGAGGAGTGGATTATATTCATGCTTGATAAGTCTCTTCTCCAATGAAATAATTCTTTTCCCGTTAATAACTTTAATTCCCACATTTATTTCAAACCCATTCAAACCAAACTCATTAATGAGATATTTGTCAAACGAAAATTCAATAGCACTAATCCTTATGGAGATGATACATTATAACCTATATCAAAATAAATTCCTACTTTTGATTTCCGCTTTACCGATTCAGAAATAGTTTAACCAGATTTGTGTTGAAATGGTATATGGGTTTAGAAAGTACTAACATTCGCACTTTCAATGAACTTGAAGAAGCTTTTGTTAGGAAATACAAGTATAACTTAGACATGGCACCTGACTGTGATTAGCTAAGGGCTATGGTTCATAAGAATATGGAGTCATGTAAAGAGTATGTGCAACGTTGGCACGAGATTGCAGCTTAAGTTACTCCCCCATGGAGGAAAAAGAAATTACCAAAGTTTTCCTGAAAACTCTTGGATCTTTTTATTATGAGAGGATGGTAGCCAGTGAGCCAAGTGATTTTACAGAGATGGTCGAAATAGGGGTTCGTTTGGAAGAAGCTATATGTGAAAGTCATTTGTCAAGAGATGAGAGTTCTAGTAGTTCTACTAAGAATCAAACCTATGGGTTTTCCAAAAAGAAAGAAGGAGATTCTAATTCCATTTCTCAAGAAAGACATGATAGATCGTGTGGAAGAAACCATTGTCATCGACAACATGTTGCTTTAGTCACTTCACTGGTCAGTATAGCTCCTGTAATAATTGATTATCAACCTCCCCAAATAGCACATCAACAGTCCTACCAACAAAATAATCAAGGGTAGAATAAGAAGAAAGAACCCTTTGATCCCATTCCTATGAGTTATGCTGAATTGTTACCCGTATTGATTCAGAAGAACCTAGTGCAGACTAGGTCTCCAGTTGCTATTCCTGCAAAACTTCCCTGGTATTACAAAGTTGATTTAACTCGTGCTTTTCATCACGGAGCTCTAGGGAACAACATAGAGAATTTTTATCTGTTGAAGGCTGAGGTTCAAAAATTAATAAGGGATGGTATTTTGTCTTTCAAAGACATAGGGCTGAATGTGCAAGCAAACCTGTTTCCTAAACACAGGGGAAATGTTGTTAATATGGTTTCTGGTTGTCCCAGTGAGTTTCGAATCTTTAATGTGAATCCGATAAGGGGTAATCTGGTAGAAATGCATACCACTCTATGTGAATTCAGTTATTACGAGCATAATCACATGGCTTGTATTTGTAGGGAAAATCCTCGTGGGTGTACTGTGGTTAAAAGATACCTCCAAGAGATGATGGACCATGGTCTTATTAAAGTATGCAGATAGAGAGATGAGTATAATGAAGTGCATATGATTAACGATGATTCTAGAACTTGTCAGGTTTCCAATGTGAATTCAATAAAGAGATCTGTGGTGAAGCTTCATGTTGAGCTGTGTGTTTTGATATACTTTGAACATGACCATTATTCTTGTAAAGTGTGTTTTGAGGATCCTAGAGGTTGTGATGTTGTCAGGAATGATCTCCAGGATGTGTTGAATGCAGGATCTCTTTATGTTACCAGAATGCAAAATAATGGTGAAGATAAGGATGTGAATATCATAATACCTCACTCTGATATTCCTAACCTAATGGAGATTTCATATCATAGTAAGCTTGTTATGACTCCTCTTGTCATCTGTTTACCTGGACCTGTTCCTTACGAGTCAGATAAATCTGTAACTTATAAGTATAATGATACCATATTAGAAGATGGTAAGGAAGTGCTAATTAAGCCTTTGTCATATGTTGAGAATATTTATAAAGCTAGTCAGGTGACACGCAATGGTCGAGTGTTTGCTCCGATACCTCCAAAAGTTGTTGATCTTGGTAAGTAATCTGTTGAAACTACTACTGAGCCTAAGAAGGTGGAAGGTCAGACTAATGGTGCTAATTTAGAGAAGAATGATGATGATCTTTTGAAGATTATAAATATGGTGATTACAGGATTGTTGACCAGTTATTGGAAACTCTGTCAAAGATTTATATCTTGGTTTTGTTAATGAGTTATGCTGCTCATAGAGATTCCCTTTTGAGAGTTTTGGATCAGGATTTCATTGAACAAGATGTGACAATTAATCAATTCAATAGTGTGATAGGTAATAATACATCTTGTAATAACCTTAGTGTTGTACCCCAAAATTTTCCCTCCCATATTTCTCAGGACATGTCAAGAATCACCTCCAAGTTGTTCAAGATGGCTCAAGAGTTGGACAGTCAAATCACCTCCTAAGGCAGTCAATTCAAAATTAGGGTTTTGTGTTGCATCAAGGTACTCATATCCAAATGGTCTCAAATTCTCCCCAATGTCCTAAGATGTTCTCAAGTTCATCCACATCAAATTTCAAGCCTTGCAGAGAAAGTTTGGTCAGTCAATTGCTCAAGAAGTCCAAAAATCGACTGTGCTAGGGCAAAAGTCAACTGTGACCTACAAATAGTCAAACCTCAATATTTTTTGCCAACATTCTCATTTTGAAGGATAATTCATCATTTTATCAAGGGTTGATCATGATTCATCAAGGATTGCTCAAGATTCATCAAGATTCAAAAGTTGCTAAATTAGGGTTTTGTAGGAAAAGTCAACTCAACTTTTACCAAGCATAAATTTATCAAACTTTATGAGAAATAACCCATCCAAATCTCATTTTGAAGAGGATCAAATTTCCTACAATCCATCTTCACACCCCAAGATCAAGAAATGCATTCACAAAAAGTTACAAATTTGGACATTATAGGTCATTTTTGAAAGTCAACAAAAACACCTTTTTTCCCAAAGCTTATAACTTGATAATGGAATATCAAAATGATATGAGACCAAAAATTTTGGTTATAGGATATCTCAAGGTTTCTAAAAAGTCAAAGAACACTTCCAAAAGTTCAAAATTGAGGAAGTTATGCATTGTTGAAGTTGGGCATTTTTCCAAAATTGCCAAAAGTCAACTATCCTCCAAACTCCAATTTTTGACAAAAGGGCCCACCTTTTCCCACTTGATTTGGTCTTATCACACCATACACGTGCCCCCATCCTCAATTTCATGGCCATTACTTAATTTTTCTATTTTATTTAATTTTTATTGATTTAATTCATTTTAAATCAATATTAATCCAAATAAAATCTAAAAATTGATGGAATGAGATTCTTGTGATCATTACAGCTTGCAAATATCATGATACACTCATTCAAACTCGTGCCAAGTCAAAACATGCACAAAATCTTGGATTTGAGGCAAATTTGGAAACCTTATCAATGGTGATCAAATCAAATCTCCATTCATCAATTCTTATGGATTCAAGCCCAAGTTTTGACCTAAATTCATTCCCTTATACACACACAAGTGAGGCATAGCAGGAACACGACCTAAAACTGCAAGAAATGGCTAAACCAAATTGGAGAAAAAGCTTGAAAACTTGGAATCTGAAATCCACCTTAGAGCACGATTCAAAGCCAAATCTCCACATAGCTCTCTTGCTGGCAGTCCCCTGAAGCGATATCAATCAAAACCAGGCCTTGAGACCTCCTGAATAGCGTTGTAAGTGTCCACGAACACAACTCTGAACATGGCATCGTAAATCCATTCTCTTGCATCCTTTTGCCAAATCTTTTGTATAATCATGCTTAATGTTAAATTTCTAACATGTCTGCATTATTTAATTTCGTTTTCATGGCCTATAATCATGTGCCCGAACCTAGGGTTTTCTTGTGTTGTTTTTAGGCTTTTGAGTTACAGGAAAAATTGGGTCAAATAATGGTTATAGGGATACTCAGGAGGCAGGGACGATCACATCCATGTTCTTGGATGGTATTTCTATGGCCTAGAACGAGTTTTGGGAGCGAGCTACGGACCTTCCTGCGGATAAAAATCCACAGGTAAGAAAACCAGGTATTTAGTGAAGAAGACGATTAGGTGTCTTCCTCTTATTGGTCCGTTCAAATAAATTGCGTGCATTTTTTATTTTTTAGGATATTGCCTGCGTTTCCTTTATAATATTATTTGCCTATTATATTAACAAACAAGCACATTGGCTCAGATGGCAAGCGTATTGTTGCAAAGTACCTTGGGACCTGGGTTCGAATCCCAGGTCCCCCAAAACGTTTGTATTATTTTTCTTCAGATCTTCTCATGCAGCGCCCAGGGTACATAACATCATATGCCTCATGGATCCAGGTGCCAGATGGCCTCCAGGCCAAATCCAAGGGCCCAGATTGTAAGCTCACCATACTCCAAGTCAACAAGCGCGCGCTGGAGTGGGAAAGTCAAACAAGGTTGAACGTTTTGGGCCAAACAAATGCTGATTCCACCTCCAAAATTGGGCCCAAACCCCCTGAGTTTGCTTCTTTTTTATTTTCTTATTTTATTTATTATTTTATTATTATTATTTTTAATTAATTGCTAACCAAAATAATTAATAATTTTCTTAATAAAATCAGAAAATAATAAAAATATTATTTTTATTTATTAAAACTAATTTCACTTTATTTTTGTAAATAAATAATTTAATCAATTTAGTTTTTTTAATTAGGTATAATTTTAACATTTTTTGCAATAAATTAAAAATTAATTAGAATATTAGGTTTTAACAATTTTAACCATTCTTATTTTATTTCCTTAATTATAAAAAAACCCAAAAATATTTTCATGTAATTAATTAATTCAATTATTAACTTAGACTTAATTTTTTAATTCAAAAATAAAAAAAAATCTTTTCCTTAATAAAAAAAGGGTCAAAACCCTAAAAATGTGCCGATTTAATTTCTTGCACGCGTATCATTTGATCCAATGTTGTAATTGTTTCCCGGCATGTAATAGCTTTAATAGGACTTTAATTTATCGCTTTTATTTTACTTTCCGCAATTTAATTTTAAAGGGTTTGTCTTTGGCGATGTAAATACCCGATGCCTTGTAATAGCTTAGGTTTAATTTCCCGCAATTTAATTTCCGCACAATATTAACTGTTAGATGTTTGATAAATAGGAAATGCAAGATCAATCTTTAACCTAAAATCAACATAGATAACCATTGACATGTACAAAGATAAAATAAACCGAAAACAACACACTCGCACATGCGCACTCTTAGGGTACACCTCACTTGGTTGCCTCGAACGTGGTCATTGAGTATAGGAAGTTTTAGAGGTTGCCCTCTTGTCCAAAGATCATAGTTGCCTCGAAACGGTTGCCTCGGATAAAATGATCTAAGACATTAGGGTTACCGCTAAGGCGTCCTAACATTGCTTTAGTGACCATACGTCCCTTAATCGAATTGACCCTCAAAACTCCAACGACGATGCTACCTACTCATCAATAGTGGGCTAGCATTGTCTAAAGGACATTTGTACAGATTAATTCCTTTTTCGAGTAGGTAGATGGTTCTTAAGTACTTGCTCCTTTTAAAACAAAACAAAACTTTTCGCACTTACACCCATTTCAAAACAAAAAAAAAACTCTTTCAAACCCACAAACACAAAGAAAAGCAAATTTTGAAAACACAATGAGCAAGTACCTAAGAGCCCGTGGATAACCACAGATAGAAAGGGTGCTAACACCTTCCCTTTCTATAATTTACCTCCCGAACCCGAGAAATGTCTCAAAAAGGAATTTTTCTGTGCTTTTGTCCTTTCCTTGTTGGATAAAATAAAAGACGGTGGCGACTCTTGCTTACCGCGACATTTTGCGAAAACAAACACAAATGCGAACCAGCATTCCAAAACAGTCAGTTCTCATTCCCACCGATCACAGAACTGACGACTCTGCTGGGGATGAATTTTAATAAGTGAGGTGTACCTTAGGATTAGATCACTGTGTTTTCAATTGTATGCTTTGTATGATTTACATTTGTGGGTTTGTATCGGAGTTTCTATAGATCCTAACCCGGATCTGGAGATACCCTTTAGGTAAGTAGCAATAAACAGTGAGGGATCTGTACAACATAGACCGATACGGATGAAGTAGTAGCTATGTTGGTGTGGCACTTTAGTCTGTACCGATATCCCTTGTGTTGGAACGAGGAGAATATGGGTCTTCTAAGGGGTCATTAAGCACCAACTGACCTTAGAACCTTAAATTAACCAACTTGGCCATAGAACAGTAGCAACATGCTACACTCATTGAGACTAAACTCTCGCGATGATTCCGGCTGCAAGAAAAGGTTGCTAAACTGGAATTATGACCGATTGAGGGTAGTCAATGATATTGAGATCCTCTAGAACTCGGTTACTATTTTTAGGACAGGTTTAAACCAACTGAACTGAAAGAGGGTAGTACCTAAGCTCCATGCCAGCCTGAAATCTAAGGGCTCTTGGTGTGACTTGTGTACCTTTACCATGTTTGATTTTTGTGGATACTTGTGATATGCCTTTATCATGACATCATGACATCATAGCATTGCATACATCTTGCATAAGGATTAACCTATTTCAAAGATAAGAAGGTTTCATCTTTGCTCTGTTTTGTAGGTCATCATGATGCCCATGCGTAAGAATACCATCCGGGTCAACTTTATCCAAGTACCTACCTTTCTTAAAGAGTTGGTTGCCAAGATGCCTGACACAACTTCCTTCATCAGGAGGCATGGTTCTCTTCTCAGTTTGGTCACCTCCAAGTTGGACGAACAGATGATGAGTGTCCTGGTCCAGTTTTATGATCCGTTGTACCACTATTTTACTTTTCAAGACTTCCAGCTGGTTCCTACCCTAGAAGAGTTCTCTGAGCTGCTCGGTATTTCTGTTTTGGAGCAGACTCCGTTTACTGGTTGGGAAAAGACCCTTAGGCCCGAAGAAATTGCTGCAGCCCTTCATTTGACCAAAGAGGAGGTAATGGCTAATTGGGAGACTAGAAGTGGAGCTAAAGTATTTCTGACTAAGTTCTTGGTTGGCAAGGCTAACTACTTCGGGGATAGCCTAGACTTTAAGGCATTCGAGGATATTCTGGCTCTTTTGATTTATGGCTTGGTACTGTTTCCGAATCCTGACACTTTTGTTGATGTGAATGCCATAAAGATCTTCATCTCTCAGAACCCTGTACCCACTCTCTTGGGTGACATTCTTCATCAGCTCTATGCTCGTACTGCCCGAAAGCGGGGAACCTTAATGTGCTGTGCTCCTTTATTGTCGAGGTGGTTTATTTCGCACCTCCCTAAGCCAGTGCTGAAGAACAAAGAAGGAATGGGCTGGGCTTATAGGGTGATGTCTCTTTCTCATAATGACATTATCTGGACTCTCAAAGGTATGGATGAGGTGACTATCATTGATCGTTGTGGAGAGTATCCTAATGTTCCATTGCTAGGAACCCATGGAGGAATTTCTTACAACCCATGCTTAGCTCTCCGCCAGTTTGGAAGAGCCAGAAGAGAAGGACCTCATGAGATGTTAATGCCTCATATCATCTTTGATTTTCAAGGGGATAGCGACGAGCAACGTCGTAGATTCATCAGGGCTTGGGACAGAGTTCACCAATCTGATCCACATGAGCTGGGCCCAAAGACTTCTTTGCCAATGGAGCCTTATCTCAGATGGGTCCGTATCCGTGCCCAAAAGTTGGGTATGCCTTATGAAGATGTCCAGCCTGTCACTCTTGAAGTTGCTAATGAAGAAGGGGTTCTTCCAACCATTCTCCATCCTTATATGCCCACTAACATTGGGGCACTGAAGAGGTCTTGGATGCAGTTGCGGGAAGAACGGGATTCTTATCGGGAGAAGTTCAACGAGCAGGAACAGAAGATCCAGAGGTTGACCAGGCAGTTAGAGAATGAGCGGATTCTCAACGACTATGTCCGCACTGATAAGAAGAGACCATGGGAGAATTGATGGACCTTTGATGATTTCTTTTCCAGTTTTACTTTACTTTTTCAGTATTTCCATTCTTGTAACGCCTTAAGGGAAATTTGTTGAACAATTTAAATTTTGAAGTTTAAATATAATAAAGTGTGTTTCCTTTCTTGTTTACAAATTTGAATCCCGATTGTCTTTGAAATCATAAATCATACGCATTTCATCCCATGCACTTCATAAACAGGTACCCTTTACAGGTCTCTTATCTTCTTCGCTGTTTATTTTAGCAATCATCATGTCTGCTGAACCTTCAACTGAGCAAGCTATCAAGGCCCTCCAGGCCCAGAATGCCCAATTTCAAGAGTTATTCATGAATCTAGCCAAGGGTCAGCAAGACCTGAAGACCTTAATTCTGAAAGAGAAGAAGAAGAAGAAGAGGAGGACCATCCTGTTTAACACAAGACACATGTTTGGGAACAGGCTACATAATGAAGTTGATCTGACCACCTCATCTGGAGGGAAAGATAATCCACAAGAAAGGAGGGCTCCTAGCCCTGTGGTCTCCGACAACGAGACTGACTATGATGAAGAACAGTATCCTCCTGCTGAGGATAAGTACAAACAACTGGAAGACCGTTTGAGCGCTATGGAAATTCAGAAGGTGCCCGGTCTGGATTTCGGAGATCTAGGTCTATCATCTGGGGTGGTGATTCCCCATAAATTCAAGGCACCAGCCTTTGCCAAGTATGACGGAGTTTCCTGTCCGAAGCTGCACCTCCGGTCATATGTGAGGAAGATCCAACCTTACACTGCTGATAAGAACTTATGGATCCATTTCTTTCAAGACAGTCTCTCAGGGACTCAGCTTGAGTGGTTCTATCAGTTGGACGGAACCAGTATCCGCAGCTGGGAAGATTTGGCTACTGCATTCTACAGGCAGTATCAGTACAACTCCGACCTCGCTCCTACGCGTACCCAACTCCAGGGTATGTCAATGGGAACGGGCGAAGGATTTAAAGATTATGCCCAGAAATGGAGGGACATCGCCGGAAGGGTACAACCACCCTTAGCTGATCGGGAACTTGTTGATATGTTTCTGGGGACCCTATCTGGTCCATTCTTCAACCATCTGATTGGAAGATCTTCATCTAGTTTTACAGATCTTATTTTGACTGGTGAGAGGATTAAAGTTGGTATTAAGGCTGGGAAGATACAGAAGGGTGCCTCATCGAGCACCGATAAGAAGCCATTTAAGAAAGAGTCCAGTGTTGTCTACAGTTCGAGAAGACAGAGTAGATCTGAACACCGCCAAGCTGTAAATGCGGTTGTTATTTCGAAACCTGCTGGTGCGCCTCAGTATAACAATCAACAAAAAGACGAGAGACCTAAGAGGCAATTCACCCGTCTTAGCACGACCTTATCTCAGATTCTACCACAGTTGCTGAAGACTAATCTGGTGACTCTAAGGGAACCCCCAAAGAATTCAAATACAATGTCACCAAGGTATAATCCTAACGCCCGCTGTGCTTATCACTCCGATAGCCCGGGGTATAATACAGATGATTGTTAGGCTTTGAAGAACAAGATACAAGACTTAATTAACTCAAAGGAGATTGAGTTTGAGGCGCCCGAGAGGCCTAATGTTGTGACTTCTCCCATGCCCAAACATGGAGTAAATGCCATAGAGGAAGACGTGTTTGTAGTTTCTGTGGATGACATTGTTACCCCTCTGATGACTGTCAAGAAGAACATGTTACTAGTCGGTTTATTTCCGGGCTGTGGCGAAGGTTGCCATATGTGTTCTGTTTTACCTACCAGTTGCCAATTCCTGAAGTCAGGTATCCAAAACCTGATGGATAGTAAAGAGATCCTGTTTGAAAAGACTGTTGTTCCTTCCGTTCATTCTGAAGAAGTTTCCATTATTACCATTTTCGACAATTCTTCCAAGGCTCCCTCAAGGAAGCCTGTTAGAATTACATCTGTTCCGAAGATCGCACCTGTAATCATCACTGTTCCGGGGCCCATCCCCTACACCTCTGACAAAGTTGTCCCTTGGCACTATGGGGCAGATGTTTATGTTCATGGAGTTAAGCAAGAGTTGGATGCTGATACTAACATCAGCAACATTACTAGACCTGCTAAAGTCACCCGCAACGGTAGACTTTTCTCACCTGATATTGCTCCACCAACTGTCTGAAGACCTGTCGTTATTACACATGCAAGTGTACCCACCACTATTCTTGATCAAGTTCCTATCCTTACCCCTGTCGCCGAGTCATCTGACGCTCGAGGCAAAGGGATCTCCACTGATGTGCCTGCCCAGATGGAGGCACCGAAGACAATTACTGTTGAAGCTTCCAAGCAGGAGATGGAAGAGATTCTGAAGATTATTAAGAAGAGTGATTATAACGTAGTTGAGCAACTGGGGCAAACCCCATCCAAGATTTCTATGTTGTCACTATTGTTGTGCTCAGAGGCCCATGCCAAGGCTCTGATTACATTCCTGAAGATTGTCCACGTGCCACAAGAGACATCAGCTGACCAGTTTACCGATTGTGTGGCCAATTTAACTACTGATAATGGTTTGGGTTTATCCGATGCCGATTTGACTGCCAAGGGGAAAATCATAACGATGCCCTGCATGTCTCCATTGAATGCAGGGGCACTACTCTTGCACATGTATTGGTTGATACTGGTTCCTCATTGAACTTCTTGCCTAAAAAAGCTCTAGACCGGTTAGATTGCGAAGGGTTAGAGCTGAAACCAAGTAACATCGTTGTCAGGGCCTTTGATGGGTCTAAAAGGATGGTGCACGATGAAGTTGATATTCCAATTAAAGTTGGTTCTCAAGTCTTCAATTCTACATTCTATGTGATGGACATTCGGCCATCCTACTCTTGTTTGATGGGTCGTCCATGGATCCATAAAGCTGGGGCCGTAACCTCAACGCTCCACCGGAAGTTGAAGTACCCGGTCAAAGGGAAGATTGTGACATTTCAAGGGGAGGAAGAATACATGGTCAACCACCTCAACTCGTTCAGATACGTAGAGATGGATGGGGAGTTCATTGAGACCCCATTTCAGCACTTTGAAGAGGTTCCCCAGACACTGGCATCAGCTGAGACTGTGGTTGAGGATTCTCCTATGAAGATGGCTTCCTTAAAAGATGCCCGAGCTGTTATTGAGAAGGGTGAGTGTGCAAATTGGGGCCGACTCCCTGTTTTACACAGAAGACTAACAAGTTTGGTTAGGGTTTCACTGCAGAAGCTCAAAGGGTTGTTCGAAGTGCAAGGATCGGAAGACCTCCTGTGTTCATCAGCAACTCGGGAGTGAATGCCATTGAGGATGATGTGGAAGAGTCTGAGTTCGACAGCTGGATCTATCCTACGACCGACGGTGGACCAAGCAACTGGACAGCAAAGGACTTCATTCCTATTACTTTTGTTACCCAGTAATGAACTTTTTGTTTTGAATGTGTAATAGACAATGTTTTGAAACTTTATGGCCTGGTGTCTTACCCGGGGCACTGTGGTTTCATTTGTGAGGGCTTTTGTGTGTCATTTCCATATATCATTAATAAAAGCATTGGACGTTTTTGCATTTCAAATTTTGCGCTCCTTGTTTTTCTTTATTATATATTGCAAAACATCTATTTTACATACACTCACATATACAGGTCCACGTCCACTCTGGATCTCACTAGTAATGACTCTGCTATTGCCGGTTATGACTTCGAAAATCCGATCAACTTAGCCGAAGACGAAGGTGAAGATGATTACGAAGTACCTGGTGAACTTGCAAGACTGCTACTCCAGGAAGAGATGGCTATTCAGCCACATGAAGAGCCGGTGGAATCAGTGAATCTGGGTACCGAGACGGATAAGAAGGAAGTCAAGGTTGGTGCCAATCTGGAGCTTAGTGTGAAGCAACGGTTGATTCAGATGCAGCGTGACTATGTTGAGATCTTTGCCTGGTCTTACGAAGATATGCCTGGTTTAGATACTGATATTGTGGTTCATCGCCTGCCTACCAAGGAAGATTATCCTCCCGTAAAATAGAAGGTCTGCCGAATGCGCCCAGAGATGTCTGAGAAGATCAAGGCTGAAGTTATGAAACAGTTTGACGCCGGTTTTCTAGCAGTTACTTCTTACCCTCAGTGGGTGGCCAATGTGGTTCATGTGCCGAAGAAGGATGGTAAGGTCCGAATGTGTGTTGACTACAGGGATTTGAACAGGGCAAGTCCCAAGGACGATTTCCATTTACCTCACATCGATGTTCTGGTTGACAATACTGCTCAGCACAAGGTCTTCTCCTTTATGGACGGTTTCTCCGGTTATAATCAGATAAAAATGGCTCCCGAAGACATGGAGAAGACCACTTTTGTTACTCAGTGGGGTACCTTTTGCTACAAGGTCATGCCTTTTGGGTTGAAGAATGCTGGGGCGACATATCAGCGCGCCATGGTTGCTTTGTTTCATGACATGATCCACCATGATATTGAAGTATATGTCGACGATATGATTGCAAGGTCCCAAACTGAGGAAGAGCACCTTGACCATCTACAGAAGATGTTTGACAGGTTGAAGTTGTACAAGCTAAGGTTGAACCCGAACAAGTGCACCTTCGGGGTAAGGTCTGGTAAGCTACTAGGTTTCTTCGTGAGCGACAAAGGTATTCAAGTTGTCCCTACAAAGGTGAAAGCCATATAAGAGATGCCAGCTCCCAAGACGGAGAAAGAAGTCAGAGGCTTTCTGGGACGACTGAACTACATTGCACGATTCATCTCACACCTGACTACTACTTGTGAACCAATCTTCAAGCTGCTGAAGAAAGATCAAGTGGTACGTTGGAACGATGAATGACAGACCGCTTTCGAAAGGATCAAATAGTATCTCCAAGAGCCACCCATCCTGATGCCACCAGTTGAAGGGAGACCTATGATCTTATACTTGACTGTGCTCGATAACTCAATGGGGTGTGTGTTGGGTCAACATGATGAGTCTGGCCGAAAAGAGCATGCTATTTATTACCTTAGCAAAAAGTTTACCGACTGTGAGACCCAATACTCACTGCTCGAGAAAACTTGCTGCGCTTTGGCATGGGCTGCTCGCCGGCTGAGACAGTATATGCTGACTCACACTACTCTATTGATTTCAAAGATGGATCCAATCAAGTATATCTTCGAAAATCCTGCCTTGTCCGGGAGAATAGCAAGATGGTAGATGATCTTGACTGAGTATGACATGCAGTACACGACCCAAAAGGTAATTAAGGGAAGTGTGTTGGCAGACCATCTGGCATATCAGGAAGTGGATGATTACCAGTCTATGAACTTTGAATTTCTGGACGAGAATATCATGTTGATAACTGATTGTGAGACACCTGGACCGGATGAAGGACCTGAGGAAGGATCCTGATGGTCTATGTACTTTGATGGAGCTTCGAACGCTTTGGGTAATGGCATTGGTGTCATGATCATATCTCTTAAAGGCTCTCATACTCCGTTTACCGCCCGACTATGTTTCAACTGCACCAACAATATGGCGGAGTATGAAGCGTGCATCATGGGTCTTCGAGCATCAATTAACCTAAGGATTAAATTTCTGAGTGTCTTCGTAGATTCCGCTCTTGTGATCAGTCAGATCAAAGGCGAGTGGGATACGAAACACCCTAATCTTATTCCTTACAAGGAGTATGTATCGACGTTGCTTCCCCATTTCGAGGAGATAACCTTTGAACACTTCCCTAGAGAGGAGAATCAGTTAGAGGACGCGCTGGCTACGATGTCTTCTATGTTCAAAGTCAATTGGGACAACGAGGCTCCCCGGATCATTATTGAAAGATTGGATGAACCTGCACATTGCTGTGATCTTGAGACTGAAGAAGTAATAGAAAAACCCTGGTATCATGAGGTGAAGAGGTATCTCGAAGCTCAAGAATACCCCGAGGGTGCATCTGTTAATGATAAGAAGTTTCTGAGGAGGTTCGCGGCGAAGTTCTTCATCAGCAATGACATTCTTTACAAGCGTAACCATGATTCAACCTTGCAGCGTTGTGTGGATAAGATTGAAGCGGAAAGGATCATGGCAGAGTTGCATGAAGGTACCTTCAGAACTCATTCCAGTGGACATACCATGGCAAAGAAAATCCTCTGGGCAGGATATTACTGGTCCGCAATGGAGATTGTTATCAGCATTCTCGGACATGTCACAAGTGCCAGGTCTATGCTGATAAGGTGCACGTACCTCCAGTTCCTCTGATTGTTTTGACAGCGCCTTGGCCTTTTGCAATGTGGGGAATTGATATGATCGGCGAGATCAGACCTACGGCATCCAACGGGCATCGTTTCATCCTGGTAGCGATTGATTACTTTACGAAGTGGGTTGAAGCAACTTCTTTTGCTACCGTAACCAAGAACGTCGTGGCACGGTTCATTCGGCACAATCTGATCTGTCGATACGGTGTACCAGAGAGGATCATTACGGACAATGGTACCAATCTCAACAACAAGATGATAACTGAGCTCTGCGAGCAATTCAAGATACAACATCATAACTCTTCTCCCTACCGGCCGAAGATGAATAGGGCTGTTGAAGTGGCTAATAAGAACATTAAGAAGATCGTGCAGAAGATGATAGTGAATTATAAGAACTGACAGGAGATGTTACCGTTTGCTCTTCACGGATACTGTACCTCAGCACGGACGTCAACAGGGGCAACACCCTATTCCTTGGTTTATGGCATGGAGGCAGTCTTGCCCATCGAAGTTCAGATATCCTCTCTTCGGATCATGAAGGATGCAGGTTTGAGTGAAGATGACTGGATTCAGACCCAGCTTGATCAACTGAACTTAATCGACGAAAAGAGACTTACTGCTATTTGTCATGGTCAGACGTACCAAAAACGGATGATCAAGGCATTTAACAAGAAAGTCAGACGATAAGAGTATCAAGTTGGGGATCTGGTAATCAAGCGCATCATCTTACCTCAAGGTGACCCCAGGGGCAAATGGACCCCTACTTACGAAGGGCCATTTGTGGTTAAGAACATTTTCTCAGGAGGAGCTATGATTCTAACCACCATGGATGGTGACGACCTTCCTCACCCCGTCAATGCAGACATAGTGAAAAGATACTACGCATAATCAAAGACTCGCTAGGTTGACTGGCCTAGGCAAAAATAAGGGCTTCCCAGCGAACCAAAAGGGTTCGGGCAAAAATAAGGGATGAAAATATAAAAACAATTTGTACACCCGACAAGTCGAAAACCTGAAAAGGCGGCTTGGGCAAAAATGGGTATCCCGGTGGACTGAAAACCTGAAAGGGTGGTCCAGGCAAAAGTTAGGGATCAAAGCGTAACACTATGTCTCATTGGATCACCTCACATCCAGACTTCGGTATCGACTATCAAGCTCGGATGGCATTAATCAATCAGATTCATCTTCAACTAAGCAGCAAAGTAATGAGATGCTTGAAGATATAAAGGCAATAGCAGAGTTGAAACCCAGTGGGATTATTCACATAGCTGTTTTGTTTCCTTTTCACAACTTGTATAAATTCTATTTGTCCGGCGGTGTTCTCTTACTAGGACGTCAGCCTCTTGTACAAAAACGCATATTTACGGGCCAAACTTCAAAAGCAATACAAATTCATTTTCAGAAATTTCAAACTGTTTTTCCTTTATCTGTTTTGTTTTGCAAAGAACGTACAAAGTTCATTTTTGATATATGCATTTGACATTAATTGTTGATCATAAATATGTATATACGAAACAAAGGACGAATTACTGGTAATATCAAAAATAGGGGCAATAAGAATTGTCTGAACTGTACAAGTTGCTCTGTCCACCAGGTACCAAGGTACATCTAGCTAAAGAATATGGCTAAGATACCTTCACTCCCCGCAGAGTAAGGCAGTAATGGTAGCTCTCCCAGCTGAGACTTGCAGCTATGTACGAATCAGCAATACTCTCCTCAAGCAGAGTTAATCCACCATCAAGCGCTAAAAAGGTTTGGTATTCCCAGAAGGTCTTAATATTCCTCAATGGAGTATAAATACATTCCCCAGCAAGCATAAGATCATCCCCAGCGGATTTTATCCTTAAAAATCATCCCCAGCGGAGTTTATCATTGAAATCCCCAACAGAGCTTATCAACAGAATCCCCAGTGGAGTTTATCGTTAAAATCTTCAGTAGAACATCTCTTCCCCACAGAGTAATTCCCCTCGGAATAATCTCTTCATCAGTTTATCCCCCAACTGAGTTCTTTTCTCCTGCAGGTTTATCCTCACAATCATCTTCGTTCACCATCCCTGGCGGAAGCGAAGCATTCAACTTTATTCTCCAACAGCTCTGGGATTTATTTTCCCCAGCTAAGACATTACATGTCCATACATCATGATACATGCATCTACGCATCATACCACACAATCTCATTTATATTGAGAACATCATTTTTTGATCCATATCATGCATTGCATAAGACTGACCTTTACCTTTCAGGAAAGATACAATCAAAATTCAAGTTATGAAGCCCGTGTACGACCGAATAGTATCTTAATTTCTACAGCATATTATGAAGCCCAAATTACGACCGGACAACAATATCAGACTACCACGAAGCCTGGATTACGACCAGATAGTGATATCTCTCAAAAGTAAGCTATGAAGCCCGGAGAACGACCGGATAATAGTTTATTCCCCAGTGAGTCATGAAGCCCGGATTACGACCGGATAGTAGCTCAGTAAGCACCATAAAGCATGGATTCGACCAGATAGTGGTATATCATAAACACAAGCTGTGAAGCCCGGATCACGACCGGATAACAGCTCAGCAAGTTATTATGAAGCCTAGATTACGACCAGAAAGCAATACAAGACCATGAAGCCTGGATTACGACCAGATAATGGTAGAAGATGTTGTGAAGACTGGATCATGACCGGATAACAGCTCAGCAAGTTATTGTGAAGCCTGGATTACGACCAGAAAGAAATACAAGACCATGAAGCCTGGATTACGACCAGATAATGGTAGAAGATGTTGTGAATACTGGATTACGACCAGATAGCAACCAAGAATACTACGAAGCCTGGATTTCGACCAGATAGTGGTGTGATACATCGTGAAGCCTGGATTACGACTAGATAGCGTTAAGGGACACTGTGAAGCTTGGATTGCGACCAGATAATAGTTTACTCAGCCAGTTGCTATGAAGCCCGGATTCGACAGGATACTAGTAAACCCAACAGTCACAGGGAAGCTCGGATGCGACCGGATAACCACTTGATGTGTTCTGAAGTCTGGA
Source organism: Vicia faba (assembly GCA_948472305.1). Taxonomy (NCBI): domain Eukaryota; kingdom Viridiplantae; phylum Streptophyta; class Magnoliopsida; order Fabales; family Fabaceae; genus Vicia; species Vicia faba. The sequence goes on from OX451735.1 coordinate 223,476,599, forward strand.
TTTCGACCAGATAAGAAGTAAGGTATTGTGAAGATTGGATTCGACCAGATAGTAGTACGCGACACCATGGAGCCTGGATTTGACCAGATAATGGTATAACACATCGTGAAGCCTGGATTACGACCAGATAACGGTACAAGGCACTATGAAGCTTGGATTCCGACCAAATATCAGTTTACATGGACAGTTACTGAGAAGCCCGGAGTCGGCCAGATATTAGGGTGCCCTAAATTCAAGTTGAATCCCGGAGGCGACCGGATAACCACTTGATTTGTTCTGAAGTCTGGATTTCGACCAGATAAGAAGTGAGGTATTGCAAAGCCTGGATTACGACCGGATAGAAAATTTAATCTCATCTCCCCAGTAAGTCACTGTAAAGCCTGGATTACGACCAGATAGTAATCGGTCTTATCGCTATGAAGCCTGGTTTGCAACCAGATAGTAGTTCACTCTCACCTCTTCAACAGAGATGATTCCTCAGTAAAATAATGGACGACTGAAACTCCTAAAATTCAACAGAGATGATTCCTCAGTAGAATAACGGACGACCGAAACTCCTAAAATTCAACAGAGATGATTCCCCAGTAGAATAACGGACGACCGAAGCTCCTAAAGTTCTATTTCTCTTAAGACAAAGAACAACATTCCCCAGCGGAATCTCCCCCAACGACAGGTATACAAGCTATCGCTAAGGAATCTCTTACGCGATCGACACTCCTTCAGATGGCATCTTTAAGCCCATATCCCATCATCAATCTCCAAATGGCATCTGTAAGCCCATTCCCGGCATCACAAGACAAATACTACTTCATGCGAGTGCAAATTTCTGGGCACTCTAGTGTTCAATCATCTTCCACCTTCGGATCACGAAAGGCCCGAATGCCAATCTATATCCTCAGGTTTAAGAATATTGAACAGGGGCAACTGTTGCACCCCAAAATTTTCCCTCCCATATTTCTCAGGACATGTCAAGAATCACCTCCAAGTTGTTCAAGATGGCTCAAGAGTTGGACAGTCAAATCACCTCCTAAGGCAGTCAATTCAAAATTAGGGTTTTGTGTTGCATCAAGGTCCTCATATCCAAATGGTCTCAAATTCTCCCCAATGTCCTAAGATGTTCTCAAGTTCATCCATGTCAAATTTCAAGCCTTGCAGAGAAAGTTTGGTCAGTCAATTGCTCAAGAAGTCCAAAAATCGACTGTGCTAGGGCATAAGTCAATTGTGACCTACAAATAGTCAAACCTTAAGATTTTTTTCCAACATTCTCATTTTGAAGGATAATTCATCATTTGATCAAGGGTTGATCATGATTCATCAAGGATTGCTCAAGATTCATCAAGATTCAAAAGTTGCTAAATTAGGGTTTTGTAGGAAAAGTCAACTCAACTTTGACCAAGCATAACTTTATCATACTTTATTAGAAATGACCCATTCAAAGCTCATTTTTAAGAGGATTCAATTTCCTACAATCCATATTCACACCCTAAGATCAGTAAATGCACTCACAAAAAGTTACAAATTTGGACATTATAGGTCATTTTTGAAAGTCAACAAAAACACCTTTTTTGCCAAAGATTATAACTTGAGCATGGAATATCAAAATGATATGATACCAAAAAGTTTGGTTAGAGGATATCTCAAGGTTTCTAAAAAGTCTAAGAACACTTCCAAAAGTTCAAAATTGAAGAAGTTATGCATTGTTGAAGTTGGGCATTTTTCCAAAATTGCCAAAAGTCAACTATCCTCCAAACTCTAATTTTTGACAAAAGGGCCCACTTTTTTCCACTTGATTTGGTCTTATCACACCATATAGGTGCCCCATATTCAATTTCATGGGCATTCATTTATTTTTCTATTTTATTTAATTTTTATTGATTTAATTCATTTTAAATCAATATTAATCCAAATAAAATCTAAAAATTGGTGGAATGAGATTCTTGTGATCATTACAGCTTGCAAATATCATGATAGACTCATTCAAACTCGTGCCAAGTCAAAACATACACAAAATATTGGATTTGAGGCAAATTTGGAAACCTTATCAATGGTGATCAAATCAAATCTCCATTCATCAATTCTTATGGATTCAAGCCCAAGTTTTGACCTAAATTCATTCCCTTATACACACACACACAAGTGAGGCATAGTAGGAACACGACCTAAAACTGCAAGAAATGGCTAAACCAAATTGGAGAAAAAACTTGAAAACTTGGGATCTGAAATCCACCTTAGAGCACGATTCAAAGCCAAATCTCCACATAGCTCTCTTGCTGGCAGTCCCCTAAAGCGATATCAATCAAAACCAGGCCTTGAGACCTCCTGAATAGCGTTGTAAGTGTCCACGAACACAACTCTGAACATGGCATCGTAAATCTATTCTCTTGCATCCTTTTGCCAAATCTTTTGTATAATCATGCTTAATGTCAAATTTCTAACATGTCTGCATTATTTAATTTCGTTTTCATGGCCTATAATCATGTGCCCGAACCTAGGGTTTTCTTGTGTTGTTTTTAGGCTTTTGAGTTACAGGAAAAATTGGGTCAAATAATGGTTATATGGATACTCAGGAGGCAGGGACGATCACATCCATGTTCTTGGATGGTATTTCTATGGCCTAGAACGAGTTTTAGGAGCGAGCTACGGACCTTCCTGCGGATAAAAATCCGCAGGTAAGAAAACCAGGTTTTTAGTGAAGAAGACGATTAGGTGTCTTCCTCTTATTGGTCCGTTCAAATCAATTGCGCGCATTTTTTATTTTTTAGGATATTGCCTGTGTTTCCTTTATAATATTATTTGCCTATTATATTAACAAACAAGCACATTGGCTCAGATGGCAAGCGTACTGTTGCAAAGTACCTTGGGACCTGGGTTCGAATCCCAGGTCCCCCAAAACGTTTGTATTATTTTTCTTCAGATCTTCTCATGCAGCGCCCAGGGTACAGAACATCACATGCCTCATGGATCCAGGCGCCAGATGGCCTCCAGGCCAAATCCAAGGGCCCAGATTGCAAGCTCACCATACTCCAAGTCAACAAGCGCGCGCTGGAGTGGGAAAGTCAAACAAGGCTGAACGTATTGGGCCAAACAAATGTTGATTCCACCTCCAAAATTGGGCTCAAACCCCCTGAGTTTGCTTCTTTTTTATTTTCTTATTTTATTTATTGTTTTATTATTATTATTTTTAATTAATTGCTAACCAAAATAATTAAGAATTTTCTTAATAAAATCATAAAACAATAAAAATATTATTTTTATTTATTAAAACTAATTTCACTTTATTTTTGTAAATAAATAATTTAATCAATTTAGTTTTTTTAATTAGGTATAATTTTAACATTTTTTGCGATAAATTAAAAATTAATTAGAATATTAGGTTTTAACAATTTTAACCATTCTTATTTTATTTCCTTAATTATAAAAAAACCCAAAAATATTTTCATGTAATTAATTAATTCAATTATTAACTTAGACTTAATTTTTTAATTCAAAAATAATAAAAAAATCTTTTCCTTAATAAAAAAAGGGTCAAAACCCTAAAAATGCGCCGATTTAATTTCTTGCACGCGTATCATTTGATCCAATGTTGTAATTGTTTCTCGGCATGTAATAGCTATAATAGGACTTTAATTTATCGCTTTTATTTTACTTTCCACAATTTAATTTTAAAGGGTTTGTCTTTGGCGATGTAAATACCCGACGCCTTGTAATAGCTTAGGTTTAATTTCCCGCAATTTAATTTCCGCACAATATTAACTGTTAGATGTTTGATAAATAGGCAATGCAAGATCAATCTTTAACCTAAAATCAACATAGATAACCATTGACATGTACAAAGATAAAATAAACCGAAAACAACACACTCGCACATGCGCACTCTTAGGGTACACCTCACTTGGTTGCCTCGAACATGGTCATTGAGTATAGGAAGTTTTAGAGGTCGCCCTCTTGTCCAAAGATCATAGTTGCCTCGAAACGGTTACCTCGGATAAAATGATCTAAGACATTAGGGTTACCGCTAAGGCGTCCTAACATTGCTTTAGTGACCATACGTCCCTTAATCGAATTGAACCTCAAAACTCCAACGACGATGCTACCTACTCATCAATAGTGGGCTAGCATTGTCTAAAGGACATTTGTACAGATTAATTCCTTTTTCGAGTAGGTAGATGGTTCTTAAGTAGTTGCTCCTTTTAAAACAAAACAAAACTTTTCGCACTTACACCCCTTTCAAAACAAAAAAAAAAACTCTTTCAAACCCAAAAACACAAAGAAAAGCAAATTTTGAAAACACAATGAGCAAGTACCTAAGAGCCCGTGGATAACCACGGATAGAAAAGGTGCTAACACCTTCCCTTTCTATAATTTACCTCCCGAACCCGAGAAATATCTCAAAAAGGAATTTTTCTGTGCTTTTGTCCTTTCCTTGTTGGATAAAATAAAAGACAGTGGCGACTCTTGCTTACCGCGACATTTTGCAAATACAAACGCAAACGCGAACCAGCATTCCAAAACAGTCAGTTCTCATTCCCACCGATCACACTTAGCTTTTGTGGTGATTAATTACCAGATGAAGGAAAGAACCACAATTTGGTGTTACATATTTCTTTGAACTGTAAAGAGGATGCTTTATCCAATGTGCTGATTGAGAATGGCTCCGCTTTAAATGTTATGCAAAAATGTACTATGTCAAAACTTACCTATCATGAAATTCCCATGCGCTATATGTTATAAAAAGATTTGGATATGCGTTTAAATCTCTATGTTTTGATGATAAGAATGCATATATTTTATGAAGAACAATTTTAGTTCTAATGGTTTCATTGAGTGTGCAGATATTAGAATCCTAGATAGTCTTAATTAAGATATAATCAGAATCAATTTATCACTCAGAAGAAGAACCATTAAGTTTTCTTCTAAAGTAACACTAGTAGTTCAGTTGAATGCTGGATGTTAGACAAGAAAAGAATATCAATGAGTTTCTAAGAAGAGATCAAGCTTCAAGATCAAAAATTAAAGAGGTAAGAAGTCAAGATTTAAAGATCAATTCAGGATCAGAATCAAGATCACAATCAAGATCTATGAAGTTAGGATATCAATAATCAAAGTAGTAGTTGATAAAAGATTTTGCTTACAGCTCAATTTCAAGAATGAAGATATCAGAAGTAAAGATGCTCAGAAATAAAGATATCATAAATCATAGATTAGAGTTGAAGATCTCAAGATATCAGAAACAAATATCTCAAATATCAAAAAGGAAAGAATTCAAGATCATAAACCAAGAAGTATCTGATATAAGTTGTTGCTTCCAACTCAACGATCAGAATTCAAGAGATAAAAAAGAAAGAACTTAATGTCAAAATCATATGTACTGATATAAGCTTTTGCTTTAGAAATCAGACATCAGATATGCATCTCAGAAAAGCTGATTGTCAGAAATCAAGATTAGATCAAGACATCATGGATCAGAAAAGCTTTCACTCACAAAGAACTGTTGCTTGTATATCTAAAGACAATGTTCAAATATCTGAAAAACTCTAACTCTACAACAAGTGAAGTATCTTCTGGATCATTATCATTCTTCAATCAGAATCAATCCAACAAGAAGAAAAGAATCAAAGCTCAAGAATTCAAATATTTGAGAATCAGAAAGGTTGTTTCCTCAATATCTGATTTCAAGATCCAAACATCAGGAAAGCTTTTGATATCAACCTTAGAAAAGCTTTCTCCTACATCGACAAGACTTGTTTCTCAGATAAGTTGTTGCATATATATCTGAAAACAAAAATCCACTAATGAAAGATTATGTAATGAAATATCTTCTCACATAATCTTCATCTCTCAGAATAGAAAAGAATATGGCTTCAAGACTAGTTCTAAGATCAGAATTCAAGGTTCATGTTTCAGAAAAGTTGTTTCTATTATTTCCAAAGACAAGTCATGGTTCTAACAACTCTGATGTTCCTATGCACAACAATAAAGTAGTTTCTGATCTATTCATCAATTATTCATCATAAGAACGGAGACAAAGTGATTATTCTCTTCCAAGCTTAATACTTCAGAATCATAAGTACATCATCAGAAGACAAAGATCAAGAAACTTAGTCAAGAAGAATATAGTACAAATAGTACACCACAAGTTCCACTATCAGGATATTGGTTGTACTATTCACAAAAGTTATCTCCCACAACCTTATGCTAAGAAACTGCAAGTAGCAGGCTAAGGAAAGTGATGTTTCATACTGTTCCAAACCTCTCTTGAATCTATCAGTTAGGAATCAACCGTTGGAAGGAGAAAGGACTTTTCTACCCTTACAGTTACTCTTTGGAAGGTTAAAAAAGAAGATCAATGAAATGAAGTTAAGTTTCTGAAAAGCCATGGATGTAGATGCTATTGAAGCTGTTTCGCTAAATATGCTGAATCTAACCACAAAGGAAAGAGAGAAAAGAAACAAAGGAGAAAGAAGAATTCTACAAGATGTTACACAAATCCTCATCAAATAAATCTTGGTAGAAATATTAAGAAGTAAGGAGTTGTTGTTCATAACTTTCTTAATGAAGAAGGTGAAGAAGAAGAACACTACAAGATGCTACTCAACTTCTAATAAAATACATCTTTGTAGATTAATGTAAAAGACACAAGAGTTGTTGCTCATATTGTGTTATAGTTTTAGTTCTTCATGTAAATTGTTTGAACACAAGAGTTGTTGTTCAAAATTATGTCAAATAATTAGGACATAATCATTTGAATAATCTGCTTAAAAGAAGAAATCATGTAAACATAAACATTATCAACTGAAGGTTGATGGTTCCTTGAGTGACTAAGTGAAGGTCAGATACTCAAGAAGACAATGGTTGCATGTCATTGTGGAATACTTTTAAGAGGCCGTAATTGGCCAATTCTTATTGGGTCAATGATTGCTATATCTATTAGGGGACCAGGAAGGTCATAATTCTTAAGAGATCACTAGTAGAGGATCATTGTGAGAAATCCCATTTAGAAAGACCAGGTTGGTCAGATTTCTTATAGGGTCAATGATCATTATATCTCGTGGAGATCACTGAACATATCATTGTATTGTTCCTTGAGTGACTAGTGTTAATCAGAAGACTCAAGATGACAATGAATGTGGGTCATTGTGAAATTCGGTTAAGAAAGACCAGGTTGGTCAGATTTCTTAAGGGGTCAATGATTCTGGATCATTGTATGGTTGTTAGTTACCGGTGGGTATCCCATGGATTTATAATCAGTTTGGTTATAGTGGATTAATTCCTTGTCGAAGGCAAAATCACCTGAGGAGGGTGGACATGATGTAGCCTAGTTAAAGGTAAACTTGGATAAACTGAATGTGTCTCTTTATATTTCTAGCAGTCCATATTCTTTCGTAGCTTTATCTGATAGTTTCTTTTAAAAGGGAAAAGTTTTGAAAACCCAATTCAAACCCCTATTTTCTTGTATTTTTCTCTACCTTCACTATAGTGGTATTATAGTGAAAGCATTTGATGGTTCCAAAAAGTCTATTATTGGAGAAGTAGATAACCTGCATGGGTGGGGCCACATATGTTTCAGATTACATTCCACGTTATGGATATCTTTCCTACATATAGTTGTTTGTTGGGTCGTCCTTGGATCCACGGGGTAGGTGTTGTTACCTCTACCATGCACCAAAAGTTGAAATTTGTCAGAGATGGCAAGGTGGTGATTGTTAACAGCGAGTATCCCATATTGGTGTCACATTTATCTTCTTTCAGCTATGTTGAAGCAGATGAAGCTTCTATTGGAACATTGTTCCAAGCTTTATCCATTGATGATGTGAAGAGGAATGTAGATTCTATCTCTTTAGTTTGAAGATGCTCAACAAGTTATCCAGAAAGTTCTTAGCAGCGCTGCAGGTCATTGATCTACCAAGTAACAAGAACAAGACTGGTTTTGGTTTCTCTCCTTAGAAAGTTAAAAATGAAGTTATGAAGCCGAAGTATTCCTTCCGTCCTTACCAAGATATGTTCCACAGTGGGGGTTTCATCAATCCGACTCCTCCAAAGGTAGATGTTATTCTTGAAGATGAGCCAGAGCTAGAAATCCCAAACTATGTGACACATGGAAGAAGAGTTCAAATTTGGATCTCTGTTGATGTTGCTAGCCGTGCTCACATCTCAAAGTAATTTGTTTTATTTTTTCAAAAAAAACCCTTTCACTTTACCCAAGGTAAAAGTGATGTTGTTCGGGCTTGTTTCCACTTTTAAGATAATTAATAAAAGTCATTTTTGTTATCTAATTGTGTTTTATTTTTTACTTTTTATTGGAAAATGGTAATTAGAAAAACCTCTTCAAAAATATAATAACTGTCAATAAATCTGCATAATCAATTGTTACATTTATCTGTTTCTAAAATTAAGCATAATCATATGTGCTGATTAATTAATAAAACCGTTGAAAACAATGACCCTACGCCCTCTCCCAACTTTGAATATCCTATGTATGAAGCTGAAGAAGAGAAGTTGGTTTTATGGAAGAGGTTTCTCGGTTGCTTGGTCATGGAGAAGACCATTTATCCATATAAAGAGTTGTTGAAGACAATTAATTTGGGTTCCAAAGAAGATAATAAATAAGTCAAGATTGGGGAACTGCTTCATCTAGAGGTGAAGAGTAGGTTGACGGATTTTTTGAGAGACTATGTTGATATCTTTGCTTGGTCCTATCAAGGCATACCTGATTTGGATACTGATATTGTAGAGCATTGTTTACCGCTGAAGCCCGAATGTCCACCTATCAAGCAGAAGTTGAGGAGGACTCACCCTGCATGGCAGTTAAAATTAAAGAAGAAGTATTGAAATAGATTGATGTCAGTTTCCTTGTGACATCATTTTATCCTCAATGGGTCACCAATATTGTTTTCGTTCCAAAGAAAGACGAAAATGTTCACATGTGCATTGATTAAAGAGACCTGAACAAGGCTAGTCCAAAAGATGATTTCCCTCTGCCACATATTGATATGTTGGTAGATAATACATCAAAATTCAATGTTTTATCTTTCATGGACAAATTTTCCAGATATAATCAAATTAAGATGGCTCCCGAGGACATGGAAAAAACAATGTTTATCACACCCTGGGGAACACTCTGTTACAAAGTGATGCCCTTCGGGTTGAAGAATGCTGGTGCAACATACCAGAGGGCTATGACAACCCTATTCTATGATATGATGCACAAATAAATTAAGGTATATATTAATGAAATGATTTCCAAATCTCAGACTGAAGAGGGTCATGTAGAAGACTTGTTGAAGTTATTTCAGCGTTTGAGGAAGTATCGTCTCCCCTTGGATCCAAACAAATGCACCTTTGGTGCCCGTTCTGGAAAATTGTTGGGCTTCATTGTTTTCCAGAGAGGTATTGAAGTTGATCTTGATAAAGTTAGGGAAATTAAAGAGATGCCTGCACCAAGAACTGAAAAACATGTGAGAGGTTTCCTCAGATGTCTGAATTATATTTCCAGATTTATTTCTCACATGACTGCTACTTGTGTGTTGATATTCAAGCTTCTGAAGATGGATCAGGGTTGTGTATGGACAAATGATTTCCAGATGGCTTTTGATAGTATAAAAGAGTATCTTTTCGAGCCTTCTATCTTGCACCCTCTAGTTGAAGGAAGACCATTGATTATGTATTTGACTCTGTTGGACAGTTCTATGGGTTGCATCTTGGGTCAGCAAGATGAAACACGTAGAAAAGAATATGCCATATATTATCTGAGCAAGAAGTTCACCGATTGTGAGTCACAATATTCCTTGCTTGAGATGACATGTTGTGCTTTGGCCTGGGCTGCTAAGCGTCAACGGTAATATATGTTGAATCATACTACTTGGTTGATATCCAAAATGGATCCAATTAAGTACATATTTGAAAAGCCCGCTCTTATTGGAAAGGTAGCCTATTGGCAGATGTTGTTGTCTGAATTTAATATTGAATACCATACCTATAAGGATATTAAAGGTAGTGTGTTGGCAGAGTACCTTACTCACCAACCAGTTGATGATTATCAGTCCGTCAAGTTTGATTTCCCTGATGAGGATGTGATGTATTTGAAATTTAAAGATTATGATGAACCTTTGCTAGAGGAAGGTCCAGACCCTGAATGTCGTTGGGGTCTAGTGTTTGATGGAGCTGTGAATGCTTATGGTAAAGGAATTGATGTTGTGTTTATTACTCCACATGGTTCTCACATCCCTTTCATTGCGAGGTTGAAGTTTGATTGTACGAACAACACGAGGGAGTATGAAGCATGTATTATGGGTCTCAAAAAAGCCATGGATTTAAGAATCAAGATTCTTGATTGTTATACCATAATTTTTCCCCTTAAGATCTTCCATCATTTCACATCCTCACAATACATTAAGATCACACATTTAGGTTGGTTGTCACTTCTACTTTCTCCTCTCTTGAAGTTTGTCCTTGATGGATTACCAAGAACCTTAAATTGTGTATATTGTATATATGTGTTTAATTTTTACTAACCTTTAAATCCAAAAAGACATTTCTTTTTTCTCTTCATGTTTTGTACATTATAGGTATTGATACAAGGGTAATTATCACATTTCATAAGTTAGAGTTTGAAGATTGATTTTTTATCCATGTGTTGAATTCCACACCTTCTTCAACAAGGTTTCACCAAGCCATGGGCCTCATCATCAATTATTCTCCAAGATAACATCATTTCAAGGTCTCGTGAGCTACATTATGTCATAGTTTACAAGCAAAGTTCAAAAGGCTCAAAGTTGATTCAAGATTGGTTGACCTAATTTAGCAAGAATTTGATTCTATGGTCACAAGTTTATAACTCTAGCAATTTTCAATATTTTAAAATGGTTCCTTTTTCTATGAACTCTTCTCATTATCTATAACAAATTCTCTTTACATGACAAGAGGCAATTATGCTTGGAGAATCATCAAAAGATTGAAAAGATTATAAGTCCATTGAGAAACTAATGAAAATTTTGACTTGACTTATCAAGATCATAACTTGCTCAATTTTTGAGATTTTTGGATTATCTCAACACGACATTTCTCTTAAAATATTCCTTTACAACTTCTCTTCAAGGACCTAAGGCCAATTTCGAGTGTAAGTTCATTCAAGTGTTGAAAAGATTATAAGTCATCCATGGGATTTTCAAGTGTTGTTCACCAACTTCCAAAGGCCATAACTTCTTCAATTTTTAATATTTTTTGATGATCTCAATGATATGCTTCTCCTTATGGAGTTTAATTAATTTTATCTTCAAAGGCTAAGAGCTAATTTTGAGTGGAAGGCCATGTAATTTTGCAAAAGATTATAGGTCACTTTGAGGTTCTATACTTAGATTTTTTTTCTAAATATAAATTTGAGTGAGTTTTTCACGATTTCAAGGTTGCATAATTGGTGCTCAAATTTCTAAATTGAAACTTTTTAAGCACATTAGAAAGATTGTGAGAAGGTCTACAAGTTGCAACTAGAATGACACTAAAAAGGTCCCTGAGTTTCATGCACCATTGGTTCAAAGTTGGTAACTTGGCATAGAAGATTTCACTTTGGTCAGGGTCGTGTTTTGGTTATAACTCAACTTTAATCCATTTTCGATGCATAATCACGTGTCTAAACATGTTTAGCATGGTGCTAGAAACGGTTTAACATTCAAAATTCAGGTTTATTGTGAGTTTTTGTGGCTTCAAGTCACACTTGTCATGTGGTATCAGCTTCACACGATTTCTCTCAAAATAACATCATTTCACACACTTGAGTCTTGCATTCACTTCAGTTATAAATAAGGATCATTCTTCACTCTTTTACATAAGCTTTTGAGAGCCAATTTCACCCTGTTGATATCCAGTTCAGACTCTTAGCTTGTAACTTTCATTTTCATACCAACACCCTCTCACTAGCCAAATTAAGCATCTTTGAAGCATCCTTGAACTTTAGTGAAGCTTCTCAAATCAAGAGCAATAAGAATCATGCCCTAATTCACTTTAACCAGGTCAAGTTTCATAGCTTCGAACTGAACTTAAACGGGTAGGATTCTTCACCATTTTGCTTCAAACTTCTCACCATCATGTAGTTCTTTCATCCCAGAAGCTCATGCTTCTTCTGGTTTTGATTTTCATTAATAATTGAGCATTTTATTTTGATTCATAGTTTTGTTATCCTCTGATTTTCTTCAAATAACACTTTCATCTTTGAGTTTTAATTCAAGTGAGTTATATGGTTGTAATGGCGATGAGAAGACGAGCATAATGATGTAAGTCTGAGACATTTTTGTTACCTTCGACTTGCCCTTGATTCACAGTGCTGGAGGTTGAAGACGATGATGTGTCGTCTTCAACCAATGGCGTTGTTCCACTTGCTTTATTTCTACTGGATGATTTAAATTGGATTTAATGTTTTATTTCATTAATTTCCACCGTGCAACTGTTTCTAAAAGCGATTGGATCTGATGACGTGGTTGATTGGGGCTTGATCTGACGTGCCACATCTTTTTGGTTTTATATTTTGTTTTCTTTAGTTTTCTTTTATTTATTCAAACTTTAAAAAAAATCATTCCAAGCCGAAAAATTATGGAAAAACTATAAAAAAATATTTTTGAATATTCTTTCTTTTTCTATATTTTTATTTTATGATTTGATATTTTTTATGATTTTCTCATTATTTGAGTTGTTTTTAATTGTTAAAAAATATTTTTAGCACTTTAAAAAATATGGAAAAAAATTATGGAAGGATCCAATGATAGTTTGACAACTTATGGTGACCTTGTTTGATTTTTATTTTTGATTTTTGCTATTTTTATGATTTTTGGTTTATTTCACTTGATTTTGTATTTTTATAAATTAGTTCTTGACTTGTGAAAAAAAAAATTAGTGAACATATTTGAGGTATTTCTGATTTTTCTATGTATCTGGTTACAATTTATTTGAAGGTGTGAATGTGGTTTGATATTTTCCCTTCTATTTCCATTTAAAAAATAATTTATAAACCATTTTCTCATTATACTTTTCTTTTTAATTTCAATTTTATTTTTGTGTATATTTTGGATGATCTTGGATCATTTGAATTTTAGTCATAAGTTTCATTCATTGGATCTTGGATGTTGAGTTAAACTCCACCAAAATGGATGAATGATTTTAATGATAGCATGATTAATCCTTTGATTCAAATGTGAATTTTAATTTTTTTGTCTATCTCTACTTCATCCCCTTTCTTTTATTTTCTTTTTGATCAATTTGGATAAGGCATTTGAATTTTAAGTTCATCTAAGCTTATGGATAGTTGAAAAATTATCTTCCATGACCTAGGTCTTGATCAACTTTTGTTTTACTTGTGCTACATATTTTAGGAGTATATTTTTTACCATATCTCTAACATGTATGATACATACATTGTTATTGATCGACCTCATATAGTATTGACTTCTACATAAGTTTGTCTATGAATGCTTAACATAGCGTTAAATTTGTTCTGATTCAGAAAATGATCATTCATGGCTCAAACTTTATGTTTGAATTTCCAAGTATGATTGATTTGTTATCTTTGAGTCCATACCTATGAAGCTTATTGTTAGGAGGCTTTGATTCTACCAATCCTCTAATGAGTTGTCATTATTCTTTGATCTAAGATCATTATTCAATCATCGATGATCATGCTTTGTGACTATTACAAATTAACTTATTAACCATTACCAATTAACTTTACTTTATGCCTTTATTTTATGTTTTTACCTTTATGCACTTTTATCTTTAGCATTTTATATCTCATGCTATTTCACTTTCTTTGCTCACTTGAGCATTTATTTCTTTATGTCATTTTTTCTTTGCTCATTTGAGCTTTCTCTTTCTTTTGAAGACACCTAATAATCAATTTGAACATTAAGATGCTTAGTGCTTCTTGTGGAATATTGATTACTATCTTTGGCATATTGCAGTTTTTGGACCTCTTGGACTTAGGATTAGAAGCCTTGATACTTTTAGACCTTGGTACTTTTGGGCTTTGTTTAGCCTTGTTGTTATTCTGTTTGGGTATTGGGAAATCTTATGTGTGCAGGTGTTATCATTGAGGCCTTAAGTGATCTATCTGATACACGACTCAATATTAGAGGCCTTGTTTTAGGTTTTAAAACTCTGGGTTTCTTTGATACTTTCTTACTTATGATTTACTTTCACATGATGATTGGTATGCTCTTGGTCTATTCTATGCTTGTGCCTTTAATCCAAAGGATGAAAATTCTATATTGACTTCATTATGTCAAGTGTTGGTTTCTTGTTTGGTTAGACATTTCTTTATCTTAATTTTTACTTTATACTTTAGGATAGTTTCTTCATTTCCTCTCATTCTTCTTTAATTTTCAAAACCTTCTCCCCTTTTCAAATGATTCTTGTTTTTCAAGCTTGAACCGCTTTTATAATAAACTTAGACTTAGGTCCATGCATTTTTCAAAATTATTTTCTTAAACAAGTCATCAATTAATCTTAATCAAGATATGACTTCTTTCTTCAATACTTAAAAAATACAAAACAAATTCAAACCATTTTGCTGTTTTGGCTTTTCACTTTAAAACTTTTTCTTTTAAAATTAACCAACACACAACCTTCAAACTTTTTTACTCGAACTACATGAGTTTTGATTTCAATATTGCATATTGTTGGTATGTAGGCCCATAGCTTATTGAAAGTTTTGTCAAATCAAAAATTTTAAAAATCACTTATTTTCTCATCTCTACAATCTCATTTTTATAAATATTTCTTTTTAGCTAAATACACAGATTTTCAAAGAGGTTCCTGCGGAGTACCGTAGATGTTTAGGGTGCTAATATCTTCCATTTGCATAACCAACTCCATTACCTTGATCTCTATTTTACTTTGAGTTTTATTCATTCTTTTCCCATTTCCTTTTGAAAACAATAAGATGCGGTGACAACTTTCACTTTGTGAGTTAAGTCAACCAATGACTTAGTCTCAACTTTTTACCGCTACAAAAAAAAATTGACAACTTCACTGAGGAACATCTCTAAGTGAGTTGAGCCTATCTCTGTTTATCTGTGTATGTGCTATTATTTGTTGTTGTATATTTGCTTGTTTGTCTGGATTTTTCTGATTTTCAGGGTGTTTGGTGATCTCTTGGAAGTCCTATACTCGGACTTGGGCAAACTTAAGTTTAGGATGGATGGTATAGTCATGTTGACTTTGAAGGAGTAGTTCTGAATAAGTTGGCATGAGATCCCCTGCTCAGTGGAGACCCTTTAACTGTAGTATTTGTTTACCGAGTAATCGAGAAGACATTGCTGCTTTTGACTTGGGAGCCTGAGAAGCTGAGGACCGTAAAATCTTTAATCCATCTTGGTCTTTTAAGATGTAGAGCAGAGACTATGAAGGAGTAATCTTGAAATAGTTGTCACGCGATACTGTACTCAAACGAGTTTCTCTTGAGAATATTACCAATTACCGAGTAAATTGGGACATTGATAAGATCCGATGATGTGTCTGTTTTTTTGATGACAGATCAAGGATTCATGGTGCCAATTTAGTGCAGCCTTCATGGTACAGACTCTGTAGTAGGATTATGCATGTCTAGTGTAATAGAGGTAGCAGGTTTGCGCAATAACATGGCTGAAATACGTATTGCTGTTGGAACTCCAAAAACGGCTTGACGAATAGCTTGAGGTCCTATTCCAAAGTTTGGTGAGTGGTGACGAAACTTTTCTAACATTTTCATTGCTTTGAATGTGGCTCGTGTTTTGGTTCGGATATAGCTTATTTGTTTGCATCTCGTGTTTTCACTCTTTATGATAATGCATTATGTATCTCAAGTGATAGTACTTCTGCAGCTACCTAGATAGCACATGTGCAGGGCACGATTTTAATTGATTCTAATTTTCTGTTGTTGAGTCTAACAAATGCAGGGATGACTATGATTTTGACAGTAAGACTTATGCTTCTTGAATGAATTATAATGGTCATGGGTTTTTGAATTGTTTTGATAATGAATTATAAATTCTTTCAATATCTCTTGCTTGAGGTTGTAGTAATAATCCCAGGAAAAATACTCATATCAGGAAAAATATTCACATAGATCGACAATCCTAAATGGAAAGTATTTTGGAAAAATTTACTATCATTGATGCAACTTATTTATGTTGAATGAGGTTTGACATTAAAATATATGGAATTGTTACAATTGCAGACTGTGGTGAAGTGTGAAATTGCGATGGAACAAGCAACTGATGCCTTCATTGATCTGATAAAAGAGCACGGTAGTTGGGTAGACCCTCATGTAGACGAATAAAAATGCCTATATAAAGTTCCAAGTCGTGATGCAAATTTTCCAAAATGCCTATATAAACCATGCATTAGAATTACAGACATTGTGGTAGCAGCATTACAATTGTGATTGTTGTCGTTGCAATTACAGGTTACAGGCATTGCGGCTGTAACTATATATATTCGAACACACAATAGCTTCATGAGATTTAGACAGTAACCTGAAGTGGGTCAATATGAAGCTTATTATTCATTAAACCATTTGTCCGTATAACTGAATGCACTTCCTCATCAATAGTTCTTGATAATTCTTATATAGAGACAAGATGCAGAGTTAAAAATTTACCATACATGTTGAAATTAAATCCAATTATGTGTGATAAGCACATTATATATATGAGGGTAGTAGTATTGCCTTGATTAGCAAAACTTTCGTTAATTGTAAAGCAAATTCAATAGTATCATTCTCACGAGTCAATAGATATGCTATGCTTAACTGTGAAAACATTCCAACTCCTACAAGTCAATAGATATGCTATGCTTTATTTATTTAATATGTTCGTTTTATTTCAGTTTAAGAATTTTTTTTTTTAAATAACAAACTTTATTTGTAAATCAATTTTATTTTTATTTTTTATATTTTTGTTATATTTTAAAAATAAATGCGCGTAAAATATTAATACTCGTGTGAATATACGGATAACACATCAGTACTATGTAAACACACGGGTAATCAGACCAAAATTTATGTTAATGCACGTATAACACATCAGTACCGTGTGAACACACGAAAAACCAGGTCAAAATTTGTGCGAATGCACGGGTTATTATATTTTTTGTACAACTAAAGAAAACAAAAATAAAAATATTTTAAATAATGTATGAATCTAAACAAGAGAAAATGTGTTGTGAATGCACGGGTTATTACATTTTTTGTATTTTTTTTTACAAATGATAAATTCTTTTGGTAAAACAATTTTGTTTTTCTGATTTACATTTTTATTACATTTTAAAATACTTATATTGTTGATTATAATATATTTATATACAGAAGCAAATATTGAAGCCAATTTATTATCTCTTTTTAAAATAATAAATTATTTTTATTAGGCAATTTTGTCTTTTTTTTTTCTATTTTATTTTTTTTATTTTATTGTTTTTCATTTCCATTTTTTCATTTTTCTTAATATATACATTTTTTAAAAATAATATATGGAAAATTGATAAAACAATTATGTTTTTTTAATATCTTTTTATTTAAAATTAATAATTAATTTTTGTAAATTAATTTTGTTTTTCTTATTAACATTTTAATTATATTTTAAAAATAAATTCGTGTGTACCACACCAGTACTGGACGCACGGGTATCCCAATAGTTTGATTGAAGAAAAGAGAATGATAGTCTTGTGTCATGATCAGTTGTATCAGAAGAGAATAAATAAAGCATTTGATAAAAAGGTCAGACCTTGTGAATTCAGAAAAGACGACCTCATACTCAGAAAGATCTTGTCTTTTAATGCTAATTCTAGGGGCAAGTGAACTCCTAATTATGAAGGCACATATGTTGTCAATAAGGCCTTCTTTAACGGTGCATTGATTCTTGAAACTATGGATGGTGGAGAGTTCCCACATTCCTTAAGTGCTGATGTAAACAAGAAATACTTCACCTAAAGAAATAAAACTACAGCTCGCTAAGTTGAAAATGGAAAGGGCGACTGTTGTACCCCAAAATTTGCTCTCCCATTTTCTCAACATTTTTCTCATCACAATGCCCTTGGAGCTCAAGATCCAGCTAGGGTTCCCTCTGCAAGACTTCTCCTAGCACTGTTGATCCAAATTAGGGTTTGTGATTGCACAAAGATATTTTGACCTAAAATGCCTAAGATGACTTTCATGCTCCATGTTGGACTCCCAGGTTTATCCATACCAAGTTTCAAGCCTTGATTCCAACCTTTGCCCAGTCAATTGGACAGTTGACCTAGAAATCAGCTGTATTGGGGAAAAAGTCAACTGTGGCCAATTGACAGTCAAACCTCATGAAAATTGACCCACGTCAACATTATGAACTCATATGAACCATTTGATCAAGTTTGGATCACAATTCCACAAGAAATTTGATCAGATCACTAAAAGGGCAAAATGGTCATTTTTAGGGTTTTGACTGCACAAAGGCAATTTTTGACTGTTTGACCTAGCCAATGGCAAACCAAGCTCACATATGGACTCAAGGACCCCATGGAATTGTCTTGACATACTCAACAAGTTCAAAAGATCCCAAATGCACAAGATTGACAGTTGAATTTTCCAGTCAATTGATCAATTTTTGACTGTATACTGAAAAGTCAAACTTTGACTTTTTGGTCAAAATCAAGTGTCAAGATTCATTTTTCATCAAAACATGCCAAATCATGAAACTTGTTCATCAAGAAATCCAAAATCACAAATTAGGGTTTGAAATGAAATTTTTTCATAACTTAGAATTTTTCTAAGTTATGAAAAAACCCTAATTTTTTCCTAACTTTGTCCCACTTTCTCATCAAGATGCATTTGGATTCAAGGAAAAGTAAAAACATGAAAGTTGTAGTCCATTTCAAAATCTACAACTTTGATTCACAAAGTTTCCTCAAAAGAAGCTTGTAGCTCAAGTTACAATTTTTGGAACAAGGGTACCAAACCATTCTTAACTTCGAAAAATTTTGACCTATTTTAGGCAGGATTTTTTCCTAACTTCAAGACCACTTTTCACATACTTCCACTTGAAATTTCAATTTGTATTACAAAGATGGATTGTAGTACATATTACAAGCTTTCCAAAATGTCCAAGAACTCATCAAACAAACTTATGGTTAGGGAGAATCGAATTTGGCAATATGGGAAAAACTCACTTTGTTTATGGCCAATTTACATGTTCATACACTTAGGCAATTTTGAACTCAGCTTGCATTCCTTGATTACAGGTCCTATATCCCATTTGCACTCATAAATTTAATGCTAACCCATTGTGCCAAGACCTTATTTTATGTGTTCAAACATTATATACAAAATTAAGCCATAAGTAGAAAAAGCATTATATCCATTTTAGAAAAGTTGAACTTTATGTCAAAGTTGCAAATCAAGAAGTACAAGGCCATATCTTTGGGCACAAGTTCAGAAGCAAAAACACACTGATCAAGGGGAAAGGTTGCAGCATAATAGAGGGGCCTGTAGAAGTCTAAAACACAACTTGACATTTTGTTGCTTAAGAGAGAAGAAAACTTGCAAACTAAAATACAACTCTCATTCCTGTCAACAAGAGCTCAAGCAAACATTGTGAACATTTTCCAAACATCAAGCCTAACCTAAAACACGAGCCAACCACTTCCAATACCTTCTCAAACACAGAATCACCATTAAACTGCACAAAAACAGGGCATTCTGCACTTGGACTTGGCTAGCTCATTTCCATCGTGCGCCTTGGCCAAAACCACTTCAAACACATCCCACACCATCCCTTGAAACTGTTCCAAGCCCTAAACACGACCTGTAACACCCCTAACCAACATCACCATTTTCATATTTTCTGTTTTGCAGTTGGAGTGTCATAACACGATTCACTTGGTTTCAAAGCAAACTAAAGGTTGGAATAGCATCCCTTGACCTCCAGCAAGCTGTACCAATCCTCACCTTGCACTGAAAGCACCTCCATTGCCAGATACGATTCAAGCTGAACAGGTAAGTTCATGAACTCCTATCTCTCTATCCAGGCACATTTAGGTTTAGGTTTGTGAAGAAATTATGTCATATTCATGACCCTGAATCTGCCCATATCATTACTTTTCGTTTATGTTATGTGTACTTAGAGAATTTTGAGTCTGAACATTGAACAAAAACTAGGTCAGGAATTGGGGGAGAAGAAATTCTCTCTTATTTCTGAGAGTTAGGTTGACTTCTTTATATGTTTAGAATCGTGGCTTCAAGCTCTACAGGTTTCATGTTGCAAGATTTGGCAAATGATCAAAGAATCAGGAGATAGGAAAACGCGTGTTGGTTGTTGTTCAAACAAGTTCAGAGGTTGAAGACAAAGTCTTCTTGGGCTGGGCCTGAGTTGACTTCTTATTTGCACCATATTTTTACTTTTGAACCCCCTTGGCCCATTGTGCTTATTTGAAACATTTTTTGACTTTTTTTTGTTATTTCTGACTTATTTATTTTTTCTCATAATATTAAAAATATAAAAAATATTTTTCAAACCATTTTTGTATTTATTAAGCATTTATTTGTTTAAATTGATATTTGTACATATAAATAACACATAAATACTCTCTTATTTAAAATACTAAAATAATGCAAATACTTTTTATTTTCTGACTTTTGTTTTATTTTACCTTTGAAAAAACTTTTATAAAAAATACATTTTTTGTAAATATTAAATATTATTATTTTTATACATATATTTAGTATTTAGTGAATATTATAAATATTTATGTATTTATTAATACATTTAGGTTAAAAACACAATAAAATAATACATTTTATTTTTACTAATATTTAACTTAAAAATTACCTTTTTTATTTACTTTCTTTGTTTTATTTATTTTTTGTACATAATTAATAAATATTACACATATTAAATGATTAATACATTTTATTTAGTAAAATTAGGGTTTTGCCCTAAATGCATAAAAATACCAAAAATTAATTAATTTTATTTTTGTTTATTTGACACATGATAAATATTTTTTTACATACATATAAAAAACCATTTTTTTGCATTTTTTGCATATTTATTTTTATTTTTAATACTTGTGCAATTAAATACCTTGTAAAATTTCAATTTGATGTAATAGTTTAGGATTTAATTTCTTGCTAAAATATCCCCATTTGAACATTTGTACCCCCCATCCCATATATTGTGTTGTAATAACTTAGGACCTTTAAATTCCGCATTTTAAAAGCTTTCTAAATACACCATGCTAGAATTAGGGTTTGTATGCAAATCAATTAACCAAAAAATAGTTTGACCTTAATTCAAGATAAACAAGCATGAAAATGGACAACACTAATCACACATGCACCCCTAGGGTATTCCACTTGTTGCCTTCAATAATGGGCCATATTGCATGTTAGGTCTCTTTGGGCAAAACAACACAATTCAAATGATCATAGTCCCTCGATGACGCTTTCAAAAGTTGCCTAAAAATGATCAAGTCCCTTAAAGAAAATTGCCCAAAGATACTTGGCACCATTGCAATTATGGTCTAAACGATGACCCACGCCCGTCCCTTTCACATCCTAACACAAGATTGTCCACCAAATACAATGGTGGAACAAAATTGTTAAAAGGGTTAAAACATAGCAAATATCTTTGAGAAATGTAGGGTAGATAGCTCTTGGTTACTTGCCCCCTTGCAAAACAAAAACACTTGCCTATTTTTCAAATCACACATCACTGCACTTTTTAAAACAACTTTCAAAAAAAACATTGAAAACCTTTTCAAAAGACATACACCTTTGTATACATCCCAACATGGATCATTACAAAGGTTGCCACCACATTGGCCTCTTTTCAAAACATTTTCAAAATCCACCCACAAAGCACCATTTCAAACAATTGAAAGCACCATTTCAAACAATTGAAAATCAAGGCAAGTTGATCTAAGCAAGTAACTAAGAGCCCATGGATAACCATGGATAGAAAGGGTGCTAATACCTTCCCTTTCTATAATCTACTCCCCGAACCCAAGAAAACATCTCAAAGGTTTTTGCTGTGCTTTTTAACCTTTCCTTAGGATAAAATAAAAATTCGGTGGCGACTCTTGCTCAACCGAAACATTTGCGAAAACAAACGCAAAACCTCAAGTCAGTTCTCCCACCGTATCACAGAACTGGTGACTCTGTTGGGGACAAATCTAAAAGTGGAGTAACCTTAGGGCTTAGATCACCCTCTTGCATGACTAATTGTTTGTTTTGATTGCTTTATATCTTGACTCTCTTGTTTGGGTTTACAATCCTACACCCGGATTTTGGGAAACATTCATAGATAGCAATACGTTGTGGAAACTGTGCAGGGTATACCGACACGGTTGAAGCAATAGCTATATTAGTGCGACATATTTGTGAGTACCGGTAACCCTTGAGTTCAATCAAGGAGAGTACGGGGCCGCTGAGTGATGTCACTAAGCACTAATGACCTAGAACCTTACTTGACCATCTTGGCCTTTCATTAGGGGTAGTGAGATGACCGGCTTTGGTGCAGTCCGAAGTTGGTAGATACTCGATACTACACTCATTGAGGGTTGTTTTCTTGGAATATTTTGGTCGCTAGTTAAGTGGCTAAACCAAAACAATGAACAATGAAAACAATCCAGTGATATTGAGCTCCTTAGAACCCGGTTACTATTTATAGGACAGGTTTTTAAGCCAACTACACTCAAGAGGGTACTTACCTATGAAACCCCATGCAAGCCTGAAACTAGGGTTTGGTGTGATTTGCTTGTACATATGTTTGTGCATACATCATGAACATCATAAAGCATCATATGCATTTACTAACCACTTCAAGGGTTTAGATCTTCATCTTTGTTCTTGTTTTGTAGGTCATGGAAATTCCTCGCAGAAAAACCATCCAAGTCAACCTTGTGAGAATCCCTCCTCAACTCAAGGAGCTCACATCAAGAATTCCGGAAAGCTCTCCCTTCAGTGAAAGACATGGTAGACTGCTCAGCTTAGTCAACACCAACATTGAAGAGGACATGATGAAAGTGTTATTCCAGTTCTTTGACCCTCTTCACCACTGTTTCACTTTCCCCGACTACCAGTTGGTGCCCACTTTGGAGGAATTTTATCAACTCCTGAGAATTCCTATCCTGAATCAACTACCTTTCAACGGTACGGAAAAGGAACCAAAGCCTGAAGATGTTGCTCGAGCACTACATCTACAGCCATCTGACATCAAGGGGCATTGGGAAACTAGAAGCGGTGTCAAAGGCTTCTTAGCAAAATTCTTGTTTGAAAAGGCACAAGAGTGTTGGAATTCATTGGACCTACAAGCCTTTGAAGAGATTGTGGCACTCCTTATCTATGGGTTGGTCCTGTTCCCAAATCCTGACCAGCTTGTAGAGGTCAACGCCGTCAAAATCTTCTTGTCCAGAAATCCAATACCAACATTGCTTGGGGACATCCTTCACTCATTTTACACACGAACAATGAGAAAGAGAGGTGTTCTCATGTGCTGTACTCCTCTCCTTGCAAGGTGGTTTATTTCGCACCTTCCACAATCTGTCTTGAAGAATGACCAAGGCTCAAGGTGGTCCCAATGGTTGATGACTCTTACTCACTCTGATGTACATTGATGTTCTCGGTCCAGAGAAAATGTCATCATCATCGATCGTTGTGGAGAGTTTCCTAATGTTCCTTTACTTGGAATCAGAGGAGGCATCACCTATAACCCTTGTCTAGCTTTGAGACAATTTGGATATGCACGAAGAGATGGCCCTCACGACATGTTGATTCCTAACCTAGTTTTTGACTTCGACAACGATGCGCAAGGACTTCGCCAAAGATTCATCAGATCTTGGAGGATGCCTAACAAGGTTGACAGCAAGACACTGGGACACAAGAATTCCATCCCTCTTGAGCCTTATCTCAAGTGGGTACGAACCCGAGCCCAGAGTCTAATGATGCCTTATCCTCATGTTCTCCCTGTGATTAAAGAGCCCGTTAAGGAAGGAGAGGTTCCCTACACCATCATACATCCTGACATGCCTACATCGTGGGAGGAGATACAGAAGAGTTGGATCCAACTCAAGGAGGAACGGAACACTTTTGAAGCCAGCTTTTACGCCAGCAAGAAGAAGGTTCTAGAGCTTACCCGCCGACTCCATGAGCAAGAGACCCTCAACACCTACATCGCACCAAAGAGGATGCACAACGTCTTTTTACCTTGAGAAGTTGTTTTTGTAATATTTGGCCCATGGGGCATTTATGTACTAACAAATTTCTTCTTATTAATATGACGTGCATTCTTTTTGTCTGCAACAATTGTGAATTTCTAAAATCCTTGAATGCATTGCATAAATAGCATCTCATGCATCATGTGCATAACAGGTACCCTTTTTTCTACAAGTTGCTTAATCTTCTTCGCTGTTTATTTTGAACAGTCATCATGAATCCTGAATCATCCAGTGAACAAGCTATCAAGGCCCTCCATGCCCAGAACGCCCAGTTTCAAGAGATGGTCATGAGCTTAGCCCAAGGTCAACAAGAGTTGAAGGCTCTGCTCCTAAAGAAGAAGAAGAAGAAGAGGACTGCGTTGTTCAACACTGGACGCAGGTTTGGGAATACACTCCATAATGAGGCTGATCAAGCTACTTCCTCTGCAGAGAAAGACAGTCCCCAAGGGGGAAGGGCTCCTAGTCCTGCAGTTTCTGACAACGAGACGGATTACAATGATGAACAGTACCCTCCTGCTGCAGACAGATACAAACAACTAGAGGACCGTTTAAGTGCCATGGAGATTCAAAATGTGCCGGGGCTGGATTTCGGAGATTTAGGTTTATCTTCTGGGGTGGTGATCCCACACAAGTTCAAGGCGCCTGCCTTTGCAAAATACGACGGGGCTTCCTGTCCTAAGCTGCATCTCAGATCATACGTAGGAAGATCCAACCTTACACTGCAGACAAGAACCTTTGGATCCATTTCTTCCAAGATAGCCTTTCGGGGTCACAACTTGAGTGGTTCTATCAGTTGGATGGAACCAGTATCCAACATTGGGAGGATTTGGCTACCGCATTTTATAGATAGTATCAGTACAATTCTGACCTCGCTCCCACGCGTACCCAACTTCAGGGTATGTCACTGGGAACGGGCGAAGGATTCAAAGAATATGCATAAAAGTGAAGAGACCTGGCTGGCAGGGTGCAGCCTCCTTTGACTGACCGTGAGCTTGTTGACATGTTCCTAGGGACCCTGTCTGGTCCGTTCTTTAATCATCTGATTGATAATTCCTCTGCTGGGTTTACAGATTTGATCTTGACGGGTGAAAGAATAGAAGCTGGTATCAAGTCAGGGAAGATACAGAAAGGTGCCTCCGCGAGTACTGAGAAGAAGCCTTTCAAGAAGGAAGCTAGTGCTGTTTATGGTCCTAGAAGACAAGTTAAGCCAAAACGCCGCCAAGCCATCAATGCATTGGTAATTTCAAAGCCTGTTGCTGCTCCTCAGCAGTACAATCAACAAAGGGGTGAGAGGCCCAAAAGGCAGTACACTCGGTTGAGTATGACCTTGTCACAAATCTTGCCGCAACTGCTATCGACCAACTTGGTGATCGTCAGAGAGGCTCCGAAGGTCGTGAATACTGCATCTCCTAATTATAATCCAAATGCCCGCTGTGCTTATCACTCTGATAGCCCGGGGCATTCTACTGATGATTGTTGGGCCCTGAGAAATAAGGTTCAAGACCTTATTGATGCGAAGGAAATACAGTTTGAGGCGCCTGATAGGCCTAACGTTGTGACTGCTCCTATGCCCCAGCATGGAGTAAATGCTGTTGACGAAGACTTGTATGCATTTTCTGTGAATGATGTTGCTACCCCTCTATTAACTGTTAAGAGGAACCTGTTGCTAGTCGGTTTATTTCCGAGTTGTAGCAAGGGTTGCCTCCTGTGTGCTATTACCCCTACCGGTTGTCCGCTGTTGAAGTCAGGCATCCAAAGCCTGATGGATAGCAAAGAGATTCTGTTCAAGAAGACCGCTGTTCCTTTTGTTCCCGCTGAAGAAGTATATGTCGTCACAATTTTCAACAATCCTACCAAGGCTCCCCCGAGGAAGCCAGTCAAAATCATGTATGTTGCACCTATAACCATTACTGTTCCGGGGCCCCTCCCCTATGAATCTGACAAGGCTGTCCCATGGCACTATGGGGCAGATGTGTATGTACTTGGAGTGAAGCAGGAGTTCAACACCGGTACCAGTATCAGTAACATCACTGGTCCCACCAAAATTACTCGCAGTGGCAGACTCTTCTCGCCTGACATTGCACCACCATTTATCCGAAAACCTCTTATCATCACACCCGCAAGTGTGCATGTTTCCCTTCCAAATCAAGTTCCTGTGTCTACCCCTGCCGCCGAGTCCTCTGATGCTCGGGGCAAAGGAGTTGCTACCGATTTTCCTACCCGGACGGAGGCGCCCAAGACAACTGCTGTTGAAGCCTCCCAGCAAGAGATAGAGGAAATCCTTAAAATCATTAAAAAGAGTGACTTCAATGTCGTTGAACAGCTGGGGCATACCCCCTCCAAGATCTCTATGCTATCATTACTGCTGTGCTCAGAGGCCCATGCCAAGGCCCTGATTTCATTTCTGAAGACGGCCCATGTGCCACAAGAGACATCTGCAGATCAATTCACTGACTGTGTGGCTAATTTGACCGCTGACAATGGTTTGGGTTTCTCGGATGCCGATCTGACCGCCAAGGGAAAAAACCACAATAATGCCCTGCATGTCTCCATAGAATGCAGGGGCACTACTCTTGCACACGTGTTGGTGGACACCGGTTCTTCCCTGAATGTATTGCCCAAGAAGGCCTTAGACCGGTTGGATTGTGAGGGTCTGGAATTGAAGCCTAGTAACATCATTGTTAGAGCCTTCGACGGTTCTAAGAGGATGGTGCATGGTGAGGTAGACATTCCTATTCGTGTGGGTTCCCAAGTCTTTGACTCAACGTTCTATGTGATGGATATTCGTCCATCTTATTCCTGTTTGCTGGGTCGACCTTGGATTCACAAGGCTGGGGCTGTAACATCCACTCTACACCAGAAGCTCAAATACCCTGTCAGAGGGAAGATTGTTACTGTGCAGGGGGAGGAAGAATACATGGTTAGTCACCTGAATTCATTCCGGTATATCGAGATGGACGGGGAGTTTATTGAAACCCCCTTTCAACATTTTGAAGAGGTACCTCCAACATTGGCGTCAGCTGAGACAGTGATTGAAGAAGACTTTCCTTTGAAGATGGCTTCCTTGAAGGATGCCCGGGCTGTGATTGAGAAAGGCAAGTGCGCAAACTGGGGTCAACTTCCTGACTTCACTCCAAAGACCGACAAGTTTGGGCTGGGCTTCACTGCAGAGGCTCAGATGGTTGTTCGCAAAGCAAGGATCAGAAAACCTCCGGTGTTCATCACCAACCCAGGAGTGAATGCTATTGAGGATGACGTAGAGGAAGCGGAATTTGATAGCTGGATCTACCCGACAACCAACAATGGACCAAGCAACTGGACGGCAAAAGATTTTACACCTATTACTTTTGTCACTCAGTAATGAACTCTTTTGTTTTCAATTTATAACAAACAATATGTTGAAACTTTTATTGGCTCGGTGTCCTACCCGGGGCACCGTGGCTCCACTTGTGAGGGCTTTTTGTATGACATTTTCATATATCATTAATCAAAACATTGGATGTTTGTTGCATTTCAAATCTTGTGCTCTTTTTCTTTCTTTGTTATATATTGCAAAACAACTATATTTACACACACTCACTTATACAGGTTCCAATCCACTCTGGATCTCACTGGTAACGACTCTGCTACTGCCAGTTATGACTTCGAAAATCCGATCAACTTAGCCGAAGACGAGGGTGAAGATGATTGCGAAGTGCCTGGTGAACTCGCAAGACTGCTACTCCAGGAAGAGAGGGCCATTCAGCGGCATGAAGAGACAGTGGAAACGGTAAATCTGGGTACTGAAACAGATAGAAAAGAAGTCAAGATTGGTGCCAATCTAGAGCTCAGCGTGAAACAACGATTGATTCAGATGCTGATGATTACATGGAAATCTTTGCTTGGTCTTACGAAGACATGCCTGGTTTGGATGCCGACATTGTGGTTCATCACCTACCTACCAAGGAAGACTGCCCTCCAGTAAAACAGAAGGTCCGCCGCATGCGCCCAGAGATGTCCGAGAAAATCAAAGCTGAGGTTATGAAACAATTTGATGCCGGGTTTCTAGCAGTGACTTCTTATCCTCAGTGGGTGACCAACGTGGTTCCAGTGCCAAAGAAAGATGGTAAAGTCAGAATGTGTGTTGATTACAGGGATTTGAACAGGGTCAGCCCTAAGGATGATTTCCCTCTGCCTCATATCGACGTTTTGGTTGATAATACTGCTCAGCATAAAGTTTTCTCTTTCATGGACGGCTTCTCCGGTTATAATCAGATCACGATGGCTCCTGAAGACATGGAGAAGACCACTTTCGTTACTCAGTGGGGCACCTTTTGCTACAAGGTCATGCCATTTGGGTTGAGTAATGCTGGGGCAACCTACCAACGTGCCATGGTTGCTTTATTTCATGATATGATCCATCACGAGATAGAAGTGTACGTCGACGATATGATTGCAAGATCTCAAACTGAGGAGGAACACCTTGACCATCTGCGGAAGCTGTTTGACCGTCTAAAGTTGTACAAACTGAGATTAAACCCAAACAAGTGCACCTTCGGGGTGAGATCTGGAAAATTGCTAGGTTTCGTCGTGAGTGACAAAGGTATTCAAGTGGACCCTGCCAAAGTGAAAGCCATACAAGAGATGCCAACTCCCAAGACAGAGAAAGAAGTCAGAGGCTTTCTAGGACGGTTGAACTACATTGCCCGATTCATCTCACATCTAACTGCTACCTGTGAACCAATCTTCAAGCTACTGAAGAAAGATCAAGTAGTACGTTGGAACGATGAATGTCAGGCCGCTTTCGAAAGAATCAAAGAGTATCTCCAAGAACCACCCATTCTTATGCCACCGGTTGAAGGGAGACCGCTAATCTTATACTTGACTGTACTGGACAACTCAATGGGGTGTGTGCTGGGGCAGCATGACGAGTCTGGCCGAAAAGAACACGCCATTTATTACCTTAGAAAAAAGTTTACCGACTGTGAGACTCGGTACTCACTGCTCGAGAAAACTTGCTGCGCTCTGGTATGGGCTGCTCGCCGGCTGAGACAGTATATGTTGACTCACACTACTCTGTTAATTTCAAAAATGGATCCAATCAAGTATATATTCGAAAAGCCTGCCCTGTCTGGAAGAATAGCAAGATGGAAAATGATCTTGACGGAATATGACATCCAATACACAACTCAAAAAGCAATCAAGGGAAGTGTATTGGCGGACCATTTGGCACACCAACCTGTGGACGATTACCAATCATTGAACTTTGAATTTCCAGACGAAGATATCATGGTAGTAACTGATTGTGAAGTACCTGGACCGGATGAAGGACCTGAGGAAGGATCCCGATGGTCTATGCATTTTGACGGAGCCTCGAACGCTTTGGGTAACGGCATCGGCGATGTGATTATATCCCCTAAAGGTACTCATACTCCACTCACCGCCCGGCTGTGTTTCAACTGCACCAACAACATGGCAGAATATGAGGCATGTATCATGGGTCTTCAAGCTGCAATCGACTTAAGGATCAAGTTTCTGAGTGTCTTCGGAGATTCCGCTCTCGTGATCAATCCGATCAAAGGCGAGTGGGATACGAAACACCCAAATCTTATTCCTTACAAGGAGTATGTGTTGACTTTGCTTCCCCACTTTGAAGAGATAACTTTTGAACACTTCCCAAGAGAGGAGAATCAGTTAGCGGACGCACTAGCTACGATGTCTTCAATGTTCAAAGTCAAATGGGACAACGAGGCTCCCCGGATCATTATCTGGAAGTTGGACGAACCTGCATACTGCTGCGATCTTGAGGCCGAAGAGGTAACCGAAAAACCCTGGTATCATGAGGTGAAGAGATATTTGGAAGCTCAAGAATACCCCGAAGGCGCATCGGTCAATGACAAGAAGTTCCTAAGAAGGTTTGCGGCAAAATTCTTCCTCAGCAACGACATTCTCTACAAACGAAACCATGATTCAACTTTACTGCGTTGTGTGGATAAGACTGAAGCAGAGAAGATCATGGCAGAACTACATGAAGGTACATTTGGAACACATTCCAGTGGACATACCATGGCAAAGAAAATCCTTCGGGCAGGATATTTCTGGTCCACAATGGAAGCCGACTATTACCAACATTCTCGAACTTGTCATAAATGCCAGATCTATGCTGATAAGGTGCACATCCCTCCGGTTCCTCTGAACGTCCTGAAGGCACCTTGGACTTTTGCAATGTGGGGCATTGATATGATCGGCGAGATCCGACCGACGGCATCCAACGGGCATCGCTTCATCTTGGTAGCGATTGATTACTTCACAAAGTGGGTGGAAGCAGCTTCCTACGCCACCGTGACCAAGAGCGCCGTGGCACGTTTCATTCGGCATAACCTGATCTGTCGGTACGGCGTCCCGGAAAGAATCATTACGGACAATGGTACCAATCTTAAAAACAAGATGATCATTGAGCTCTGCGAGCAATTCAAGATACAGCACCACAACTCTTCTCCTTACCGGCCGAAGATGAATGGAGCTGTCGAAGCGGCAAATAAAAACATCAAGAAAATTGTGCAGAAGATGACAGTGACCTACAAAGATTGGCACGAAATGTTACCATTTACTCTTCATGGGTACCGTACCTCAGCACAGACGTCAACCGGGGCAACACCCTTTTCCTTGGTCTATGGCATGGAGGCAGTCTTGCCGAATGAAGTCCAGATACCCTCTCTCCGGATAATGAAGGATGCAGATCTGAGTGAAGATGACTGGATCCAAACTCGACTTGATCAATTAAACCTAATTGACGAAAAGAGACTCACTGCTATTTGCCATGGTCAGACGTACCAAAAACGGATGATCAAGGCATTTAACAAGAAAGTCAGACCACAAGAGTATCAAGTTGGGGACCTGGTAATCAAACGCATCATCCTTCCTCAAAGTGATCCCAGGGGAAAATGGACCCCTACGTACGAAGGGCCATTTGTGGTTAAACATGTGTTCTCAGGAGGAGCCATGATTCTAACCACCATGGATGGTGACGACCTTCCTCACCCCGCCAATGCAGACATAGTAAAAAGATACTACGCATGAATAAAAGACCCGCTAGGTTGACATACCTAGGCAAAAATATGGGCTTCCCGGCGAACCAAAAAGGTTCGGGCAAAAATAAGGGATGAAATGAAAAGAATCTGTACACCCGGCAAGTCGAAAACCTGAAAAGGCGGCTTGGGCAAAAATGGGTATCCCGGTGGACTGAAAACCCGAAAGGGCGGTCCAGGCAAAAGTTAGGGATAAAGCGTAACACTATGTCTCATTGGATCACCTTGCATCCAGAATTCAGCATCAACTATCGGGCTCAGACTTCGGCATCGATCAATCAGCTTCATCTTCAACTAAGAAGCAAAGTGATGAGACGTTTGAAGACATAAAGGCGATAGCAGAGTTGGAACCCGGTTCACATAGCTGTTTTGTTTCCTTTTCAAAATTGTATAAACTTTATGTTATTTGGCGGCATTCTCTTACTAGGACGTCAGCCTCTTGTACAAAAAACGCCTATTTACAGGCAAATTTCAAAATCAATACAAATTCACTTTTCCAAACAAATTGCCAATTGTTTTTCCTTTTTCTGTTTTGTTTTGCGAAGAACGTCCAATGTTCATTTTTTATATATGCATTTGACATTAAATTGCTAATTCATAAATACTTGCATGCGAAACAAAGGACTGATTACAGATGACATCAGAAACAGGGGCAATGTAGAGTTGTCCAGGCAGTCTAGTTGCTCTGTCCGCCAAGGTACCAAGGTAGGTTCAACTGAAGAATGTGACCAAGTTACCTCAACTCCCCACAGAGTAAGACAAGATTCAGCAATACTCTCCCCAGGAAGAGTTAGTCTATCATCAGCCCTACAATAGGCACCATATTCCCCTAGCAAGTCAGCAATACTCTCCTCCAGCAGAGTTAGTCTACGGCCAGCCTAAAAGAAGTTGGGTATCCCCAGAAGATATCAACATTCCCCAGCGGAGTATAGGCATTCCTCACCAAGCATCCCCAGCAGTCTTGATCTAAGATTGTTCCCCGGCGGAATACAGACACCCCAGTGGAACCATTTTCCAGTACAGTCCGAAAGTTTCCCCAGGAAAATTGGAATCCATATCCCCAGCAGGTCTTGGAGCTTATCCCTGGTAGACTCTGGAAGCTTATCCCCTGCAGAATACGAACGTCCCTCCCCGTTTTCATTCAAAAGTTATTCCTCACAAGGGCTTATAACTGGGTTATCCTCAGCTAATTACCACAGAAGATCGCCCTCGGCGAAGTTCTTCCTATCCCCAGCGGAGTTCATCAAATTTCCCCAACTTAACTTATCAACAGAATCCCCAGCAGAGTTTATCATTGTTATCCCCAGCGGAGTCCATCATTGAAATCCTCAGCGGAGCTCTCGTCAAAACTTCAGCGAAGTATCTCTTCCCACAGAGTAATTCCCCTCAGAGTAATCTCTCCAACAAGTTTATTCCCCAACGGAGTCATCTTCTTCTACCGGTGTATTCTTGCAACCATCATCCCTAGCGGAAGCGAAGAACTCTACTCTTCAACGTCAGCCCAGGATTTAATTCCCCAGCCGGTCGTCAAGGATTTATTTTCCTAGACGAAAATACATTCATAAACATTTCACATTTCATACATCTTGCTTACATACATGATAAAGTGCATACAACACTATCTCATTTTGAACATCATGACATCATGCATTTCATACATCATGATATTGCATGCAACTGATGTTTTGCCTTTTCAGGGAAAAAGACAACCCAAAAGAAGACTACCTTCAACTATCACAATTCCAGATTCGATTCCTGTATCTAGCCAGGGCACATCTGTGAGTGATCAGTTTCCAGATTCGATTCCTGTATCCAGCCAGGGCACATCTGAAGAGTTTGAAGATTCGATTCCTGTATCCAGCCAGGGCATATCTGTTGACGACTGATTCCAGATTCGATTCCTGTATCCAGCCAGGGCACATCTGAAGAGTTTGAAGATTCGATTCCTGTATCCAGCCAGGGCATATCTGTAGACGGCAATTCCATATTCGATACCTGTATCCAGCCAGGGCATATCTGTAGACGACAATTCCAGATTCGATTCCTGTATCCAGCCAGGGAACATCTGAAGAGTTTGAAGATTCGATTCCTGTATCCATCCAGGGCATATCTATTGACGACTAATTCCAGATTCGATTCCTGTATCCAGCCAGGGCATATCTGAAGAGTTTGAAGATTCGATTCTTGTATCCAGCCAGGGCATATCTGTAGACGACAATTCCAGATTCGATACCTGTATCTAGCCAGGGCATATCTGCATGAAGAGATTGAAGATCAACACTTGTAACAAACCAGGAAAACATCTGTCTTTCTCAAAGTGCGCAAGTTCTCGCTAAGGAATCTCTTATGCGATCAACACTTCCAAATGGCATCTATAAGCCCATTCCCGACAAGGTTCTGTCACGCCTTCAGATGGCATCTATAAGCCCATCTCCCTATCCACCATCTCTCCAAATGGCATCTATAAGCCCATTCCCGACATCACATTGCTGATACTCCAGCATGCGAGTGCAAATTTCAGGGCACTTTAAGTGTCCAATCTCCTTTTACCCTCGAGTCACGAAAGGCAAACTTGCCAATCTAACTCTTCAGGTTCAAGAAGATTGAACAGGGGCAACTGTTGTACCCCAAAATTTGCTCTCCCATTTTCTCAACATTTTTCTCATCACAATGCCCTTGGAGCTCAAGATCCAGTTAGGGTTCCCTCTGCAAGACTTCTCCTAGCATTGTTGACCCAAATTAGGGTTTGTGATTGCACAAAGATATTTTGACCTAAAATGCCTAAGATGACTTTCATGCTCCATGTTGGACTCCCAGGTTTATCCATACCAAGTTTCAAGCCTTGATTCCAACCTTTGCCCAGTCAATTGGACAGTTGACCTAGAAATCAGCTGTATTGGGGAAAAAGTCAACTGTGGCCAATTGAAAGTCAAACCTCATGAAAATTGACCCACATCAACATTATGAACTCATATGAACCATTTGATCAAGTTTGGATCACAATTCCACAAGAAATTTGATCAGATCACTAAAAGGGCAAAATGGTCATTTTTAGGGTTTTGACTGCACAAAGGCAATTTTTGACTGTTTGACCTAGCCAATGGAAAACCAAGCTCACATATGTACTCAAGGACCCCATGGAATTGTCTTGACATACTCAACAAGTTCAAAAGATCCCAAATGCACAAGATTGACAGTTGAATTTTCCAGTCAATTGATCAATTTTTGACTGTATACTGAAAAGTCAAACTTTGACTTTTTGGTCAAAATCAAGTGTCAAGATTCATTTTTCATCAAAACATGCCAAATCATGAAACTTGTTCATCAAGAAATCCAAAATCACAAATTAGGGTTTGAAATGAAAAATTTTCATAACTTAGAATTTTTCTAAGTTATGAAAAAACCCTAATTTTTTCCTAACTTTGTCCCACTTTCTCATCAAGATGCATTTGGATTCAAGGAAAAGTAAAAACATGAAAGTTGTAGTCCATTGCAAAATCTACAACTTTGATTCACAAAGTTTCCTCAAAAGAAGCTTGTAGCTCAAGTTACAATTTTTGGAACAAGGGTACCAAACCATTCTTAACTTAGAAAAATTTTGACCTATTTTAGGCAGGATTTTTGCCTAACTTCAAGACCACTTTTCACATACTTCCACTTGGAATTTCAATTTGTATTACAAAGATGAATTGTATTACACATTCCAAGCTTTCCAAAATGTCCAAGAACTCATCAAACAACCTTATGGTTAGGGAGAATCGAATTTGGCAATATGGGAAAAACTCACTTTGTTTATGGCCAATTTACATGTTCATACACTTAGGCAATTTTGAACTCAGCTTGCATTCCTTGATTACAGGTCCTATATCCCATTTGCACTCATAAATTTAATGCTAACCCATTGTGCCAAGACCTTATTTTATGTGTTCAAACATTGTATACAAAATTAAGCCATAAGTAGAAAAAGCATTATATCCATTTTAGAAAAGTTGAACTTTATGTCAAAGTTGCAAATCAAGAAGTACAAGGCCATATCTTTGGGCACAAGTTCAGAAGCAAAAACACACTGATCAAGGGGAAAGGTTGTAGCACAATAGAGGGGCCTGTAGAAGTCTAAAACACAACTTGACATTTTGTTGCTTAAGAGAGAAGAAAA
This sequence comes from Vicia faba, assembly GCA_948472305.1. Lineage (NCBI taxonomy): Eukaryota > Viridiplantae > Streptophyta > Magnoliopsida > Fabales > Fabaceae > Vicia > Vicia faba. Next base: position 223,512,029 of record OX451735.1, read on the forward strand.
CTTGCAAACTAAAAGACAACTCTCATTCCTGTCAACAAGAGCTCAAGCAAACATTGTGAACATTTTCCAAACATCAAGCCTAACCTAAAACATGAGCCAACCACTTCCAATACCTTCTCAAACACAGAATCACCATTAAACTGCACAAAAACAGGGCATTCTGCACTTGGACTTGGCTAGCTCATTTCCATCGTGCGCCTTGGCCAAAACCACTTCAAACACATCACACACCATCCCTTGAAACTGTTCCAAGCCCTAAACACGACCTGTAACACCCCTAACCAACATCACCATTTTCATATTTTCTGTTTTGCAGTTGGAGTGCCATAACACGATTCACTTGGTTTCAAAGCAAACTAAAGGTTGGAATAGCATCCCTGGACCTCCAGCAAGCTGTACCAATCCTCACCTTGCACTGAAAGCACCTCCATTGCCAGATACGATTCAAGCTGAACAGGTAAGTTCATGAACTCCTATCTCTCTATCCAGGCACATTTAGGTTTAGGTTTGTGAAGAAATTATGTCATATTCATGGCCCTGAATCTGCCCATATCATTACTTTTCGTTTATGTTATGTGTACTTAGAGAATTTTGAGTCTGAACATTGAACAAAAACTAGGTCAGGAATTGGGGGAGAAGAAATTCTCTCTCACTTCTGAGAGTTAGATTGACTTCTTTATATGTTTAGAATCGTGGCTTCAAGCTCTACAGGTTTCATGTTGCAAGATTTGGCAAATGATCAAAGAATCAGGAGATAGGAAAACGCGTGTTGGTTGTTGTTCAAACAAGTTCAGAGGTTGAAGACAAAGTCTTCTTGGGCTGGGCCTGAGTTGACTTCTTATTTGCACCATATTTTTACTTTTGAACCCCCTTGGCCCATTGTGCTTATTTGAAACATTTTTTGACTTTTTTTTTGTTATTTCTGACTTATTTATTTTTTCTCATAATATTAAAAATATAAAAAATATTTTTCAAACCATTTTTGTATTTATTAAGCATTTATTTGTTTAAATTGATATTTGTACATATAAATAACACATAAATACTCTCTTATTTAAAATACTAAAATAATGCAAATACTTTTTATTTTCTGACTTTTGTTTTATTTTACCTTTGAAAAAACTTTTATAAAAAATACATTTTTTGTAAATATTAAATATTATTATTTTTATACATATATTTAGTATTTAGTGAATATTATAAATATTTATGTATTTATTAATACATTTAGGTTAAAAACACAATAAAATAATACATTTTATTTTTACTAATATTTAACTTAAAAATTACCTTTTTTATTTACTTTCTTTGTTTTATTTATTTTTTGTACATAATTAATAAATATTACACATATTAAATGATTAATACATTTTATTTAGTAAAATTAGGGTTTTGCCCTAAATGCATAAAAATACCAAAAATTAATTAATTTTATTTTTGTTTATTTGACACATGATAAATATTTTTTTACATACATATAAAAAACCATTTTTTTTGCATTTTTTGCATATTTATTTTTATTTTTAATACTTGTGCAATTAAATACCTTGTAAAATTTCAATTTGATGTAATAGTTTAGGATTTAATTTCTTGCTAAAATATCCCCAGTTGAACATTTGTACCCCCCATCCCATATATTGTGTTGTAATAACTTAGGACCTTTAAATTCCGCATTTTAAAAGCTTTCTAAATACACCATGCTAGAATTAGGGTTTGTATGCAAATCAATTAACCAAAAAATAGTTTGACCTTAATTCAAGATAAACAAGCATGAAAATGGACAACACTAATCACACTTGCACCCCTAGGGTATTCCACTTGTTGCCTTCAATAATGGGCCATATTGCATGTTAGGTCTCTTTGGGCAAAACAACACAATTCAAATGATCATAGTCCCTCGATGACGCTTTCAAAAGTTGCCTAAAAATGATCAAGTCCCTTAAAGAAAATTGCCCAAAGATACTTGGCACCATTGCAATTATGGTCTAAACGATGACCTACGCCCGTCCCTTTCACATCCTAACACGAGATTGTCCACCAAATACAATGGTGGAACAAAATTGTTAAAAGGGTTAAAACATAGCAAAGATCTTTGAGAAATGTAGGGTAGATAGCTCTTGGTTACTTGCCCCCTTGCAAAACAAAAACACTTGCCTATTTTTCAAATCACACATCACTACACTTTTTAAAACAACTTTCAAAAAAAACATTGAAAACCTTTTCAAAAGACATACACCTTTGTATACATCCCAACATGGATCATTACAAAGGTTGCCACCACATTGGCCTCTTTTCAAAACATTTTCAAAATCCACCCACAAAGCACAATTTCAAACAATTGAAAGCACCATTTCAAACAATTGAAAATCAAGGCAAGTTGATCTAAGCAAGTAACTAAGAGCCCATGGATAACCATGGATAGAAAGGGTGCTAATACCTTCCCTTTCTATAATCTACTCCCCGAACCCAAGAAAACATCTCAAAGGTTTTGCTTTTTAACCTTTCCTTAGGATAAAATAAAAAGTCGGTGGCGACTCTTGCTCAACCGAAACATTTGCGAAAACAAACGCAAAACCTCAAGTCAGTTCTCCCACCGTATCACAGCAACTTACGTAAAAATGAGCGTCTCGGTGTGTTGAAAACCCGAAAGGACGGTCCAGGCAAAAATTAGAGACATAAACAGAATAAATCATCCCGGTAGATTGAAAACCCGCAAGGGCACTCTAGGCAAAAGTTAGGGATTCCTGGCAAGTAACTGCATCTAGCCAGACTTGATCGTTGAAGCAACAATCTTCCTTGGATTTACATCGCTTTTCAATTGAAGCCTAAACACAAGAGTTCAAAGTTGCTAGGGAGAATAGTGGTCATTGTATTTCAATGTACCTTTTCCATGTATTTATCATTTTCTAAACTTTGTAATCATCTATGGAGTCACGCCATTTGCAGACTGTCATTCTATTAATAAAGTTTGAGCCTTTATCCAATTCTTTGCAGTTCTTATTTTTATTCTGTTTATAAAAATTTCATTTATTGCTAATTGTAAATTTTGAAACAAAAAGACTTAAATAATAAAACATGTTTTTGAAAAATTGTGAAAATGTTTTACTTTGATTTGTGAATCAAAAGAATAAAAAATAGTTGCTCCAAGAATGAACAAATCCCAAAGCGTGAAGTTTTCTCCTCTTTATTTAAGGAGCCTCGTCTGGTTATTCTTCAGCAGATTGTTGGCACGCTATTGTGTGTTGGTGTGGTGTTTATTTCCCCCCAAAGTTTCTTGGCCTAGAGCTTATCAACAGTTTGTCATTTTTCAAGAAAGATAAAACTTGTTTGTGTTTTCTTCTCAATGGGTGTCGTATCACTTTCCCCAGCGAGGTCCATATGTTATTTCCCAACGAAGTTTAGAGGATGTTTGGTGTTATCCCTGCAGCTTTGTGGATTGTTGTTATATGATTGTGCTTTGTTTGTTCTGAAGCAACATCTCCTTTCCTAGAGAAGTTAATCCTTGAAGTAGGTTGTTGTTTCCTCAGTTGGTTGCTTACTCTCTTGTGGGATTTCCATCTTGGATGTGATTTAGCTGAGTGTCATATATACCCAAGTTTGTTTTGTCTGGTTATCCCCAATATAGCATGCTTGCCTTGTCAGCATACACATCATTATAACATTCATACATTACTCGTACATCATGCATAGACGAACTTAGATTCGCGAGCATTTTCATTCTTTGGTGTGTTTAAACTAACTCTCTTTAGTGATTGTTTACCACCCTAGCAGAGTGTGTCTCTCCTCCAATATAGCATCTCCATAAGCAAAAAGAGTATATACCTTTCATTTCCCCACTGATTTTGTCTCTCGTGGAAGATTTTATCCAGCATTCTTTCCCAGTTTATACTGTCTGGATAGAACTGATTCCCCAGTTAATTTATTTCCTCACTGAGTTGAGTCTTATTTGACTGTTTCTTTCTAGCTTGTTCCTAGATTGAGCTTTGGTCTATGTTAGAAGATTGTTGTCTTACTTTAAAGATTTGGTTTATCCATAATCTTTTGTGTTTACCATTTTTTAAATTATCATATCTTTGATAGATGGTATTCACGTTTATCCCTTTGGTTGTTTACCATTGTTAAATTATCAGATCTTTGGTAGATGGTATTCAATCCACTTTTTGTGTTTACCGTTTTTAAACTATCAGATCTTTGATATATGGTACTCACTTTTATATTTAGTTTTCTATCATTGTTAAACTATCAGGTCTTTGATAGATGGTATTCATTCCACCCTTTTGTGTTTACCATTGTTAAACTATCAAATCTTTGATAAATGGTATTCACTCTTATATCTATGGTTGTTTACCATTGTTAAACTATCACATCTTTGATAGATGGTATTCACTCCATCTTTCGTATTTACCTGTGTTAAATTATCATATATTTGATAGATGGTATTCACCTCCTTTGTCATATACTACCCATTTAGGCTTATGTCCTCAATAGGGTTTGTATTCTCATTTCCTCCTCCTTAGGTTAGTCCTAGTTGAGTTGATTCCTATGTTTCAATCTTTTTGGGATGTTCCCAATAGATTTGAAATTCCTCCTATTTGATTTTAATCCTGAATAAGAGTCGAGCATTTCCCTAGTGGAATCATGTTCTGATTTGTTATCATGTCCGTAATTTTAGTTTTCTCCACCATACAGTCATTCCCAGAGTTGTGTTGTTTGCACAACATTTTATTTTCTTGGCTGAACTTTTGTTCCTTTGGTTGAAACCTTCTTTTACAAATTTTAAGTTTTCCTCTTCCCCAGTGGTGTCTTATTTTCCCATGTGGACTTTTCTTTTTCTTATAGCATCTATAATCATAAGCATTGCATGGTATCTTAGAGCCAAAAATTGGGTTTGTTTTTGTATTTAAGTATCTTCAATCACGTTGAGATGAAGATTTGAACTTTCATATCTCCGGATAGAAGACACTTAAATAAGAACAACTGTTATACCCTAATTTTCTCCCCTAAGATCCCTCGTTTTTGCATATTTTTAATACATCAAGATCACAACCATTGTTTTATTTTCACCTTTTCTATCTCTCTCTTCTCTAAGTTCATCTTTAAGGGATCACCAAGCACACTAATTGTGTATCTTGTACATACATGTTTTACATTTACTAATCTCTAGAAAAATCCAAAAACTTGTTTGTTTTGTTTCTTTTAGAAGACATGGCCTTGGATCAAGAAGTTCAAAAAATAGTTCCTTAATTAGGTTTGTGAGTTGCTCTGGCCAAAAATTGATTCTCAAAGGCCTATTTTTTTCAAATTTGTAATCTATAATCTTAGGTCACAATATCCCCAAGCTTCATTCAACATGGTAAATGCAAATTTGGTTGCTTAATTCTCAAGACTCTTCAAGATAGGTTTATGTGTTTATTTCCTTGTCTTCTTCAACAAGTAATCTCAAGTTATAACAAGTGTGATCATGGTTTAATAAAGATTTCATCATCTCAAGTTCATATGTGCTTAAACATGCCTTGGATTCCCAGAAAATATCAAGTTTGCAAGTTGATTCAAAGTTGGTTTGACCAAAAGTCAACATTTTCAAGTTCAAGTTCAAACAATCATAACTTCTTTCTTATTCAATATTTTTGAGTGGTTCCTTTTGCATATGATTCCTTTTGACATACTCTCCAACTTCTCTTTACAAGTCGAGAGCTAATTATGTGTAGAAGACCATCAAAACTTTGAGTGCATTAAAGGTCGCCTTGTGACTTTGGCCTAATTTCAAGTGATTTTTCTCCAACTTTCAAGGATCATAACTCCTTCAATTTTCATCATTTTGAAACGATTCTTTTTGCACAGTATCACAAATGGCATTATCTACAAATTCGCTTCAGGGACCAATAGTCAATTGCGCTCGGAAATCCATGAAATTTATTGAAACATTACAGGTCATTTTTGACTTAGTATTTTCTTGACCTCAAATTTCAATTCATGCCATGACTGTTTCCTTAAGATATTGATTCCTTGTGTTGAGGTTATTAGTCATCAAGTCAAAGTGTTTCTTGCTAATGGATTAAGATCTCACCAACTTTTCAAATGGAATTTGTTTCTTTCCTTGAATTTTTTATTTAATTGAAGTTTGATTCATGGTTATGAAGTTTCTTTCAAGTTTGATTCAAAAAGAAATCTTGATTATCGTTTGTATGAAATTCAAAGTTATTGATTCAAACGCATTCCAATTTTCTCAAGGGTTGATTTAAAGAAGTTCAAGACCATTCAGGATGATATCTTCAAATTTATGTTACTTGGAATTTAGAGCATTCATTCAAGTTCTTGGATCCAAGTCCATATATTCAAGCTTATTCAAAGTTTTAAATTCAAAAGATGGAGGGAATTTCTTACTTTCATGGGTTTGGAATTACAAATTAATATTCATTCATGGTTCATTCAATCTCATTTCAAGGTTCAAGTTTTCAAGACCAAATGATCCAAATTATCAAGATTATTCATTTCAAATTCAAATGTTCATCAAGTTTGTGATTCTAAAGTCAAAATCCAAGTTCATTTACAAGGTCATGATTCAAGGATAAAGGAATAATTATATGGATTACTTGGAAATTCAAGTCACTTAATACATTCATCACCTTTATATTCAAATTCCAAGAAGAATCCAAGTTGTGTTCATAATTTAAATTGCATAAAAAAAGGAATATTCAAGTTTTGTAGACTAAGTTACAAGAGGATTTACATGATTTTCAAGTTACAAGTTCAACTCAAATTCTAAGGGCACTAACTTGAATTGTAAGTCAAGTTCTAAACCATTCAACAAGAACAATTCAAAAGTTTCTAAAAATAACTCCAAGCTCTTGAATTCCAATTTTTCCGCATGCCATAACTTCAAGTCTTCATCTTGCTTCTTCTCTATACTAGTTGCGGTTCACCTTCACCAACAATCCTCCGTGTCTCAAACATCCAATCATCAATAACATAATGAAAATAAAGAGATACAAAGGGTGATGTTAGCAATTCATAAAGGTTCCTTCCAACAAGAAAACAACAAAGGCAACAATTTCAAGAAAGTTTCAAGTCATGTTTCAAATTTCTCAATAATAGGCTCAACAAAAAATTCACAACAACACTTTGAGTTCACTCAAGTTCAACAATCATCAAAACTTAATCCAACCATTATCAAGTTTCACTCCAATATTTACACGCCAAATTCAAATAATTTGAAAATTTCTAAAAATACGTCCAAATACATTTTCAAAAGCCCAAACGAGACTTCATGAACCAACTCATATTGCTAACAAAACATGTGAATTCTTGGACTGAATTAAGGGCATTTTTGGATTGGGCTGGTGGAGAGAAACTGAGCATTTCAACATTCACAGAATTTCAACCCAATCTCAACATAACTTTGTTCTATAAAAATCCCTTCTCAGAGTTTTAAGTTTCGATATGATCTTTTCCAATAGATTTTGCAATTTATTTTTGCAACTGCCCTCAAAGTTTGTAGCCTGTATTTACCAGTTACTCAATTTGTTACTCCATACAGAGTTTCAGCTTTTCAAGGGCCTCTATCCAGTTGTGCCTTGTATCTTATTTTCTCCAGCAAAATCATGCATCATCGCATTTCATCCTCAGAGTGTACTGTTTCCATTCCTTTTTGGAACATTACTCCATGAAAAAAATGATAATAATTTAAACATGCATTGAAACATAAGGCATCGTTGTTTCTATTTTCCCTAGTGGATTTGATAAACATTAGATTACATCCCCAGTAAGATTTCTCTATCCCCAGTGTTCTATTTTTATCCCATACAAATATCCTTTTGATGTTACCATTAAGTAGTCGAGTGTCTACCTGTTACTTTTGGTAATGGTCCAGTTTTTCTCTGACGCAATTTTTATCGGTTTTTACTACCCTTGGCGCTTCATTTCAATGTCTATTGATATACCTTCTGAATACGAGTCTCACCCTAATATTTATTTTTAGCCTAGTTTTATCTAGTTCCTCTTAGGTCGAGTTTTATCTCATAACCTGCGCGTGCAATCCAGTTTTGTCCTGGTACTCATCTTTGGACTAGTTTTATCTAGTCTTCTGGAGTCGAGTTTACTGCTCGTTTTTTAAGTCTCATCTTTGGACCAGTATTACCTAGTCTTCTTGAGCCGAGTCTTTACTCGTTATCTGTCTCTTTTATTCCTTGGGTTTTTTCAACATCGTCCACTGTCTACCCTTGTTTAAGACCACAGGTGTCTTGTGAAATACACGCACTTTCTGTCACCTTGCTATAGGACCCAATTTCTATTGACGTCCTATTGAGTAATTCTTCAGAGTCTAGTTTTATCTAGTTCCTCTTTGGTAGAGTTTTTATCTTGTTAGCTTTTCTGCACACCATTTTCTATCCGGCGCATTCTTTATAGTACTCCTAGAGGCCGAGTTTTATCTCGATAACATTTACTCGATCCCACCAGCATTCAATTAGCGTGCTAATGGAATAAGTTCAGTTTTATTTGTCCTTTGTTGATCAAGACCGGTTTATTTCTGGCATACCCATTCGGATCTGATATCTTTTCGTATCTTTAGAGTCTAGTATTATCTAGTCTTCTTGGGCTGAGTTTTATCTCATTATTGCAATCCGTGTTCCAGTTTTACCTGGCATATTCTTCTAGAGTCTAGCATCCATTAGTTCTCTTGATGTAAGTCCAATCTCTACTTGGCCTAATTTTCGTGTCTAACCTCTTCTTGGCTCGTTGTTCAAATCTAATTTATACTTGGTATATTTCTTGAGTCCAGTATTATCTGACACTCTTTGGTAAGATTCAGTATTCACTAGTCTTACCCTTTTTCGCCCAGTTTTCTTGGTATCATCCTTACAAAAATATAATTACCCTTGTTGCTTTACTCTCTCTTTCAAGAGCATAAATTTTCGGGTTCTTTTAATATTCAATCTTCTTCCACCGTGAATGTTCGAAAGTTGTCGCTTTTTTCTCACTTATCAGGTTTAAGAAGATTGAATAGGGGTAGTTGTTGCACCTCAAAATTTATCCTCTTGTTTTTAGAATTTTAATGGCTTATGTTCCATCATATACATTCATATGGGGTGTTAAACATAAGGGGCCCGAGTTCCGATATTGAACTAGGCCCAAATGCAAGGGGGTGTATTTTTGGCCAGGGTAGTAAATCCAGGGTGCAGATAACATTGGGCTTGAGCCCAAATTTTCTTTGGAGTTTGATTATACAGGGGGTGAATTTTATGATTGATAAGTAATATGGGGGGCGTGGTTAGTAATTGGGTGTGGCCCAAAGTTTTGAACTATGAGAGATCCACTTGGATCGTGTATGGGCGAGTGTGTGGGTTTATGGCTTGGGATCACATAGAGGGCTATTTTTTATTTCTTCTTTTCATTATCTTCATTCATTATCATCCTAACTTTTCTCTTTTCTCTCTCGTTCTCGTTCTTCTTCTTCCCACAACAAAAACAAAACCTAACCTCATAAACCCTAGGTGGCGGTGATCTGTAGTGGCAGCGATCTTCAACAACCACACCCCTAGATTATAGAACCCAAACCCCAAATCAAACCCTAATCCCCAAAACCCTTCAGCAATTCAAAAAAACATAATCAAATCACAATAATCTAAGTGCTTGGGTAGCTCTACCGTCGTGACTTTCTTTGACCCTCTATGCTATTTGATCGATAATATTCCCTTTTCTCCCTGTTTCACAAGTATCAGAGAGGGTGGCGGACAACACCAAATAAAGGTTGAAGGCTCGAAGGCAACGACAACTATCAGATATAGGGTTTCAAAAATTGAAACCCAAATCTCTCCTCTTCTTCTGTCAAAAATTCTTCGTCCCTCTTGCTTAAATTTTAGTATTATTTATAGGTTTTTTAGATAGATATATTAGGAATTTTTGTTTATTTTTTCCGTTAGAAGTTAAGAATTAGAGTAGATTGATTAGAAATTGATTGTAGATTGATACGGTTCTATATAAGATTTAATATGATTTTTGTTTAATTGATATGATTTGTTTTGTTTGAGTTTCATACGCATTTCTGGGTCTTAGGGCATTGCTGGGATGAAGATGAAGAAATAGGGCGCCGCGGATGAGTACAGGGGGTTGAAACCCTAGTTGACTTCGGTCAACATACTTAGGAAAATAATAATAATGATAGAAAAATAATTATAATTATAAGAATAAAATTAATATTAATGATTTTAACTAATAATGTTAATAATAGTAGTCATAATGATAATAATAATAATAATAAATATAATAAATATAAATAATAAAATAGTAATAGTAATTGAATATATGAAAATTAAATTTTTTGTTAACTTTAGTCAACAAAAAAAATGTCATGATAGGCTTTAAAAATAAAATATGGGCCTGCAAATTCTTCTTTAATGGGCCGGATGAATTGCACCCTTTGCATAGACCAAAAAAACATAATGGACCTTTAGACCCAACAAAATCTCTATCCCTTCTAAAACATACCCCCTTCTATGTTGAAGAAAAGGGTAAAAAAATCTTATTGGGCTGGTCTCAAAAATAAAGTAATAACCCTCCTCTATCATCTAAACGGGCCTAAAAACTGTAATAGGTCAGTCTGAAAAATGAACCAAAAATAATACAACCCTATTACTTAAAAATAGATCTCAAAACCCTAATGGACCATCGGATTTTGATGATCCATTTAGAGTAATGCACCTCCCTCTCTTTTATTTTAAATAGGGCTCCAAAAACTCCAATGAGCCCATACACCCCTATGTAGTAAAAATACACCCTCTTGTATTGGAAACGGGCTTCTAAGATACTATTATGGGCCATCAGATTTTGATGGTCCATACGCCCCTCTCTTATCAATATTTAAACCCCTAATTTATAACAAATAAGTAATTAAAGACTACCAATTAAAAGTATAATACCAAGATTAAAATAAAACGACCAGTTGAACTTGAATGGGGAAATTTTGGGGTATGACACAATGACATATGTATTTATTTATATATCTTCCCCTTAACAAATATTCATTGAGACAACTGTTGAATTTGATGGAGTAGTTTTCTCGAGATAAAAAATTATCTATTTCAGAGATATTAAACCCTTTATCGAGTTTCAATAAATATCATTATCAAGTATGTCGTATAAGTAAGATGTCACAACCTCAATCATGTTCAAATTAAGCCATTCATGTGTTACAAGGCTAATTAAAATTTGAAAACCAATTGAATCCACTACAGGTGGATATGTTTCATCAAAGTCAATCTTAGGTCTTTGTGAAAATCATTGAGTCATAAATCAAGCTTTATATTCTTATTTTGCTTTTTCACAAAAAAACACATTTATATCCAATTGATTTCACACCTCGAGATGTTCGAACTACGGGTCCAAAAGCGAGTCTCTTGTAAAGTGAGTTTAATTCTTCTTCATTTGGATATGTTTATTTTGGCCAACTCTCACCTTGTCTACAATCTTTGGTAGAATTTAATTCATGATCCTTGTTATCATTTATCATATTTAGCGCTAAATTTCATCCAAAGATATTTTTAATATTGACTTTATTTTGGTTCCATCATATTCCATTTATGACATAATTTATCTAGATCTTTTTATTTAATAAATTCCAAGTACCCCTGGTTATTTCTTCTGGAACTTAATATAAATTATATCAAAATATTCTTAGAATTTTCATACCCTCACTTGGGTAATCTTTAATTTTAGCTTATTTTATTGGTAGAGGATTATTAATATTGGAACCAACTTTCCTACCATGCTTCATGCACGATTTCAATTCATTTGCACTATTAAATAATCCAACAGGAAAATTCACTTCGATTGTAGTATTGGTAGCTCTAATTGGTTGTATAAAATTTGTAAATGAATAATATTTTGAACTTTTGGTTCATATTGGTTTGCACGAGGATCAAAATCTAAAATTGTTCATTTGAACTTCTTGTTCATGATTTCAACTGCGTATTCCCTCCCTCTAATATTGGAAAAATCAATTTATCAAGTGATAATCAGCCTACTGGACTGCAATCAAGTATTTGATTATTTTATCAAATTATATCCTCAAAACTAGGATTCATATCAAATATATTTTTCCAATATTCTTTTAGGACCCGTCTTAGTGTGTTATATTAGAGCAATTGAAAAATGCACAACACATCTAAAAGTTCATTTAGACGGGAAGTATTAGGATATTAACCTGAAATACGTTACATCAAGGAAGGAGAAATGTATTACACGGTGTTGGCTTGATGCAAATAAATTTCTTAATATCATACTTTGAGTATTTCAAATATATAATTTAAAATTGATGATTTTATAAGTATCAACCACATAATTAACTTTAGGCATCTAAAGAATGGATCTTCAAGTCCATTTTTTTATGAACATATATATTACATGATGTTAAATATCAATTTTAATAATATATGTGATACTAATTCAGGAATTTTAAAAAATCCAGAAAACAAGATCTTAGTCTAATTAGTTGAGAAAATAATTTTACAAACTTCTAGTTGTGAATAGACATATGCATGATTTTTAGTCGATGCAACAATTAATATCATAAAAACTCAATTTCTTAAATTTTTCTTTAGAAACACAAATTTCACTGGAATGAAGAAACGTATGGTTCTTCAAAACTAATTCTCGCATCATAATACATTCGAGATGACCCAACTAATTTAGCCAATAATACACTTAAATGTGATTTGTAAACTTCTGTTGTACAGTAATACATATGATTATGTTTCTAATTTGTTTCAATCCATAGTTAATAGTAAAATTATTTATATAAAATATATTTTTAAAAATAGATGATATATAATTTAATTACAATTTCGACATCTAAATCAAATATTTATAAATTTTGATAATAATCATAAATCATTAATATTCAATTTTAAAACAAATATTTGTCAATCATAATAAATTTACAATCGAAAAGATTTTTTTTCTACTTATATATGTCATAAAAACTTAATACCATTATGAAAACAAAAATAAAAAATAAAATTATCAAATAGAATAAATTATCATATTGGAGATAATAAAATCACTGTTAAATTCTAAATATTATCAAAAATGATTTTTTTTAGTAGTTATTGGATTTTAATAAAAAAATCTTCAGGAACTCAACAACATTTTTTTTTTATTTTTGAAGTTCTTCAGGAACTTAATTACAATTTTTATGTCGTTCTTCTGGAACTCAATCATAAATATTTTATTAATAAAAATAATAATATTTGCAATATTGTTCAATCTTTCGGGAATGTTTCATACATTATTCAGGAATAATATAAATTTGTTTTTATCCTTCACGGATACTTGATAAGTTTTTCAGGAACTCTATAATAAACTATTAATTTGCTACCCCCTTCAGAGATGCTTGATAAGTTCTTCAGGAACATTATAATAATCTATTAATTTGTTATCCTTTAGGGAGGCTTAGTAAGTTCTTCCAGAACTATATACCAAACACATTATTTTATAATCCTTCAGGGATTATTGATAATTTAATAAATTATAGTATAGAAACTTACCAAAAGTTATGAAAAATAAAAAGAATAAAATAATAAACTGATATTATCTCTGAGAGTTAATTCTTCAACTTTTGTACTTTAAAAGTTTGGTAGAGTTTCGTGTTGATAACGTGTTATAAAATAAAGAGAAAGAAGAGAGAAAGATGCAAATAGTTCTGTATTATTTTATCAGTGTAATTGTATACAATGAGATTGGTCCTATTTATAATAGGACATCATATAAATAATATAATAGTACAAATTGATTAAATAAGAAATGAAGTTATTAGAGACAAATCATTCAATTATTCACAACACTCCCCTTTGGATGTTTGTTTTGGATATGCCTCGTTAAAACCTTACTAGAAAAAACTCAATGGAAAAAAATCTAGAAAAGAAAAAAGAGTACAATATCATTTGAATGAGAATTTCCTCGTTAAAAACCTTACCATGGAAACCAAGTTGGACAAAACCATGGTGATGGGAAAAAGAGTGCAGAACATATTTATTTCTCCCCCTCATGCATACATTTATATGTGAAACAATATTATTTGTAGTAGTTGCTTAAAAGTTCTTCTTGGAAGTGACTTTATGTAGTGCTAATAGTTATGAATGATTTGATGAAGTTGTTGCCATGAGTTGTTTCTCATATCTCCATGAAATTGTTGTACTTCTACAAGTAAACAAGTGACATATTTATGATATACCATTATAAGGATCAGATAAGTAACATAAACCTCTACGATAACAAAGTATTTGTATGACTTTGTTTCAACTTCTTTATGTAGGTGAAGAAATATATATATATTTCTAATAGATTGATAGAAATTGATATATCATAACATGTATACTTAACAAGATACACCAGTGCTTAAATTACACTAAAATATGGTACTTCTAAAACAAGTTGTTTTCCTCATGTTCTCGAGATCATAAAGAGTCTTATCCAAATTCAATGATATAACATCATAGGGGTAGACAATATTTGTCCATATACAAATGTTTTAACACCTTTTCTATATAAGGTTCTTAATGTAGAAATATTCTACTATCCAAATTCTTAGTTTTTAAACATAGACAAAAAAATTTCTTTTCTATGTCCTTTATCTAAGACCGTTTCTTTAAAAGATTTATAAATTTTGGAATCTCTTCAAGAGTTCCAACAATTTTATGTCATCCACATATACAATTGTTATAGAAAATGATTTTCTAGATCTTTTTCATAAAAATACAATGACATATGTAATTATTTATATATCTCTCCCTTAACAAATATTAATTGAGACAACTGTTCCATTTGATGGAGTAGTTTTCTCGAGATCTAAAATTATCTATATCTGAGATATCAAACCCTTTAGTGAGTTTCAATAAATGTCATTATCAAGTGAATCTTATAAATAAGATGTCACAATCTCCACCATATTCAAATTAAGTCCTTCATATATTACAAGGCTAATTAAAATTTGAAAACTAATTGAATCCACTACATATGGATATGTTTCATCAAAGTCAATCTTAGGTCTTTGTGAAAATCATT
Source organism: Vicia faba (assembly GCA_948472305.1). NCBI lineage: Eukaryota > Viridiplantae > Streptophyta > Magnoliopsida > Fabales > Fabaceae > Vicia > Vicia faba. The sequence continues at coordinate 223,527,086 of OX451735.1, forward strand.
GAGCCATAAATCAAGCTTTATATTTTTATTTTTATTTTTCACAAAAAAAAACTCATTTATATCCAATTAGTTTCACATCTCCAGGTGTTTGGACTACTGGTACTAAAACGAGTCTCTTGTAAAATGAGTTTAATTCTTCTTCATTTGGATATGTTCATTTTGGTCAACTCTCACTTTGTCTATAATCTTTGGTAGAATTTGATTCACGATCCTCCTTATCATTTATCATATTTAGCGCTATATTTCATCCAAAGATATTGTCGATATTGACTTTATTTTGGTTCCATCATATTTCATTTATGAAATAATTTATCGAGATCTCTTTATTTCATTAATTTCAGATACCCCTGGTTAGTTCTTCTGGAACTAAAAATAAATTATATCAAAATATTCTTAGAATTTTCATATCCTAGCTTGGGTCATCTTTAATTTAAGTTTATTTGCTTAGTATAGGATTATTAATATTGGAACCAACTTTCCTACCATGCATCATGCATAGTTTCAATTCATTTGCACTATTAAATAATTCAACAGGAAAATCCACTTCGATTGTAGTATTGACAACTATAATTGGTTGTATAAAATTTTCAAATAAATAATCTTTTGAACTTCTGGTTCATATTGGTTTATACGAGGATCAAGATCTAAAATTGTTCATTTGAACTTCTTGTTCATGATTTCAGTTGCATAATCCCTCCCTCTAATATTGGGGAAATCAATTTATCAAGTGATAATCAGCCTACTGGACTGCAATCAAGTATTTAATTATTTTATCAAATTATATCCTCGAAATTGGGATTCATATCAAATATATTTTTCCAATATTATTTTAGGACTCGTATTAGTGTGTTATACTGGAGCAATTGGAAAATGCACAACACATTCAAAAGTTCACTTAGACGAGAAGTATCAGGTTATTAACCTGAAATACATTACATCAAGAAAGGAGAAATGTATCACAAGGTGTTGGCTTGATGCGAATAAATTTCTTAATACCATACTTTGAGTGTTTCAAATATATAATTTAGAATTGATGATTTTATAAGTATCAACCATATAATTAACTTTAGACATCTAAAGAATGGATCTTCAAGTCCATTTTTTTATGAACATATATTACATGATGTTAAATATCAATTTTAATTATATATATGATACTAATTCAAAAATTTTAAAAAATTCAGAAAACAAGATCTTAGTCTAATTAGTTGAAAAAATAATATCATAAACTTCTAGTTGTGAATAGACATATACATGATTTTTAGTCGATGCAACAATTAATGTTATAAAAACTCAATTTCTCAAATTTTTCTTTAGAAACACACAAATTCCATTGGATTGAAGAAACTTCTAGTTCTTCAAAATAATTCTCGCATCATAATACATTCGGGATGAACTAACTAATTTAGCCATCAATACACTCAAATATGATCAGTAAACTTCTGGTTTACAGTAATACATATGATTATATTTCTAATTTCTTTCAATCTATAGTAAATAGTAAAACTATTTATATAAAATATATTTTAAAAATAGATGTCATATAATTTAATTACAATTTCGACATCAAAATCAAATATTTATAAATTTTGATAATAATCATAAATTATTAATATTCAATTTTGAAACAAGTATTTGTCAATCTTAATTAATTCACAATCGAAAAGATTTTTTTCTACTTATATATGTCATAAAAATTTAATACCAATTATGAAAACAAAAATATAAAATAAAATTATCAAATAGAATAAATTATTATACTGGAGAGAATGAAATTACTATTAAATTCTAAATATTATCAAAAATATTTTTTTTAGTAGTTATTAGATTTTAATAAAAAAATCTTCAGGAACTCGACAATATTTTTTTTAAATTTATTTTTGAAGTTCTTTAGGAATTCAATTATATTTTTTTTTATGTAGTTCTTCATAAACTTTATCACAAATATTTTATTAATAAAAATAATAATATTTGCAATATTGTTCGATCCTTCGGGAATGCTTCATATGTTATTCAGGATTAATATTTTTTTTTTATTCTTCATAGATACTTGATAAATTCTTCAGGAACTCTATAATAAACTATTAATTTGTTATCCCCTTCAGGGATGCTTGATAAGCTCTTCAGAAATTTTATAATAATCTATTAATTTTCTATCCTTCAGGGATGCTTAGTAAGTTTTTTTTCTGAACTATATACCAAACACATTATTTTATAATCCTTTAGAGATTATTGATAATTTAATAAATTATAGTATAGAAACTTATCACAAATTAAAAAAAATAAAAAAAAATAAAATAATAAACTGATATCATCTCTGAGAGTTAATTCCTCAACTTTTGCACTTTAAAAGTTTGGTAGAGTTTCGTGTTGATAACGTGTTATAAAATAAAGAGAAAGAAGAGAGAAAGATGCAAATAGTTCTGTATTATTTCATCGGTGTAATTGTATACAATAAGATTGGTTCTATTTATAGGATATCATATAGACAATATATGAAATACAAATTGATTAAATAAGGAATGAAGTTATTGAGAGACAAATCATCCAATTATTCATAACACTCTCTCTTGTATGTTTGTTTTGGATATGCCTCATTAAAACCTTACTAGAAAAAACTCAAGTAGAAAAAAATCTAGTGAAGGAAAAAGAGTACAATATTCTTTGAATGAGAATTGTCTCGTTAAAAATCTTACCATAAAAATCCAGTGTGACAAAACCATGGTGAAGGGTAAAAGATTACAGAACATATTTATTTCTCCCCCTCATGCAAACACTTATATGTGAGACAATATTCTTTGTAGTAGTTGCTTAAAAGTTCTTCTTGGAAGTGACTTCATGTAGTACTAATAGTTATGAAGGATTTGATGAAGTTGTTTCCATGAGTTATTTCTTAGATCTCCATAAAATTGTTGTACTTCCACAAATAAACAAGTGACATATTTGTGATGTACCATTATAAGGATCGGATAAGTAACATAAATCTCTACGGTAACAAAGTATTTGTCTGACTTTGTTTTAACTTCTTTGTGTAGATGAAGAAATATATATTTCTAATAGATTGATAAAAATTGATATATCATGGCATGTATACTTAGCAATATACACCAGTGTTTGAAATACACTAAGATATGGTACTTCTGAAACAAGTAGTTTTCCTCATCTTCTCGAGGTCATAAAGAGATTGACAATATTTGTCCATATACGAACGTTTTAACACCTTTTCTATATAAGGTTCTTAATGTAGAAATATTCTACTATCCAAATGCTTAATTTGTAAACATAGACAGAACTTTGTATTTTCTATGTTCTTTATCTCAGACCGTTTCTATAAGAGATTTATAAATTTTAAAATCTCTTCAAGAGTTCTAATAATTTTATGTCATCCACATATACAATTATAATAGAAAATTATTTTCTAGATATTTTCATAAAAATACAATGACATATGTATCTATTTGTATATCTCTCCCTTAGCAAATATTAATTGAGATAACTGTTCAATTTGTTTGAGTAGTTTTCTCGAGATCTAAAATTATCTATGTCTGTGATATGAAACCCTTTAGTGAGTTTTAATAAATGTCATTATCAAGTGAGTCGTATAAGTAAGATGTCACAACCTCCATCATGTTCAAATTAAGACCTACATGTGTTACAAGGATAATTAAAATTTGAAAACTAATTGAATCCACTACAGGTGGATATGTTTCATCAAAATCAATCTTAGGTCTTTGTGAAAATCATTGAGCCGCAAATCAAGCTTTATATTCTTATTTTTCTTTTTCACAAAAAACTCATTTATATCCAATTGGTTTCACACCTCGAGGTGTTTGGACTATATTTCCAAAAGCGAGTTTCTTGTAAAGTGAGTTTAATTCTTCTTCATTTAGATTTGTTTATTTTGGCCAACCCTCACCTTGTCTACAATCTTTAGTAGAATTTGATTCACGATCCTCGTTATTATTTATCATATTTAGCGTTATATTTCATCTAAAGATATTGTCAATATTTACTTTATTTTGGTTCTATTATATTTTATTTATGACATAATTTATTGAGATCTCTTTATTTCATAAATTTTAGGTACCCTTGTTAGTTCTTCTGGAACTAAAAATAAATTATATCAAAATATTCTTAGAATTTTCATATCCTCACTTAGGTCATATTTAATTTTAGCTTATTTTCTTGGTAGAGAATTATTAATATTGGAACCAACTTTCCTACCATGCTTCATGCACGGTTTCAATTCATTTGCAATATTAAATAATCTAAAAGGAAAATTCACTTCGATTGTAGTATTGGCAGCTATAATTGATTGTATAAAATTTGCAATTGAATAATCTTTTAAACTTCTGGTTCATATTGGTTTGTACGAAGATCGAGATCTAAAATTATTTGTTTGAACTTCTTGTTCATGATTTCAGCTGCGTATTCCCTCCCTCTAATATCGGGATAATCAATTTATCAAGTGATAATCAGCCTACTGGACTGCAATCAAGTATTTGATTACTTTATCAAACTATATCCTCAAAATTGGGATTCATATCAAATATATTTTTTCAATATTTTTTTAAGACTCGTCTTAGTGTGTTATATTGGAGTAATTAAAAAATGCACAACACATCCAAAAGTTCACTTAGACGAGAAGTATCAGGTTATTAACCTGAAATACATTACATCAGGGAATGAGAAATGTATCACAAAGTGTTGGCTTGATGCAAATAAATTTCTTGATATCATACTTTGGGTGTTTCAAATATATAATTTAGAATTGATGATTTTATAAGTATCAACCATATAATCACTTTAGACGTCTAAAGAATGGATTTTCAAGTCCATTTTTTTATGAACATATATTACATAATGTTCAATGTCAATTTTAATAATACATGTAATACTAATTCAAGAATTTTAAAATATCCAAAAAAACAAAATCTTAGTCTAATTAGTTGAGAAAATAATTTCACAAACTTCTGGTTGTGAATAGACATATGCATGATTTTTAGTCGATGCAATATTTAATGTCATAAAAACTCAACTTCTCAAATTTTTCTTTAGAAACACACAAATTTCATTGGATTGAAGAAACTTCTGATTTCTCAAAACTAATTCTCGCATCATAATACACTCGAGATGATCCAACCAATTTAGCCAACATTATACTCAAATGTGATCGGTAACTTCTAATTTACAGTAATACATATGATTATATTTCTAATTTATTTCAATTTATAGTAAATAATAAAATTATTTATATAAAATATATTTTAAAAAATAGGTGACATATAATTTAATTATAATTTCGACATCTAAATCAAATATTTATAAATTTTAATAATAATCACAAATTATTAATATTCAATTTTGAAACAAGTATTTGTCAATCTTAATAAATTTACAATCGAATTTTTTTTTTCTAGTCATATATGTCATAATAACTTAATACCTATTATAAAAACAAAAATAAAATATAAAATTATCAAATAGAATAAATTATTATATTTAAGAGAATGAAGTCACTGTTAAATTTTAAATATTATCAAAATTAATTTTTTTAGTAGTTATTAGATTTTAATAAAAAAATCTTCAGGAATTTAACAATTTTTTTTTTGAAGTTCTTCAAGAACTCAATTACAATTATTTTATACCATTCTTTTAGAACTCAATCACAAATATTTTATTAATAAAAATAATAATATTTACAATATTGTTCGATCCTTCACAGATGTTTCATACGTTATTCAAGAACAATATAAATTTGTTTTTATCCTTCACAAATATTTGATAAGTTCTTCAGAAATTCTATAATAAACTATTAATTTGTTATCCTCTTTAGGAATACTTGATAAGTTCTTTAAAAGTTTTATAATAGTCTATTAATTTATTATACCAAACACATTATTTTATATAAAACCTTACTACAAATTATGAAAAATAAAAATAATATAATAATAATTGATATTATTTCTTATAGTTAATTCTTTAATTTTTGTACTTTAAAAATTTGATAGACTTTCGTGCTGATAACGTGTTATAAAATAAAGAAAAAGAAAAAAGAAAAATATAAATAATTATATATTATTTCATCGGTGTAATTGTATACAATGAAATTAATCATATTTATAGAATATCATATAGATGATATAATAAATATAAATTAATTAAATAAAAAATAAAATTATATGACAAATCATTCCATTATTTATAAAAGATAAATAGTAATACAGAAATATGTGATTTTGAATCCTTTACAACAAAAGTTAAAATGTAACAGGTTAAAAAGGTTGAGTTTAAAAGAAAAAACATATTTACGAGAGTAGTTTAATTTTCTATATGTAAAAAACACTTTAAAATTATTATTGCTTACCGTACGTGACACGTTAATAATTTATCTAGATTCATGTGAATCTGCAACAACTTCGACCGGATCCAAATTATAATGAAAGTTACATTCAAAAATATAGTTAGATTCTATTTGATTATGAAATATTCTTTTTCTAATGAATTATAAATAAATTTAATTTTTTTATAGTAAATTTGATAATTAATTTATATAATTCATATGAACATATACATTAATTATCAAATATATAAAAATAAATAAATTTATTTATAATTTGTTACCGATAGAATACTATTTGATATTGACATGTTCTTGAAGATATTATATTTGCTGCAGAGTATTAATAACAACAACAACAAAATTTGAAGCAACATGTCGGCAACGGAGAATATCTTGTATTAAATTGTTTTGTTTATTGAAATGTTTTATTTTTTATCTTATATGATAAATTGTCATATTTGTTTATCTATTTATTTTTAATGAATAAAAATACATAATGAATAAACTATTGGATGTACAAGATGTGTTATATTTAAGTTGTTGAACTTGAAAAGTCATTCGATATATCCGCTTATTATTTTAAATAATTTATTTTAAAATGATTATATTGAAGAATTAACTTTTTCTTATAATTATAAATTGGTTTAACTATTTTAAAAGTGTTAAGTATGGTGTGTCAAAAAAAGAAGTGTTTAAGTATGATGATTTATAATTTGAGTCATTAAATTTTAAAAAATGCTCAAAAAGAAAAATATAAAGAGATACTATTCTCTCCCATATTATAAGTAAATTTTTTTTTTTAAAATTTATTGAATAATTAATGTATCTAGTCTATATAGATCAGATATATTAATTATTCAATAAGTTTAAAAAAGTGAAATTCACTTGTAAAATGAAATAGATGGGGTAAAAGACTAAAAGATAAAATATAGTCCGCAGAAGTCAGGTGAAAATTCGAATGTAAGGAAGAAAGAAATCTAGAACTAAGCAATGAATAAGATAGTTCAAATTACATATTGTTTCTGAATTCGAAACAATCTATTTATAGACTAAAATGTTTAGTTTCACAAGGTTGCGACCCTTGATAAAACACACTCTTTCACCAAGTGTTTCAACTCTTTCCACTAAATGTTGCAACTCCTTACTAAGTATTACAAAGTGTTCAAGTGTCACATACAAGACGCCACTAGCTCCTCTATATCCACGCCCCCGGTCCTAGTCCTAGAGCTGGCAACACCGACGTGGAGAGTGTGAAGGTGATAAATGGCATAAGAACTTAGGACCACCGCACTAATTTATGTGGCACTCTCTCCTCTTTAGCTCCTTAAAGAGTTAATAAGTGGAACTATATATAAGGAACATGAAAGCGGGTTAAACTTTCAATGTGGGTTCCTTCCTACACATTGGATTATCACTTACTCACTTACAAGATGTCATGTTATCATTGGAACACAATAAAGATTATGTATTTAATTAACCTCTTCAGTAATTATTAACTACAATTATCACCAACTTGTTTTAATAATGACAATACCAATTTCAAAAAAGGAAATAATGAATGTTAATGCATTTAAGTATGTTTCGATTTGAACATAACTAGAGTAAAGATAACACAAAATTTAATCAAGATTTACGGTAGCAAAGCTTTAAACTTGTTATTTCTTTGTGATTATATTGGTGTTGCCTTACACACACTTTAATGGTTATTCGCCTACGTATTTCACCTAGTACTATTTATGGCCATGTATTTTTCATGTCTCGTGAATTTATTGTGAGAGAAATTTCAACTCTCACTTTTAGACGAAACCATCTCAATATTCACATAGGTGAAGTTAATATTTTATCTACATTACTTGCGATACATATTCTCAACATTGAACTTCATTAAGAGTTTAAAAAACTCAACCCTCCAAATGAAATAGTCAATAATATTACATAATATTGCACAAACATTCAAATCAATGGTTTGTTGTTACCCATTAAATATAAGGTTAATGTTTTATTAATGTTAGATTAGGTTGATATCATTGTTGGAACTCTTACTCAAGAAGTTTCAATCTCATACCACTTAAGGTAGTCTTTACTAAATCTTTGGTCAGTGGTTTAGTAAATGGGTCATCTAAATTATAGATTGAAGTGAGTGAAATAATTTTATCATAATCAACTTTCTCACGAAGAAATTGCTAAGACCTACGTGTTTAGAATTTTCATTATACACTTCGTTGTATTCTCCAGCTAAAGTGGCTTGACTATCCCAATTTATCAACAACTTTGAAATATTATCTTTAGCCAATGAAACTTCATACAGAAAGTCCCTAAACCATTCAACTTCATGACCACCAGAAGTAAGAGTCACAAACTCTGATTCTATGGTTAAGAGAGGGATACATGTTTGTGTATGTCTCTTCTAAGGAGTTACCCCCTAACTAGTGTAATATCCACCCAATTATAGATTTATGATCTCCAGCGCTTGATATCAAACTTGCATCAGTTTATCCTTCTAAAATGACAAGAAACCTACCATAATAGAGGCTGAGATTTTTGGTTTTCAAAATATAACCGAAAATCCTTGTGATGGCCTTCCAATGCTCACCATTTGAATTGCTAGTAAATCTACTCATTTTACTAACTTCAAATGATATGTAAAATTTAGCACATTGTATTAAATACATTAGAAAACAAATTGCACTTGCATATTTCAATTGAGCCACAACTCTTCCATGATTATATAGATGCTTGACATTAGGTTCAGATGAAGTATTCACATTGAAGCTATGCGGAAAAAATTACACAACAGCTTCCTAAAACAAACAGAGTCACCACCTAATTTTATTTATCCTGAAATAGGGAAAGGAAAATATAAAGAAAACTTCAAAGTGAGAAAAGAACATGGTCTCGCAACCAAACCTCGGGTAAGGTGTAACACCCTAATTTCCCTAACAGAATATTAATATAATATCAGAGTAATTTTGTTCTTTAAAATAAACTAATTACAAATAATTAGGATGCTACACTTCAAAACATATTAAACCTTGCTCAAAACATAAACACAGATACATAACACAATTATAGATGAACAAAAACCAATCACAGTCTCCAACTTTAACTTTTATTAATAAAATGGAAAAGAATCGCATTCGTATCAAATAATTCTCATCTAGTTTAAACTGACTTTTATTCAAAAACTGAGGAGTTCATAATACTCCAAAATAAATCATTTAAAACTAAACCAAACAATAGAGTGTTCATCCCCCCGGTGTTATGTATCAGAGCAACGGCGGTAACTTGAAGTAAATGAAGATCAACCTCTTTTGATCCTTGCAGCCTTAGACTACTCCTAACTATCTACACGATGTCATATAAAACATCATTCCAATAGAAGAGTGAGACATCACAACAATATAAGACAATACATAATAATAAGTATACAACAAGTAAACCATGTATAGCCACACATTCCATATTTCACACCTTCACATAACAACAACAGTCTTATTACATATAAACTACACAATCATGCATAATCATCGCACATATCAACAATCGTCATGTAGCACATACACCAATCACACAACTCAAACATCATATTGACAACAATGCAATACAATGAGACCAACTCAATGCATGTGGAACCAATAGCACTCCCAAATCCATGCAATATAGGACCATAGCCACCAATATCATTAAGAATTCGATTCGCCTCGCTCTCGATCCACGCCATCTAGGATCAGAGCCAACAAACAGGACTAAAAGTCCACAACAAGAAATGCATGTGACACAACCATGCAACAAAATACCGCACATTGATATCTACATCCATCAATGTGACACGCCATTAAGGCCACCAACTGTCCACATATGCAACATACAAATCATGCAATCCCAACAATAATAAACAACATTAACATACATAATTTTATGCACATATCTCAGCGTAACAGACAAAATTGCATACAGGAAGGCATAAGCCTCCAAAAATTAATCACCTACTCTGTTCAAAACCATTTTTATATGATAGAAAATATTTTTAGCTTTCCGTAGGTTCGAACGGTACATTAAATGGACACTCGAGTCAAAAGACACGAATTTGCAATGTTTCAAAATAAATTTGCTACAGTTTGCTCTCCTGAGGCTCGCAGGGTGAGGCTCGTCCTGCGAAGCGTAGGTGAGGCTACCACTCCCATAAGGAGTACCCAAATTTTCCCATTTCCTTCGCCCGCTCTCTCGCCCGGCGAGGCTTGGGAAAATTCTCTCTCCCGGCGATGCAAGAGGCTCGCCCGACGAAGCCTGCTTGACAACAACATTGTTGTTGCGATTCCTGCACTAAACCAATCCCAATTTCTATACGACTCCAACATGAGTCCATCACAAAACTCACATAATGTAACACATATCCATCATACAACAATATTATATCAACATACATGTAATGGGTATCAATTCATGGCATTATAACATCAAAATTCATCAAATCAGTCATAGATTCATCAGGTTATCATATTCCTCAAAAACCCCAAATTGAATCAAAACCTGAACACACAACCACTATGTCAATCTTACCCCGACATACTCATCATTACACAATACCCTTTAGAGAGTTAGAATCCTACCCTTACCTTGGATTGACGGTTCCTAAGCTTCAATAATGTATTTTCTTGCCCTATATTTTCTCACCTTCTTGCATCCTCTCTCTTAGATTACGATCATTCCAAATGATATGATTCTCCTTTCTATTCCTTCTTTTTACTAGTTTAGCCCTTAGACCCCTAATATCATATTACACTTATGCCATTCCACATAATAATAAATAAAATAATTATTTAATTATTATTATCACTATATTATTCTAATATTCTAATTTAATAATAATAGTAGTAATAATCTCCTTCCACCCATAAGTGTCTACACTATTAGTCATACACCTCCAATACTTTAACATCGGTAATTTCTAAGGCAACTACCCCATAACAAGGCATCACATCATAATAAAATCCTCATCAATGAATACAAATACATAACATCAATTAATTAATATATTAAAATAATTCAATAAATAATCTGAGTGTTACAACTCTCCCCACTTAGAACATTTTCATCCTAAAAAATTACCTGACGCGAACATCACCGGGTAAGACTCTCGCATCTTACTCTCCAATTCCCACGTCGCTTTCTCTCCGGAAGCTCCTCCCAAATTACTTTCACGAGATCAATTTACTTGCCTCTCGTCTTCTTCATTTCACAATCTTCGATTCACACAGGTACGGTCTCAACAGTAAGATTATCCCGCACTTACACGTCATCCGACAGAATCACATGAGGTAGATCTGCAATATACTTTTCGGAGTTACGACACATGGAATGCATCATGAAAATTCAACACTTTAAGGGGGTAAGGCCACCCTATACGCAACAATTTCCCTTCTCAGAAATTTGAAATAGTCTGATAAACTGAGGAGTAAGCTTTATCTTCTTCAAAGCGCGTCTAACACCGTTCATTGGTGTGACTCTCAAGAATACATGATCTCCTTCTTGAAACTCAAGATCTTTCCCTATCTTATCATGGTAACTATTTTTCCTACTCTTCAAAGTTTTCATCTTATTCTGAATTAACTTCACCTTTCATGTAGTCTGCTGAACAATCTCAGGTCCAAGCACTACACACTCGACATATTCATACCAACACAAAGGTGGTCTACACCTCCAAGCATACAATGCTTTGAAAGGTGTCATCCCAATACTAGAATTAAAACTATTGTTATACGTGAACTCTATCAGTGGAAGATAATTATCCCAGGTACCTCCCTACTCAAGAACACAAGCCCTCAACAAATCCTCCAATGACTGGATAGTCCTCTCCGTCTGACCATTCGTTTATGGGTGATATGTAAAACTCAATCTCAGCTTAGAGCCCAACGCATCCTGCAAGTTCTTCCAAAATCCAAAAGTAAACACCGGGTCTCTATCCGAAACAATACTCGACGAAACACCATGAAGCTTCAATATCATACGAATGTAAATCTTTGCCAACTTCAGTATAGGAAAACTTATATTAATCAGAATGAAATGAGCCTATTTCGCCATCCTATCAACAATCACCTAAATCATATTTTGACCTCTTGGAGTACTCAATAATCCTGTCACAAAATCCATCGATATATTATCCCATTTCCACTCTAGAACATCTATCAGTTTCATTAATCCTCCAGGTTTCTTATGTTCGACTTTCGACTTCTGACAAATCAAACACGCATACATAAACCACACCACATTGTGTTTTAATCCAAGCCATCAAAATAACTTCTTCAAGTCTTGATATATTTTAGTATCACCTAGATGAATACTCAAAATGCTTCTATGACTTTCTTCCAGAATCATCTTCTTCAACTTAGAGTCATCGAGAATTCAAATTATATCATAAAATCTTAACACGCCTTGCACATTCACCTTGAAATCACTGTCTTCAGATTGATTACTCCTAACCATCACATCTACAAACTTCACATCCAATTCCTGAGCTTCTTTAATATTATTTAGAAAATCATTGTTAATCTTTAACATTCTCAACATGAAACTTTGTGGTGTTAACTCATAGACTAAGCTCATATCTCTAAATTAATCGATCAATTCTAGTTCTCTAACCATCATAGCAGACATATTCAAAGATTTCTGACTCAAAGCATCCACTAAAACATTAGCTTTACCCGGATGGTAGTTTAAGCCAAAGTTATAATCCTTTAACAACTCTAACCACCTGTGTTGCCTCATATCCAATTCCTTCTGGTCAAAAAAGTACTTCAAGCTTTTGTGATCACTGAACACATAAAACTTGAATCTATAAAGGTAATGACTCCAAATCTTTAACACAAACACCATTACAGTCAGTTCGAACTCGTGAGTAGGATAATTCTACTCATGAATCTTCAATTTCCTCGATGCATAAGCCACTACTTTATCGTTTTGCATACGTACACCACCTAAACCCAATTTATATGCATCACAATACACAACAAAAGATTCTTCTAGGTTAGGCAATATCAAAATTGGAGCCATCATCAATTTCTTCTTCAGCTCAATAAAGCTTTCCTCACACTGAACATCCCACATAAACACTTTTCCTTTACAACTTAGTTGAGTTAACGGGAGTGCTAACTTAGAAAATCCTTCAATAAACCTTATGTAGTAACCACCCAAGCCTAAAAAGCTTCTAATCACCGTAACTGATCTTGGAGCTTCCCACTGCAACACTGCATCTACTATAGATAGATACACATAAATACCATCGCCTGGAATAATGTGGCCAAGAAAACTAACATTTTCTAACCATAACTCACACTTCGACAACTTCGCATATAATTTCTTCTCTTTTAACACTTGTAATACAATTTGTAAATGCTCGACATATGCTCTTCTTCTGACTTAGAATAAAACTATCATCAATAAAGACCATTATGAACTTGTCTAGATACTGATAAAAGATTTTGTTCATATATTCCATGAATACACCTGGTGCATTAGAAACACCAGACGACATCACCAAATGCTCATAATGTCCATACCGAGTCCGGAAAGTCATCTTCTGAATATCCTCATCTTTAACTCAAATTTGATGATAACCCGGCCTCAAGTCAATTTTATTAAACACGCGTGCACCCACTAATTGGTCCATCAAGTCGTCTATCCTCGGAAGTGGATATTTGTTCTTGATTGTCACTTTATTCAATTATCGATAATATACACACAATCTCATACTACCGTCTTTCTTTTTCACCAGCAGCACCTGAGCTCCACAAGGTGACACACTTGGTCTCACAGACTTCTTTTCAAGCTAGTCTTCCAATTGCTTCTTTAACTCTGCTAACTCAAATGGTGACATCCTGTATGGTGACATCCTGTATGGTGCCATCGAAACGGATTTGGTACCAGGAACAAGATTAATATAAAACTTCACCTCTCTTTCTGGCGGCACATATGATATATCATCTGGGAAAACTTCAGGAAAATCACTCACCCCCTGTAACTCAACAATTTCAGCTTGAATTTCTATAGATAAAGACGCCATCAATGAAAATACTTGAGCTTTATCCTTCATCAACTCATACAACTGCCTAGCAAATTAGAAACTAGCTTCTTCTTCCTCATCAGGAGCGAGAAACTTAATAGTTGTTATAGCAATTAATATGAACATAATTGTATTCCAACCAGTTCACACCTAGGAACACATCAGACCACTCAACGACAAACAATTTAGATCCATAGAAAAATATTTGTCAAAGATTGACAAAGGAAATTTTAAGAACACTAGAGAAGTCGTCACAGATCTCTTAGCTGGAGTCTCGACAACCATTTCCCCAATCATAGAAGATAACACAAGACCCAATCTTTTCACATAATCAGTAGCAATAAAAGAATACGTAACACCAATATCAATAATAGTAATTAAAGGAATATTGTTAATGAAACATATACCTCTGATCAGTCTTTCTTTACTGGATGTTTGATTTCCTACTCAAGCAAACACCTTTCCATCGGATTGATATTTATTTGGCTTTTGACACTGAGTACTAATATGTCCCTCTTCACCAGAGTTGAACCATATCATTGCCTTGTGTTTACAATCAGCCACTCTATGTTCAACTTTACCACAACAGAAACACTTCTTCACATCGCCTATATATTCACTAATTTGGTGTTCTAGCTCACCGTATTTGAAACATCTAAGGTTAGCAGAAGCACCTCCCTTAATTGGCCTCTTACCATTAGCAACTTTATATTTTCCCTTGTCAGCTGGAGCATTGTAAGGCTTCCCACAGTTTTGATGTGGCTTGCCTCTCCTCTCGCTCAATATCTTGTAGTGAGCCTTACTATCCTCTTCATAAATTCTACAGCTATTCACCAACTTCGGAAATCTATGAATCTGCTGATATCCAATCACCTTCTTGATCTCTAGGCATAACCCATTCTCGAACTTGATGCACTTCTAGAATTCAGCAGTCGCTTCATTGTAATGAGGATAAAACTTTGTCAGTTCTACAAACCTAGCAGCATACTCAGTTACAGACAGATTCCCTTGTTTCAACTCCAATAATTATATCTCTTTCTTTCCACACACATCTCCTGGAAAGTACTTCCTCAGAAACTACCTACTGAAAACAACCCAAGTAATAACCTCACCTAACGCTTGCAGTCTCTGACGAGTGCCAACCCATCAATCATCAACACCATCTACCAGTATATGAATACCAAACTGCACCTTATGTGCCTATGAGAAGTCCGTGACCCAAAAGATCTTTTTAATCTCTTTGAGCCAAGTCTGCACTCCATCAGGATCACACCTACCCTTGAAAGTAGGAGGATGATCCCTCTGAAAAGTTTCCAAGACACGAGATCCATCATTCCCACCAGTATTAGGTTGATGTTGTACAGCCTAAGCAAGAACCTACAAAGCAGCAACAATCGCAACATCGTTTCTTCTAGCCATCTCATTTTTCACACCATCACAACAAACAATGGTTAGAAGAAACACATCAACAATATATAACTATCAAACCACACTACAAACTCCACAACCTGGTCGGACAGACCGACCTGCTCTGACACCACTAATGTAACACCATAATTTCCTTGAAGAATATTAATATAAAATCAGAGTAAATAAACCAATTACAAACAATTAGGATGCTACACTTCAAAATATATTAAACATTGCTCAAAACATAAACACAGATACATAACACAATTATAGATGAACAAAAACCAATCATAGTCTCCATCTTTAACTTTTATTAATACAACAGAAAATAATCGCATTCGTATTAAATAATTCTTATCTAGTTTAAACCGACTTTTATTAAAAAACTGAGGAGTTCATAAGACTCCAAAATAAATCATTTAAAACCAAATCGAACAATAGAGCATTCATCCCCCCGATGTTACGTATCAGAGAAACGACGCTAACTCGAAATAAATAAAGAGCAACCTCTTTCGATCCGTGCAGCCTCAAACTACTCATGACTATTTGCACGATGTTGTATAAAGCACCATTCCAACAGAAGGGTGAGATATCACAACAATATAAGAGAATGCATAATAATAAGTATACAACAAATAAAGCATGCATAGCCACACATTCCATATCTCACACCTTCACATGACAAAAACAATCTTATTGCATACAAACTACACAATCATGCATAATCATCGCACATATCAATAATCGTCATGTAACACATACACCAATCACACAACTCAAACATCATGTTGACAACATGCAATGCAATGAGACTGACTCAATGCATGTGGTACCAATATCACTCCTGAATCCATGCCATATAGGACCATAGACACCAATATCGTGAATAATTTGGTTCACCTTGCTCCCGATCCATGCCATCTAGGATCAGAGCCAACAAACAAGACTAAAAGTCCACAATAGGAAATGCATGTGATACAACCATGCAAGAAAATACCGCATAATGATATATACATCCATCAATGTGACACACCATTAAGTCCGCCAATTGTACATATATGCAACATACAAATCATGTAATCCCAATAACAATACACAATATTATCACAGCTAATTGTATACACATATCTCAGCATAACAAAAAAAATCATACAAAAAGCCATAAGACTCTAACAATTAATCACCTACTATATTTGAAACCATTTTTATATGATAGAAAATATTTTTATCTTCCTGTAGGTTCGAACGGCGCATCAAACAGACACCCGAGTCAAAAGATACGAATTTGCAAAGTTTAAAAATAAATCTGCTACCGTCTGCTCGCCTGACGTCTGGGTTTGTTGCCTAAGGGTCGCCCGACGAAGAGTAGAAAAGGCCACCACTTCCATACATTTTCCAGGAGCACTCAATTTTTCCCATTTCCTTTGCTCGCTCCCTCGCTCAGCGAGGCTTGGGTTAATGCTCTCGCCCAGCGACACAAGAGGCTTGCCTGGCGAAGCGTGCCTGACAGCAACATTGCTGTTACGATTCCTGCACTAAACCAGTCCCAATTTCTATACGATTCCAATATTAGTCCATACCAAAACTCACATAATTTGAAACATATTCATCATACAACAATAGTACATAAACATACATGTAATGGATATTAATTCATGGAATTATAACATCAAAATTCATCAAATCAGTCATAGATTCATCATGTTATCATATTCCTCAAAAACCTCAAATTGAATCAAAATATGAACCCACAACCACTATGGCAGTTATACCCCGACATACTCATCATTACTCTCTCTCTCTCTCTCTCTCTCTCTCTCTCTCTCTCTCTCTCTCTCTCTCTCTCTCTCTCTCTCTCTCTCTCTCTCTCTCTCTCTCCTCTCTCTCTCTCTCTCTCTCTCTCTCTCTCTCCTCTCTCTCTCTCTCTCTCTCTCTCTCTCTCTCCTCTCTCTCTCTCTCTCTCTCTCTCTCTCTCTGGTTACGATCATTCCAAATGATATGATTCTCCTTTCTATTCCTTCTTTTGACTAGTTTAGCCTTTAGACCCCTAATATCATATTCCACTTATGTCCTTCCACATAATAATAACTAAAATAATTATTTAATTATTATTATCACCATATTATTCCAATATTCTAATTTAATAAAAATAATAGTAATAATCTCCTCCTACTCCTAAGTGTCTACACTATTAGTCATACACCCCAAATACCTTAACATCAGTAATTTCTAAGGTAACTACCCCATAACAAGTCTTCATATCATAGCAAAATGTTCATCAACACATACAAATGCACAACATCAATTAATTAATTTATTAAAATGATTCAATAAATAATCAGGGTGTTATATAAGGGAGTCGATTACGCAAGGAGAAGGTATTAGCACCCCTCGCGTCTGTGGTACTCCACGGGATCCACTCTTGTTATTCTAATCAATAGGTGTGTATATGTATCTACAACTTACTTGCTAAAGGGTAAGGTATGCATAAATTCATTGGGAAAAATATTTTTATTAGTGTGTTCGCCTGAGTTTTGAAACCCCATGCCTACGTATCCCCTAAAGGAATTAGAACATTGTAGTTCTTCTTGAAAATATTTGTTTATTGAGTGTTTTTTATGAACAATGTTAAGTTTGCATTCTAGCAGTTAGAGCTTGTCTATTTGCAGTAGAACGGAGTTAACATGTCCTTTTTGAAAAGGTTTTAAGGGGAAATTCCAAGTGGAAAAATGATTTGGATTTTGTTTGTGTTTGTTTTAGGATAGAGATAATAAGTGGACCTTTATCCAAAGAGACACTCATCACCTTCACACCTTTAGTTTTGAAATGGTTTTGAATATTTGTTATGTTTTTTTGGGTTTTTTATTGAGAAAATGTTTTAGTCTTAAAGAATGCAATATAAAAGAAAAGAGAGTCTAAAGGGAAACTTGTGATCTTAATGTTGTCATGTAAAGTGGACTTAAGGTTAATATTGAAGGGAATATAACCTAATATTGTCATGCCATGGTGGACTAAGAGTTTAGATTGAAATGGGGGAACTTCTATCCTAATGTTGTCATGATTGGATTAAAATATTAATATCTACTTTGATTCAAGTCTTAATCAAGGATTAAGATAAACCAAGTGAACTTAATGGAGCATGTGAATCACACAAGCAATGAGCAAATAATTGAATGAATTTAAACAAAGATAATCAATGTACTTATCAAGTAAAAGTTGTGAGAAAAGGATGGAAGATGAATGCACACTTTAATGAAAAGATCAATGAAACATGTTATAGTTTGTGGTTAAAAGTAGTTTATGATAGAGATACATCCTCAAAGACAGACAAAGTTATGAAATGTGGAAAAATATCAAGGAGACAATCAAGCATGGCAAGCATATGATCATGTTATCAACAAGTTAAGAACATAAATGTATATATGATCAAGACATGGTCAAACTTAAAACAAGTATGAATCAAGTGTTCATTTATCAAGCAAGAAATGAGTTTCAAACAATTTACATGCATCAAGGTCAAAGGAGAGGGTCATGGATCATTTTAATATTTTATACACAAATAATAATAGCATGCATCAAAATCTTGCTAAAAACCTAAACAAAAGTCAAGTGGATCATGGTATGAATATCATAATAAGCAAGTTATCAAGCAATAGTCAATATATATCATGTTATGATCATTTCCTTTGTAAGTTAGTCAAGGTATCAACAAATAAATCAAAGAAAAGTCCTAAAAGAAACACCTAAAAGACTTGATTTTCAACTATACAAAAGTAGTAAAAAAAATTGGGATTTTTTTCATGTATTCACAAAATAGAATAGATAAATAAGGAGTGTGCAAAAAATTAGCTCAAGATGAGTTAATTTTCTTATTGAAAAGATTGATATAAATGGTAAAGAAAATGAATAAAACAAGTGTTAAAAAAATGGGATGATGCCCGTAGGTGTTGAACTTAGGTTCTTGGATTTTCCAGACAAAACATTAACCATTAGACCACGCGTTTGTGGTGTTATAAACATAAGTTCAATGAATAATATTTGAGATAAAACCCAATGAACACGCAACAAAATTAAAAAAAAATGGAAAATGCAAAAGGAGGTTCACATTGGTTCGAACCCTCACCCCCCTGCTTGCAAAAACTTGAAAACACGTGCTCTAACCACTGGGTGGTGATACATCAGTTGATTAATGTGCATCCAATTAATTAAATGATAAAAAAAATTCCCATAATTCAAACACAAAAATTGCACCACCTCATCATCTTCAACCTTGAGACATTTTCAAACCACAACCATTGTACACATACTATCTTCTTCATTTCTCAACCATTTTAAAAAATGTAAAGACAAAAAATTCTCAGAATTAAACAAGGATTTCAATGATATAATTTAAACCAACTAAAAAGTCAAATATGAGCACATACGAACCCAGAAAAAACAGAACCAAACCCTAATGTTCAGTTCTTTGAAACTTCACATATAAGCATGATTAATAACAAGTAACTACATGGTTAGCTTCAACACATATGAGTCTACATTTTTATTCAGAAACTGAATGCAAGTGATAAATGAATGATAAGTTCCAAGTTCAAGAAAATTTACCTATTGGAGAGAAGTCCAATGATTTTTTAGTAGTTCTAGAGGCAAACATATGAGATGGTGAGCTTTCTTAGACCTCCTTAAACATGTTGCAAATGATAGAACACCTTGTAGCTTGCTCAAACCTTCTGACCAAGTCAATATGCAACCATGTTTGGCCACAGATTGGAGGGAGAGTTTGGGTGGTTTCAGTGATGAATTAATGCATTAAACAATGTATATATGGTGTATTGATGGTGAATATGTGGTTAGATTGAAAAGATATTGCAAGGACTAAGAGTTTCGAAGATAAGGTTCTTCAAAGCTCAAAAATGGAGTTTTGAGGGATTGTGAGTGATTATGAGTTTGAAGAGATTTTAAGGCGTGTTCAAGGTCTGTTTAACAATGCATTGGGGTCTCCTCTTTATAGGGAAAACTCATAGGTAGTGAGTTGGTCAAAATTGCAAGTGGTAGGGTTTTGGTTTGTTTGAGATGGAAAAATCAAGTTTCTTGAAGAAGGTAGTTCCAAGGCATATCACCATAGCTTCTGAAGTGGTTGGATACTTCAGAGACATTTCTTAATTGTTTTAGCATTGAGTGTAATCAGAGGTAAATAATGTATGGGCTCAAGGAGTTAACGTTGTGATAAAAGTCATCTTTATCAAAATAGAAGTGGTGCCTTTCTTCTCAAAATGACATGGTTCTTGGACAAAGCTTGTAACACTTGGATAATGCATCAATCAGCTGTGTTAAAACTTGATTATAGTGAGATTTACAAGCCAAATGACTATAAAAGTGTGATCTCTTTGCTTAGGTTCGTGTAAAAAAGAAGCTGGTCATAGAAAAAATGATTTTGAATTTCAGCTTATGAGAGGCCATGTTCATATATTCGATTATCCTAGATCTACATCATTTTTTCATGATCTTGGACTTTTTGGAAAGCTTAAAACACCCTTTTCAACTTTAATGTTGACCACTTTCCTTGAATCAATTGCGATCTTGGTGAAAAATGGCCACAAAGTCAGTTACATTGCAAGGTCAGATACACTAGAGAATTTTCTCTAAGTGTTGGCTAATGGACTCATGACTTTATGAGCTTATATCTTTTAATCCATACATTTTTTAGAGATCATCCCCTATGATAAAGTTGTAGTATGAAACAATATCTTCAATTTGATCATTGGGGAAAGAAAAATGGTGGCTTGATGAGGAAGTTACAAGCTTGCAAAGTAGTGCACTTGAACATGAGAACTTTAATGACTTTAGTAAAATTTCAAAACCCTAATTTTCATCTTTGATTCTTTTTCTTGATTTCCTTGATTAAACTTGATCAAATAATTTTATCAAACAAATTTTTAAGATCCTTGGCCTGAGAAGCCCATGGGAGAAATAGGTATTTCATTACTTTTATTTATGATTGCTCTATACTCACACATGTATATACTTTAAAGCATAAATATGATGCCTTTAATGCTTTTAATTTTTTTACTGAGGATGTCTTTAAAGATGGCCATGCATTTACTATTTCCTTGATTAAATTCACATATATATGAGTGCACATGATCAAGCAATTTGGTATTTCTTTCTACACTATGGAAAAACTTTCTTAATCATTTTGAATTTAACACATATTTCACATTTTTTAAAATTATTAATATCACGTGAAATTAAACCAACTTGAATTAATCTTTTCATAGTGTTAATACTTATATGAGCTAACCTATTATGCCATAAAGAACCAAATTCAATCATTTAAGCATAAATAGAAACTTTATTAATAATGTTGTCAACAGTAATACCATTATGGGCCAAGCTTAATCATTCCCTCGGCATAATAACATCATTATGGGTTAAGATTAACTTGTCTGATTGATACACAAATTTGATACTAGGTTTTCCCACAAGAACCCTACTAACAAGGTTTCTATTCATGTCAGGAACACAAAGTACATCAATAATAGTAACTTTCTTCTGAGAAGTAAAGTTTAGTTTCATCGTTCCCATTCTAACGGACCTCGAACATACTTCATTTCCCTTTTGAACCCTTGTCCATCATTGACTTCTGAATAGGTTTTGAATGTCATTTTGTCATAGCAAACATGGACAATAACATAAGCATCATACCACCATCCTTGCACCTTTCATTTGATCACCATAATTTCGCTCATAACAG
Source organism: Vicia faba (assembly GCA_948472305.1). Classification (NCBI taxonomy): domain Eukaryota; kingdom Viridiplantae; phylum Streptophyta; class Magnoliopsida; order Fabales; family Fabaceae; genus Vicia; species Vicia faba. The sequence continues at coordinate 223,549,649 of OX451735.1, forward strand.
AAATCATGATATCATCGGCTTGGATAAAATTTGCCTCGTTTTGGGACTTCTTATTTTTGTAATCTCAAGCATAATGAACTTTTTTCCCTCACACATAGCAACTGTCTTTAGGGCCCTTTGATCCGCCAAAAGTCTTGAACTTATTTTGATTGTTCTTAGGACTAATATAGTTCTTTTAACCATCTTTTTTCTTCTTGCCTTTTGTGTCACCACATTGGTCTTAGAATACCCAAGAGCCTTAGATATTTCTATTCCTCCTCAATTTGATGATGTTCTAGATTTACTCTAGTGAAAAGTCCTCAGAATTGTGAAACAATTTTTTCCTATAGCTTTTCAATAAAGATGGAAATTTTTTCAATAGTAGGACCAATTTGGAATGCTTCAGCAATATCAATCTTCATAACCCTCGATTTAATTACAAGAATTTGTAACTCGTGGACTTGTGAAAGTATATACTTTATATCCAATATTCTAAAATCGAAATACTTTGAAATTAGAAACTTTATAGTACTTTTATCCTCAGCATAAAAATTGAACTTGGGTGCCTTCCAAACCTCCCTTTCGGATTGGTTATTTGTGTAGAGATCATGGAGATGATCAAATAGTGTGTTTAGAATGTGTCCACATCAATGCAGTTCATCCTCCTTTTGTTTCTTGTGTTGTGCCTTGAGTTCCCCTAAATCATTGTCTTACAATTTTAAAATTGATGCCTATTCAAAATCTAAGACATAGAAGATCTTCAAGGTAGTTAGGAGGAAGATCGTCTTGTCTTACCAACGAGTGAAGTTTGTCCCATCGAAACGGTTCAAATTCACAAGGTCTTGGTTCATCACTTTGATGCTTGAAACTGATGTCTCGGTTGCCATTATTTAAGATATTATTAGACTATTATAAATTTACTCTGAATTAAATGGATCAAGGCTAGAATCATTCAGATAAGCACTTTTCTAATAGTATCTCAATCACTATCTAAATTTTCTTAGAGTTTACATGCAGAAATACTCAGAATAATTCAACTTATTTTAAGTTTGCACAGGATTAATGAAAACTCGAACGTAAGGAATAAGTAATTTTGAAATTAAGCAATGAAGATGAGAGTTTCCGCAAGGAGAGTGTGAAGTTGACAAATGGCATAAGGACTTGGGACCACCACACTCATCAATGTGACAATCTCTTCCCTTTAGCTCCCTGATGAGTTAATAAGTACAACTATATATAAGAAGCGTGAAAGTGAGTTACACTTTCAACATGATATTCTTTCCTACACATTGAATGTTCACTTATTCACTTGTAAAATATCATATTATTATTGAAACACAATAATGATTATGTATTTAATTAATCTCTTCATTAATTAATAATTACAATATATGACACATTGTTTATAACCTTTCTTAATTGGTGGTGCTAAAAATATCTAGCACAAATAATTGTTAATTATCAAATATTATCATGTCTTGACTTATTATAACAACTCCATGATATTTAAAGACTTCAATAAAACTAAAAAAGATTTGACTTTCTCACGTTCGATTGTGCTTACATTTTTCTAACATCGTCTAATGTAAAACTATTTGCATCTATATTTCATCTAATAGATTATTTTATTCCTTTCGATCTTCGGCCGAACAAAAGGGTTTGGAAGAATTCTTCTTCGGAAATTCTCAATCTTAAATCAGCATATGGATTCATAAGAAAACTTGGGATCTGCAATGATTGGTGGCGTTGGATTTAGTCAAAAAATATTTTGCCTTCAAAGTTCTTTCTGGTTTGGATGTTTTTACTTTACAAGCTTCCAACTGATGATCAATTAAAAAGAAGACGTCTTTTCTCCCCTCTCAATGTAGTCTTTGGAAGAAATATGAAGAAGCTCCATATCACCTCTTCTTTGAGTGCATTTATGCTTCTAAACTGTGGAAATAGTTAGCCACAAATCTGAAAAAATTCACACTAGAATCCAATGTGGGATGATGTTAGAAATCTTTGCGATAGAAACCGGACCGATCTCTGTAAGTTAATTTTTAATGTTGCTTTTATCAACAAGTTCAATGTTGTATGGATTGCTTGAAACAAGGTTAGATTTAGAGATAGCTTCACTCATGTTTCCTCTTTTATTTTCTACATTGTATTTGCTTGTTTCTTGGCTGGTATGAACACGAATGCAGCCTCCTTGGTGAATATGAATGACTTTGAGATTTTGAAAGAATTTAAGGTCTCTATTCGGTCTTTGAACGCCCCAAAAATTTTGAGGTGATTTGAAAGCTGCCTTGGTGTAATTGGATTAAATTCAATTGTTATGGCACGTCTTTGATAAATCCTAGACCATCTGCTTGCAGCGGCATTGCCAAAGACTCTAAGGGTCGTTTTCTTGGAGTGTTTGCTTCTTTTTAAGGTGTGTCTAATTCTCTCATTTTCAAATTCTGGTGCTTTGTTAACAATTGAGTTCGCTAACGAGAAAGGTTGACATAATTTATGGTTAGAATCGGATTATATTGCGGTAATTCAAGTTTTCAAGCATTCTTTAAAGGTTCCTTGACAAATTCGTATCAGATAGATAAATTGTGCAAATATCACTTCGAAAATGTCTTTTGTTACTTTTCACATCTATAGAGAAAGAAATATATGTGTTGATTCACTTGTTACATATTCTATTCAATTTAGCTCGAATACCATTATTTTTTTTAAAAAGATTTTTTTTTTAAATAGATTTGATTTGCATTTTTTTTTAAGGTTGTTTTTCCTTGAAAGAGTCTTGATCTAATATCCCTCTGTTTTATAACGTTTTTCTTTTACAATATATTGACTTATTAAAAAGAATCTAATAAATTATTTATTTTTTGATGTAATACAAAAAATCAATTACAAATCACATTAAGGCCATAGAAAACAAACTAACACCAAATCAATCAAAACCTACTAACAAAAAGAGTAAACACAACACTCAAGTCAATGATTGCAAGCACGGAATAAAATGTGTGGACTATACTGAAGAAGGTCAATCTTAAATTCTTTGACATATATCTTGAATCATGGTCAAGACAAAAACTTTACAGATTCTAAATCATTTACTTGGTGAGCCACAAATAAGCATTTAGAAGTTTCAAGTTTTTTTGTCAAAGAATTTCAAGAAAACTGCATCTACTACCACAACATAAATTCCTAGAAGCTACTCCATGTCGTGCAAGATTATACTACTATGTAGAAGGTTCTAGAAGTTGAAAAAACTAAATTTTCAATCTCATTCTATTATGTCACTTTACCATTTATATTATTTAATTTTCTTAAAAAATATCTTATTTATATTTTTTGTAAGCTTCAAAGAATTGTCATTTTGTACTAACAATACAATATTATTACATTTTCAAGTAATATATTTTTATTATTGCCTCTAACAGGTTGCCAAAAAAAAGTAATTATATTTTTATTAATTAAATATTAATTTATCTTATTTTCTGTTGTGAAAATAAAATGTCAGAAGGTCGAATACATTAAAAATATATAAAGAACATTGAAAACTAAATAAATAATTTTAGAAAAAAATTCATTTGTCCAACAATGTAAACAAATCTACGAGAGTAATAAGAAAATAAATAAAAAAATATATTTAAATTTTTTTTATTTCTTTTGATCAAATTAATCTAATTTGGGGAGAGAGTGTTTCTTTTATCTATTATAATTCAAGTGTTGTTACAAAAGATTATAAAATAAATTACAAGAAAATATATTTTCCAAAATTATAAAAATATTTCATATTTTTATTCAAGTGTATCTCAACCACTTCTCCGCTCAATATATGAGTCACAAAATTTCAAAATGATTAAAACTGTTTCTCAATAGTCTAGATATCTCAAAAGGTTTTCTAATTTTTCGAACAATGAATCTTAAAAACTCTTCCGTTGTCTATCTAAAGTTTTCTATATAGAAAACTCCTTGTCTTTCTATCATCTAAGAAAATGGTCGAAAACGTATTTTAAAGGTTTCATGTGAAACATATTGTGTTCTCTGAAAAATATAGGAAACATCGTGTCTTAGCCAAACACATTGTGTTTCCTATAGACTGACTAGTCGTGTTTTGATGAATTTTTTCTTGAAGTTTCTAGGGCCAATCTCCATAATTCTCCCCTTGATTTTGAAATTGATGGTGGTGTCAATTTACTTATCAACCATTTTGTTTCTCTCTGCAAAATTTGAATCACTATTCAACAAACTTGATCAAGTACAAGTAATGATTAACCTTGATTTGGGAAATGATTTGATAAACGTGTTCTCTGGATTTTCTTCCTTCTTCTTGAAGACCTATTTGCATCTAACCACTCCTTATTTCTTGAGCAGTTTAACAAGCTCTCAATTATGGTTCTTCATCAGTTAATTCATTTAATCAATCACCATCTTCAACCTTTTTTGACAATATTTATTTTCGAATGCTTCCTTGGCTTGAATGGTTCTAGGTCTAGTAACCCTTTAACCACATACAAAGCATAACAAATAAGATCATCATAGTTGTATCTTTGAGGTTATACAATTAGTCTCACAAATAGGAACCTCCACCATAAATTGGGTCTTCTCCAGCTTAGTGTCTGATTCTTTCACTTCCAGATTATTGAAATTCATTCCAATGTTGTTCTAATAAAAATTAAAATCCACGTCTATCATAAACTTTGATCCTCCGGGTTCCATCTTTTATGAATTTTAACCCATCATGCCTTCAAAATAGCCAATGATGACACACTTCACAGTCTTATAACCATTCTTGTCCTTCTTGATATGTGCAAACACCAAAGCTCCTAAGACCTTCAAATTAGAGTAGTCTACTGATTTTCTACTCCAAACATCCAAGATATCTTGAAGCTTATTTGTATGAATGGACATTTATTGTCTAAGTAATTTGTTGTAGTAAAAACTTCACCCATGAAACTCTTTGGTAACCCAATATCTAACAACATGCATCTTCCATTTCTATTTAAAATGATCATATTCATTTGTTTAACTAGACCATTTTATTGAGGTGTTCCAACAATAATTACATGCCTCTTGATACCTTGATTTCCATAAAACGCGCTATATTACTCTGAAACAAACTTTAGACCATTGTCAATTCTTAACACGTTTAGTTTAGTTTCCAATTGATTTTTGATAAGAGTATGTCATTCTTTGAAATTTTAAAATGTGTCACTTTTATTTTTCAAAATATAGACTCGTACTCTTCTAAAACAAGTATCAACAATAATGAGTGAATAGAAATGGCTCTCGTGAGTTTCTAACATTGTCGCACCCCATAGATATGTTTGAACATGCTCAAACGGTCTACTTAAGTTATTTAGTCACTCTCAAACTTTACCCTGTTTTGTTTGCCTATCATACAATAATAGTAAATTTCTAGTTTGTTCAACTTTTCACTTCCTATCAAAAACTTTTTAGCTAGCTCAACCAAATCTTTTTCACTAACATTCATGAATCTCAAATGTCATTGTTTGGTTTTGTATTAAAATTATTAACTAACTAAAGTTTCAACATCAATAATACTTTATGTTCTATTCAGTGCAATATCCTAAATCATCCAACATGCTTCTAGAAAGTAAATCTCTCGTAAGCCCGAGAATATACTTCATATTACGTACAATGTACTCAATTTCTTTTCAAGCCATATTGTTACTGAGTCGAATAAATCCACATTCTTTAATCTTTAAAGTATTATTTCTCTAAACACATACCTTAAGAGTACCATGAATCAATGACTCAATTTTTTTTGTCTCCAAACTCATGATGACTAGTGCACCCGCACTCTTATCATTATTCTCATATGAGACAACCATAATCTAAACATAATTACTCTTGTTCCTCTCTTGAATAAATCATTCTTGAAGTGATCGATTTTATGATGTGCATTAAAATATAACTGATGCTATAATGAATTACGTGTATATGTAATTACAAATTTTTTTACTTATGTTAATCTTTATGAAATTGAAAATTGACTTAACCATTAATTAAAAACTTATCTATACATTAAGTATCATAACTTACATGATTCAAGTAAGTCCATTGATATTTAAAATTTTAGGATATCCAGTCACTGTTTTAACACATTTTTCTATGCTCAAATATGTTACACTGAATTTATCAAATTGTTGTATCAAATGTAAATGTATGTCTTTGGCATCTATGATTCTTTTCTATCAAATACAATTTGTGCATTGTTGAAGATTACTCCTTTTTGATTGATTAATATTTTTGCTATAACTCATAATATTTTAGTGTTAAAGTTCATATTTTTTAATAACTTATTATTTTCATGTAAATGAGAGAATATTAAATTAACTATTTATTTTATTTAATTACTTATGAATTAAAATTATTAATAATTTATAAATTAATATATAATATTTCCAATTACTTAGTCTCATTTTAGATTTGCTATTTCAGATTTACACATTTCTTTATAAATTATGTTAATTTCAATAATAAAAGAGTTTTATTTATTTAAATAATTTTATTAATAATAATTTTTGCAATATTACATTAATTGAAATATAATAAATAAACATATATAAATAAAAATATAATTAATATTACATAGGTATTTTAAAGGGATAAGTAATCTAATTATTTATTGATAATATTTCATGAAATTTTGTAAACTTTTTTCTTATATGTCACATCTGAGAAATAAAAATTTCAAAATGTCACATGTTAAAATTAATTAAATTTTCAGTATACCACGAATGAGAGAATTCACGCCATTTGAAATAACCTAAATATTTTATCTTTTATACACTTTATACATTTAATAGATTTAAAAAGTGGAATTCTCGCGTCATTTCAAATGACGTGAACCCCTCTCTTATATGTGGTATATTGGAAATTTAATTTTAATATATGACATATACATTTGAATTTTATTTTCAAATTCACCACAATTAATTGACTCAAAAGTCTTCGTTACTCCATCAACCTTCAAACTATTTAATAGTTGTTAATGTGGAATAAATTTAAACAACTATGATTATTTTTATCGAATATTTATATAAATTGAATTTCTTAACTCAAGTCAAGGTCACACCATATTGAGAGATAGAACAAACAAAGCCATCAATCAAGAAGAGGTATAAAACCAATAGTACTTCTTTACCACAGCTTATGGTGAAATGACACCTATTCTATTTGAGGGCCATGTATGAAAGTGACAGTACTTTGTTTCCATCTTTTTCTCCAATGTGTCTCTATCTTGTTTCCATTTCTTGATGCAAAATAGCTTTTTCAATAAAATCTCATAGCAATTTATTTATTTATTTTATACAAACAAATAAGTATTTTTATCAACAACCTTTAAATATAAATTTTAAAAAATAAAAATATCTTCCTTATGTGGTGGACTAGTGGCCAAATGGCATCATAAATATCATTAGACCTAACACAAGTGGATCAATTATATAATAATGCCAATTCTACATCTCTAAATTACGTAATTATATCATTAAAGACTTCCTCTAAAACCCACCTAGTCACATACATATGTGGCACATGATCTGATCTTGTCCTAGTCATATTATGTGTTACAATTATTATTATTATTATTATTATTATAAATTAAAAATATAAATATTCAATGACTCTATCAAGTACAGCTAAATGTATGGGCAGAGATACTTGAACCGACATGAGTTTTGAATTATTTGTCTTTTAGATCATAAATTATGCTGGTTAAAAATAATTTCTAGATTTAACTTTAAATTTCTTATATAATTATCCATAGCAATTTTTTAATAAAAATTATAGTTGTTAAATACAAAAATATTACAAATAATACTTAAAATGATTTGAATATATATTAAAATGATTTATAAATACCATTTAGAATTGTTTCGTCATTAATTCTTACAATTTATAAATTATAATTTTAAATTATCAACAATAGTAATTTTTTAACATGAAAATAAAACTTTATTTACTATCAATTTATTAATTTGTTAATTAGTACATATTAGTGCGTGGATTTATATATATATATTCAGTTTAGTATTATTTTATTATTTTCAATATTAATAACATTTTATAAATAATACACATGTAAAATAATACTCATATAATAAATAATAAACAGCACTCATGTAATATATATATTTGAGGTGAAAACAATATCATTTCTATATTAAAATAATTTTTTTAAAATGCAACGTAGAATTAAAATAAAATATATAAAAATCCAGTTGAGCAGTACATATCACAATAAAAAATATTAAAACAACAAATAAATGTCACGTAGCATTTTTCATGGATTCGTTACATATGGTAGGAAGTAAAATGTGTATTAACTTTTTTTATATTTCTCTCTTCTTATATATTGAAATAATTCATTCTAATTAGATGAAAGTGTAAAATAATTTTATATTAAATATATTTTAATTTCTTATTAATAATTTATTTATATTAATAAATAATAAATAAATATAAATAAATGTCAACTCCAATCACTTATCCTTCGTGTTTTAAAAATCAGATTAGATCGGTGAGTCAAATTGGAAATCAGAGAAGTTATCTGTCTAGTTTAATTGTTAGATAAAATAAACTATTGAGTCAATAAAAATCGGTCAGAATCGATAAAAATTGAAGAAGCGGCGAATTTAAAAAACCAACAAATTAATTGCTTGCTTTTTTTTTCTCACACAAAACAACGAATTTTTGATGATTTATTTGTATAAAAATTAAATTAAAATATAATTAAAATTTTCTTGGAACACGTTATTAGACATTATAATTATTTTTGTTATTCAAGTTTATTCTAGTTAAATTGTATTTTATACTACTTTGTTGTGTGTGATGATTATGTTTAGAATTTGAATTTAAAGAATAAACTTGTGATATTCTAATATTTTATACATTTTCAATATAAAAACTGGTTTATTCAACCGAATTATATAATTTAATCTAATTTAGATATACAATTAAACAAGTAATTTAATCTCAATTTATTGGTACTAGGATCATCAATACATAGTATAGAAATATGTACGAGAGACACACTACTTATTCACCTAAAATCTTAAAGTGATAGGTGAATAGATTCTCCTATTTATATATATATGCTTAAGTCTCTCCATTCATATTTAATGTGAAATTATTTCCCTACCTACTCACACTTACTAAATTATTCTAATAATAAATTGTCATAAAAGTACAATAAAATTTAATCCCTTAAAAGTATTATAAATAATAATGAAAAATATAATTGATAAAAGTTAATTAATTAATATTACGTTAAAAATGTAAAACTGACACTTATTTAACAAATTTTGTAGCCTGAAAAAAAACACACTTATTTTAAGACCGATGAGACGAATTGAGTCCATTTTGATGCATAATTAATTGATTAAAAGTAACAGACCAAATCTGCATACACAGGTCCACTCTCCAGTGTACAAATAATTCAACAGACAAGAGAGACACGATCACATGACAAGTAACAGCAAACCTTGTCTTTCTCATTTGTATTTTATTTCTCAAATGGTACAGTACAAAAAAATATAAACAAAATGCAATGTATCAAGCAAATAATTTTCCCATAACACAAACTTACACTTTTCGAGACAAATCATATACTCACTTTATTTATTTATCTATAAAAAATAATATTTACTATTAACAAAGCCCAAAATCATCAATCAATCTGATGCTTCTTCATGCTCAAGCAATATTAATATCAATAATGAAATTAATAATAACATTTACTAACATCGACATATGATAATGACATCTTCTCTTTTTCTTCAACAACATTTGGTACCTTACCTTGAACTTCTTCACCTTAATTCACTTTGCTTATTACCAAAATAACTTATTATTCCTTCACTTTTTCACTTTCTTTGTAACTTGCTGGTCAAGGATGCACTTAGTTACCTTGTTTAACCATAATGGAATCATCTGCTACTCTTCCCGAGCTTCGGCCGCCTAATTTTCCGAAGCTTACGCTAGATAGTCCTTTAAAGCTGCTACTACCGCTGTCGTTCAAGTTTCGGAGTTTCCTTGACTTGTTTGTTTTTGAACAAGTGGTATCCACATTGTCTTGATCGGTTTCGTAGTGAGTTTCTATTTTTGTGATAACCATGAGTCGAGAAATGTTGCTTCGACAAAATGGACAAACGGGTGGAGTAATGGACGCGGTTGTTGGGTTCGGTTTGTTGTAGCAACATAGGGCTAATGTGCATTGTGCACACATTTGGTGACCACAGTTTTGAACTTCAATTGTGCATACTTGCTCAAAACATATGCAACATAACTCTGACTCACTAACCTGCATAATATCATATTCCGCAACGAGTAAGCAACATTTCAGCATTATGATTAATTCAATAGCAAAACACGAGAATTTGGTGCGGATGTGTTCACACAGACGGGCGGAGAGTATCAAATTACCTCGGAGATATTGTCATCTGCACACTCGGAATGTGATGGAGACGGAAGAGAGTAACCGCTGCCTTTCAATATGTTTTTCTCCCTTTCTTTGTTTGCGTCCATCAAGGCTTGTTCTAGCAAGGCTTTGGCGTCCGCGTTAAGTTCACTGATGAACTTCAATGGAGATGGCCAAACAAGAGGCTCGGCTGATGTAGGATTTAGCAGCGACGCGCATGATCCGTGTCTGTGTTTCATAGCAACCATATATGGTATCTGCCTGCATAAACACACCAAACAGCATCAAGATAAATCAATTGATAATGAAAATCAATCAATGATGAAGAAAAGAAAAATACATTAACAAGTCTCAAACTCGAACAAAAATTGAGCCGTTCGAAGAAACTGTGTTGAGAAACGGAACCATACCCTGATGAATCGCGTTGAAGACGATCAGCACCCCATGCTAACAATTCGCGAATGCAATCAAGTGACCCCCCTCTAGCAGCTAGATGAAGTGGAGTGCTACCAGGATAGCTTCAAACAGCAATTGATTAGTCCACAAAGCAGAAGAAAACATACATAAGATTCAAGCCATATTAACCATAGAACTTTGACAGATCAATACCCATATCTACCAGTTGAAGCACAAACAAGAGCTCCACTGTCTAATAGAATATGTACACATTCAGGCCTTCTTTGTCGAGCCGCCAAATGCAATGGCGTCGCACCCTTTCCGTCTCTAACATTCACAAACCGAACAAAACCCCTACAATCAACTCAAAAACATTAAAAAAAAAAAAACTAATAAAAAAACCGTAACAGCATAGCTTCAAAGTCAATCAAGGAAAAAGGGACAAACCAAGAAGCAGCCACAGAACTTGATTGAGCAGACAAAAGAATAGCTTGAAGGCAAGAAAAATGGCCATAATAAGCAGCATAGTGTAAGCAGGTTCTTCCATTAACCGTATCAAACATCAAAACCTGAAAATTACCATAACTTTCACAAATCAATTTTCCAAATTCATCCATAGATTAAAGAAAGAAACTAACAATAAAAAATTTCAAATTACATTAGCACCGGCTTCAAGGAGCTTCTCCACACAAGCAATCCTTCCATGCATTGCAGCCAACATAAGAGGAGTCTAAACCATTCACATCACAACAAACCAAAAAAAACTAAGCAAAGTTAACATTTTTACAAACGGAAACAAAAACCCAAATGCCAAAAAGCACAATGCTTAAAGAGGAACAACAATTTACCTGTTTTTGCCGATTTAGAACATCTGGGCTAACAGATCCATGTAAAAGCCTCGACAGAATCTGAAAGTTAAAAAGAACAACCTTAAAAAAAATAAAAAAAACATAGCAAAAAGTGAAAACTGATAAACTATCATTGTTAGAAAGATAAAAAGAACAACAAACCTCGATCTGGCCATTAGCAGCAGCAATATGAAGAGGTGAAAACCGATCATAGAGAGTTGTTTGCTGAAAAAGTGACGGGTCTTGTTGTAACAGAGCTGTTACAGCTTCAAGATTACCTTGTTGCACGGCTGTGAAGAGACCATGATCATGGTTGGAACCTCTGCAACTAAGGTTTTGACCCATTGATGTTTTGTTACAGGTGAAGTGGTTGAACTTCACCTTGGTTTGATTGGTGAACGATAAATAAATGAATGAAGTGTTTTTGTTTTATAATAAAGTTGTAAATGTGTGTTGTGTGAATGAGAAGATATTAATGTTGGTTATAGTTAGAAGAAAAAAAATGTGAAATGTCACAAGAGAGAGAATGGGAAAAGAGGTAGAGATGGTAGCTGACTGTGTCAGTGAATACTCAATAGTTGTTGTGCTTGTGAAAAGGACTGGTTAGGGTATCTACTTAGATTCTTAGTTAAGCTTTGTGAAGTTAGCCCCACAAACCACATATTACCTTCAATTAATGTTTAAGTAAAGTTTGTATCTTCACAAAAATAATGAGAAGTTGGAAAGTTTAAAAATGACATCTTAAGTGATCTTTCTATAATTATATCATACAACAATGAAATTAAAGAAAGATGGGAAGTTGGAAAATCTATTAAATCAAGTTGGTCATTTTGATCTCACACTTTCAATATGTTTGATCTCACACTTTTGATAAAGTTTTAAGAATATAAGAGAAAACAAATGAAAATTATAAGTCTTTCAAGAGATAATCCTATTCTTACTTCATTTTAAAATGACTCTCGTTTTAACAAATAAATTTTATTTTATAATGACTGTCATTTTCACTTTCAATATAGTAATGATTACTATTTTTTCAATTGTGCTCTTTTATTTTTTTACTCTCTACACTACTTTCAATACTTTAATAGGATTAATTTTGTAAAAGTGTGATGTTTTATGACAACATCATTACATTTCTTGTTTTGTGTATAAAATCCTTAAACGATACTCATTTTTGAAACGAAGGGAGTAATTAACCACAACAAGATAATAAATCTCGACATTTTCAAGTTTTGAACTAGGCATTAAAGTTTCTAAACAAGGTTTGATCCATCAAAGTTATAAGAAAAATCACAAGCATAAATTTCTTTAGGGTTCTTAATAAGACCCCATAAGCTAAAATCCATGTACTACTAAAGCAAGAATCTGTTGATATTGAGTTTGAAAACTGAGTAGGAGGAGACTTTCGTTTCACATTGATTATTTACTCGACATATAAGGATAGATGAAGAAAAAGATGATACTGAACATAATATAGGTACCTCTGAAGATTAGTCATAAATTATTCAAGACCAAGGAAAGTCTTTAAGAAAACTAGTTTGTTTCTATCTTGCTTCAACATATTCGTCTAATACCAAAGAAAGTATGTCAGTTTCATTTATTAGAATCAACTAGAGAATAATGAAGATTAACATTCACCCATTGCAAAAATTAAAGTTAAAGAAAGTATTCAAATTAGCATCCTTCATAGTACTAAACTTATCTCTTGTCACGGTCTCTAAGGACGAGCATAATGCTCTCATGGACTTGCATACAACACGAGTAAAGGTCGAATAATGTTATGCTATGATGTTTTCTTTTCACATTAGTGTTTATCGTGAAATTTGGTAAGCAACCACCAGTCTTCCAAAAGTCTAATATCTTTGATTATGTGCATGATCGACTAGATTGATCTTAGAACAATGTGTTTAGTTTTCTTTTGTTCTAAGTTTTCTAGAAAAAAAAATCTACTTCGAAAGTAAATGTAAGTTTTAAAGAAGTAATGAAACGATTGATAAAAATGATAGGAAGATAAAGAAAATTCGACTGAAACTTAAATGGAATGTAAATGATAAAGATAAATTGACATTGAAAATAAATGTGGTGATTCATGTACATTCTCATAAAACTCGTTTCTCGATTAACTTTGGTATTTTGAGCGATTTTGAGTGATTTGTACAATATTTGAACACACACAAATCTAAAACTAAAGACTCTTATTTATACTAATTTTGACACAAAAAATATTCTCTTTAGATGAGGACACATTCTCGTTTGCATGTGTTTCATCCTTCGCAGACTTCCACGCGTCTCTTTTCAAAAATAAACAAATAAGCGCCAAAATTTGAATGTTCAGCCTTATTTCAAATATTTTGGTCGAACCCACTTCAGTCACATCTTCAAAATGATACGTTTCTACTTTATACCTTATTCACCAAATCTCGGTCGAAAAAGACCAATATTAGTTTTGTTTATCAAGAACATCTTCATTATTCTTGATTTCCTTTAAAAACCTTGATGTCCTCATTCAATCTTTAAGCATCGAATTTCCAACTAACAAATTGCCCTCTAAAAATGTCTTTTTTCGATCAAAGTGAGAAAGGGACATTTTCCGAAAGCTTTCGACGCGTTAGTAATAACTGTTGTGACGTCATGTTCATGATGACCACTTTTCAGAAACGTCTCATCAAGACGTGCTTTGCAATTGGAACCATTATCCCTAGAAAATAGGAGTATGGAGATCACTTGTAGAGGTAACTGCTTATGCACCCTCTTATGCAATTACACGTGCCCCCACTAACTTTTATTTACCCCCAAAAATTGAAAATGAAACGTCCGTTTTATCCTCCTATAAATACTCTAACTTTTTATTCTCAACACTTTTCATCTTTTGAACCCACAAACTCGCATTTCTTGAGCTTTTTTCTTCACAATCTTCACAAAACTCTTCATCTTCAAGCTCCGATCTTCAACAATGGCGCCTAAAACCAATAAAGCACTCAAGAAACAGTAAAAAGAAGCTTCAGACCCAATCATTTAGATATCCAAACCACTGCAAGTATGAAATCAGAAGTATGTTCCTGAACCACCTCTTCTTGAAGAAAAACACAGAATTTACGCATCTTAGGTACCCATCCCTTTAACTATTTCAGGTGAAACTTGTGCATGTATGGGTCATTTTCCTGACCCTAATACAGATGTTGAAATACTTAGAGTCTTTTTCCCTTCTTACCACCGTTCCAAACCCTTAGCTAGTAGGAAAAAGGATGATAAGAAAATAGAGAAACCTGAAACCCAACAAAAACCCATAGAGGATAAAGAGAAGTCTTCAACTGATGCTTCAGAAATCATCTATCCTATTGTTTTACCCCAAAATTTTCCCTCTCATTTATCAAGTATTTTCCCACAAAATTTCCTTTGGTTCAAGACTGCATAAAGTTTGATCAGCTCAAGACACCTCCTTAAGCACTAATGACTAAAATTACGGTTTGAGATTGCACAAGGATAATTGAACTTTCAATGCCTCATATGACTTTCATGGATCATTGTGGACCCCCAAGATTACTCATGTCAAGTTTCAAGCCTTGGATCACATTTTTGCCCAGTCAATTGACCAATTGACCTAAAAGTCAGCTGTATTGGGGAAAAAGTCAACTGTAGCCAACTTACAGTCAAACTTCATAATTTTTTTTATCCATATCAACATTATAAACTCATATGTATCATTTGATCAAGTTTGGACCATAATTCCTCAAGAAATTTGATCAAATCATCAAAAGGGCAAAATGGTCAAAATTAGGGTTTTGATTGAGAAAGGGGCAATCTCTGCTTTTTTACCTAGAAAATGGTTAATTGGTTTGAGGCATGATATCAAGAGTTCAATTGCATCATTTTTACCTAATGGCATGACCCAAAATATTGCTCAAGATCAATTGGATTGATAGTTGATTTTCAGTCAACTGATCAAAAGTCAACTGTACACTGAAAAGTCAAACTTTGACTTTTGGTCAAAATCAAGTGTCAAAAATCACAATTCATCAAAACATGTCAAAATATGATACTTGTTCATCAAGAAATCAAAAAGTCAAGATTTCATTTTGAAAAGTCAAAGTTTTCAAACTTAGAAATTTTTCTAAGTGTTGAAAACTTCATATTTTTTCACAACTTTGAGCCAATTTTTCACCATGATGCAAGATGATTCAAAAGAAACTTTAAACATGAAAGTTGTAGATATCCATGATATCTACAACATTTATTTACACAACTTTTCCTAGAAATGCTTGTATTTCAAGTTATTAATTCATGAAGTCATGGTCTTGAAATTAAACACTTAGTGAAATTTTGCCCTAGTTTAGGCAGGATTTTGACCTAACTTCATGGCACTTTTTCATATAGTTCCAAGTGAAATTTTCGAAAGTGATTCAAAGAGGGGTTGTAGAGCACATTACAAGATTTCTAAAATGTCCAAGAAATCCTTGAGATCATTCTTGAGCAGGGAGAATCGAAGAGAGGAAGTTAGAGTTTCAAACTAAAATTATAGGTCATTTTGTGATGAACAAAGATTCAAGTCTCAAACCTATGTTGCATAATCTCTACTTTAAATGCCTCAAACTTGTTAGGAACTCCATAATTAAATGCTTGAACAACTGTTAGAGGCTTCAACTCAAGCATTCAATGCAATGCCATGCTTTATATCCATTTTAGGAAGAAAGTGCACAATGCCATTTTGAAAAAGTAACTTTATACACAAAACTTGTTCTTGAGCCTTGAAATGGTTTTCTTCTGATCATAAACGTCCTATAACTCAAGAGAAGTTTGTCTCAAGCCTCACAATCACTCAGCCCATGCTTTTACTTCATGTTGGAACCATACTTTCACTTTTCTTCAAAATCAAGTAACATATCAATCAGTCTAGAGCTTGTACTTCTGACCCTCTCAAGCACTCAAACCTTCTCATTACTTATGTACATGTCCTTGGCAACAAAACACACGCATGCTTAAACCCCAAAACTCCCAAGAACTCAAAATTGCATCTCATACTTCCATTGTTGCATATTCTGGCCAGAAATCCCAAAATTAAAAACTACTTGTGCGTTTCTTGGCCTCTTGCTTCCAAAAGTTTCCAAGCATCATACACAAGCCATCCATGTCCCTGTTACACGACTGTAACACCATCTTCCTCCATTTCCAAGTTCAAAAACAGAGCATCACAGTTGGACTTCTCCAGACCATTTCAGCCACTCTCCAACCAAGCTAATCATTGTATTAGCTTCCTGGGACCTCAAGGAAGCTAACTTGATCCTTGCAGCACCTTGAAAAAAGCTCCAACTCAAAACATGAATTCCATTTTCAAGGTGAGCTTTCTGACTTTTGAACTCTTCATATAGGCACCATTTGCTTTCCATTTGTGAAGATAAAATGTAGATATCATAGCCTTGAAACTAACCATGTCTTTAGATTTCATTTATATTGCTTGAGTAGTTAGAATTTTGAATCTGAACATCCTGGAAAAGTTAGGTCAAAATTTAGTACCATTAGAAATTCTCATTCATCTTTGATCTATAGTTTTAGTTATTTACATTTTTGGAATTGTGATGAAATTTTACACAACTTTCATGTTTACATTTTTTCAAATGGTTGAGAAATGAATAAGTTGCAGGGATTCTAGATGGAGGTTGAAGATGAAGTACATTTAGAGCAAGACTTATGTTATATATTTGTTGTTTTGCATAAGTTAATGGATGTATCACCACCCCAGTGGTTAAAGCGCGCGCATGTCACCCTTAGGTCCTGGATTCAAGCCCCAACGTGACCTTTTGCACTTTTTTCACATTTTTTCATTTTTTTGCTGAAACAAGCGCTTGGGTCTTCCTCCATTGGGCTTGGGATTTTTTGCTACACTTGCACACTCCTGACTATTTTTTAACCTCCCCTGACTTTCTTTATATTTTATATTTATTTTATTTTCTTTTTATTTTCATCTTTTATTATTATTATTATTATTATTATTATTATTATTATTATTATTATTATTATTATTATTATTATTAGTATTATTATTAATATTATTATTTTTATTACTTAATAAAAATCCAAAAAATATTTATATTTTATCATTTATATTTATTTAGTTGATTTTTCTTCATAAAACTAAAAGCACAAAAACATTTTCTTTAATAAATTAACTTCTTTTTTTTAAAAATACTTAGATAATAAATTTTAAATATTATTATATTATTTTCTTGTAAATTAAAATCAATTTTGAACTTAGGATCTTTTATTTAATTATTTTTATTTACTAATTTAATTAAATTCATCAAAACCCTAAAAAATTTGTTTTCTTTAAATTAATTGATTCTACTAACTTAATATTAATTTTCTTATTTTTCTTTTAGTTAATTATTTTATTTTAATTAATTAGGTCAAAAAGCCCTTTTCATGAAAAGACAAATAAAAAATCACATTTCTTCTTATATTTCATATTTTTTCATTTTATCCTTATTTTGTACATTTATTCAAAAAATTCAATATGGTCGTAATAATTATTTAGATTTAATTTCTTGCAATATTCTCCATTTGTAATTTGTACACCCCCTCCTCTAAATGATGTAATAGCGTAGTAATTTTAATTTCTGCAATTTATCGCTTTATATACAAATGCTAGTAATTAGGGTTTTGTATGGAAAGACTAAAACTAACAAATAGAAAACCCTAATCAAAGACAAATCAAGCATGTAAATCAATACACTTGTGCACAAACACCCCTAGGGTAAATCCACTTGGCTGCCTTACAAAAATAGTCACATTACGCATGTGAGATATCTTAGCAAAAACAAGCAAAAATACAAGATCATAGTCCCTTGATGACGCTATCTATGTTACCTTTCAAAATGATCTTAGTCCCTAAAAAAATGCTAAGATACCTTGCAACATTGCTAATCATGGTTATATGATGACCCACGCCCGTCCCTTTTACATCCAAAGATAGGGTTACTTACCAAATCAATGGTAAGATAACAATGTCAAAGGAAAAAGGAAATGGACATGAAAGACTTTTTGAGTAGGTAGAATGTTCCTAGTTACTTGCTCCATTTCAAAACAAAAACATCCTTGCTATTTTTAAAACAAACACCAACACTTTCAAAACACCTTTCAAACTTGAAAACATTTTCAAAAAGATCAAACACTTTATATGCATTCTTACGAACGAGAATCATTACAAAGTTTGCCCAAACAAAGGCACCTTTATAAAATACTTCAAAAAACCATACAAAATCACATTTTCAAACAAAATCAAGTGATCTAGCAAGTAACTAAGAGCCCATGGATAACCATGGATGAAAGGGTGCTAATACCTTCCCTTTTCATAATCTACCCCCCCCCCCCCCCCCCGAACTCAAGAAACAATCTCAAAGGTCTTTCCTGTGCTTTTTCACCTTTCCTTTTGGATAAAAGAAAAGTCGATGGCGACTCTTGCTAACCGCAACATTTGCGATCAAACGCAAAATAATCAAGTTATTTATCCCACCGTATCACACCTACGAACTTAGATTATATGATTAACACTCTTAAAGTGTTTCGATCTTGCCTTCTAATGAAAGATCCTGCACCCTACCTCACTTGGCTTGCCAAGGTCGAGAACAAGAAAGCCCAAATCTGGAAAGAGATGGGGATCTATGATCTTATT
Organism: Vicia faba; assembly: GCA_948472305.1. Lineage (NCBI taxonomy): Eukaryota > Viridiplantae > Streptophyta > Magnoliopsida > Fabales > Fabaceae > Vicia > Vicia faba. Next base: position 223,568,964 of record OX451735.1, read on the forward strand.
CTGTTGTTGAAGTATTGCCCAGGCTACAGCCAAAATATGCCAGTGGCCTCATTGTACTTTTGGGACGCTTCCCACAATAATTTCCATTTCCCGTGTGGAATGGTGACTCCAACCCTCTTTGACATAGCTGCAATCACTGGTCTTTGACCTAATGGTGAAACTTTTGATCCATTAGACATGGAAGAAGACACTATTAATTTTGAAGTTAAGAAGCCTACTTTTACCCATTATATCTCCGACCATCACAACCAGATAACAAAAGAAGTCTTTGATGAAGATCATATTACGTTCTTGGCTTTATGGCTATCACAATGCGTCTTCTACTCGAGATCCCTTCATGTGGTGAAGAGGTTCTTAACCATGGTGAACTAACTGCTTTCTAGATGCAAGTTATGCCTTAGCTAGATGATTTTAGGGTTTCTTTATGAATCTCTAGAGGAATCCATTGATTTCCTGAGAAACTACAAACTTGGAACAAACCCTCTATTCGCATGTCCATTTTGGCTACTTCAACTGTGGTTAAATGCCACCTTCAAGCCTTCTCTTCCCACACAATAAACCATCAATGAAGAAGATGAGAAGATAAAGAATCGGAGAATCGAAGGGACGAGACTAGTACATCTGACTCCAAATGACGAAGGATCAGACTTGAAGGAATCATTCACTAAATTTGTGATAATGTTTGCCAAGCTTTACCTTTTCACCTCTTTTATGGATCCTTTCGTCAATAGGATGCATGGTCCTGAATGGTTCACTATATATTTCCCCGCACCTTCGAAGGATCAAGAGGAAGAAACCAACGTTATCTGGGAAACATTTCTTACCCCCCAAGTTGCTGGTTAATTGGTTGAGGCCTTTGAAAACCCAAAGCATCATGGTTAGCTATCAACCTAACCTGGTATGTTGACAATTTGGTCTCATTCAGCCTATGCCTAAACAATTTTATGATAAGAAGAGTGTCATGTGTCTTCATAATGTATGGTTTACTAAAAATGCCCGTGAAGATCGTTTTTCTCGATACATTGATATTACCGCCTTTACTCATATCTCCTTTTGACCATCATTCTACTACACAAAGGAGTTTGACACTTGATGGAGGGACTATTACGACAATGAAATATTCAACATAGCTGACTTTTCTCAACATACAAATCATGCTTTTTCTTCCATACAAGAATGGTTCAAGAAAGGTAGAGCCACTAACATTAAGGAGATTCAAGCATTCCAAAAGTACTTTGAAACTGTGTGTAGACCAAATGACCTTAGTCGATCCATCCATGATGCAACAATTACTTTAAAGGAAAAATTTATGAAGAAGGTTCCCAATTTAAAACTTCCTTTGTATGTTAAATGTGAAGATAAGTATGAGCTAGCCTTTAAGCTTTATCCTCCCAGATTCCCACTGTGATCGGTGGATCTGGAACTGACTGTTTTAACGCTGGTTCACGAAATGTCGCGGAAGCAAGAGTCGCCGCCGTCTTTTATTTTCTCCAACAAGGAAAGGACAAAAGCACAGAAAAATTCCTTATGAGATTGTTCTCGGTTCGGGAGGTAGATTTATAGAAAGGGAAGGTGTTAGCACCCTTTCTATCCATGGTTATCCATGGGCTCTTAGATACTTGCTCATTTGTGTTTTCAAAATGTTTGTTTGCTTTTCAATCGTGAGTGGGTTTGAAAAAGTTTCTTTGAAAATTTCAGATCGACTCTTGTATCAGTCCTCAAGAGTGTTTGAAAAGTTGTTTTGAAAGCTTTTTGAAAAGTGTCGGTGTGAAAAGAGTTTTTGATTTGTTTTGAATTAGAGCAAGTATCTACGAGTCATCTACCTACCCTAAGGAATTCTGCTGTGTAAATGTCCTTAAAGTAGTGCCATCCCACCATTGAGAGGTAGGTAGCACCACCGTTGGAGGTGTTCGGGTCAATTCGAAGGTTAGGGACAGTGTGGTCACTGAGCAACAGTAAGACACCTTAGAAGCTACCCTTATGCCATTGATCTTTTTATTCCGAGGCAACCGTTTCGAGGCAACTATTCCGAGGCAACCGTTCCGAGGCAACTTGTTCGAGGCAACTAGATCAATGGACATAAGGACTCACTAAGACGTCCTATACTCGACGACCACGTTTCGAGGGGCAAGGCAACAGTGAGGCGTACCCTAGGAGTGGTGTGTGAATTGTGTGTCATTTTCAGTTATAGTTTATCTTGATCATGCATTGGGTGAGCTACGCTCTGATTTTATTTGGGCCATTCATTCTTTCATGTGATTAGCAGTTAAAAGGTGCAGAAATTAAAATGCGGAAAATAAAAGTCCTACGCTATTACAAGGCGCGGGTCTATACATCGCCAAATTAACAAAGACCCGATTTTGAATAAAAGTGCGGAAAGTAAATGTCCTAATTACTATTACAAGGCTTTGGGGCAATTACATAAGATTTAAAAGAAGCATAAGAACAAGCGCGCGAAAAGAAATTAGAATTGAATACGCGAGGGCGTTGGACCCTTGAAAGAAATTAAATTGAAATTGAAGGTTAATTAATTATTAAATAAAGAAAAGAAATGATTTTTTATGTTTTTTGTATTTAATGGAAATAAAGAGAATTAATTGAAATTAGAAATTAAATAAAAACCCTAATTCTAAGTTTGTTTTTAATTATTAAAAAAAAAGTTTAAGTTTTGACTTAATTTACACTAATTATTTAATTACAAGTATTTACAAAGATGATTAATAATTAATAATAATAAGAATAAGATGAAATTATTTTATTGAGAAAAAGAATAAAAAATCTAAAAACCTAATTTCTACCTATTTTAGTTATTTAGAAAAAAATTAAAATTAAAACCCTAAATTAAAACTAAATTGATTATTAAATTTATTTACAAAATAATTAGTGAATTAAATATTAAATAACAATAAACATGTTTTTGATTTTTTTCTGGTTTTTATGTATTTTTGTATTTTTGTATTATGAAAGTTAATTTTATGGAATTAAAAGAAAACAATTAATTTAAAAAGAATAATTAAAAGACTAAAAGGAAAAATAACTAAAAATTGAAAATCAAACCATGGGGGGTGTTCTGACCCTTTTGGGAGGTGTTTGGGAAGCATTTTGGCCCAAGAATTCCAGGCCTTTTTGACTTTCTGGCGTTTGTGTGCAGAGTGTTTGACTAATGCATACGGTAGACTGCACATGCTGGCCTTTGGATTGGGGCTTCAGGGCGCGTGGCAAGCCAAGGTGTTGGGTGTATGGTGGTCCTTTGAGAGAGGCGCTACGCTGGAACATGTAAATGAACAAAATATGAAATATACAAGGGGACCTGGGAATCGAACCCAGGTCCCAGTACCTGCATGACAAGTCATCTTCCACCAAGCCAAACGCGTTTATCTGATGTTAATATGGAAAGTGATTATTATGAAAGAGAATAAAAGCTATTGGTAGAACACAAAAAAATACGCGCGAATGTTTGAATTGCCCAGTCCTGTGCCAACAACTCAGCATCTTCTTCATGGTTTCTTCGTTTTGCCTGAAAAATAAGAATAGATAGCGGGGGTTTTAAACCCCCACTAAACTCAAACCTGCAAAATAGCGATTAGCTCCTGTGCAAGTATAAAAAAGGCGCGATGGGTGATTTGGCTTCGTTGGAATGTCACGAGTCCAATGGTCTAGGTTTCATGGCCTGATTTTTCCATATATGCAAAACCCCAAATTTGAGCTTCAGAAACCCTATAAAGCTTTCATGGCAACTTTGAATACAAGCACTGTTAGTTCAATTAGAGGGCACCAATAGCTTCAGCATATTCATATTAATATAAACCAATCATTAAAACACAGTAATCATGCATGAAAAGTGAAACACGAATATGAAAATATTTATGAACAGGGAGGCTTCATTCTACCAATTCTTTGTGCGTGGAGAGTGGATTTCAATTGGAATAGCTTCCTGGTAATGCCAGGAGTGGATTGGAATGCTTTTTGGACCTTGAAACACCTTGCAATTAGGTTTTCAGTTTTCAAATTTTTTGTCAAAAAGTTGCAATGTGTTCTTGTGTTTGCAGCGCAGCTTCTGTGTTCTTCTTATTAGGTTTATGTTTGTGCATATATGTGGAAGGAATTAGGTTAGAAAAATAAGCCCATGATCCATTGTTTCAATGCTTTTGAATTTTTGATTTTGCATATCTTTTTCAATCCTTTTTGCCATGAAAACTTGCCTATTTGGAAGATTTGGTCTCTTTGATGTGGTACACGAAATATTTAGGTCTTAATGGGAGAATATGCTGCACAAAAAGATTTGGAAAACATGTTTTAGTATTTTTCTCATAATTAATTTTAATTAAATGAATAAATAGAATTAAAAATTCAATTAATTAATTAAAAATAAGAAAATAACTCCCTTTAACGTCAATGGGTCGTGCATGGCCTTTGGGTGATGATTCATGGAAGAAATTGAGGCCCATTAGCAATTTTGAGGCATTTGAAGCAAAGTTGACTTTTCAAAATTCCCAAAAATTTCCCAACTTCCACAAGGCATATCTTGCTAAACTTTTAAGCTTTGATCATGTTCTTGGACTTTTTAGAAAGGTCCTGAAGTCCTCTAACCAATGCCTTTGGTCCCATGTCATTTTGATTTACCAATCTCAAGTTATGGTCTTTGACTTAAAGTGCCTTTTTGTTGACTTTTGAAAATGACCTATAATGTTGAGCTTGATAACTTTTTGTGAGAGCATTTCTTGGACTTGAAGTGTGAAGATGAGTTGTAGGAAATGCCATTCTCTTCAAAATGAGATTTGGATGGAACGTTTATGATAAACCATGTGGAAGTTATGCCCTGGTCAATTTGCAGTTGACTTTTTCAACTGTCCAGAAATAGAAACTTTTGCATCTTGAGTCTTTTTGAGCCATGCCTTGAGAATCATGATCAAGAATTGATCAAATGATGTTTGTGGCTTCAAAATAAGATATTGACCAAAAATTTGGACTTTTGACTGTCAAATGACCATTTTGCCCCTGTAGTTGACTGTGAAGCAATTAGGGTTTTTGACTGTGCAATCTGGTGCTGTGAGTCTTGAAACTTGGCCTGAGGATGCTTGATAATGTATGTAGGCATGTGGGACTTGTTTGGGCCCTTGGAAACTTCAATTTCTTTGCCAGAACCAAAACCCTAATTTTTTGACTGTTAGGAGGCCATTGGACTGTGCAACCTTTGGGAGATTTTGAACCTTGATCTTGGCAAATCTTGAAGAATATGGGAGGGCAAATTTTGGGGTACAACAGTTGCCCCTGTTCAATCTTCTTAAACCTGAGGATGTAGATTGGCTGTCATGCCTTTCGTAATCCGAAGGTGGAAGATGATTGAACACTAGAGTGCCCAGAAATTTGCGCTCACATGTTAGCAGTGTGATGGTGGGAATGGGCTTATAGATGCCATTTGGAGATTGATGAATAGGAGAGATGGGCTTATAGATGCCATCGGGAGGTTGTCGATCGCGTAAGAGATTCCTTAGCGAGAACTTGCGTACCTGAGAAAAGAAAATAATTACCTAGCCTGTTACAGGAGTTGATTTTCAAACTCTTTGTGTAGATGCGCCCTGGCTGGATACGGGAATCGAGTCTTTAAACTCTTCAGACGTGCCCTGGCGAGATACAGGAATCGAGTCCGGAGAATATAGTCGTAAACAGATACACCCTGGCGAGATACAGGAATCGGATCTTCGAAATCTTCAGACGCACCCTGGCAAGATACAGGAATCGGGTCTGGTAATGCTAGTCGTCAACAGATAAACCCTGGAAAGATACAAGAATCGAATCCTCGAACTCTTCAGACGCACCCTGGAAAGATATAGGAATCGGGTCTGGTACTGTTAGTCTTTAACGGATACACCCTGGCAAGATACAGGCATCAGATCCTCGAACTCTTCAGACACACCCTGGCAAGATACATGAATCGGATCTGGTAATGTTAGTCTTCAACGGATACACCCTGGCAAGATACAGGCATCGGATCCTCGAACTCTTCAGACGCACCCTGGCAAGATACAGGAATCGGGTCTGGTAATGTTAGTCGTCAACAGATACACCCTGGCAAGATACAGGAATCAGATCCTCAAACTCTTCAGACGCACCCTGGCAAGATACAGGAATCGGGTCTGGAATCGATCGTCAACAGATACACCCTGGCGAGATACGGGAATCGGATCTTTAGTTGCGACCGTTGATGGTAATCATCTTAGTATTAACCTTTGTCCTGAAAAGACAAAACGTTAGTTGTATGCGATGTCATGATGTATGACATGCGTGATGAGATTATATGTTCATGATGCGTATATGCATGCTATAATGTATGGAAATGCGATGTTTATGAATGTATGTTTTGTCTAGAAAAATGAATCTTTAACGAGTGTCGGGAAGCTAAATCCTGGGCTGATGCTGAATAGAGCTTTGTTTCCGCTGGGGACGATTGTTGCAAGAATACCGGTAGGAGAAGATGACTCCATTGGGGAATAAACTTGGCGAACGGATTACTCTGCGGGGAGAATTATACTCTAGCGATCTTGCTGGGGAACAATACTCTGTGGGAAGAGAGGTACTTTGCTGGGATGTTTGATGGTAACTTCGCTGGGGATACCGTTGTTATGTTGGAAGTTTTAATAGACTCCGCTGGGGATAAGAAGACTTTGTCGAGGACGGTCTTTTCGTGGCTTTTGGCTGAGGATAACCCAGTTATATCCTGGTAGGGAAATAACCTTTGAATAAAGCCGGGAGACGCGTTCATGCTCTGCGGGGGAGAAGCTTCCAGAATCTACTGGGGATAAGCTTCCTATTGGGGAGATGGTTCAAACTTTCCTGGGGAAATCTGGATTGGACTCTCCTGGGGAGATTTTGAGATATATTGGGAGAATGGCTCCACTGAATGTCTGGTATACCGCCGGGGAACAATCTTAGGTCAAGACTGCCGGGGAACAATCTTAGGTCAAGACTGTCGGGGATGCTTGTTAAGAATGTTTGTATACTCCTCTGAGGAATGTTGAGATCTGCTGGGGATACCCAATTTCCTTAAGGCTGACAGTGGACTAACTCTGCTTGGGGAGAGTATCGTTGACTTGCTGGCTCACTCTCTGAGGAATTAAGGCATCTGGGCTACATCCTTCAGCCGAACCCATCTTGGTACCTTGATGGACAGAGAAACTAGATTGCTTAGACAACTCATTACTGCCCCTGTTTCTGTGGGAGAAGATACTGGTGGAGGCCTGATGATGAGCTCATGTACAACTGCATCTTTGGAGGGAGGAAACCTGTGTAGGGTTTATTGATAATGAGTCCGTATAAGACTGCATCTGAAATGGAGAAGGAACCTGTGTAGGGTTACTTTTGATGACGAGTCCGTGTAAAACCGTATCTAGAGCTGGGAAGGAAACCTATGTAGGGTTTACTGATGACGAGTCCGTGTAAAACTACGTCTAGAGTTTGAGAAGGGAACCTGTGTGGGGTTACTTCGGGATAAGTTCGTGTAAAACTTCTGGAGGAACCGGGGTAAGGTTATTTGGTGATGAGTCCGCGTAAGACTTCTGGAGGAACCGGGGTAAGGTTACCTTGGGATAAGTCTGTGTAAGACTTCTGGAGGAACCGGGGTAAGGTCATCTTGGGATAAGTCCGTGTAAGACTTCTTTTGAAAGAAAAGGAACCGGTGTAGGGTTGCCTGAGGACGATCAAGTAGATAATTGTCCTGTTTGGTTTCGGATATTAACCCACGATCAGTCGTTCACCGAATTTTCCTGGCTTGTTACCAGTGTTGATCTGAAGCTGTAAAGGTAGATGGTAATCATCTTTTGATTGACCTTTCCTTGGTACTTTGGTTGACAGAGCAACTGGATCGCCTGGACCACTCATTATTGCCCCTGTTTCTGATGTTACCTGTGGAGGTGCTTGGTGACTGCCGATTGACAAATCTTCTTTTGGTAGGCAAGTGACGAGATGCTGGGACATAGTCGTACGCTTTGATCCCTAACTTTTGCCTGGACTGCCCTTTCGGGTTTTCAGTCCATCGGGATACCCTTTTTTGCCCAAGCCGCCTTTTCAGGTTTTTGACTTGCCGGGTGCACAGATTTTTTTCATTTCATCCCTTATTTTGCCCGAACCCTTTTGGTTCGCCGAGAAGCCCTTATTTTTGCCTAGGTGTGTCAACCTAGCGGGTCTTTGATTATGCGCAGTATTTTTTTCCGACTATGTCCACGCTCTCAGGATGTAGGGAGGTGCCCCTGTTGTAGCGTTGTGTCGCCATACCAGAAGATCTTCGTTTGATCATCCAATGCCCCAAGTGATCCAGATGGAGGTTTGCCCCTTGATTGGAAGTGCTTTTGTTCACTAGGTATTCATCGTGCGAATTTCCATGCTGTTCAAACAAATAGTCATATGCAAACAATGTTATATCAAAAATGCAAAGCTTATGTCTGTCTTGAAGATTTTGAAAATGCATTCTTCTTCATAAAACAAGTGAATGTTTGTAAAACGTGATGTCAACTCCGTATTTACCGTAGGCCTTAAGGAGTCAGGATACCTTTCGTAACAGTATGCTTTCGAACTAACCCATGCTTCAGCTAGGACTTTTAAAGGTTATAACGTGGCCTGGTTCATGGTTTAAGAAACAAAGGATAAAGGCTCAAATTATTTGTACCCACCCGCTCTTCGTGATGTTCTTCAATCCTAAACTCAGCTGATCGTGCGTTAGACCTTATTTGAGTTTTTGTCCTGATATTCCCGTGATGGTTCAGATGTTGATAGTTTATTTTGAATAGGCAGTCATTCCTTTTTGTTATTGAGGGTTTGTGTGACCTCTTTCCTTTTTTTTGATTTCGTTATCCCTGTTTTTTGCCTGAACTGTTTCTTTTGTGATTACAGTCAGCGGGATGCCCCAGTTTTGTAAGTCTCCTTCATAGGTTTTGACTTAATGGGCTTTTTGATTTTGGTAATGACTGCCTGTTTTTATGGTTGTTTGGAACCATCACTGTCTTTTGTTTCAGAAGGACTTCTTTTGATGTCATTCGTTGTGCACCTGGATCAGCTGAGAGAACTACCCTACCCCAGATTATGATTAAGGGTTTTAATTTTCGAAAAGAAAAACTCCTACTTCTTTGGCTCAGAGGGGTTGGCGAGGGATTATCTTCCTTATAACTCCAGTGTTTAGGGATTTGAAACAATGTCTGTACTTCATCAACGGGGTCTGTTCAAAAGCATACTGTAAAGATCATGGTATCGTTTTCGTCATCCTCCCTCAAGAGGCTTAGAATTATTAATCGAGCATTGAACATCACAAAAAATGAAAGCAATTTTAAATATAGCGAATGCGAATATATTGATTCAAAACAGACATATGTGATGCATTAATGAAATAACAATGTTTGACATGAATAAAATGTTTGAACAATAACTTGAAAATTACAACTTGAAAATTCTAATGGGCAAAAGGTCTTCTCATCTCAGGACTTGTTACTTCAAATGATGCATCCTGTAGGGCTAGTAGAAGAACTCAGCCTGACCCACTTGGGTGAAATCCACTGCTCCTTCATTAATCAGGTCCTGGACCTTGTTTTTCAGCACCCAGCAGTCGGCAGTGTCATGTCCGGGACTATCAGAGTGGTATGCACACCTTTTGTTGGGATGATAGTTAGGAGCAGAGATGTTGGGATTCCGGGGAGGAGCTCTTAGTGTAATTAGATTCAACCTCAACAGGTGTTGTAGAGCTTGAAACAGCGACATGTTAAGCTGGGTGAATTGCCTCTTGGACCTGCTTGGCTTACTCTGATCAACCTGTTGCTCTGGGCGAGGTTGATGCTGGACTTGTGAAGTGGTAGCAATTTGGAGAGTTCTATTCTTCACCATACCAGATTCTTGTCCTCTTGGAAGCTGATCAAAGACCTGGTCCCTGACTAGGACTGGTTGCTTCATGTTGGATCTGTCTTGGTGGAGTTGACTGATCATGGTCCTCAACTCTTCTTGCTCCCGAGCTAAACCTTGGATGAGAGCCCTTTTCCCCAGCATTTGGGTTTTCATTGTATCTACCTCAGCTTGTAGACGTTTCAGCCGTTCGTCCTTGTCATCTTCGGGACCTTTCTGGGCCAAATTCCCCATTAGGAGTGTCCTTAACTCTTCTTGCCCCTTGGATAGGCTTAAGAAGATCTCCCTGAACTGAGTCTCTTGAGCATGAAGACCCGGGTTATCTTGTTGGGAAGCCATTGCTGAAATAAACAGCGGAGAAGGTAAGTGACCTGTAAACAGTGGTACCTGTAATGCAATGATATGTATGATATGCATGCAATGTTTTCAAGGATCTCGCGGGATAAACAAGAAAATTTGTTAGAATTTGGATCCGGTAGCTTGATTGAAGGAACTTCATGTTGTTGAGAGTCCTTCTTCAAGGGTCAAAGGCTCACCATATCCAGTGGGTCATAGCCCCTGACAACCTTGGCTAGAGGAAAATAAATCCCCTTTGCCCCTTGCCAGACATGTTGGTTCATCATGACCTGCATCACAAGCCCTTGAGATCCTTGAAATGGGTTAGTCCTTATGCGGGATGCATGCAATGGTATGATGTTATGCTATGCATGGGGTAATGTAGGTAAACCCTGTTATGAGTCCCAATTAAGGACTATAAACAAAACCTGCAAGAAACTCAAGTGTCAAGCATGCAAGTAGTCAAGTATGAAAGCACACAAGTCACACCACAGCCCTTAGAGTTTAGGCCAGCATGGAGTTTGGGGTACTACCCTCTTGAAGTTGGTGGGCTCAACCTGTCCTATCAAAGTAACCGGGTTCTAAGGGTCCCAATATCATTGGATTGCTTTCATTGTTCATCGTTTCGATTTAGCCACTGAACTGGCGACCGAAATATTCCAAGAAAACAACCCTCAATTGAGTGTAGTATCGAGTATCAACCAACCTCGGACTGCACCAAAGTCAGTTATCTCACTACCCTAAAGAGGCCAAGATGGTTCAATTAAGGTTCCTAAGGTCAGTTGATGCTTCACGACACCACGCGGCGGCCCCGTACTCTCCTTGACTGAACTCAAGGGTTACCGGTACACACCAAAGTGCCACATCAACGTAGCAGACTGCTTCAACCATGTCGGTATACCCCGCACAGTTCCCTCACAGCCTTGTTGCTACTTTCTAAGAAGGTATCCCCAGATCCGGGTTAGGATCTATAGAACTCCCGAGACAGTCCCACAATAATAAAGCAAACAAGCACAACAATTGAAAACACAAGTGATCTTAGTCCTAAGGTACACCTCACTTTAAAAGATATCCCCAGCAGAGTCGCCAGTTCTGTGATCGGTGGATCTGGAACTAACTGTTTTAACGCTGGTTCACGAAATGTCGTGGAAGCAAGAGTCGCCACCGTCTTTTATTTTCTCCAACAAGGAAAGGACAAAAGCACAGAAAAATTCCTTATGAGATTGTTCTCGGTTCGGGAGGTACATTTATAGAAAGGGAAGGTGTTAGCTCCCTTTCTATCCATGGTTATCCATGGGCTCTTAGATACTTGCTCATTTGTGTTTTCAAAATGTTTGTTTGCTTTTCAATCGTGAGTGGGTTTGAAAAAGTTTCTTTGAAAATTTCAGATCGAATCTTGTATCAGTCCTCAAGAGTGTTTGAAAAGTTGTTTTGAAAGCTTTTTGAAAAGTGTCGGTGTGAAAAGAGTTTTTGATTTGTTTTGAATTAGAGCAAGTATCTACGAGTCATCTACCTATCCTAAGGAATTCTGCTGTGTAAATGTCCTTAAGGTAGTGCCATCCCACCATTGAGAGGTAGGTAGCACCACCGTTGGAGGTGTTCGGGTCAATTCGAAGGTTAGGGACAGTGTGGTCACCGAGCAACAGTAAGACACCTTAGAAGCTACCCTTATGCCATTGATCTTTTTATTCCGAGGCAACCGTTTCGAGGCAACTATTCCGAGGCAACCGTTCCGAGGCAACTTGTTCGAGGCAACTAGATCAATGGACATAAGGACTCACTAAGACGTCCTATACTCGACGACCACATTTCAAGGGGCAAGGCAACAGTGAGGCGTACCCTAGGAGTGGTGTGTGAATTGTGTGTCATTTTCAGTTATAGTTTATCTTGATCATGCATTGGGTGAGCTACGCTCTGATTTTATTTGGGCCATTCATTCTTTCATGTGATTAGCAGTTAAAAGGTGCGGAAATTAAAATGCGGAAAATAAAAGTCCTACGCTATTACAAGGCGCGAGTCTATACATCGCCAAATTAACAAAGACCCGATTTTGAATAAAAGTGCGGAAAGTAAATGTCCTAATTACTATTACAAGGCTTTGGGGCAATTACATAAGATTTAAAAGAAGCATAAGAACAAGCGCGCGAAAAGAAATTAGAATTGAATACGCGAGGGCGTTGGACCCTTGAAAGAAATTAAATTGAAATTGAAGGTTAATTAATTATTAAATAAAGAAAAGAAATGATTTTTTATGTTTTTTGTATTTAATGGAAAGAAAGAGAATTAATTGAAATTAGAAATTAAATAAAAACCCTAATTCTAAGTTTGTTTTTAATTATTAAAAAAAATGTTTAAGTTTTGACTTAATTTACACTAATTATTTAATTACAAGTATTTACAAAGATGATTAATAATTAATAATAATAAGAATAAGATGAAATTATTTTATTGAGAAAAAGAATAAAAAATCTAAAAACCTAATTTCTACCTATTTTAGTTATTTAGAAAAAAATTAAAATTAAAACGCTAAATTAAAACTAAATTGATTATTAAATTTATTTACAAAATAATTAGTGAATTAAATATTAAATAACAATAAACATGTTTTTGATTTTTTTCTGGTTTTTATGTATTTTTGTATTTTTGTATTATGAAAGTTAATTTCATGGAATTAAAAGAAAACAATTAATTTAAAAAGAATAATTAAAAGACTAAAAGGAAAAATAACAAAATTGAAAATCAAACCATGGGGGGTGTTCTGACCCTTTTGGGAGGTGTTTGGGAAGCATTTTGGCCCAAGAATTCCAGGCCTTTTTGACTTTCTGGCGTTTGTGTGCAGAGTGTTTGACTAATGCATACGGTAGACTGCACATGCTGGCCTTTGGATTGGGGCTTCAGGGCGCGTGGCAAGCCAAGGTGTTGGGTGTATGGTGGTCCTTTGAGAGAGGCGCTACGCTGGAACATGTAAATGAACAAAATATGAAATATACAAGGGGACCTGGGAATCGAACCCAGGTCCCAGTACCTGCATGACAAGTCATCTTCCACCAAGCCAAACGCGTTTATCTGATGTTAATATGGAAAGTGATTATTATGAAAGAGAATAAAAGCTATTGGTAGAACACAAAAAAATACGCGCGAATGTTTGAATTGCCCAGTCCTGTGCCAACAACTCAACATCTTCTTCATGGTTTCTTCGTTTTGCCTGAAAAATAAGAATAGATAGCGGGGGTTTTAAACCCCCACTAAACTCAAACCTGCAAAATAGCGATTAGCTCCTGTGCAAGTATAAAAAAGGCGCGATGGGTGATTTGGCTTCGTTGGAATGTCACGAGTCCAATGGTCTAGGTTTCATGGCCTGATTTTTCCATATATGCAAAACCCCAAATTTGAGCTTCAGAAACCCTAGAAAGCTTTCATGGCAACTTTGAATACAAGCACTGTTAGTTCAATTAGAGGGCACCAATAGCTTCAGCATATTCATATTAATATAAACCAATCATTAAAACACAGTAATCATGCATGAAAAGTGAAACACGAATATGAAAATATTTATGAACAAGGAGGCTTCATTCTACCAATTCTTTGTGCGTGGAGAGTGGATTTCAATTGGAATAGCTTCCTGGTAATGCCAGGAGTGGATTGGAATGCTTTTTGGACCTTGAAACACCTTGCAATTAGGTTTTCAGTTTTCAAATTTTTTGTCAAAAAGTTGCAATGTGTTCTTGTGTTTGCAGCGCAGCTTCTGTGTTCTTCTTATTAGGTTTATGTTTGTGCATATATGTGGAAGGAATTAGGTTAGAAAAATAAGCCCATGATCAATTATTTCAATGCTTTTGAATTTTTGATTTTGCATATCTTTTTCAATCCTTTTTGCCATGAAAACTTGCCTATTTGGAATATTTGGTCTCTTTGATGTGGTACACGAAATATTTAGGTCTTAATGGGAGAATATGCTGCACAAAAAGATTTGGAAAACATGTTTTAGTATTTTTCTCATAATTAATTTTAATTAAATTAATAAATAGAATTAAAAATTCAATTAATTAATTAAAAATAAGAAAATAACTCCCTTTAAAGTCAATGGGTCGTGCATGGCCTTTGGGTGATGATTCATGGAAGAAATTGAGGCCCATTAGCAATTTTGAGGCATTTGAAGCAAAGTTGACTTTTCAAAATTCCCAAAAATTTCCCAACTTCCACAAGGCATATCTTGCTAAATTTTTAAGCTTTAATCATGTTCTTGGACCTTTTAGGAAGGTCCTGAAGTCCTCTAACCAATGCCTTTGGTCCCATGTCATTTTGATTTACCAATCTCAAGTTATGGTCTTTGACTTAAATTGCCTTTTTGTTGACTTTTGAAAATGACCTATAATGTTGAGCTTGATAACTTTTTGTGAGAGCATTTCTTGGACTTGAAGTGTGAAGATGAGTTGTAGGAAATGTCATTCTCTTCAAAATGAGCTTTGTATGGAATTTTTATGATAAACCATGTGGAAGTTATGCCCTGGTCAATTTGCAGTTGACTTTTTCAACTGTCCAGAAATAGAAACTTTTGCATCTTGAGTCTTTTTGAGCCATGCCTTGAGAATCATGATCAAGAATTGATCAAATGATGTTTTTGGCTTCAAAATAAGATATTGACCAAAAATTTGGACTTTTGACTGTCAAATGACCATTTTGCCCCTGCAGTTGACTGTGAAGCAATTAGGGTTTTTGACTGTGCAATCTGGTGCTGTGAGTCTTGAAACTTGGCCTGAGGATGCTTGATAATGTATATAGGCATGTGGGACTTGTTTGGGCCCTTGGAAACTTCAATTTCTTTGCCATAACCAAAACCCCAATTTTTTGACTGTTAGGAGGCCATTGGACTGTGCAACCTTTGAGAGATTTTGAACCTTGATCTTGGCAAATCTTGAAGAATATGGGAGGGCAAATTTTGGGGTACAACACCCACCATTTCTAAGTGCTAGTTTAGGCTTGGAATTTAGACCTCCATTCCCAGAATGGTTTGTTTTTGGGTCTCATTTAAAAGTTCTTCAACAAAATTTGAAAAAACTTGTTAACCGCGTGGTTTCGATTAAACATACTATGGATAGTTTCAAAGGTCACCTTCATGTCGACGTAGAGCACGTCCAAATAATTTCTCTAATACATGAAGGTGTGGAATGGGAGAATCCTTCGATTTGGTCCCTTATTTACCTTTCACTTATATTCTCATACATTGTCTATATTTACCTTTTTTAGCAGTTGATTGAAAGAAAGCCATAAAGGAAAAGGCGGCCACCGTTGCCGCTACTAGAAAAGAGGTTGCTTCTTCCAAAGTAGATGACCAACCAAACTAAGGGACAACCCTTGCGAAGACAACAGTAAAGGTACTCGTTTTACCAATCGAAACTTTTGAATAAATTGTCCATATGTCATTAACAACTTTTATATTTTCAGGTTAGCCGAAAACCTCCACCAACTCCAAAAAAGAGAAAGCAAAATGTTCCAGAACCTATACCTGTTAAGTCAGACTCTAAAGACAAAACCCTCGAAAATTCGAAACCCACCAAAAACAAGAAAAAATCAAAAACTTCTGGTCTTGTTGTGCAAACAAAATTTATAAACAAGCTCAAACAAGTGAAGCCATCTGTGCAGAGAGCAATAGATGTTGATCCAAAACCAGCTAATGTTGCCTTTGCAGATGTCGAAAGTGATAATTCCAGCCCTGAGAGTGGAGGACCCAAGGTATTTCAAAACCTTTCTACTCTTCTTCGCATTGTTCTTTTTGTTTTGATTCGTACTAATTTTCTTCTTTTTTTGCAGGGTGAACATGAAGGCACTGAAAATTCCATCATCAAGTATGACATACCAGGGATCACTAGGTTTCACTCCGTTTAACATGTGTCTAACAAAGGTTCATACAAAGGGTCAAATAGTGAGGTCAACCTCCTTGGAAAAGTTTAACAGCCTATTCCTACTCCTGCATTGCCCCATCGATCAGAATCATCAGAATCTGATACTGAAAGTGACGAAGATACTTTCGTGAATATGGACATCCCAGACACAGAGGAACCAGGCCAAGCTCATCCAGAAAACTCTTCACCGATAATTAATAATCCTGAAGGAAATGAACCCCATGACAAAGATGAAAACATGATGGATGCCAATGTCGAGACCCATGGTAACGAAGAACTTCAACACTCTGAGGAGCCTCCAAAAAAAGAAAAACAACTTAAAAATGCGGCTCAGATAGAAGATGCAGGGGACACCAATCAAACCTTTAGGAGTATCAAGGATTTCAGGCCTCCTTCGAGTGATACTTCTGCTCTTCTCTCTAAAAAATAATTGGAAGCTTTAAAAGCAAGTAATCCTGTTGGATATCTGAAAGATATGATGAGCGCCAGAGCAAGATCTTCTAAAAAGGGGTCTACTTCTTCGAATACTTCTGGTGGTCGTCTCTATATTCAACCTATTAATCAACTCTTTCGACAAATCAAAGAAAAAGCTTTTGATGTTGATTTACTTGAAGTGTTGGAGAATAATACTCATGCTTGCTATAACATTAAGGAGTTACTGAAATAGGTAGATATCTTAAAAGTTTCCCCAGAGGCTGCAGACATCATCGTCGAACTTGGATTTTTTATGGATCAAGTTTCTGCAGATCTCTTGTGTAAGCAAGAAGTTTTACCAAGATTAGAAACAATATGGAAACTCAAGTGGCAGAGTGGGATGCAACCACTGAATCTACCTCCAAGGTCGAAAAGCTAGAGAAATTTTTCTCTCGAAACTAAAAGGAGTTCGAAGACTGTGCTGCCAATATTTCCAACTAGAAAGAACAAATTAAAGCGCTGCAGGCCAATATCCAGAAATCCAAAGCTCGCAAGGAGGAAATTAATAAACTCAATCGCCAGGAGCTTGATGAAGAGACCAAAGTAGGAGTTCACCATATCGAGAGGGCACAAAGGCTGGGAACCGAAATTGAAACTCTTACTTTAAACAAGTACATGATCGAGGGTCGTCTGTTGGTATCTACTGGGAAGTACAAATGAATGAAGAATTCTCTTCCTCCCAATTTTAGTACTTAGTGGAATGTTGTAATAGTTCCAATTTATTTCTCTTTATAACTTTGAAGTATTTTTGGAATTTGTACCGCACAACTAAGCCATTTTTGGCAATCTATGTATCGCCACTTTGGCTTTAGTTTTGTTTTTCGATAGTTCTGTTAATATCTTGACTTCATGTAGTATAGGCTTCGATCTTCTGCTAGTTCTTCTATCTCATAGGTGTTATTCGAAAAGAATTGGGTAACTTGAAATGGGCCTTCCCAATTTGGGGACCATTTACCCAGTGTTACATCTTTTCGATCCATAGGCAAGATTACTTTGCATACTAAATCTCCAATCAAAAAAACTTTAATCTTAACTTTTTTGTTATAAGCTTTCTCTATTCTCTTCTTCTGTCTTCTTAATAATTCCAAGGAATTTAACCTTTCTTCATCTAGATCAACCACTTCATCCAACATCATGTTCCAATAAAATTATGATGGGATCTCATTTTTCCTATGGATTCTAGTTGATTGTAGACATATTTCAACTGGTAATATTGTGTCATGCCCATAAGTGAATCGAAAGGGCGTGGCATTAGTGGCTTCTTTGGGAGACGTTCGAAAAGCCCAGAGAATTTGATCCAAGGTCTTATGCCAAATTTAAGAATTTTTCCCACATGTTTCTTGATTAACCCAATTACTACCTTATTTTCTACTTGGACTTGACCATTTTCCTGGACATAATAAGGTGTAGACGGTAACAATGTAATCCCTACTTCCTTAGCAAATTATTGCATCTTTCGACTAGTAAACACTGACCCTTGATCAGTTGTAATGGTCTCAGGGATTCCAAATCTATAAATTATATTTCTTTAAATAAATTTGATCACTGCTTCTTGATCAACATTTACCAAAGGAATGGCTTCAATCCATTTAGTAAACTAATCAATCCCTACTAAAATGTATCTTTAACCTTTGGAAGATGTTGGTCGAATCTCCCCAACCAGATCTAAATCTTGTCTTCTAAAAGGCAAATGTTTGATTATGGAGTGTAGTTCGCTTCCAGGAACATGATCAATACGTGCATGCACTTGGCATCTTGGCACCCTTTAGCAAACTCAGTGCAGTGTTTCAACACTGTTAGCTAATACATGCCTTATCGAAACAAAAATCATTTCATTTTATGACCAACTTGATGAGCCCCGCGTACCCCACTATAGACATTAGAAAGAGCCAAGTGCGCCTCACTTTCACTAATGCATTTGAGAAAAATCCCTTCAAGTGACTTTTTAAATAATTCGTTCCCTCTAAGAGTATAACTTAGTGCATGGTACCTGATATTTCGCTATGTAGAAGTTGCATGATTTTCCAAATAATTCAATATGGGCTTTCTCGAATCTGCGTTAGTCAAGTTGTCAATGGCGAAAATTTTGAAAATTTCCTCATCTGCAAAACCTAAATTAGTCACTTCTAAATCTGATGAAGATCCTCCTGATTTTTGAGTCGAGGAATGTGCTTAATGTTCACATATTCAAATTTTTGTAACAACCTGTTTGCTATGACGAAATACATAATCAAATTTTCCTTAACACATTTATACTCCATAGTTATTTGTTTGACAACCAGTTTAAAGTCACCTCTTATTTTGACTCTAGTTGTTGCCAATTTCAACAAGATTTCAAGGCCAGCTATCAAAGCCTCATATTCAGCCTCATTTTTCGAGCAAATATCATCAATCTTGTAACTTAATTTTGTTAGAATTTTGTCAGGAGAAATGATTAGGGTTCAAATCCCAGTTCCTTCTCTGTGAGTAGAACCATCAAAATATAACCTCCAAGGTTCAAGCTCAACGAAGTCTTGGGGAATTTCGACCATGGCATGGTCAACTATGTAATCTGCCACTACTTGTCTTTTCATAGCTTTTAGAGGCATGTAAGTTAAAGAATATTCAGTTAAAGCAAGTGCCCATTTTCCGATTCAACTAAGAAAAATTAGCTTGGGAAGCATATGTTTAATTATATTAAAGTGAGAAAAAACATACATGTCAACTGGATTTATATAATGCTTCAACTTAGTACAGGAAAAATATAGACACATGCATAATTTTTCAACCATACTATATCTAGTTTCTGCGTAATTAAGGACTCGACTAAGATAATAAATGGCTCTTTCGACACCATTACCATCTTCTTCAGCAAGCATGCTCCCTATAGTGACATCAGACGCAAAAATGTATAACATCATACACTTATTTCTACAAGGAGGTGACAATATTTGAGGGTGAACAAGATAATCTTTGATCTCATCGAAGGCTTACTGTTGCGTTTGCCCCCACTCAAATCCTTCCTTATTCAATCAAAGAAGAGGTGAAAAGACTTAAGTCTTGCCACTTAGATTTGAGATGAACCTTCGTAAGAAATTAATCTTCCCTAGCAGATACTACAACTCCTTCTTGGTTGATGGTGTTTTCTATTCCATGATGGCCTTAGTCTTATTTTGATTTATTTCGATCCCTTTATTCTGGACAACAAAACCAAGAAAATATCATGCTTGTACACAAAAAGTACACTTAAGAGGATTCATCTTTAGACCATATTTTCTCATCCTTTTGAATGACAGTCGAAGATGGTCTATATGATATTTTCTTGATACAGACTTAACAACAATGTCATCAATATAAATCTGCATAAAAGTCTCAATAAAGTCATGTAAAATGGAGTTCATGGCTCATTGATAAGTTGCCCCATCATTTTTAAGCCAAAGGATATAACTACCCATTCGTAGGTACCTAGAGCACCTGGGCACCGAAGTGCTGTTTTAGGGACATCTTCATATCCAATGAAGATTTGATTATACTCTGAATACCCATCAAGCATACTAAGTTATTCGAAGCCTGTGGCTGAATCGACTAGCATTTATACCACTGGCATAGGGTATTCACCCTTTGGGGTTGCAACATTCAGATCTCTGAAGTCATTGGAAACCCTCAAAGTTCCATTATTTTTAATCACATGAACTATATTAGTAATCTATTCGACATACCTTGTAGTGCGGATAAACTTACATTTGAGCAGCCTTTAGATCTCCTCTTTAATTTTCGACAGGATCTTTAGTGTGAAGCACCTTGGGGTTTGCTTGATTGGCTTCTTCTCGGGCTTGATAGGAAATTTTAATTCCACCAGTTCCTTGCTTAATCCAGGAATTTCATTGTAATCCCATGCAAAGTGATCGCGACTTTGTATGTCTATAAATCTGGAGACTGCAAGTGCACAGTCC
The DNA here is from genome assembly GCA_948472305.1 of Vicia faba. Lineage (NCBI taxonomy): Eukaryota > Viridiplantae > Streptophyta > Magnoliopsida > Fabales > Fabaceae > Vicia > Vicia faba. Next base: position 223,589,491 of record OX451735.1, read on the forward strand.
TATCGCGTAGTCTTAAAAGATATCGAATCCACAGGGACTATGAATCGATCTACCGTAATTTTGGTTACTGGGTAAAGCTAAGGCTAATATTAATTTAATTAACGAAAGGGATCTAATTACTAAATTTAGTTATAAAATTTTTAATTATAAATACCGGTATGTATTTCACCTAAATTTTGGGTTCCGAATTTCCACTGGCTTTTACTTAAATTGGTCAAAAATTATCTTTACGCAAACTTTATTTGTCTAAAAACCTTCCCCTCACACTTCCGTTCTATTAGTTCAGGTTATACGATTAATACCCTAACGTGTGCTTCCGTCACTCCGCCGGATTCAAAAGTAATTTTTGAAAACAGAATAAAATTTAATTGTTTTTAAAATGCTTCCGCCTCTTTAAAAACAATGCCTAATAATCACTATCTGGTTTTAGCCTCAAACTTCCGTTTTATTAGTAAAAACCTTAATCAATTCTAAAACCTCACACTTCCGTTCTATTGGTTTGTAAAATCTTAAACAATTTAATTGAATATTAAAACCATGAAAGAAGTTTCTTTTACAAAATAATTTTAAGCCAGTTTATTTCGGATCCCGTTATTTGGTTAATTTACATACCGATATTTAATCGGTTTAGCCAGACATGTTCATACAATTAATCATGCAAGGTTTATTAATTAGGAAACGGCGAAATAGAAACATACTCAGAACAGAGATCATACAAATATATTAAATAAAGCGTATAAATGAAAACCTGATGAAAATGTAGAAATACTTCAATAGCTTCAAGTAAATATTCGTTCTTCAAATCCTTCGAGTATTCCACCACAAGTCGGCTGGATCTACCCTTCGAATCTTGAATTTAGTAACAACAAGGAAAGTAAAAATACCGGATCTAACGTAAGGTTAAACCGGATAAAATTGCACAACAATTCCCGGTGTAGAAATTGTTGTACGAAAAATAAAGGCAGAAAACTGGAGAAGAAAAGAAAATAAAAACAATGCGATGAAATAAAAATAAAGGAAAAGGGCAGAACAAAAATTAAAATGGAAGGAAATTTGCTCTGCTGAAAATAGTACGATCTTGCAAAAATTCTCCGACCTTTGGGATTTGGCTTTCACTTCTATTTATAATGCTTGTAAAATAACTGTATCCCAAAAGGTCAATCCACGTAAAACTGAATATCCAAAAAATATTGCTAGTGGACTTTGTTGCATAACGTGCTGAAGACGTGTACGGAAATATAGCAAAAGTTGGTTTCTTCATTGACTTGGGACCGGTCGTTCCGTGTGAGGAGAAAATGGCGTGAAAATAGGAAAGGGGAGGGAACGGTCGTTCCACTCAGCTGAAGTGGGTCGGACCGGTCGTTCCCCTTAGTGGGCCGGTCGGTCCCTTCAAGCTGAAGTGGGGAACGTGTGTTCCCTTGGGCCTCTGCGCGTTCTTGGTCTTTTGGACCTTGGAAAAAATCATTCTTTTCACCCCCATTTAGTATTCTGCACCACATTAATCAATTATCTTCATTTTTGTACTAAGTTGCATCTATTTCTTCATTTTTCTTCACATAAGCTTATTTAAGGCAAAATACCTGAAACAAAGAAATACCAGCGTAATATGGAAATAAAATAAAATAAATTAAATAAAAACATGAATTATTTGCATTAATTAAGTCGATTTATACGATATAAAATCGTGTTATCAAACTCCCCTACACTTGAACCTTTGCTTGTCCTCAAGCAAGAAATATATATCTCTCTAAATGCGGGTCAGACGCAACAAAAATTGCCACAAGTCAAAAATGTATTAAGTTGCACATTGCTCTTGAGCTCTCGACTTCGATACTAAAGTCACCATAACAATACTAAATAAACTCAGGTTCGAAGAACAATTCTTGTAACGCCATTATAACTTAACTCTAAATCCTACATTTTGTTTCACCTTTTTCATTCAGGCGCAATCACATTAAGCCCTTTGCCCTTTCGCGCACATAGTGGAGTGACCGGTTAGTGAATTTGATCTTTTAAGCCTGCTAGGAGTTCTGGTACTTAATAGTTGGTAACTCCTTTTTGTTCTTTTGTAAATTGCGGGGAATCGAACCGTAGTTCGCCCTACCAAGTTCAACACCAGAAACCGCTGAACCAATTTACAAAGAATTCATTAATTGATAATTTATAAGGTTCGCGACCGTTGGGCTAAATAGTCTGGTAAGGACTATCTAACTTAGTTAGAGCGTTTCTACAAATTTAAATTTTTATTTTATTTTCGATCAATCACTTATATTCATCGATCCTCCACGTAGTTTGCTATTTAGACGGTGCTGACTGCTTGTATAAACTACTAAAGGTTACTTTAAAACCTAGAATTTAAATTTTCGGTATATAAAGGGTACTAAAATTTTAATTCATTTTCCTGAGATTTTAAAGCGTTGAAGTGGCGACGATATTATTTCAATCGTGTTCAATTTATAAATATTTTCTTCTAAAGAAGCAACTTTGATACACTTTTTGAGTGTGTATAATTGTGCGTCTGACCATAAAATTTTTTTTTATGGCTCAAGAATTTGGCGAATTCGGATAATCATGAATTTATATATGTATATAAGACTTAATTTAATAACAAATTTTTATTAATTAAAATTTTAAAGTACAAAAGGGAAATTACAAAAGGGAAATTTGCTTACTTGAAGAAAGATAACAATAGTTAATTCGACCCCCCTACACTTAAACTGAGCATTGTCCTCAATGCTTAAAAATGGGGAATCGAAAAATACAAAAATAAAAAGAAAAGAAATATTAAGAACTAATCGTTACGATGTGGACGACGTCCTCTTCCTCGAGTTCTTGGACGTCGCTCATCTTGGCGTTGTGGAGGCACAAATTCGTCCAAGCGTATGTGAAGTGAGTGCATAGAAACTCCAAGGTCAATAACATTTGCATTCAAGGTGTTGTAGTTGTTATGCATTTGTTGTACCAATGCAAATGTTGCGTTTTGTTGGTTTTGCATCTGTTGCATGGTTTGGTAGAGAGTTTCCATGGTGAGATGGTTTTGTTGATTGTTGTTCATTTCTTCTTCCATTTCATCCACGGGAGCATTATTCTCAGCTTCGGGTGCATTTAAATCGAATAACCAACGGCTTCGATTTTGCACATTAATAAGATGAGGACATGGGAGAATAATGCTTGGTACCAAAACTTTATTGACCAATAAAGTAAATATGTTCTCACCTTGCCTTGGGAGGATTAGATGGGAGTCTCTGCAGTATACCTCATCTAGAAATTGGGCTGGCATGAGGTGTTGAGCAATAGTTAGGATCTCGTCAGCCAATCCTAGCGAGTAAGCTATTGCGGTAATAATGCCACCGAAAAGAAAAGGGTTATTTCCGGCGGTTTGAGCACATAGTTGAAAGTGTGATAGCATAAATGGTGCGGCGTTGACACGGCTCCCAGTTAAGGCACAATATAAGAAAAATAACTCATTTTGGGTTACCTTATGGTTGTAGGTGCGTCCAAAGATAGTGTGAGCCAAAATATGGTGAAAATACCGTATTGCTGGATTATGAACGTGGGACGCATATAATAGTCTCCAACCATTTGCGGCTTCCCCACTTATCTCCTCCCAGAATTGTAAACCTTGCTCCTCCCAGGCTGGAATATCATCTTCCGCTTCAAATGGATTGTAATAAATACCATCCCCTTGTGAGAATCCTAGTGCCTCATCAATTTGTTCTTGATCTAGCGTATACTCACGGTTGAACGTACGGAAACTAGCAGTTCCCATAGTGTATGGATCTTCAATATCTGTTGAGTAAGAAAAAGAACTCAAAAACTCCAACACTAGAGGTTCAAAGGTTGGGTTTGGTTGGGTACAAAGATTGTATAAACTAGTATTATTTAGCAACCATGACACACTTTCAGTGAGTCCTAAAGTTTGTAGACAATTTATATCTACATACTTTGTCGGAACCACCGAGCGTTTGTATAAGTTGAGATACATGGTGCGTTGCTTATCATCGCGGAAGATAATGTTTGAAAGGTCGGGTTGTTGTATTTCGGGACGGATGGTTCTCGGAGGCATGGTAATGGTAAGAAAATGGTGGTAGATGTAGAAGGAAGTTAGAGAAGATGAAGATAAATATGAGAGAAACGTAGTAGAAAGTAAGAAATGGTGTGAAGAGATAGTAAGAAATGAGGGGTATTTATATTGTGAGGGTGGTTGAATGGTGATAATGAGAATTTAATGAGAGTTAATGGGGGAGTTGGAAAGGGTAAAAATTTGAAAAAAATGAGATAGTGGAGTAATGGGAATTTAAGAGTGGTTGGAAGTTGTTTTATGGAGAAGATAAATGGTAAAAATGAGTTATGAATTGAATTTGGCATGGGAGACAAAGAGACACGCTTTACAGCATGCAACAGGGGGCCGGTCGTTCCCTCTTGTACTAGGACAGGGGGACGGTCGGTCCTGCTTTTCAGTCAAAAAGGGGACCGGTCGGTCCAGGGGGCATGGTGTGCGTGGGACCGTCCGGTCCTGTGCCTGCGTGGGAAATTCAACTTTTCCTTTTGTTTTCTTTTGATACAGTACGCTATAATATATATCTCAGGCACAGAATGCATAGTGTTTTCAAACAGTATCATTTCAGCTTTATTTGATACCACTTAATAATCTAATAACTAATATAAATAACATTGAAACAAAACAAGAAGATAAATAATGTTGAACTTTAAATTGCATAATTCAAATTGTACTACAAAGAACATAAAATAAACCAAATTGCAAAATATAATTCAAATGAAATCCAAATGCAAATCAAATAAATAACTAACTAAAACTAACTAATTAAATAAATTCTCTCATTAGCCACTTTTATTATTATCGTCTCCGTTATTCTTCTGCATGGAATAGATATGTTGAAACACTTCATCAAACTGCATAGCTACCGTGTCGACGAATCCAAAATGATCCATCCGGAGTGTATTAACTTCATTGTTCGCAGCTGTGAGTTTTTCTTTCAGATTCTTCACTTCTTCCTTCAATTCCTTAATTGTTTCTTCTTGGTTCATGGGTTCAGATCCTTGCCTATTTTCTTCAATCACCGGAGTTACAGGTGGTGACAAAGGTTGCTCAGGAAAGTCATGGTACCCAGGTGGTGTCTCAGGATCAGATTCAATTTCATAAATCTCAGGTATCTCATAATCCTGGATTGTTTCAGTGGAGCGAGCAGGAGATGGTAAACCGTCCAAATTATACAGCCAATTACCTTTATCGTGAACACTGGTGCGTGGACTAGGCAAGGTAAAGAGGTTAACTACCTCATTATTAATCAGCAATTCAAACTCTCGTGGACCATGGTTTCCAATTAATCTTCTGTTGAAACAAAAACTGAGGTCCATTGGTCGGATACCTCCGTAAGGATGGCAACTCAACAGTGGTTTCCGCAAACCCAAAACATTCGCTATCATTGTTACCATTCCTCCCATCATGATGGGCATATTATCATCTTGAAGCATTTTCTCAATGGTAACTAATAGAAAAGCGACACCGTTCACGGGCCGATTCTGTACAGCACAAAGCATAATAAACAGCTCATCTCGAGAAACAATAGTGTTATTCTGTTCCTTTCCAAACAGGGTATGTGACAGAATATGGTGAAAATAGCGGAACGCCGGATTATGAATATAATCCGCATGTGGCTCAGGATGCTCAAAGCTACTCAACCCAGTCAATGATTCCCAGAATATGTCGAGCTCGCGGAAATCAAACAATTCTTCCTGCCTTGATGTAAAAGTATCAAATCCATCTGGGAATCCCAGCAAAGCAGAAAAGTCATGAAGATTATACCTATACTCCATTCCAAATAGCCTAAAGAAGATAAGACCTCTCTTCAGGCCCCTCCCATAATGTGGGAGGTAGTTAAAAGAGCTCAGAAATTCCAGAGTCAATTTGCGGTAGGTACTGAACCGCCTCAAAATATGAGCATCTTCCCATCCAATTTGATTCAGCAGAAACAAAACACTATCATGAATTCCCAAAGTAGTCATAGCAAAAAGATCAGGATAATATGTCAGGGACATATTCCTTGCAGCTAATAAATTGTATCTGCCTCTTTGGCCTCTTCCTCTGAAAGCTATTTCCATAGTATCTTCCATTGTTAGTTGGTCAGCTTAATTTTTATATTAATTAAGTTAGCCTGAAATTAATTAGATACAGGAAATTTAATCAGATTTTTGGCCAGATGCCGAAAAGAAGAAAATAAGAATAAGCATAATAGTGATAGAATGAAGAAGAAATATAGATGAAATAGAATATTAGAGAAGATATGTGTATAAGTGTTTATGAATGAGAAGAATAAAGAGAAAAATAAGAAAAATAAGAATAGTAAGAATGATAATAAGAATAATAAAACAAAAAGGTAAATATAATAATTAATCATAAAAAGGTGGGTTGTCTCCCACTAAGCGCTTTGTTTTATGTCGTAAGCTCGACAAATAAAATCAAAGTTTTAAATTTCTAATTGAGCAGGTGGCTCTATTAAAGTTATTTCTTGAAAGTATTCGTTACTCTCTGCGCTGTGATATGGTTTTAAACGTTGTCCATTAACTATAAAGAGTTCGGAAATCTTTCCTTTGATTTCGACCGCTCCGTTAATAAACGTGTTTGTTATTGTGAACGGACCAGACCATCTGCTGCGTAGTTTTCCAGGAAATAATTTTAATCTTGAATTAAACAGTAGTACAATATCACCTATTTTAAAATGTTTTCTATTTATTCTTTTGTCGTGCCATGTTTTCGTTCGTTCTTTATAAATCTTGGCGTTCTCATACGCATCTTGTCTCAATTCCTCTAATTCGTTTATATCAAGGATGCGCTTCTCGCTTGCGGTTGTGTAATTCAAGTTTATATTTTTAATAGCCCAATAGGCCTTGTGTTCTAATTCAACCGGCAAATGGCAAGATTTTCCATAGATGAGCTTAAACGGGGTGGTTCCTATTGGTGTCTTAAATGCGGTCCTATATGCCCATAGAGCTTCAGATAGTTTTGAGGACCAATCCTTTCTCGAAGTTGCTACAGTCTTTTCTAATATTTGCTTGATTTCACGATTAGAGACTTCCACTTGTCCACTCGTTTGTGGATGATAGGGTGTAGCTACTCGATGTCGGACACCGTATTTCCTTAGGAGTTTTTCGAATATCTTAGAAATAAAATGAGAACCTCCATCGCTTATTACTAATCTTGGTATACCGAATCTCGGAAATATCACGTTTTTGAAGAGCCTTAATACAACTCGGGTATCGTTTGTTGGAGAAGCTATAGCTTCTATCCATTTAGATACATAGTCAACTGCCACGAGTATGTATTTGTTACCAAAAGATGACGGGAATGGTCCCATAAAGTCTATACCCCATACATCGAAAATCTCTACTTCCAGAATGCCTTTCTGTGGCATCTCGTCGCGTCTTGAAATGTTACCAGTGCGTTGGCACCGGTCGCACTTAGTGACTGCGACATGACCATCTTTCCATAGTGTTGGCCAATAAAGACCTGATTGCAGGATTTTCGTACATGTTTTAGAAGTACTCGTGTGTCCTCCGTATGGTGCGGAGTGGCAATGTTTAATCACACTTTCGACTTCTTCTTCGGGTATGCAACGACGGAAAATTCCATCGGGTCCTCTTTTGAATAACAAAGGTTCGTCCCAGTAATATTGTTTGAGATCGTGAAAGAATTTTTTCTTTTGTTGGTACGTTAACTCTGGTGGTAATACACCGACAGCTAGATAATTTACGAAATCTGCATACCAAGGGACAGATGAGATTGCTAAGGTTGTTTCAGAATAGTTTTGAGATTCACTTGCTTCGAAGTGGGCGATTAATCTATCATATTGAGATTCATCATTGATTGGAATTCGTTCTTGTTTTAGATTTTCGATTCTTGATAGATGATCAGCCACTACGTTTTCAGTTCCTTTTTTATCCTTGATTTCTAAATCAAATTCTTGTAGCAACAAGATCCATCTTAGCAGTCTAGGTTTAGCGTCCTTTTTGGTTAGGAGATATCTAATGGCAGCGTGGTCAGTATAAATTATTATCTTAGCTCCTACTAAATAAGATCGGAATTTATCGAGTGCGAAGACTACAGCCAGGAGTTCCTTTTCGGTTGTTGCATAATTCATTTGCGCTTCATCTAGGGTTCTACTAGCGTAATATATGACGTGTAATTTTTTTATCTTTTCTTTGTCCTAGGACTGCTCCTACGGCATAGTCACTTGCGTCACACATTATCTCAAATGGTTCACTCCAATCTGGGGTCTTCATGATTGGCGCAGTAGTTAATGCTTTCTTTAATGATTGAAAGGCTTCAAGGCATTTTTCGTTAAATATGAATTCAGCATCTTTCATTAAGAGTTCTGTTAATGGCTTAGAAATTTTAGAGAAATCTTTAATAAAACGTCGGTAAAAACCGGCGTGTCCTAAGAAACTTCTTATTTCTCTGACAATTCTAGGGGGTTGAAGGTTTTCGATAACTTCTATCTTGGCCTTGTCTACTTCGATTCCCCTATTAGATATAATATGTCCTAACACAATACCTTCTTGAACCATAAAATGGCATTTTTCCCAATTTAATACTAAGTTTACCTTTACACATCTTTCTAGTACTTTTTCTAAGTTTGCAAGACATCCTTCAAAACTACGTCCGCAGACGGAGAAGTCGTCCATGAATACCTCCATAATATTATCAAGAAAGTCTGCGAAGATTGCCATCATGCATCTTTGAAAAGTTGCAGGTGCATTGCATAAGCCAAAAGGCATTCTTCGATATGCGAAGGTTCCGAATGGACAGGTGAAGGTAGTCTTTTCTTGGTCATCGGGGTGTATCGGTATTTGAAAGAATCCGGAGTAACCGTCCAAGTAACAGAAATATGAGTGTCTGGCTAGACGCTCCAGCATTTGATCAATGAATGGTAAAGGGAAATGATCCTTCCGGGTGGCTTTGTTAAGTTTCCTATAATCAATGCACATCCTCCATCCTGATTCGATTCGCTTTGTTATGGTTTCTCCTTTGTCGTTTTCGATTACCTGTACGCCTCCTTTCTTGGGGACTACATGAACGGGGCTTACCCATTTACTATCAGATATTGGATAAATGATGCCTGCTTCTAACAATTTTAATATCTCTTTCTTTACTACTTCACTCATTATAGGATTAAGTCTTCTTTGGTGTTCTCTAGAGGTTTTACTATCTTCCTCTAGCATTATGCGATGCATACAGATGGAAGGACTTATTCCTTTAAGATCAGTTAAATTGTATCCTAAAGCAGTTGGATATTTCCTCAGTATATGTAGTAATTTTTCAGTCTCGATTTTTCCTAGATTTGCGTTGATTATTACTGGTCGTTCGAATTCTGGGTCTAAGAATTCGTATCTCAGGTTTTTGGGTAACGTTTTGAGTTCAATGGTTGGTTTGTGTAAACCTTGTGTAGGATCGGGTGTTATTGCTAAGCATTCATCTAAGGTTTTATCTGGATGATCTTCTGCTTCTTTTATACATTCTTCTATCATATCCATAAAGTAGCAGTTGTCATCTATGGCTGGTGCTTTTAGAAATTTGGAAAGAATGAATTCAATCTTTTCTTCGCCTACCTCAAAGGTGAGTTTTCCTCTTTTAACGTCTATAATGGCACCGGCAGTTGCTAGGAAGGGTCTTCCTAAAATGATAGGTGTGTTCGTATCTTCCTTAATATCCATTATTATAAAGTCGGTTGGGATGTAGAATTGACCTATTCGAACGTGGACGTTTTCAAGTACTCCTACGGGGTATTTGACAGAACGATCTGCTAACTGAACAGACATTTTAGTTGGTCTCAACTCTCCCATTTCGAGTTTCTTACTGATGGATAAAGGCATTACACTGATGCTTGCTCCTAAATCACATAAAGCTTTGTCTATGACGAATTTTCCTATTACACATGGTATAGAAAAACTACCAGGGTCTTTCAGTTTAGGTGGCATCTTATTTTGGATTATTGCGCTGCATTCAGCTGTAAGAGTAACTGTTTCATTTTCTTCTAGCTTTTTCTTATTAGATAGAATTTCTTTTAAGAATTTAGCATATGATGGAATTTGCGTTATCGCTTCTGTGAAAGGAATTGTTACGTTTAATTGCTTGAGAAGTTCTACAAATTTCTTAAATTGCCCTATGTCTTTTGTTTTAACTAGTCTTTGAGGGTAAGGAATAGGTGGTTTATAGGGAGGTGGAGGTACATAAGGTTTTTCTTGTTCTATTGTTTCTCCATCTTCCTTTCTTTTAGGTTCGTTATCCTCTTCGGCTTGGTTTTCAGAGTTTTGGTGCATGGCCGGGTTTTCGGTTCTTGGATCTAATGGTTCTTCTATTTCTTTACCGCTTCGTAATATAATTGCGTGAGCTTGTCCTTTCGGATTAGGTTGTGGTTGTCCAGGGAAAGTACCGGCTGGTGCGGCAGCAGGCGCTTGTTGTTGAGCCACTTGTGAGATTTGAGTTTCTAACATTTTATTGTGAGTGGCTAAGGCATCTATTTTGTTCGATAGTTGCTTAATTTGCTCGTTAGTGTGTATGTCTCGGTTTAGGAATTCTTTGTGAGTTTGCGCTTGGCTTGCTATAAAGTTTTCCATCATTATTTCGAGTTTAGATTTCCTAGGTGCGCTCGGTGCGGTAGAAGGTGCTTTTTGATATCCAGGTGGAGCAGTTTGCGCTTGAACAGGTGCGTTCAATGCGTTATTATTCTTGTAGGAAAAATTTGGGTGATTCCTCCAACCTGGGTTGTACGTATTTGAATAAGGGTTTCCCTGAGCGTAGTTTATTTGGTCAGTCGGAGTACCTAACAGAAATTGACATTCGGCGGGAGCGTGACCAATTGTTCCGCATATTTCGCAGTCAGGAGTCACTGCAGCTACGATAGCTGCAGGAGTTAACATAAGGTTTTCTATTTTCTGAGTTAGTGCGTCTACCTTAGCGTTTACTTGATCTAGGCTACTAATTTCGTACATTCCTCCTTTCGTCGGAGGTTTTTCAAAGGCAGCTCTCTCGCTTCCCCACTGGTAGTGGTTTTGGGCCATATTATCTATCAGTTCGTAGGCTTGTACATAAGGTTTCTCTATTAGCGCACCTCCAGCAGCAGCGTCGATTGTTAATCTCGTGTTGTACAAAAGACCATTGTAGAAAGTATGTATCACTAACCATTCCTCCAGACCATGATGTGGACAGAGTCTTATCATGTCTTTATATCGTTCCCATGCTTCAAATAAAGACTCGGTGTCTTTCTGTCTAAATCCGTTGATTTGAGCTCGAAGCATAGCCGTTTTGCTTGGTGGAAAATATCGGGTTAGGAAAACTTTCTTTAATTCATCCCACGTAGTGATTGAATTAGAAGGTAGAGATTGGAGCCAGGCTCTAGCTCTATCTCTAAGGGAAAAAGGAAATAATCGTAAACGAATAGCTTCCGTGCTGACCACATTAGCTTTTACGGTATCTGCATATTGTAGAAATACGGATAAATGCAGGTTCGGATCGTCAGTTGGATTTCCAGAAAACTGGTTTTGTTGAACTGCAGATAATAGCGAAGGTTTCAGCTCGAAGTTGTTTGCCTCGATTGCCGGAGCGGCAATACTGTTATGAGGTTCGTCTTGAGAAGGGATTGCGTAAGATTTTAGAGGTCGTGGCGCAGCCATCTCAGCTCGTCTAAGATCAGTTATATCAGGGATATTCGTCGGGGGTAAATTGTTTAGTAGACGATATTCCTGAATTCGGCGTCTCAATCGAAGATAACGCTCGATGTCGTTGATTTGTAGATGCAAAGGTTCGCCTTGAGAGCGAGTGTTTGGCATACAAATCAGAAAGAGATGAAAAGAAGAAGACCTTAGTCTCTACGATGTAACTAAAAGAGTTACGATATCGACTTAAATAGTCCCCGGCAACGACGCCAAAAACTTGATCGCGACTTTGTATGTCTATAAATCTGGAGACTGCAAGTGCACAGTCCTATCGCGTAGTCTTAAAAGATATCGAATCCACAGGGACTATGAATCGATCTACCGTAATTTTGGTTACTGGGTAAAGCTAAGGCTAATATTAATTTAATTAACGAAAGGGATCTAATTACTAAATTTAGTTATAAAATTTTTAATTATAAATACCTGTATGTATTTCACCTAAATTTTGGGTTCCGAATTTCCACTGGCTTTTACTTAAATTGGTCAAAAATTATCTTTACGCAAACTTTATTTGTCTAAAAACCTTCCCCTCACACTTCCGTTCTATTAGTTCAGGTTATACGATTAATACCCTAACGTGTGCTTCCGTCACTCCGCCGGATTCAAAAGTAATTTTTGAAAACAGAATAAAATTTAATTGTTTTTAAAATGCTTCCGCCTCTTTAAAAACAATGCCTAATAATCACTATCTGGTTTTAGCCTCAAACTTCCGTTTTATTAGTAAAAACCTTAATCAATTCTAAAACCTCACACTTCCGTTCTATTGGTTTGTAAAATCTTAAACAATTTAATTGAATATTAAAACCATGAAAGAAGTTTCTTTTACAAAATAATTTTAAGCCAGTTTATTTCGGATCCCGTTATTTGGTTAATTTACATACCGATATTTAATCGGTTTAGCCAGACATGTTCATACAATTAATCATGCAAGGTTTATTAATTAGGAAACGGCGAAATAGAAACATACTCAGAACAGAGATCATACAAATATATTAAATAAAGCGTATAAATGAAAACCTGATGAAAATGTAGAAATACTTCAATAGCTTCAAGTAAATATTCGTTCTTCAAATCCTTCGAGTATTCCACCACAAGTCGGCTGGATCTACCCTTCGAATCTTGAATTTAGTAACAACAAGGAAAGTAAAAATACCGGATCTAACGTAAGGTTAAACCGGATAAAATTGCACAACAATTCCCGGTGTAGAAATTGTTGTACGAAAAATAAAGGCAGAAAACTGGAGAAGAAAAGAAAATAAAAACAATGCGATGAAATAAAAATAAAGGAAAAGGGCAGAACAAAAATTAAAATGGAAGGAAATTTGCTCTGCTGAAAATAGTACGATCTTGCAAAAATTCTCCGACCTTTGGGATTTGGCTTTCACTTCTATTTATAATGCTTGTAAAATAACTGTATCCCAAAAGGTCAATCCACGTAAAACTGAATATCCAAAAAATATTGCTAGTGGACTTTGTTGCATAACGTGCTGAAGACGTGTACGGAAATATAGCAAAAGTTGGTTTCTTCATTGACTTGGGACCGGTCGTTCCGTGTGAGGATAAAATGGCGTGAAAATAGGAAAGGGGAGGGAACGGTCGTTCCACTCAGCTGAAGTGGGTCGGACCGGTCGTTCCCCTTAGTGGGCCGGTCGGTCCCTTCAAGCTGAAGTGGGGAACGTGTGTTCCCTTGGGCCTCTGCGCGTTCTTGGTCTTTTGGGCCTTGGAAAAAATCATTCTTTTCACCCCCATTTAGTATTCTGCACCACATTAATCAATTATCTTCATTTTTGTACTAAATTGCATCTATTTCTTCATTTTTCTTCACATAAGCTTATTTAAGGCAAAATACCTGAAACAAAGAAATACCAGCGTAATATGGAAATAAAATAAAATAAATTAAATAAAAACATGAATTATTTGCATTAATTAAGTCGATTTATACGATAAAAAATCGTGTTATCACAAAGCAACTTTTAAATTTTTTTTCAATAGTTGGATCACTTTGACTTTGAGTTCTAGGTTGAAATTGTTGCTCTTATAAGTTGGCATCTTTGTATCTCCATCACCTAAGTCAATTTATTCCAAGGGATCCTGCACCAACATCTTGACATTAGTTGCTAGTGGATCATTTTCGAAGCCTAAAGGCTCATCATCATAGATAGCACCGAGCCTCTGGCATGTTGTGTCAACGTGTGACCTATCAGGTAGTTCTGGATCGAAATCCACTCCAAGTCCTTTCAAATGAATTGTGTTTTCTTTGGCTTCGACAACCGTGTACTTCACTTCAGCCTCCAAGGCCGCTTTTAGTTTGTTTTCAGCTATGTAAGCCTAAATCTTCTCCAAAAATTTGGACTCAGACATGGTCAATGTCTTCGTCCCCCCAGCTTGTTGGTCGGAGTCCTGGTAACCCTTCAACATTATCTTCTTCCCCCATAGTCTCTCTATCCCATTGGAATCCATGGGTTGGATGTAGGTTGAGGATGTAAAAGGCATTATGAGATTGCGGATATGAATGGTCCTCAAGGGTGTAGGGTCCTATGTTCGCCAAATTGCGATTGAAGTGACACTTTCCCACATGATTCACTTCATCCATGAAGTAACTCTGGTCAGCTTCGACGTTTTCTACTATACCATCTTCTCTCCAAATTGAGATCCTCTGATGGAGGGAGGATGTGACTGCTCCAATGCCATGAATCTATTCCCGTACTAGGAGCAGATTATAGTTAGCCCTTAAATTTATAACCATAAACATAATGGGTCTGATGATACTTCCAACTGTGAGGTCTACTTGGATAACTCGCATGGTGTGGCCCATTTTACCTTCATAGTTCGACAAAACCATGTTATGAGGTTTTAAGTCTGTGTCGAACATCCCAATTCGTTTCAGCATGGAATATGGCATTAAGTTGATTGTCGCTCCTCCATCTACTAAGATCTTGTTGATCCCAGTATTTTTCACTTTGCCTCTAATGAACATAGGTTTCAAGTGGTTTTTCATGCCTTCATCAGGTCTTTCGAAGAATGCATTTTGTTCTTCAACCGCCACTGGCATGTGCTTGGCCATTTCTGCTTCTTTTGACTCTTTAGTCTCTTCGACCTCAGTCTCTTGGTTATACTCCAAAGGAAGCACATATACTACATCGCAAGTGATGTTTAAAGATGACTTAAAGTATGAGTTGAAGTTGTTTGTGAGCATGTCATCTTCTTCGAGTGACTTCTCTAGTTCATTTTCTTTGAGTTTCTCTCCTTTTGGAGAAAAGAGTTTCCTTCCAACTAGTCTTTTTTCTTCGACCCTAGTTGCAGAGTATGGCTGGTTGATACTTTATTAAGATATATTCTTTATATCCTTCTCAACCGCCTCTCTTTCGACTTTCTTCTTCCTCTGGTACCTTCTCCATTGGGACCTTGACATGGGGATCTTTCCCTTATAATTCTTAGAATCACAGGCTTGTTGTTGAAATTCCTTGCAGTAGGCAATCAAAGAACCTTTGCCAAATTCAAAGCTTCGCCATTTTCCTTGCGATTGTCCTTCTCTTCCAGAGGGTTTCACCCACCTATTTGTTAGGGCGTTAGCGGTTGGTTTGAACAAAGCCTGTTTATTTTCTCGAAGATTTGGACTTCCCTGTTGTTGCCTTCGAGGGATGCCTATTTTGTCAAAAACAAACTTGCCCCAACATCCTTCCAATTTCCTTTTCGACTGGAAATTTGGAATCTCTCCAAGTTTTCAGCAACCTTTCTGTCGTAGGTGGAGCTGCATCTGGGGCACATCAGTGCTTCAGAGTTCTTCTTCTGGCAATTATAGAGGAATTCGAGAAGACTCTCATTTGTCTTAGGATATGCTACCTTCATCTAGTCTTTCTCCCTTTGGATGCTTTTTTCACCAGCTTCCATTTCAACCATGTTGAATTCGACATCAGGACTATCATCAATCTTAATCATTTACAGCTTAAGTCTAAGGCCCTTAGTAGCCTTAGTCATTTCAGCATCTACAATGAAACCTTCGGTAGCTTAAAATTTAGGGTCTTTGTTGGAGAGGCCACCAGTAGCCTTTGTCATGTTGTCATCAGCTGGTACAGCGTAACGGGCATCCGCCATCGAGGGGTTAGAATCAACTTTCATTTGGGCCTTATTCTTGTCATGAAACTTCAGTCTTCCTTCTTGGATAAAATTCTGCACAAGATCCCCAAAAAGAAAATATTATGAGGTTTTATGTCCTAAGAAATTATGATACTTACAAAAACCTCTTTTCTTCTGTTGATCTAACGAAGGTATTTTAGCACCATGTGGCACTATCATTTGGCCATCTCTGACCAATAAGTCGAAAATTTCATCACACTTCGTTACGTCGAAGGCGTATGTTTTCTTAGGGAATTTGTCATTTTTCTCTGGTTCGACGGGATTTTTCCCATTCGAAGGGGCATGGAATTTACATGAATAGGGTGGCCCTTATTTTAATTCGTCCAGATCTACTTCACTTTCATCGAAGCCTATAGGGTCACTATAAACCTCTTGCTCGTCCTCGTCCATTTCAACATAAGCCACCTTTTCTCTCCTATTGTTCGTTGTTGCCCTAGCCTTTTCAGACTTTAAGTGTTCCACTTGTTAAACTCGATCTTCTAGTTGGTCCATATCCCTCAAATACTGGGTGTCTAGTTTCTTCCTAACGGAATAATCTAAACCATCCGCGACCATTTTGACCAGCTCACGTTCAGGAACTTGTGTGAAACATCTTTCCTTTAAGAAACGAAACCTATTGAGATAGTCATCTATTGGCTCAATAAATTTACGCTTAATGCTATCCAATTCTTTCACATTTATCTTTGATTGTCTCATGTAGATATGCTTATGGAAAAGTCTCTCCAAACACGCCCAATCATTTATGCAGTTTGTTGAGAGTGTGGCGAACCAAGTAAAGACATTTTTAGTAAGGGAACTAGGGAAATATCTTATTATTAGGTTTTCATTGTTAGCAATATCCCCAACCTCAGTTAAATACCTGGTTATATGTTCGACAGTATATTTGCTAGTATCACCAGAGAACTTTGTGAACTTTGGGACTTTCCACCCCCTGGGCAACTCAGTTTGTAAGATATATTTAGATGATAGGGAATTATAGTTTGGCCTTCAAAGGCTTACATTTACCCAGTTTCTTGCCATAATTCTTTCGACCATATATCAAGGTTATTTTGACAACAAGGTTATCTTGCCAAATCTAATGGACTACTTCATCAGCATTTTGGTTTCTATTGACCACCACCACCCTCAGTTGTTCCCTCTCTTTGGGCATTTGTCGCTCAATTACCCTGGGTTCGACATGCTGGGCCTGATTGCCTTCACATGTAACCTATTGAGGTTGGTTTATAATGCCCTCTTCTATAACTAACCCCTAATTGTCTGTAAGCCATTCTCATATAGGCTGTTGAATTGGTGCCCTTGAAGCGCCAAAAAAGTTTGTAATTCGCTCCATCTACGCTGCTAAATACTGATTCATTTGGGTGTTTTGTTGGTTAGTCCTATCAATATTTTGGATCAAAGGATTGAATGTTGTACCCATTCGTTGGGCCACCATATTTACCATTTCATGGTTGCTCTCATTCATTTGGTTTCTTAGTACGACTGCAGAATTTATAGTGAATGTGGGTATTTCGAACCCTGGGGGACGATTATTTCAACCCAAATTTTTAACAGTCGAACCTAATCCTTGCAATGGCGAATGCATTGCCACCAATGGATTCATATATGTTGACGTACTGTTATGTAGGTCTGTCATCATCAAAGTTGGCATACCATATGGTTGTTCGCAACCATTTGTTGGCAAAACAAAACCTAATGCATAAGACCCGCCAATGCTAGTCATTGGCCTTGGGGTCGTTGGTGGACCCTATGTCCTTACGGGAGATAATGTTGGTCCATTGTAAGCATTCGACGATATGGCCATCGTACTTGCTGTGGACGGTACTGGTTCTGTCACCGATACTATGGCCATATTTTCCCCTGTCAAAGGGTGGGGGGGGAGGTGTTCTCCGTTGTTATTTGGTGGATTGACCATTCTTATAACGTAATTCCCTTTTGGTATTGCTTTGTTAGTTTTGGCTATTCTACCACTTCTCAATCTCATACAGTAATGTTAGAGACAAATTTGTATAAAACGAGTGCAAAAGTTTTCTAAACTATAGAAACTAGACACTGGTTCTACTGGGCGTGCCAATTTGTTTACCGTAAAATTTGGTAAACAACTATTAGTCTTCCAAAAGTATAATATCTTTGGTTACTTGCAAGATCGACTGGATTGATCCAAGTAAATGTAAGTTTTAAAGAAGTAATGAAACGATTGATAAAAATGATAGGAAGATAAATAAAATTCGACTAAAACTTAAATGGAATGTAAATAATATGGGTAAAGACAAATTGACATTGAAAATAAACGTGGTGCTTCATACGTACATTATCATGAAACTCGTTTCTCGATTAACTTTAGTACTTTGAGTGATTCGTACAATATTTGAAGACACACAAATCTAAAACTAAAGAATCCTATTTATACTAATTTCGACACGAACGGTATTCTCTTTAGATGAAGACACATTTTCGTTTGTTGCGTTCATCCTTCGCAGACTTTCACGCATCTCTTTTCAAAAAGGAACAAATAAGCGCCAAAATTTAAATGTTCAGCCTTATTTCAAATATTTCTATCGAACCCGCTTCGATCACATCTTCGAAACAATATGTTTCGACTTTATACTGTATTAAGCAAATTTCGATCGAAAAAGACCAATATTAATTCTGTTTGTCGAAAATATCTTCATTATTCTTAATTTCCTTTAAAATCTTGATGTCCTCATGCGTCGAATTTCCAGCTAATAATTATCAAGAGCTTTCCATGGGAAAATATCAATAGGACAATTTGAGTTATAGAAAGGAATTTTCACTTCCTAATGAGTTTTAAACTTGAAGAAGGATTTAGATTAGAATCATAAACCAACTAAGCCTGCTATGTTAATTTTATAGAAAAATATTTATCATTTGAAATTTTTTTATGGGAAAGTTCTCATTACCAAGGATATGAGGCTTAATCTTAACAACTTTTGAGCGAATACGAGAGAGAATGGCCTCTTTAATTAAGTTCCAATTTCATTCTTCTTAAGAAGGTTAATCATTAGTTGTATAGTTATAAGAGTAGAAAGGAACATAATTAATTATATTTGATAGCTAATTTAATCTTAATATTCAGTCATCGTGCAAAAGTATGACATTATGAGTGGCCTTAGAGAATTAAACAAGACATAAAATTCTCCACAAAATGTCAATTATTTTCCATATCACCAAGATATTTAGAGGAATTATAAAATACTGCCTCATATGTTGAACAACATGTGACATATTTGCAAAAATAGTGGTGACATGTTTTCAATTATATACTTTAATTATTACTACACATATAATCTCAATTCAAATATTCAATTTTATACTTAAAGTAATTATAAATGTGGAATCTCATTTATCAAGTTATTAATTAAGGGAGTTTCATTAAAGACAAACATACTTTTGATCATGACAACTAGTCTTTGATGACAACTAAAGTGTAAAGCGGTTAAACATGCAACCAGATCAGTATAGCTTAATAAATTGGATTTCCTAATGATGGCATCTAAATGGAATGTAACTCAAATCTCATCTCAGAATAAAGGTCAAGCAAGCGTCTACAAAATTGAAGCATATGACAAGTCTTGAAAGTATGTGAAAGTTTGCCCAAGTGCACCTGAGTGAACATGTATTGTAAAAGCTTTAGAGATTTCTCGTAAAGTATACGACTAATCACACACACTAAAGTATTTTGTAAGCTTATTTTCTCAAGAAAATACTTTCAAAAATGACTTAAAGTCGCGCCAGACGAGTTGGGAGCTATCAGAAAAGCTCTGGGCAAATTTTTGTCTTTGCCAATCGATTGACACTTTAACCCAAACAATTTGGTTAATTAAAAAAATATGCCCTAAATGATTAGGACAACATCTTAATGATAGGCAACAACTATATATCTTTTTATTTTCTTTTTAACTTGCTAATCAATTACTTTTAGGCCTATCAATCGATAGATGCATGATGTCAATTGATTGGTTCGTCATTTATGGCCTCAAAACTTTTCCTTTTTTGTGGAAACCTATAGCCTATAATTAGAGGTCCCTTCCCTCATAATTTCACATCCAAAAACATGATCTTTCATTCCTCACTCCTCACTCTCTTTTAAAATATTTCTTTTTTACTTTCTCTCACTAAAGTGTAGTCGTAGCACTTTCGAGA
Organism: Vicia faba; assembly: GCA_948472305.1. Lineage (NCBI taxonomy): Eukaryota > Viridiplantae > Streptophyta > Magnoliopsida > Fabales > Fabaceae > Vicia > Vicia faba. The sequence goes on from OX451735.1 coordinate 223,609,522, forward strand.
AAGTCGTTTTGCAAGTGAGGAAATTGTAATTTTAGAAGGATATATTTATAAATTAACCAAGGGAGTTTGTTTTTACCTTGGTTGAATAATTCATCAATTTAGGAATTTTTATTTGGGTTCTAAGCTATACCCATTAAAATTTTGGTTTTGGGGATTTAGTTATTAATGTTGGATGTGAATATGGAAATAGAAAACAATGTAGAGGGGGTGAATAGACTTTTAAAAATAAAATCAACGAATTCTTCAAATAAGAATAACCAGAAGTTTTTCAGAGTTTGCACGTAGAAGTTTCTAGAGCAGAAATGTGAAATTATACTCAATTGACAATTATTCAGTAGCAACTCAAATCACTTTACAAATACCGTAATGGCTAGACGAAGAAATACAAAGTATGCGATTGAACCAATTGAATAAGTCACGAGATGTGGTTACACAATCAATCAACAAGGCGAATTCTAAAAGCATGATGTTTCTCAGATTTTAATCACCACTAAAGCTCTTGATAGGTTTCCAATTCCAACAAATCTAAGCTTATCAATTAAATATCTATTATCAAAATATAATCCTAAGCATGCATGTTCTACAAAATTCAAATTCAAGATTAAGAGATAGAGAGAAGACATCGAGGTTTATAGTGGTTCGACTTTGTCGTCCTCACGTGAGTCTACGTCCACTTTAATAGTTATTCCTTTATTTTGAAAAATATCTTGAGAGTATATAAAATTATTAGTCCATGATAATGATGAAGAAAAATAACAAATAAAATCTTGATTTGGATCTTGACTTATATATGGCCAAATGCCAAACCCTCATACGTAATCTTCACTTGATTAATGCTTCCAATCTTCCAATATCACAAATTTTTCTCCAAACCTTCGTGTGTGCAATCAATCCCTTGAGCCTACTGATTCCTTGAATGGTGAATTATATGAAGATGTAAAAAGAACTCTGTCTTATCCCTAGCCTTCCACACAGTCACTACTAAGGAAATTCTGGAGAGATGACCTTCTTCTTTTCACTAGAATTTGTCAGCACCAATGACAACAACCACAATCTTGTAATAAACTGAAAATCTTTGAACGAATATCCAAAAACGGTTAGTTTCAAGACAATGTCTCCTCCAATCAATTAACATTCACTCATGATCAAGATATGAAAATTGGAATGAGGTGGAAGATGAAATATTTCTAATGCAAGAGAGGTGGTTGATTTTTCACAAATATTCACAAATAGTTATGAGAACCTCTCACAATGAATATTAAAATCTTGGCAAAATACTCATTTTAATCCCTTAACTATACCATTGGGTTCAGATTGGACCCTTAATTTTTTTTCGTGTCACCTTGGTCCCTTAACTTTTAAAACATTTCATTTTAGTTCTTTTTGTATAATTAGCGACGGATTTAGCGACTTATTTCAAAGTATTTCCGCTGCTAATTAGACAAAAAAAAGCCTAAAATGAAACATTTTGAATGTTAAGGGACCAAGGTGACATGGGAAAAAAATTAAGGGACCAATATGAATCTGAGGGTATATAGTTAAGGGACTAAAATGGGTATTTTACCTAAAATATTCACAGATGGGTATGAAAATATTACCTGAAAAGGTTGACAAAATGCTTACATACGTGCTTGAGATGAAGCATACAAAAGACTAAAAAAAGTTGGTTAGATTCGAATCAAGGTCAATGCTTGTAATGATTCAAATTAGCAAGTGAATGGAATAAAAGAGACTCAAATTTTTTGACCCATTTGTAGTTGATTTGAATCAAATGCAATGTGTGATTCGAATCATAGGCCTCATGATTCGAAACATGTGCAATAATTTATTCGAATCAATTGCTCTAGGTTAGAAAAACCAGAAAAAGTTACATGATTTGAATCATGTGCAAAGTAGGATTCGAATCAATTTGGACAAAAGTGATAAGAAATTGTTTGATTTGAATCATGTGCAAAACCTGAATTGAATCAAATGTTTTTTGAAATCTTTTGGTCACCTCTATTTGATTTGATTCGAATCAAATGGTACATGTAAAAGATTGATTCAAATCAATACATTAAAACACATGTTTTTCATGATTTTAAATTTTTTCCTTTGCACCTGATTTGAATTAAACACACAGGGGTTTTATTCCACAGACTCATGCACTTGACTAAGAATATTTTGAGCAAGTTCAAACATGATCCAAGAATTATGCATTCTAAAAGATTTACGAGTCAATTTCAAACTTGATTCACAGTGTGCAATTTATGAGGGAGACTCAATAAAAGACAATAAATGAAAGCGATAAGACAAGCAACAAAATAACCGTGTTGGGGTTGCTCCCCCTGAACATGATAAGAACATGCAACCAAATTCCCCTAGGGATGTAGAGCTACAATTAAGTCCATAGTTCAGTTTGAAGGCCCGACTATTGTAAAAATTTCCATTCGGTTAAAGCTCATTCCATTGTTAAGTGCTTGTTAAGGTTGGTGATCAGCCTGATATAAAATCCTAGGCTCTTGGTTAGCCCTGTATAACATGATGGTTCAGTTCGTGACCTTAACCCAGTGTTAAAATCTATTTCAGGTTCAAGATCAGCCCGTGTAAAATCTTTGTCTGAAGCTTGAAGACTAATCGCTCCAAGTTTCTTGTGGAAAGAAGACTAACCACTTTGATCCATCATTTGGAAGGAAGACTCATCGTTTCTCTCCTTGTTTGATATTTAGTTGTAATTTAGCCACAAACTTCATTTTATTTGTTTTGTAACCCAAAATTTCCCCTCCCATTTCTCTTTAAGACATTCTCCCAAGGTCCTCATTTGCTCAAGGTTGACTAAGAATTGATCAGACAAATTCTCCTCCTAAGCAATGGGTCCACAACTAGGGTTTTGTATTTCTCAAGGAATATTGGGTTTCTAAGGTCTCAAGTGGTCTTCATGGTTCTTTATATGTCCCTAAGAATGATCGTGTTAAATTTCAAGCCTTGCATCACAAGTTTGCTCAGTCAATGGCTCAGATGACTGAAAATTAACTATATTGGGTAAAAAGTCAATTATGGTCAACATACAGTCAAACTTCAATATTTTCAGTCAACATCAAGTTTTTAAAGTAATATTCATAATTTGATCAAGGTTTTATCATGATTCCTCAAGAAAAGCCCTCAAATCATCAAAAGTCAAAAGTTGCCAAAATTAGGAGTTCCTTAGGAGAAGTCAACTGAACTTTGACCAAACATAACTTTCACATGCTTCATAAGTTTTGCCCCAACCAAAGCTAATTTTTAAGGAAATTCAATTCTCTATAACTTTGTATCTTTAAGCTTAAGTCCAAAAAATGCTTCATTTGAGAGATATGAGTCAATACATTACATGTCATTTCAAAAGTTAACAAAAAGACACTTTTTGTCAAGACAACTTACATCAAGATAAAATATTCAAAAGTAAAATTGATAAACATAGATATTGTATAGGACATCTTGAGCTTTCCAAAAAATCCAAGATAACCTTCAAAATATGAAAATTGATAGAGTTATGACCATTGCAGGTTGGGAAATTTTGAGCAAATGCATGAAGTTCAAATTGAGCAAACTTGATATTTTGGGCTATTGGGCCATTGTTTAAGAGTACAAACATGTTTTGTAGCTTATCATTCACCTCACATCTTACTCATGCATCCCTTGAACTCTTTATTTTATTTATTTTTGATTTTTTATTAATTAAAGTCAAAGTTAAATAAAATAAAACAAAGGCTTCTACAAGGTCCAAGCCCATATTTTCTTTGCCCTAATTTCCATTATATATTCTCATCCATTCTCTTTATACAAACGAAGAAAACCTTTCCTCTCAAATACTTGTCAAAACATCAAAATTTCCAAGAACCCTAGAAATCTTGAAACCCTTTTTACAAACCCTTTCACCATAAACTAGCCATCCCAATCAACTCCATTAATTCCCAGGGTAGGATTGAATCAAGTTTGATGATCCAAAACACATGAAATATCATCGCATGGCATCACGATTCCATCCTTACTTGAATTTAATGTTTTTTTTTGTTTTCATTGCATTCTAATAGCTACTGATGCTTTTTATGTGTTTGTGAGATTCAACTATGCAGGAATGACCCATCGGTCCCATGCAATCGAAATCATAAAACACCATGTTTGCACCGATCTGGGTTATTTTCACCATAGCTCCCAAATCTTTAAGTTTCAGACTAAAATAATCCTTCCATTGGAATCACAACCCTCAATTTAGGGGGGTAAGGTGCTTTTGATGTGATAACATCGTTGGTTTTGCAAGTTTTGAAAGAAACAGGCTACCGTAGAAGACGATCGGAGCTAGGGCTTCGAAACCTCTCCGATCAATACATTCATGTTTATATTATATATTTATTGTTTTATTTAAGTTAATGGAAGTATAGCCGCCCCAGCGGTAGCAGCACGGGTAATAAGGCATTGGTCTCCCAGGTCACGGGTTCGATCCCTGGTTTTGCCAAAATTTTCATATTTTCTAACTCTTACAGATCTAGTACATCCTTTCTATGCCTCAGCCATGCACCCTCAAATCCCAAGCCATTAGATCTCATCATCATCTAATCCAACGCTTTTGTTGTCTCCCCATGGTGAACCCTCCTGGAACAGTACACTGGATCAGGCAGATCAAACTTATTGAGCCTTGGAGATACTGCTCTCCACACCCCAGATTTACTACCTACAGGCCCAATCTCTCTTTTTTATTCCTTAACTATTATTTCTTTTTTTAGCATAATTTGGTTAGTTAATTTTTTTTTAAATTAAAATTTATTTAGACTTTAGGTTTTAATTAACTTAATAAATTATTTTTTAAATAATTAAATTAATTCCATTTTTTTCTATTTATTAAGTTCTTTTTAAAACTTTCTCTTTTTAATCAAAATTCATTTAGGTTTTAGGTTTAATTCATTAATTATTTCTTAATTAAAACTAATTAGGGTTTTAGGTCAATTATCAAACCTTTTTTCTATCAAAAAATCATTAAAAAATTTCTTTTCCCGTTTCTTTTATTTTACAAGTTCGCATATTTTATTACTGTCGCGTATTTCATTATTTTTTCTAATTATGTATGTGCTAATGGTTTGTAATAGTTTAATTAGGGTTTACTTTTTTCCCGATTTTACTATTTGTACCCCCACTCCCGAAGCCTTGTAATAGCGTAGAATTTTATTTCCCGCACTTTATAACTTTTCATTATTGCTATATTACTTTGCTAGTAATTAGGGTTTTTATGGCAAGATTAAAAACAATCGTAGAAAACCCTAATCAATGACTGAAACAATACACTCTTCACACACGCACCTCTAGGGTAACCTCACTTGTTGCCTTCGGAAACACAATCATGTCCCTCGAACATAGGGACACTTTAGCCCTGTCCCTCGATTAAAAAGATCATAGTCCCTCGATGACCCTTCGATGCTGCCTTCGGTAAACAGTCTTAGTCCCTTATGATAAATTGCTAAAACGCCCCTACGAGTTGCCTTTATGACTGTACGATGACCCACGCCTGTCCCTACACATCCAATAGATAAGGCTACCTACCACCTAATGGTATGGATGGCACTATCTCCAAAGGAGAAGGAAAATAACAAGAAAGACTTTAGTGGGTAAGAACTCCTAATTGCTTGCTCACAACCTTTCCAAAACATTTTTCACACTACACTTTCAAACAAGATATTTTCAAAAATACTTTGTACATATTCTTGAGGAATGATACAAGAATTATTAAAAAGTTAGCCTTACATTGTAGTAACTATGGATCAAAGTGAGCTAAGCAATTAAGAGTTAGTAGATAACTACAGATGAAAAGGGTGCTAACACCTTCCCTTTTCATAACTTACCCCCTAAACTCAAAAGCTATCAAAGGTCTTTCCTGTTCTTTTCATATTTCCTAATATTCGATAAAAGAAAAGTCGGTGGCGACTCTTGGTATCCTCACATTTGGATAAAACCAAAAAATTCAGTTCTCTCACCGTATTACATAACTGGCGAATCTGCTGGGGAGAACTAAAAGTGGGGTTACCTTTAGAGTTAGATCATTTTTAAATGCTTTCCTTGTTTGCCTTGTGTTCTTTACATTTTGGGGCTTGCTCGGGTTTATTTTCTTGCAAAGATCCTACACCCAAATCTGGGGGAATTTTAGGTAAGTAGAAATAGATCATGGAAAATATATGGCGTATACTGATATGATTGAAGTGATAGCTACGTTAGTGTGACACATTGGTTTTTATTGGCGTCCCTCAAGTCAGTCGGGGAGAATACTAGGTTGTCGCGTGGTGTCATAAGCACTAACTGACCTTTAGAATCTTAATTGACCCAACTTAGCCATTAGAAGGTAGTGAGATAACCGGCTTAGGTGCAGTCTGATGTTGGTTGATCATTAATACTACACTCATTGAGATTATACTCTCGGGATATTTTGGTCTCAAATCAGATGTTGTGCTGAAACAATGCCTGGGAGAAAGATCGGTGATATAGAGACTCCTAGAACCCGATTACTTTTCTTAGGATAAGTTGATCCAACTAAACTTCAAGAGGGTACTTACCTACAAACTCCATGCAAGCCTGAACCTAAGGCCTTGTGTGTTTTACTTGTGTTTGATTATCTGTTCGAACATGAAATCATAACATCATGACATCATTCCATATCATTTTCACTAACTATTTTAAGGATCTCAAGGGCCTGTGATGCAGGTTATCATGAACCAGACATCTAGCAAGGGGAAAGAGGATTTATTTTCCTTTAACCAAACACCGCCAAAGTATCATGAACCAATGTCTAGCAAGGGGAAATGGGATTTATTTTCCTCTAACCAATGTTGTCGAAGACCGAAGTATGTTATCTTGAGTCAAAGGCTAGGACCCACTTGACATGGTGAGCTTAATGCTCATAGAAAGATTTTCAACGACACGAAGTTCTTCATTCAAAGCTGCATCTAGACGCAACTTCTAACACTTTTTTGTTTACCCCGCAAGATCCTTGAAAACATTGCATCTACATATCATGCATATCATTACATAACAGGTTTTCCCATACAAGTTTTCTCATCTTCTTGCTGTTTATTTCAGTAAAAGATGGCTCTAGAATAGAATGTCAAGGAACTTCAGGCACAAAACTACCAATTTCAAGAAACTCTCTTGAACCTAGCCCAGAGGCAGAAAGAGCTGATGGCGCTCATCACCAAAAAGAAGAAGACTCAAAAACTAGTCATCCTTAACATGGGGAGAAGGTTCAAAAAACTCGAAAAGCAAGCTCAGAACTGTATTATTTCCTCTGATGAAGATGACAATCAAGAGGAAGACGGTAGAAGTATTAAAGCTGAAGGCCAAAGCAACTATGGTTCTGGTAAAATTCCTGAGGATGAAAACTATTTTGATGAACAATATCCTGCCGTAAATACAAACAACTGGAAGATCGCCTCAAGGCCATGGAAATCCAGAAAGTGTATGCGCTGTAATTTAAAGAGTTGGGTCTTATCCCGGGGATTGCTATCACTCCTAATTTCAAGGTTCCTACCTTTTCCAAATATTATGGTGTGTCTTGTCTGAAACTTCAACTGAGATCTTATGTTCGGAAGATCCAACCCCATACCGCTGACAGAAAGTTATGGGGTCACTTATTTCAGGAAAGTTTGTCTGGTACATAACTCGAGTGGTTCTATCAGCTGAAGGGAACAACATCCGTACTTTGGAAGACTTGCATGCTGCTTTTTACAAGCAGTATCAATATAATGCTGACCTTGCACCAACTCGCGTGCAATTACAAAACATGACTATGGGCTCGAATGAAGGGTTCAAAGAGTATGCCCAAAAGTGGAGAGATCAGGCTAGAAGAGTTCAACCTCCCTTATCTGATAGGGAGCCGGTGGATATGTTCATGGGCACTTTGACATGACCATTCTTTAACCATCTTATTGGAAGCTCCTCATCTGGTTTCATTGAGCTGATTCTAACTGGAGAACATGTCAAAAGTGGTATCAAAAGTGGAAAAATTCAAGTGGTTGCATCTTCGAGTGTTGTGAAGATGACATTCAGTGGTAAGAAGGAGACCAATGTTGTTTATGGCTAGAAGGGACGTGTTAAAAATTACTGCAATCAGTCTGTAAGAGCGGTGCTAATTTCTAATCCTGCACCTGTTTAACAAAAACAACAGGGAAATCAACATAGGATAGACGCTTCGAGAAGACAGTTTATGAAGATCAGTATGTCATTATCTCAGGCCTTACAACATTTACTAAAAGCGGAGCTGATAACTTTAAGGGATCCTCCTCAAAATCCCAACACATCATCTCCTCAATACAATCTGAATGCGAAGTGTTCCTACCATTCCAATAGTCATGGGCATGATACCAATAACTGTTGGGCCCTGAAAAACAAGATTCAGGATATGATTGACAATAAAGAGATTGAGTTTGATCCTCCGGAGACCCTGAATATGATTATTACACCTATGTCGAAGCATGATAAAGGAATAAGTGCTATTGACGATGTTCTTTATGTTGCTACTGTAAGTTAATTGGTTAATCCCCTACCAATTATAAAAAAGAATCTGTTGTAGGCCAGTTTATTTCTGGGTTGTATCAAAAGATGTTACTGATGCGCAGCCCAACCCAATGGCTGCAAGTTTCTGAAGGAAGGTTTTGAATGCCTAATGGGCAATCACATAATTCTGGTTGAGAAGGTCCCGTCTACTGAGAACATGAGTCAAGACTTATCTGTAATTTTTGGTACCCATGTTAGGATCACTTCCAAGGGTCCTATAAGGATCACTGCCAATCCGAAAGCTGCTCCTCTGATCATCACTACACCTGGACCTATCCCATACTCTTCGGATAAAACTATTCCTTGGAACTATGGATCCGATGTCTACTACCATGGTGTCAAGCAAGAACTATTGACAACTGAAGATGTAGTTACTGAAGTTGTTGATCTCGACATTAACAATATTGCTGGGGCCAATAAGGTTACTAGAAGCGAAAGGGTTTTCTCCTCGGAAATCTCTCCGAAGACTGTTTCCACACATGTTAAGGTTACTGCTACCGAGTCAACTGATGAGGCTCGGGGCAAAGAGCAAATGATAGAGCCTGCCCAGACGGAGGCGCCTAAAGAAGCTACAACTGAAGACACCTCTAGACAAGAGTTAGAAGAGGTATTGAAGATTATCCACAAGAGTGATTACAAAATTGTTGAACAACTGGGGAAGACCCCATCTAAGATCTCCATGTTATCCCTGCTACTATGTTCTGAAGCACATGCACAGGCTTTAGTGAAATTATTGAAGACTGCCCATGTGCCACAAGAGATTTCGTCCGATAAATTTCAAAGTTATGTTGCTAGCTTAATGACTGACAATTGATTAGGTTTCTCTGATGCTGATCTGACTCTGGAAGGAAGAAATCATAATAAGGCTCTGTATGTCTCCATTAAATGCAGGGGCACTACTTTGTCTCATGTATTGGTTGATACTGGTTCCTCGTTAAATGTCCTACCGAAAGGCGCTCTGGATAGACTTGATTACGAAGAGGTTGTATTGAAACCCAATGATATTATATTCTGAGCCTTTGATGGGTCAAAGAGGATGGTACACGGAGAAGTGGATATTCCGATCAAGGTAGGTTCGCAGATCTTCGAATCTACCTTCTATTTAATGGATATTCGACCAGCTTATTCTTGCTTACTGGGACACCCCTGGATTCATGGGGTAGGTGCTGTTACCTCAACCCTACATCAAAAATTAAAATACGTTTTGAACTGAAAGATTGTTACTGTCTGCGGTGAAGAAGAGTACATGGTTAGCCATTTGAACTCTTTCTGGTATGTAGAGATGGACGACGAATTCATCAAGACTCCCTGTCAGACTTTTAAAGTCATCTCTCCTGCCTCAATTAAAGACGTCTCTTCCATTCCCAAAGTTACTAGGGTTCTGCCCAGAATGGCTTCTTTGAAAGATGATATAACTGCTGTAAAAGAAGGTGGTTATACTACTTGGGGTCAGCTTCCTGACATCCCATATAAATCTGACGAATTTGGTTTGGGTTTCGCTGCAGAGGGTCAGAGGGTTGTTCGTCGCACTCGTGCTGGAAGATCACCATTCCATGTCAGCAACAACATAGTTAACGTAATAGAAGATGCTAACAATGATTATGACCTTGACAGCTGGATCTTTCCTACCATTGGAAATGGGCCTAACAACTGGAAGACTCAGGATATTATCTCTATCTCGTTTAGTCAGGAGTAATAGTCACATTTCTATTTTTTTTGCTTTCATAGTTTAGTTATGTAATGTTTAAACAATGACTTTAAGCCTCGTGCCTTACCTGGGGCACACCGGTTTACTTGTTAAGGGTTGTCATTTGATAAACATATTTTCATTTAGTAAAGCATTGGACATTTTGTATTCAAAATTTTATGCTCTCTGTCTTTGTTTTACTTTTTATCTCTTTCAAATAGTTATGTTTTCTTACACACACCCATACAATAAATTGCAGATCCACATCCACTCTAGATCCCTTTAATAACGATTATGCTATTGCCACTTATGACTTTGAAAATATGATCTACCAAGCCGATGAGGAAGGTGAGGAAGATTGTGAGGTACCAGGAGAAATTGCTAGACTGTTAGTGCAAGAAGAGAAAGCAATTCAACCACATGAAGATCTAGTTGAAATTATAAACTTGGGTACTGAAGCAGATAGAAAAGAAGTCAAGATAGGCGCCAACTTAGAGTACCACGTCAAGAATAGGTTAATACATATGTTGCATGAATATGTCATGATCTTTTCTTGGTCATACGAAGACATGCCAGGGCTCAATATAGATATTTTGGTTCATTGACTGCCGATGAAAGAGGGTTATGCTCTGATAAAGCAGAAAGTTCGTCGCATGCGTCCCGAGATGTCAGAGAAGATCAAGGCTGGGGTTATGAAACAATTCAACGCAAGGTTCTTAGTAGTGACATCCTATCCTCAATTGGTTGCAAATGTGGTTCCGGTACCAAAGAAAGATGACAAGGTACGTATGTGTGTAGATTATAGGGATCTGAATAGGGCAAGCCCCAAAGATGACTTTTCACTGCCACATATAGATGTCTTGGTTGACAATACCGCTCAACACAAGGTATTCTACTTCATGGACAGATTCTCAGGTTATAGTAAGATCAATATGGCACCTGAAGACATGGAGAAAACAACCTTCGTCATATAGTGTGGCACTTTCTGCTACAAGGTTATACCTTTTGGGTTGAAGAATGTCGGCGCAACATATTAACTTATTATGGTAGCTTTGTTCCATGACATGGTTCATCACGAGATATAGGTATATAATGATGATATGATAGCCAGATCTCAGACTAAAGAAAAGCATCTTGACAATCTACACAAGTTGTTTGAGAGGCCAAAAAAGTACAAACTGAGATTGAATCCGAACAAGTGCACCTTTGGGGTGAGATCCGGTAAGCTCCTGGGTTTTGTTTTCAGCGGTAAAGGTATTGAAGTTGACCCCACCAAAGTCAAATCTATTCAAGAAATTCCCAATCCTCGTACTGAGAAGGAAGTCAGAGGTTTCTTGGGACGACTATATTATATTGCCCAATTCATTTCTCATTTGACTGCTACTTGTGAACCGATCTTCAAGTTGCTGAAGAAAGATCATGTAGTAAAATGGAACGACGGTTGTTAGATAGCCTTTGACAAAATCAAGGAGTACCTATAAGAACCTCTGATTCTGATGCCACCAGTTGGAGGAAGACCTCTAATCATGTACCTAACAGTGCTAGATAATTCAATGGGGGTGTGTACTGGGCCAACACGACAAGTCTGGTCGAAAAGAGCATGCAATATACTACCTTATCAAAAAGTTTACCAACTGTGAAACAAGATACTCACTTCTTGAGAAGACTTATTTCACTTTGGCATGGTCTGCTCGCCGACTAAGACAATATATGTTGACTCATACTATTCTATTGATCTCTAAAATAAATCCCATCAAATACATATTTGAGAAGCCCACTCTCTTCGGAAGAATAGTTAGATGGAAAATGGTCTTTACAAAATATGACATTCAGTATACCACTCATAAAGAAATCAAAGGAAGTGTATTGGCAGATCATTTGGCTCATCAAGCTGTAGACGACTACCAATCTATGAACTTCGAATTCTTGGACGAGAACATTATGCTAGTTACAGATTGTGAAGAACCTGGGCCGTATGAAGGACCTGAGCCAGGATCCCAATGGACTATGGTTTTCCATGGAGCTTCTAACGCATTTGGCAACGTAATCGATGCTGTAATTATCTCTCCTCAGGTTTGCCATACACCCTTCACTGCTAGGTTATGCTTTGACTGCACCAATAAGATGGATGAATACGAAGCGTGCATCATGGGTATTAAAGCGACTATTGATCTGAGAATCAAGTTCTTGAGCGTATACGGGGACTCAACCTTAGTAATCGGTCGGATCAAGGGAGAATGGGATATGAAACATCTGAATCTCATTACATACCAAGAGCATGTGCTAACCTTAATCCCATATTTTGAAGATATCACTTTTCAACATATCCCACGAGAAGAAAAGCAGTTGGCGGATGCATTAGCTACCATGTCATCTATGTTCAAGGTAAGATGTGACAAAAAGGCTCCTAAAAATACTATTGAAAAGCTAGATGAACCAGCACATTGCTACGAAGTTGACGCTGACGGAGTAGAAGAGAAGCCCTGGTTTTACAAAGTAAAGAGATATCTTGAGTCTCAAGAGTACCCTGAGGGAGCATCTATCAATGACAAGAAATTCCTACTAAGGTTCTCTGCTAAGTTCTTCATGAGTAACGAAATTCTATACAGGCGCAACCACGATTCAACTCGACTTAGTTGTGTGGACAAGGAGGAAGCTAAGAAAATAATGGAATACTTGCAGGAAGGTATCTTTGGTACTCACTCTAGTGGATATACTATGGCTAAGAAGATTCTGAGAGCAAGATATTATTGGTCGACTATGGAAAGCGACTGCCATCACCACTCAAGAACTTGTCACAAGTTCCAGATCTATGCTGATAAAATACATGTGCCTCTAGTACTGCTGAATGTCTTTACTACTCCTTGGCCGTTTGCAATGTGGGGCATTGATATGATTGGAGAAATCAAGCCCACTGCTTCTAACGGACATCACTTCATCCTTGTCATGGTCAGATGTATCAGAAGTGTATGATCAAAGCTTTCAATAAGAAGATCAAGCATCGAGTATATCAGATTGGTGACTTGGTAATAAAGCGCATCATCCTACCGCAAGGTGATCCTAGGGGCAAATGGACTCCCACATACGAAGGGTCATTCGTGATCAAGAAGATATTTTCGGGCGGTGCTACGATACTTACCACCATGGACAGTGAAACTCTTCCGCATCTCGTGAACACGAATATAGTCAAAAGATACTATGCATGAAAACGACCCGCTAGGTTGACTGGCCTAGGCAAAAATAAGGGTTTCCCGGCGAACCAAAAGGGTTCATGCAAAAATCAGGGACATATATATAAAATAATGTACACCTGGCAAGTCAAAAACTTGAAAAGGCGGCTTGGGCAAAAAAGGGTATCCTGGTGGACTGAAAACCCGAAAGGGCGGTCCAGGAAAAATATCAGAGATTAAAGCATACGACTATGTCCCATTGGATAACTTACAGCCAGCTTTATTACCAATATCAAGTTCAAATGGTGCCGATGAATTCAATTAACTTCTTCCGACAACAAGGGATGAGATGCTTGAAGACATAGGGGCAATAGCAGAATTGAAACCTGACGAGATCATTTACACATAGCTATATGTTTTGTTTTACTTTGTACTCCTTTCATTTCACGACGATTTCCTCTTACTAGGATTTCGGTCTCTTTGTACAACAATCACCTGTTTATAGGCAAGCTATCAATATAAACACAATTTCAAAATTCAACTTTTGTTTTACTCTTTCTGTTTTGTTTTCAAAAATGTCCAATGACTAAATTGAATGAACATATGTATATGAATATGATATATGCATAAAAACAGGAATAAGTATTTACTCAAGACTCTAGGAGATGGGATAACATTAAAGTTATCCAAAAATCCCCACAGAATAACCTCCATGGAATAATCCCCACGGAGCAGTTCCCATAAGATTATCCCCTGCTGAGTCTTCCTCACAAGCTCATCTTCAACAAAGATACCTGCCCCACAAGCCTGAAATGCCTTAAGACATAAATTTGGACATTTTCCAACAATTAATCCAATGATACTCCCCAACAGATCCCCCTAGCGGATGAAGGAGTATAATCTTTTCCCCGGAAATATTTCCAACCTACGGAGTCCCAATCTTCGTCAGAGATTATGACAACAACACAATTTACATGAATTCTCTTCCCCAATTGAGTTTATTTCTCCAACACTGTAAAATTCCTCAGTAGAGCGTATTCCTAAGCAGCGTATTTTTCCAGTAGGGTTTATTTCCACAACAAGGTTTATTTCCCTAACAAATCCAGTCTCCCCAGCTTGAGCCTATTCCTTTGACTACTATAAATCACCGGCGAAATTCCCCTCTCTAGCAAAGGGAAGTCCAGGCTGCTATCCCCAGAGAGATACTACTGAATCGGAAACCAAAATAGATATAAGTTAATCTTATCCTCCCCAGACGAGTCGACATCCATATCAGAAACTCGATCAAACAGCGCCTCGAAAGGTTATCCATCTCTCTTATCCCCAGTCAGGGTATATAAGAATTAAGAGCGATGGACGACCAAAGTTCCTGAACTCTTCTCCCAAGCAGAAATCAAATTCCCCAACGGAGTTTCCTCAAACAGAAAGCAGGAATCCCCAATAGAAACATTCTAGACAAGATCAAATATTACACGTATTCTTCATCCCCAGCAGCAATCAGGGATTTATTTTCCCAATCGAAGATGTTATACAAATCTATTATTACGCTTCAATGACATCCTACATTCATACATAATTTACAAATATCATAACATGTGCATATAAAACACATATAACACACTCTCAGAGCCACTTCTATGAGGTTATCCCCACATAATAGTCTTCACAAATAAGGGTACATTCCCCACAATCTCCCCAGCAGCTCACTTCAACAACTAAAGGAATATAATCTCCTCCCCATGAAATCTCCCCACGGAGTCCCAATCAGTACAATTCATGGAAATTCTCTTCCCCAGCGCAGTTTGTTCCTCCAAAACTGAAGAAAGAGACCCTGCAGAGTTTCTTCTCTTTAGAAAAATTCAATCTCCCCAAGAGAGTTAGTTTCCTCAGCAGAGCACTTCTCCATCAACAAGGGTTTATTTCCTCAACAGACTACAAATTTCCCATCTCAAATCTATTCCTCAGACTACTATAATTCATTAACAAAATTCTTCTCCCCAGACAAGTCAGAAGATTATCCATCTCTTTTATCCCCAGTAAGGGTGTATAAGAAATAAATTCCCCAATAGAGTGGCAGACGACCAATGTTCCTAAATTCTAATCAATACATACCCTGTATATTTTTCCTCGAACAAGTAAACAGGAATCCACAGCGGAAGCATTCTATACAAAATTGAAGATACACATATTCTTCATCCCCAACAATAGTCAGGGATTTATTTTTCCAGACAAAAATACACTTCGACAACATTTCACACATACATCATAACATATGCATACGAAACACATATAACACAATCTCATTTATTTTGAGAACATCATTACACAATACATTTCATACATCATGACATTCATACAACTAACCCTTTACCTTTTCAGGAAAGATCAATCAATGGACCGATATCATTAAAATCCTCAAAACAGATTGTAGGTCACCCCCTGAAACAAAACAAGGGCAAATAACTATATGATGGATACTCCCTTCAAACATCTGATGGATCAGATTAAATCGATCAAAGATTTGTTCTGATACTTCTCTCAATAGACCTTTTTCAGGCTCAGTTTAAATCGACCAAAGATTTATTTTGATACTTCTCTCAGTTAAAGATTTTCAAACATCTGCTGACTCATATTAAATTGATCAAAGATTTATTCGGATACTTCTCTCAATAGACCTTTTTTTGGCTCAGATTAAATCGACCAAAGATTTATTCTGATACTTCTCTCAGTAGACCTTTTTCTGGCTTAGATTAAATCGACCAAAGATTTATTCTGATACTTCTCTCAATTAAAGATTTTTCAAGCATCTGCAGGCTCAGATTAAATTGATCAATGTTTTGTTCTGATACTTCTCTCAGTAGACATTTTTCTGGCTCAGATTAAATCGACCAAAGACTTATTCTGATACTTCTCTCAATTAAACATTTTCAAGCATCCGCTGGCTCAGATTCAATCTACCAAGGATTTATTCTGATACTTCTCTCAGTAGACCTTTTTCTGGATTAGATTAAATCGACTAAAGATTTATTCTGATACTTCTCTCAGTTAAAGATTTTCACGCATCTGCTGGCTCAAATTAAATCGACCAAAGATTTATTCTGATACTTCTCTCAGTAGACCTTTTTCTGTTTCAATTTAAGTCGCCCAAAGACTTATTCTGATACTTTTCCAGTAGACATTTCTTCTGGTTCAATTTAAATCGATTAAAGATTTATTCTGATTATTTTCTAGTTTAATGCGGATGCAAACATCTTCGGGCTCAGTTTAAATCAAGCGTATATCTATTCTAATACTCCACAGATACAGTCAAGCGTAGACTCATTCTGATATTTCTATCAACAATTACTTTAGTTGGCATCTTTAAGCCCATCTCCGACAACTCTCCATCATCTTTCCAAATGGCATCTTTAAGCCCATTCTCGATAATCAATAAACATTTTTCACTCTATGCACAAGCGAGTGCAAATTTATGGGGACTTAAGTGTTCAATCATCTTCCACCTTCAAGTCACTAATGGCGGACAAGCCAATCTAACTCTTCAGGTTTAAGAAGATTGAACAGGGGCAGAGATTTTCCCTCTCTTTTCTCAAGACATTTCTCACCAAAGATCTCAAATGGTCAAGAGTTCTCAAGGGCTTGATCAGAGAAGTTCACCTCCTAAGCACTGAGCCTCCAAATTAGGGTTTTGGTTTTCTCAAGGACAATTGGACTTTTGATGCCTCAAATGACTTTCATGGTTCATTATAGGTCTCCAAGATTTCTCATACCAAGTTTCAAGTCTTGCATCTTAAAATTGCTTAGTCAATTGCTCAAATGACTGCAAATTAGCTGTATTGGGTAAAAAGTCAAGTGTGGTCAAAGTATAGTAAAATTTCATGATTTTTGACCAACATAAAATTTTTGAAGTCATTTTCATCAATTGATCAAGTGTTGATCACAATTCCTTAAGAAAAGCATTCAAATCATCAAAGGGGCAAAATTGTCAAAATTAGGGTTTTGACTGAGAATCAATTGATGGCCTAATGGTTTGAAGCATGATTTCAAGGATTCAAACATAACATGGTGACCTAATTTCATGGCTCAAATCATTTATCAAGATCATTAGATTAATAGTTGAAATTTGATCAACTGATGAAAAGTTAACTGATATACAAAAAGTCAAAACTTTGACTTTTTTTATCAACATTGAATTTCAAAGATCAAAATTCATCAAGAAATTCAAAAATATCAAACTTGATCATCAAGAATCAAGAAAGTCAAAAAAATCCACAAAAAGTCAAAGTTTTCAAGACAAAAAATTTTCTAAGTGTTTTTATACTTGATAAATTCATTACTTCATGACATTTTTTCACCAAGATGCAAGATGACTCAAGGAAAACTTTCAACATGAAAGTTGTAGATCTTGATGAATTCTACAACTTTATATTATAGGGTTTATGTCCAAAAAATGCTTAGATTTGAAGATATAAGCCCATGAAGTCATGGCATTTTTCATAAAACACTTAGTGAAATTTTCAACTAGTTTAGGTAGATTTTTGACCTAACTTCTTGGCCAATTTTCACCTAGTTCCAAGATAATTTAGCCAAAGTGGTCAAAATGAAGGTTGTAGAAAATTTTTCAAGCTTTCCAAAATGTCCAAAAATTTAAAGAGATCATTCTTGTTCTAAGAGAATCTAAGAGAGTAAGTTGGGCATCCATTCTTGAAATTTAGGGCATTTTCATGAAGAACACATACCAAATCTCAAGCCATGCTGTATAAATCTCACTTTGTAGGATTTAAAATAGAAAATCACTCAATAATTAAATGCTTACACAACTGATTAAGCTTTTGTCCAAGTATTTGAGCCATTGTCCAAGTGATTAATCCATTTTTGGCACAAAGGTAACATTGCCATTTTGGAAAAGTGGCTTTAATCACAAAGTCCACTCTCCTTTAGCTTTGCACTTGTTCCTTATGCACATACATAATCTCAAAGCTAGAAGAAACAGGTTAAAACCTTTAGCCACCCTACAAGCCCTTGTACTAAGCATTGAAACCATGTTTGTCAAGCTTGCTTAAAAAACAAGTAAAAAAGCCATAACATGTAATCTTGTGTTTCTGATCCCTTCAAGCTTCCAAACCTCTTGCCTATAAATAGAGAGGTCATATGCAACCTAAGACACGAATTCACAAGCCTCGAAACTTCCTCAAACTCCCTCAAACTCAACCTTGCATAAAAACCTCCATACCTTGTCATTTCTGACCTTGAACTTCCATCTCACAATCCACTCTTGCGTTTCCTCTCCATAACAATCACAAAGCTTCCTCAGATAAAATATAACTCATCCCTATCCCTGTTTCACAACTTTAACTCCATCTTCATCATCTCCCAAACTAAAAAACAAAGCTCTGCATATTGACTTCTACAACACGATTCAACCACTTTCAGCATAAAGTAAGAGTTGCCTTAGCTTCCTTGGAGTCCAGTGAAGCTATTCAGATCATCACCACACCTCCAGAAGTGCTCAAACTCCATACACGATTTCCAGCTTTGAGGTAAGTTTTCTCAACTTTGAACTCTCTTTACAAGCATCATTAATGGTTACTTTGTAAATAAAAAATGTAGACATCATAGCCCTGAAGCTAACCATGTCCTTAGATTTAATTCATGTTGCTTGAGTGATTTGAATTTTGAGTTTGAACTTTCTGAAAAAATTAGGTTTAATTTGGTACGAGATAAAATTCGTGTTCATCTTTGAGTATTAGATTAAGTTATTTACATATTTGAAATCATGGTTAAATTTCAAGTAACTTTCATGTTTACATTTTCTAATTTTGTTGAGAAATGAGGAAGTTATAAAATTCAAAAATGGTGATGAAGAAGCTGGCGCGAGGAAAAAGAAGATGACACATTTAGAAATGAGTTTATACTATATTTAGTGCAACTTGTTCTAGTACCTGATAAAATAGCCACCCCAGTGGCAGGAGAAGCGCATATAAGGCATTGAACTATAGGGGCCTGGGTTCGAGCCCCAGCGACACCCTTTTGTTTATTTCATAATTTGTCATTTCTGATTCAATGCAAGCAGGTTGGGAGCACCTATCATGTACCTTTCATCCATACCACATGATCATCATGTGATCTCATCCCACACACGACATGTGCAATCCATGATGCACCTCAAGAAATCAGCCACACATAATCAAAATAGGCGCTGGGCTTAGTGTTTGGGCCTCATTCTGTTTTTTATTTTGCTGAGTCTCACCACCCTTTTACTAAAGGAAAGGCAGGCCCACATCATTTCTTTTTATTTTATCATTTTTTTTTATTTCAAACAAAAACACCTTGGGCCTAACTCTTTTTGCTACATTTGACCCCCATTTTCATTTTTCAACCCCCAACTCAACTATTTTTGTTCCTTTTATATTTTATTTATTTTTATTTATATATTTATTTTATTAAAACTAAAAACAAAAAAACATATATTTTTCTTAAAAATAATTTAATTTTAAATATTTTATTTTATTTTTTATTAAATTAATTTCTATTATTTTCTTTACATTGTACAGACATTTTCTAAGTTAATACTAATATTCAAACTATTTTCTAAATAAATTATTAGACTTAGGTTTATTTTCTTCTTAAAATTTAATTAACTTAGATTTTTAAGTTTTTTTAAATAATTAATTAATTTCTTTTATAAATAAAATTAATTAGTTCAATTAGGTTAAATTACTAAAACCTTTTTCTCCATTAAAAACCCTAAAAATAATTTTCTTTTCTTCTTTATCTTTACATTTTTTGCATAATTATTGTTGTAATTCATATTCAATGGTTTTGTAATAGTAATTAGGGTTTTATTGCTTTTCATTTCCTATTGTAAATTTGTACCCTCCATTCTCAAAGCGTTGTAATAGCGTAGGACATTTAAATTCCGCAATTTATCGCTTTCCTTATTATTGCTAGTAAATAGGGTTTGTATGGCAAGATTTAAAATCAACATTAGATAACCCTAATTCAAGATAAAATAATTGAAAACAATACACCTTGCACTCATGCACCTCTAGGGTAACCCACATTTATTGCCTCGAATAAAAACAGTGATGTCCCTCGAACGTGGGATGTTTTAGTAAAAAACCTCGATTAAAAGATCGTAGTCCCTCGATGAACCTTCGATGTTGCCTTCAATAAAAGATCTTAGTCCCTTGCGAAAATTTCTAAAATATCTTACAAGTTGCCTTCTATGACTGTACGATGACCACACCCGTCCCACACATCCAATGATATAGCTCCCTACCAACCAATGGTAAAGTAGCACCATCTAAAGGAGGAGAAAAAGAATAAAGACTTTTTGAGTAGGTATATTGCTTGTAATTGCTTGCTCATAAACCAGAACCATTTTCACACCTCACACGTTCAAAAACAAACATCTTTTCAAACACTCTCTTTTCAAACAAATATTTTCAAAACAAACACTTTGTATGCATTCTCAACGATACGAAAATCATTACAAAGTTTACCATACTAAGGTGTTTTCAAAATATTTCTAAAAAATAAACATTTTGTATACATTCTCAACAATACGAGAATCATTACAAAATTACCATCTTCAAAAATATTTAAACATTTTCAAACTCACACAAATACAAAGCATTTTCGAAGTGATCAAGCAATTAAGAGCCCGTAGATAACTATGGATGAAAAGGGTGCTAACACCTTCCCTTTTCATAACCTACCCCCCGAACTCAAGAAAATATCTCAAAAGGTATTTCCTGTTCTTTTTACCCTTTCCTTTATTAGATAAAAGAAAAGTCGGTGGCAAATCTTATTATCCGCAACATTTGCGATAAAACACAAAACACCAAGTCAGTTCTCCCACCGTATTACACTTATATTATAGTAACTACGAATGAAAGTGAGCTAAGAAATTAAGAGCCTATACATAACTACAGATGAAAAGGATGCTAACACCTTCCCGTTTCATAACTTACCCCCCGAACTCAAAATCTATCAAAGGTATTTTCTGTTCTTTTCACGTTTCCGAATATTGGATAAAAGAAAAGTTGGTGGAGACTCTCGCTATCCGCACATTTGGATAAAACCAAAAAAGTCAGTTCTCTCACCGTATTACACTTTGTATAATGGGGTTCGAGAGTTAAATCTATTAAAAGCTATTAAGTTTATTAGATACTCTCAAGATCAAATCTTAGAGACAGGACTAAGTCGTATATTACTGAACCATGTATAATTCTGGATGTCTGCTTTCTTCCCTTAACTTTTAATTTCTACACTTTACTTTTTGAGTTTTATTTTTCGCTGCTTACTTTTAAAACTTTTCAAAAAATGTTTAAACTCTGGAATTAATTAAAAAAGTTTTTCAAACTTAAGTTTTTCTATAACACACAATTCACCCCCCTCTTGTGTGTGAATTCACATGTCCAACAATTGATATCAAAATCTAACTCCTCTTTAAGGGCTTATCATCTCAGGAGGAACATGACTCCCAACAAGATATCTTTTCTAAACACACAACCATTTTTTTGTAGTAGTTGGTTTGAGCTATGAAAATATAGGTTTAGAATTATTCTTCAAAGCATTAATTATGATTTATGAGAAACATTGATTAATGGTATTTTTATCCCTACTCATATAGTAAATGATGAAGTAGTAGATAAACCTTAATCACTTTGGGCCAAAGAAGAAAACAAAAGATTTGAAACAGATTTCAAAAAAATAGTTTTATAATAATGTGTCTAGATGATACTAAATTCTTTTATGTTCACAATTGCAAATCCTCCAAGGAAATAAAGGATATTATTGAAATGATATGTAGAGTTTCTCTAAGTATCAAGCAAGAGGATATGAACACATGAGTCAATGGTATTTTTATCCCTACTGTTGTACCCCAAAATTTGCCCTCCCATTTCCTCAACATTTTCTCATCACCAGACCTTTGAAGATCAAGATCAAATTAGGGTTTCCTCTGTTCAAGATTTCTCCTTGCACCGGTGGACCCAAATTAGGGTTTGTGTTTGCACAAAGATGTTTTGACCTAAGATGCCTAATATGACTTTCATACTTCATATTGGACTCCCAAGTTTATCCATACCAAGTTTCAAGTCTTGATTCCAAGTTTTGCCCAGTCAATTGGACAGATGACTTAGAAATCAGCTGTATTGGGGAAAAAGTCAACTGTGGCTAATGGACAGTCAAATATCATGAAAATTGACCCACATCAACATTATGAACTCATATGGACCATTTGATCAAGTTTGGATCACAATTCCACAAGAAATTTGATCAGATCATCAAAAGGGCAAAATGGTCATTTTTAGGGTTTTGACTGCACAAAGGCAATTTTTGACTGTTTGACCTAGCCAATGGCAAACCAAGCTCACATATGGACTCAAGGACCCCATGGAATTGTCTTGACATGCTCAACAAACTCAAAAGATCCCAAGTACACAAGGTTGACAGTTGAATTTCCCAGTCAATTGATCAATTTTGACTGTACACTGAAAAGTCAAACTTTGACTTTTTGATCAAAATCAAGAGTCAAGATTCATTTTTCATCAAAACATGCCAAATCATGAAACTTGTTCACCAAGAAACCAAGAAATGCAAATTAGGGTTTAAAATGGAATTTTTCATAACTTAGAATTTTTCTAAGTTATGGAAAACCCTAATTTTTTCCCAACTTTGCCCCACTTTTTCACCATGATTCATTTGGATTCAAACAAAAGTCAAAACATGAAAGTTGTAGCTTGTTGCATAATCTACAACTTTGATTCACAAAGTTTTCTCATTTGAAGCTTGTATCTCAAGTTACAAATTTTTGAATAAGGGCACTAAACCATTCTTAACTTAGTGAATTTTTGACCTATTTTGACAAGTTTTTCTACCCCACTTCAAGGCCATTTTCCATACACTTCCACTTGTAATTTCAAATTGCACTTCAAAGATGGATTGTAGTACACATTCCAAGCTTTTCAAAATGTCCAAGAACTCATCAAACAACCTCATGGTTAGGGAGAATCGAATTTCACAATATAGCAAAAACTCACTTTTGAATTGGCCATTTTTCATGTTCATAAGTTATGCAAACTTCTCAAAACCAGCATGCCCTTGATTACAGGTCCCTAAACCAAGTTACACTCAATAATTTAATGCTTGTTCATTGTGTCAAAGTGTTATTCTATGAGTTCAAGTATTATATACATGTTTAATCCATTTTTAGATAAAGCAAAATAGCCATTTTTGAAAAGTCATGCTTTATGTCAATTGGTAAATCAAGCAAGTACAAACCAAATCTCTTTAGCACAAGATTATGAACAAATCACTCTGATCAAGAGAAGCTTTGCAGCAGGATTAGGGGTCCTCTACTGACCTAGAAACACAACTTGCCATTTCTTGCTTAAGTTAGAAGAAACATTGCATAACTCATACCAACTTCCATCTCAGCTTACATACACAAGAACAAAGTTATCAAACACATTCCACACAACACAACCAAGCTAATACACGAGCCCTTAGCCTTCAAAACACCCTCCATCTCAGAATCACTCTCAAACTGCAAAAACAGGGCAGGCCCTGCAGTTTGAGTGCTATCTCTCATTTCTCTTGAGCTCTCTTGCCCAAATCAGTTCACATACCTTCCATACCATCTATACAAGCTAACCAAAAGCAAAGGCACGACCTGTAATCACTC
This sequence comes from Vicia faba, assembly GCA_948472305.1. Lineage (NCBI taxonomy): Eukaryota > Viridiplantae > Streptophyta > Magnoliopsida > Fabales > Fabaceae > Vicia > Vicia faba. Next base: position 223,633,622 of record OX451735.1, read on the forward strand.
TAACCACTTCCACCATTTTCATATTTTTGACTTGCAGGTGAGGTTCTCTAGCTCGATTCAGGAGCTTTCAAGACAAAGTAAACATTGGAATAGCATCCCTGGACCGCAAGGAAAACTTAAAGCTAATGATGCCTAATAAGAGAGATACGAATTCAAAAACTTACCTGTTCAGTTGAAGTTCTATCTGGAGATGTAGGAACTTTCAGTGCAAGGTGATGATTGGAATAACATCCCTGGACCCCAAGGAAGCTTTTCCAATCATCACCTTGCACTGAAAGTTCCTACATCTCCAGATAGAACTTCAACTGAACAGGTAAGTTTTTGAATTCGTATCTCTCTTATTAGGCATCATTAGCTTTAAGTTTGTGAAGAAACAATGTTCTACTCATGCCACTGAACATGTACATTCTTTTTCTTTTCATTTCTTTTGCCTGAGCTGTGAGAATTTAAGGTCTGAAAATGGCAGAAAACTTAGGTTAGGATTTGGGATTGTTAAAATTCTCTCTCGTTTCTGAGAGTTAGGAGATGTTCTTTATATATTTGGAATCGTGGTTTCATGCTTAACATTTTTTGTGTTGGAAGTTTGTTCAAAAAATCAAAGAATCAGGATATTCAAATGGAACTTCTTGCGCGCGTTTTCTGAATAATTTTTGTTCAGAGGTTGAAGAAAGGTGGCTTTGGGTTGGGCTTGCTTCTGAGTTACTTTTCACACCACCCATTTTTGGTTTTACACCCTTGAGCCCATTTGCTTCATTTTTTATATTTTTTGACTTTTTCTTTTTTTAACTGACTCATTTATTTTTTTCTCAGCATATTAAAAATATAAAAATATTTTTTCCATCATTTTTTGAATTTATTAAGTATTTATTTGGTTGTTTTGTACATAAATAGATAAATATACATATATACTTTTTGTTTAAAATATTAAGATAATACAAATATATTTTTTATACACTTTTATTTTATTTTTATTTCCTGAAAATATTTTGTATAAAAAATACCCCTTTTATTTTTTTTATATATTAAATATTATTATTTATTATATATAATACATATTTAGAATTTAATACATAAATATATATATTTATTAATATACTTAGAATAAAATACCAAAAATATACATATTTTATTTTATTAATATTAAACACTAAAAAATCATTTTTTACAAATATATTTCTTTTCTTATTTTATTTTTGTGTATAAATAATAAATATTGTATATATTAATAAACAATGCATTTTGTTAAATAGAATTAGGGTTTTGCCCTAAATATGAAAAACTCAAAAAAATAATATCTTTTATTTTCTTTTTATTTTACATAAATAATACTCTTTTTTCATACATATACAAAACATTTTGCATCTTGCATATTTTATTCCATTTTTATTTAATTATTGTACATTAATTAAATTGTATAAATTCAAATTGATGTAATAGTTTTAGGTTTAAATTCCTTGTCAAAATCCCCATTTTGAAACATTGTACCCCCCTCCCTATATTATTGTGTTGTAATAGCGTAGGAGTTTAAATTTCGCACTTTATCGCTTTCTAAATATATAATGCTAGAATTAGGGTTTATACGCGAATAAAACGAACAAAATAGTTATGACCTAATCTCAAGACAAACAAGCATGAAAATGGACACACAAATCACACTTGCACCCCCTAGGGTATTCCACTTTGTTGCCTTCAAATAAATGGGCCATATTGCATGTTAGGTCTCTTTGGGCAAAACAAACAAATGAAATGATCATAGTCCCTCGATAACATTTTCAAAATATTGCCAAAACAAAATGATCAAGTCCCTTAAAGAAAATGCCCAAAGATACTTGGCACCATTGCAATTATGGTCCAAACGATGACCCGCGCCCGTCCCTTTCACATCCTAACATGAGATTGTCCACCAAATACAATGGTGGAACAAACTTATGAAAAGGGTTAAAATATAGCAATAGTCTTTGAGAAATTTAGGAGTAGATAACCTCTTAGTTACTTGAATCAAACTTGCAAAAAAAAACAAAACACTTGCCTATTTTCTAAAACACACCTCATAACACTTTCAAAACAACTTTAAAAAAAACAAATGAAAACCTTTTTCAAAAGACATACACCTTTGTATACATCCCAACATGGATCATTACAAAGGTTGCCACCACATTGGCCTCTTTTCAAAACATTTTCAAACCCACACACACAAGCACCATTTCAAACAATTGAAAACAAAAGGCAAGTGATCTAAGCAAGTAACTAAGAGCCCATGGATAACTATGGATAGAAAGGGTGCTAATACCTTCCCTTTCTATAATCTACTCCCCGAACCCAAGAAAACATCTCAAAGGTTTTTGCTGTGCTTTTTAACCTTTCCTTAGGATAAAATAAAAAGTCGGTGGCGACTCTTGCTCAACCGAAACATTTGCGAAAACAAATGCAAAACCCAAGTCAGTTCTCCCACCGTATCACAGAACTGGCGACTCTGCTAGGGAGTGATTTTAAAAGTGGAGTAACCTTAGGGCTTAGATCACCCTCTTGCATGACAAAATTGTTTGAATTGTTTGCTTTATACTTGGGCTCTATTGTTTGGGTTTGCAATCCTACACCCGGATTTTTGGGAAACATTCATAGATAGCAATACGTTGTGGAAACTGTGCGGGGTATACCGACACGGTCGAAGCAATAGCTATATTAGTGCGACATATTTGTGAGTACCGGTAACCCTTGAGTTCAATCAAGGAGAGTACGGGGCCGCTGAGTGATGTCACTAAGCACTAATGACCTAGAACCTTACTTGACCATCTTGGCCTTTTATTAGGGGTAGTGAGATGACCGGCTTTGGTGCAGTTCGAAGTTGGTAGATACTCGATACTACACTCATTGAGGGTTGTTTTCTTGGAATATTTTGGTTGCTAGTTAAGTGGCTAAACCAAAACAATGAACAATGAAGACAATCCAGTGATATTGAGCTCCTTAGAACCCGGTTACTATTTATAGGACAGGTTTTTAAGCCAACTACACTCAAGAGGGTACTTACCTATGAAACCCCATGCAAGCCTGAAACTAGGGTTTGGTGTGATTTGCTTGTACATATGTTTTGTGCATACATCATAAACATCATGAAGCATCATATGCATTCTCTAACCATTTCAAGGGTTTTGGATCTTCATCTTTGTTCTTGTTTTGTAGGACATGGAAATTCCTCGCAGAAATACCATTCAAGTCAACCTGGTGAGAATCTCTCCTCAGCTCAAGGAGATCACCTCAAGAATTCCGGAAAATTCATCCTTCAGTGAAAGACATGGTAGACTGCTCAGCCTAGTCAACACCTACATTGAAGAAGACATGATGAAAGTGCTATTCCAGTTCTTTGACCCTCTTCACCACTGTTTCACTTTCCCTGACTATCAATTGGTACCCACTTTGGAGGAGTTTTCTCAACTCCTGAGAATTCCTATCCTTAATCAACTACCCTTCAACGGTACGGAAAAGGAACCAAAACCGGAAGATGTTGCTCGAGCATTACATCTACAACCATCCGACATCAAGGGTCATTGGGAAACCAGAAGCGGCGTCAAGGGATTCTTAGCAAAATTCTTGTTTGAGAAGGCACAGGAATGTTGGAACTCATTGGACCTACAAGCCTTTGAAGAGATTGTGGCACTCCTTGTCTATGGGTTGGTCTTGTTCCCAAATCCTGACCAATTGGTAGATGTCAACGCTGTCAAAATCTTCTTGTCCAGAAATCCAATACCGACATTGCTTGGGGACATTCTTCACTCATTTTACACACGAACAATGAGAAAGAGGGGTGTTCTCATGTGCTGTACTCCTATCCTTGCAAGGTGGTTTATTTCGCACCTTCCACAGTCTGTCTTGAAGAATGACCAAGGTACAAGGTGGTCCCAACGATTGATGACTCTTACTCATTCTGATGTGCATTGGTGTTCTCGGTCCAGAGAAAATGTCATCATTGTCGATCGTTGCGGAGAATTTCCTAATGTTCCTTTACTTGGAATTAGAGGGGGTATCACCTACAACCCTTGCCTAGCTTTGAGGCAATTTGGATATGCACGGAGGGATGGCCCTCATGATATGTTGATTCCTAGCCTAGTTTTTGACTTCGACAACGATGCGCAAGGACTTCGCCAAAGATTCATCAGAGCTTGGGGAAAACTCAACAAGGTTGATAGCAAGACTCTGGGACACAAGAACTCCATCCCTCTTGAGCCTTATCTCAAGTGGGTACGAGCCCGAGCCCAAAGTCTAATGATACCTTATCCTCATGTTCTCCCAGTGATTAAAGAGCCCTTCAATGAAGGAGAGGTCCCCTACACCAATCCTACATCCAGACATGCCTACATCATGGGAGGAAATGCAGAAAAGTTGGATTTAGCTCAAGGAGGAACGGAATACTTTTGAAGCTAGCTACTACGCCAGTGAAAAGAAGGTTCTAGAGCTTACCCGCCGACTCCACGAGCAAGAGGCCCTCAATACCTACATCGCACCAAAGAGGATGCGCAATGTCTTTCTGCCTTAAGAAGTTTATTTTGTAATATTTGGCCCATGGGGCATTTATGTACTAACAAATTCCTTCTTATTAATATGACGTGCGTTCTTCTTTATCTAAAACAATTTTGAATGTCCTAAATCCTTGAATGCATTGCATACATAAGCATACCATTCATCATGTGCATAAGCAGGTCTCATTCCAGGTTTCCTTATCTGTCTACTGTTTATTTCAGTAGGATGGATCTCGAGCAAACAGTCAAAGACCTACAAGCTCAGAATGCACAGTTCCAGCAACTCCTGACAACCTTGGCTAAAGGTCAGGAGGATCTCAAGACCCTGCTGGGGAATAAGGACCCAGTAAAGAAGAAGAAAAAGAGACTCGGGGTGGCTACCTTGGGGAGAAGATTTGACGGAGAGGCTCGAAGAGTGCTTGAATTTCCTCCTACTTCTGATGAAGGAACCAGTAAAGGAGGTGGACCGGCGGTACCTTCCGAGTCTGATGCGGAAGAAGAAGAGGTCGAAGAGGATGAAGATTATACTGATCAGCAATACCCTCCAGCTGATGATAAATACAAAGGGTTAGAAGATAGATTGGCCGCCATGGAACTACAAAGGGTACCGGGTTTGGATTTTGAAGACTTGGGTTTGGTTGCCGGGATTGTGATTCCCCCAAAATTCAAAGTGCCAGTGTTTGTGAGGTATGATGGGCTGTCCTGCCCCAAAATGCATCTTAGGTCCTACGTGAGAAAGATCCAACCCTATACGGCAGATAAAAACCTCTGGATTCATTTCTTTCAAGACAGCCTTTCTGGAGCTCAGTTGGAGTGATTTTATCAGCTAGAAGGAACCAGTGTCCGGAATTGGGAAGATTTGGCCACCGCTTTCTACAAACAATACCAATACAATTCTGACCTTGCCCCTACTCGTACCCAACTTCAGGGTATGTCGTTAGGAACAAGCGAAGGATTCAAAGAATACGCACAAAAATGGAGGGATTTGGCTGGCAGGGTGCAGCCTCCTTTAACCGATCGTGAGCTGGTTGATATGTTTCTAGGGACCCTATGTGGGCCATTTTTCAATCATCTAATTGGTAACTCTTCCGCGGGTTTTACCGATTTGATCTTAACAGGCGAAAGAATAGAAGCTGGCATCAAGTCAGGAAAGATTCAGAAGGGTGTTGCTACGAGTGCTGAGAAGAGGCCTTTTAAGAAAGAAGCAAGTGCCGTCTATGGTCCTAGAAGACAAGTCAAGCCAGAAAGTCGCCAAGCCGTCAATGCTCTGGTCATTTCAAAACCTGTTGCTGCTCCTCAGCAGTACAATCAACAAAGAGGCGAAAGGCCCAAGAGGCAGTATACTCGGTTGAGTATGACCTTATCACAAATTTTACCCCAACTGTTATCAACCAACTTGGTGACCACCAAAGAAGCTCCTAAGGTCGTCAACACTGCGTCTCCTAAGTATAACCCGAATGCCCGGTGTGCTTATCATTCTGATAGTCCCGGGCACACTACTGATGATTGCTGGGCCTTGAGAAACAAAGTGCAAGATCTTATCGACGCGAAGGAAATTCAGTTTGAAGCGCCTGAAAGACCAAATGTTGTAACTGCTCCTATGCCCCAGCATAGGGTAAATGCAATTGAGGAAGAATTGTATGCTGTTTCGGTGAATGAAGTTGTTACCCCGCTTTTGACTGTTAAGAGGAACTTACTACTAGCCGGTTTATTTCCGGGTTGTAGTAAGGGTTGCCTCCTGTGTGCTCTTATCCCTACCGGTTGTCCACTGCTGAAATCAGGCATCCAAAGCCTGATGGATAGCAAGGAAATTCTGTTCAAGAAAACTGCTGTTCCGTCTGTTTCCGTTGAAGAAATATCTGTTGTCACAATCTACAATCCTGCCAAAGCTCCCGTAAAGAAACCAGTCCAAATTATGTCTGTTGCACCCATCACTATTACTGTCCCGGGGCCTCTCCCGTATGAGTCTGATAAAGCGGTCCCATGGCATTATGGAGCCGATGTGTATGTGCTCGGGGTGAAGCAGGAGTTCAACACCAATACCAGTATCAGTAACATCACTGGTCCCGCCAAGATTACCCACAGTGGTAGGCTCTTCTCGCCTGACATTGCACCGCCAGTTATCCGAAAACCTCTCACCATCACACCCGCAAGTGTGCATGTTCCAGTTCAAGTTCCTGTGTCTACTACTGCCACCGAGTCTTCTGATACTCGGGGCAAAGAAGTTGCTACCGATTCGCCTGCCAGGACGGAGGCACCAAAAAAGAAGACTGCTGTGGAAGCCTCCCAACAAGAAATGGAGGAAATTCTTAAAATTATCAAAAAGAGTGACTTTAATGTTGTTGAAAAATTGGGGCATACTCCCTCCAAAATCTCTATGCTATCATTGCTGCTATGTTCAGAGGCCCATGCAAAAGCCTTGATTTCATTTCTGAAGACGGCCCATGTGCCGTAAGAGACCTCCGCGGATCAATTCACCGACTGTGTGGCTAATTTGACGGCTGACAATGGCTTGGGGTTCTCAGATGCTGACCTTACCGCCAAAGGGAAAAATCACAATGATGCCCTGCATGTTTCCATAGAATGTAGGGGCACTACTCTCGCACACGTGTTAGTGGATACCGGTTCTTCCCTGAATGTTTTGCCCAAGAAAGCATTGGATCGTCTGGATTGTGAGGGTTTGGAGCTGAGACCTAGTAACATCATTGTTAGAGCCTTCGACGGTTCTAAGAGGATGGTGCACGGTGAGGTAGACATCCCTATTCGTATGGGTTCCCAAGTTTTCGGCTCAACGTTCTATGTAATGGATATTCGTCCATCTTACTCCTGCTTGTTGGGTCGACCCTGGATTCACAAAGCTGGGGCAGTAACTTCCACTTTACACCAAAAGCTCAAATACCCTGTCAAAGGGAAGATTGTTACTGTGCAGGGTGAAGAGGAATACATGGCGAGTCACTTGAATTCATTCCGGTATATCGAGATGGACGGGGAGTTTATTGAAACCCCCTTTCAGCATTTTGAGGAGGTACCTCCAATTTTGGCATCATCTGAAGCAGTAGTTGAAGAGGACTTTCCGTTGAAGATGGCTTCCTTGAAGGATGCCCGGGCTGTAATCGAGAAAGGCAATTGTGCAAACTGGGGTCAGCTTCCTGACTTCACTCAAAAGAATGACAAGTTTGGGCTGGGCTTTACTGCAGAGGCTCAGAGGGCTGTGCGCAAGGAAAAGATCAGAAAGGCTCCGATGTTTATCTCCAACCCAAGGGTGAATGCTGTTGAGGAGGATGTGGAGGAAGCAGAGTTTGACAGTTGGATCTACCCGACTACCAGCAACGGACCAAGCAACTGGACGGCAAAGGATTTTACACCTATCACATTTGTCACGCAGTAATTAATTTCTTTTGATTTCCAATTTGTAACAAACAATGCGTTAAAACTTTTATTGGCTCGGTGTCCTACCCGGGACATCGTAGCTCCATTTGTGAGGGCTTTTTGTATGACATTTCCATATATCATCAATCAAAACATTGGACGTTTGTTGCATTTCAAATCTTATGCTCTTTTTTCTTTCTGTGTTATATATATTGCAAAACAACTATATTTACACACACTCACTTATACAGGTTTCAATCCACTCTGGATCTCACTGGCAACAGCTCTGCTACCGCTAGTTATGACTTCGAGAATCCGATCAACTTGGCCGAGGACGAAGGTGAAGATGATTGCGAAGTGCCTGGTGAACTCGCAAGACTGCTACTCCAGGAAGAGAGGGCTATTCAACCACATGAAGAGCCGGTGGAAACAATTAACCTGGGTACTGAGACAGATAGGAAAGAGGTCAAGATTGGTGCCAATCTAGAGCTCAGCGTGAAGCAACGATTGATCCAGATGCTACAAGATTACATGGAGATATTTGCTTGGTCCTATGAAGATATGCCTGGTTTGGATGCCGACATTGTAGTTCATCACCTGCCAACCAAGGAAGACTGCCCTCCGGTAAAGCAAAAGGTCCGCCGTATGCGCCCAGAGATGTCTGAAAAGATCAAGGCTGAGGATATGAAGCAATTCGATGCCGGGTTTCTTGCGGTAACTTCTTACCCTCAATGGGTTGCTAATGTGGTGCCAGTACCGAAGAAGGACGGTAAAGTCAGGATGTGTGTCGACTACAGGGATTTGAACAGGGCAAGCCCCAAGGATGACTTCCCCTTACCTCACATCGACGTTCTTGTCGACAATACTGCTCAACACAAGGTTTTCTCCTTCATGGATTGTTTTTCAGGGTATAATCAGATCAAGATGGCTCCGGAAGATATGGAAAAGACCACCTTTGTGACTCAGTGGGGCACCTTCTGTTAAAAGGTCATGCCATTCGGATTGAAAAATGCTGGGGCAACCTATCAACGTGCCATGGTTGCCTTATTTCACGATATGATCCATCATGAGATTGAGGTATACATTGATGACATGATGCAAGGTCTCAAACTGAGGAGGAGCACCTTGACCATCTGAGAAGTTGTTTGACCGACTCAAGTTATACAAACTGAGATTGAATCCCAACAAATGCACCTTTGGGGTAAGATCCGGAAAATTGTTAGGTTTCATTGTAAGTGATAAGGGTATTCAAGTGGACCCTGCCAAGGTTAAAGCCATTCAAGAGATGCCAGTCCCTAAGACAGAGAAAGAAGTCAGAGGCTTCCTGGGACGACTGAATTACATTGCCCGATTCATCTCACATCTAACTGCTACTTGTGAGCCAATCTTCAAATTACTGAAGAAAGATCAAGTAGTACGTTGGAACGATGAATGTCAGGCTGCCTTTGAAAGGATAAAGGAATATCTCCAAGAGCCACCCATTCTTATGCCACCAGTGGAAGGAAGACCTCTGATACTATACTTGACAGTGCTTGATAATTCCATGGGGTGTGTGCTGGGGCAGCATGACAAGTCTGGCCGAAAAGAGCACGCTATTTATTACTTGAGCAAAAAGTTTACCGACTGTGAGTCTCGTTACTCACTGCTTGAGAAAACTTGCTGCGCTCTAGTATGGGCTGCTCGCCGGCTGAGACAGTATATGTTGACTCACACTACTCTATTAATTTCAAAGATGGATCCCATCAAGTACATATTTGAAAAGCCTGCTCTGTCTGGAAGGATAGCGAGATGGCAAATGATCTTGACAGAATATGACATCCAGTATACAACTCAGAAAGCTATTAAGGGAAGTGTACTGGCGGATCATTTGGCACACCAACCTGTGGACGATTACCAATCATTGAACTTTGATTTTCCGGACGAAGACATCATGGTGGTAACTGACTGTGAAGTACCTGGACCGGATGAAGGACCTGAGGAAGGATCCCGATGGTCTATGCATTTTGACGGAGCCTCCAATGCTCTGGGTAACGGCGTCGGCGCTGTAATCATATCTCCCAAAGGAACTCATACTCCACTCACCGCCCGATTGTGTTTCAACTACACCAACAATATGGCAGAATAAGAAGCATGTATCATGGGTCTGCAAGCTGCAATCGACCTAAGGATCAAGTTTCTGAGTGTCTTCGGAGATTCCGCTCTCGTGATCAATCAGATCAAGGGCGAGTGGGATACGAAACACCCAAATCTTATTCCTTACAAGGAGTATGTGTCAACCTTGCTTCCCCACTTTGAAGAAATAACTTTTGAGCACTTCCCGAGAGAGGAGAATCAGCTAGCAGACGCATTAGCTACGATGTCTTCAATGTTCAAAGTTAAGTGGGACAATGAGGCTCCCCGGATCATTATCTGGAAGTTGGATGAACCAGCATACTGCTGCGATCTCGAGGCTGAAAAGGTGACTGAAAAACCCTGGTATCATGAGGTGAAGAGGTATTTGGAAGCTCAGGAATACCCTGAAGGCGCATCTGTCAATGACAAGAAGTTCATGAGAAGGTTTGCGGCAAAATTCTTCCTCAACAACGGCATTCTCTACAAGCGGAATCATGATTCAACTCTACTACGTTGTGTTGATAAGGCTGAAGCAGAGAAAATCATGATAGAACTGCATGAAGGTACATTCGGAACACATTCCAGTGGACACACCATGGCTAAGAAAATCTTTCGGGCAGGATATTTCTGGTCCACAATGGAAGCTGATTGTTACCAACACTCTCGAACTTGTCATAAATGCCAAATCTATGCTGACAAGGTGCATATTCCTCCGGTTCCTCTGAACGTCCTGACGGCACCTTGGCCTTTTGCAATGTGGGGGATTGATATGATCGGTGAGATCCGACCGACGGCATCCAATGGGCATCACTTCATCTTGGTGGCGATCGATTATTTCACGAAGTGGGTTGAGGCAGCTTCCTACGCCACGGTAACCAAGAGCGTCGTGGCACGTTTTATCCGGCATAATCTGATCTGTCGGTACGGCGTCCCGGAAAGAATCATTACAGACAATGGTACCAATCTCAACAACAAGATGATCACTGAACTCTGTGAACAATTCAAGATACAGCACCACAATTCTTCTCCATACCGGCCCAAGATGAATGGGGCTGTAGAGGCAGCCAATAAGAATATCAAGAAAATTGTGCAGAAGATGACGGTGACTTATAAAGATTGGCACGAGATGTTACCGTTCGCTCTTCATGGGTACCGTACCTCAGCAAGGACGTCAACCGGGGCAACTCCCTTCTCTTTGGTCTATGGCATGGAGGCAGTCTTGCCAATTGAAGTCCAGATACCCTCTCTCCGAATAATGAAAGATGCAGATCTGAGTGAAGATGACTGGATCCAGACTCGACTTGATCAATTAAACCTGATTGACGAAAAGAGACTCACCGCTATCTGTCATGGTCAAACGTATCAAAAACGGATGATCAGGGCATTTAACAAGAAAGTCAGACCGCAAGAGTATCAAGTTGGGGACCTGGTAATCAAACGCATCATCCTTCCTCAAAGTGATCCCCGGGGCAAATGGACCCCCACTTACGAAGGGCCATTTTTGGTTAAACATGTGTTCTCAGGAGGAGCCATGATCCTAACCACCATGGACGGTGACGACCTTCCTCACCCCGCCAATGCAGACATAGTGAAACAATACTACGCATAAATAAAAGACCCGCTAGGTTGACATACCTAGGCAAAAATTAGGGCTTCCCGGCGAACCAAAAGGGTTCGGGCAAAAATAAGGGATGAAATGAAAAAAAATCTGTACACCCAGCAAGTCGAAAACCTGAAAAGGCGGCTCGGGCAAAAATGGGTATCCCGGTGGACTAAAAACCCGAAAGGGCGGTCCAGGCAAAAGTTAGGGATGAAGCGTAACACTATGTCTCATTGGATCACTTCGCATCCGGAATTCGGCATCAACTATCTGGCTCAGACTTCGGCATCGACCAGTCAGCTTCATCTTCAACTCGGCAGCAAAGCGATGAGACGCTTGAAGACATAAAGGAGATAGCAAAGTTGGAACCCAGTAGGATTGTTCACATAGCTGTTTTGTTTTCAAAATTGTCAAATCTGTGATTAATTCGGCGACATTCTCTTACTAGGATGTCAGCCTCTTGTACAAAAAACGCCTATTCACAGGCAAAATTCAAATCAATACAAATTCACTTGTCCATACAAATTGCCATTGTTTTTTCCTTTTTCTGTTTTGTCTTGCGAAGAACGTCCAATGTTCATTTTTGATATATGCATTTGACATTAAATTGCTGATTCATAAATATTTGCACATAAAACGGAAGATTCATTACAGGTGACATCAGAAACAAGGGCAATGTGAAATTGTCTGATGCAGTCTAGTTTCTTTGTCCGCCAAGGTACCAAGGTAGATTCGACTGAAGAATGTGACCAAACGATCTCAGCTCCCCGCAAAGTAAGGCGAGATTCAGCAATACTTTCCCCAGTGAAGTCACCAACTTTCCCCGGCAGGTCTAAAAGCTTATCCCCAGTAGATTCTGGAAGCTTGTCCCCTGCAGAATACGGACGTCTCTCCCGAGCTTTATTCAGAGTTATTCCTCACCAGGGTTATAACTGGGTTATCCTCAGCTATTTGCCATGAAAGATCGCCCTCGGCAAGGTTCTTTCAGTCCCCGGCAGGAGTTTGTCTTTGGTATTCCCCAGCGGAGTTTATCATCATTATCCCCAGCGGAATCCATCATTGAAGTCCTCCGCAGGCCTCTCGTCAAACTTCAGCAAAGTATCTCTTCCCCAGAGCAATTCCCCGGCCAGTCGTCAAGGATTCATTTTCCTAAGACAAAAATATGTTCATAAACATTTCACAGTCCATACATCTTGCTTACGTACATGATAAAGTGCATACAACACTATCTCATGTTGAACATCATGACATCATGCATATCATACATCATGACATTGCATACAACTTATGTTTTTTGCCTTTTCAGGGAAAAAGGCAATCCTAAAGACAACTTCCTTCAACTTTCACAAGTTCCAGATTCGATACCTGTATCTAGCCAGGGCACATCTGAGAGTGATCAGTTTCCAGACCCGATTCCTGTATCTAGCCAGGGCACGTCTGAAGAGTTCCAGATTCGATTCCTGTATCCAGCCAGGGCACATCTATCAACTACAACATTTCCAGATTCGACTCCTGTATCCAGCCAGGGCATATCTGTTGACCACATTTCCAGACTCGATTCCTGTATCTAGCCAGGGCACGTCTGAAGAGTTCGAAGATTCGATTCCTGTATCCAGCCAGGGCATATCTGTTGACAACTATTTCTGGATTCGATTCCTGTATCCAGCCAGGGCGCATCTGTGAGCAACCGTTTGTAGACTCGACACCTGTATCTAGCCAGGGCATATCTGCATAAAGAGATTGAAGATCAAACACCTGTAACAAGCCAGGAAAACATCTGTCTCTCTCAAATACACAAGTTCTCGCTAAGGAATCGCTTATGCGATCAACGCTTCCAAATGGCATCTATAAGCCCATTCCCGACAAGTTTCTGTCACATCTCCAGATGGCATCTATAAGCCCATCTCCCTATCCACCATCTCCCCAAATGGCATCTATAAGCCCATTCCCGACATCACACTGTTGAGACTCAAACATGCGAGTGCAAATTTCCGGGCACTCTAGTGTCCAATCTCCTTTTACCCTCGAGTCACGAAAGGCAAACCTGCCAATCTAACTCTTCAGGTTCAAGAAGATTGAACAGGGGCAACTGTTGTACCCCAAAATTTTCCCTCCCATTTCCTCAACATTTTCTCATCACCAGACCTTTGAAGATCAAGATCCAATTAGGGTTTCCTCTGTTCAAGATTTCTCCTTGCACTGGTGGACCCAAATTAGGGTCTGTGTTTGCACAAAGATGTTTTGACCTAAGATGCCTAAGATGACTTTCATACTTCATATTGGACTCCCAAGTTTATCCATACCAAGTTTCAAGTCTTGATTCCAAGTTTTGCCCAGTCAATTGGACAGATGACTTAGAAATCAGTTGTATTGGGGAAAAAGTCAACTGTGGCTAATGGACAGTCAAATCTCATGAAAATTGACCCACATCAACATTATGAACTCATATGGACCATTTGATCAAGTTTGGATCACAATTCCACAAGAAATTTGATCAGATCATCAAAAGGGCAAAATGGTCATTTTTAGGGTTTTGACTGCACAAAGGCAATTTTTGACTGTTTGACCTAGCCAATGGCAAACCAAGCTCACATATGGACTCAAGGACCCCATGGAATTGTCTTGACATTCTCAACAAACTCAAAAGATCCCAAGTACACAAGATTGACAGTTGAATTTCCCAGTCAATTGATCAATTTTGACTGTACACTGAAAAGTCAAACTTTGACTTTTTGATCAAAATCAAGAGTCAAGATTCATTTTTCATCAAAACATGCCAAATCATGAAACTTGTTCACCAAGAAACCAAGAAATGCAAATTAGGGTTTAAAATGGAATTTTTCATAACTTAGAATTTTTCTAAGTTATGGAAAACCCTAATTTTTTTCCAACTTTGCCCCACTTTTTCACCATGATTCATTTGGATTCAAACAAAAGTCAAAACATGAAAGTTGTAGCTTGTTGCATAATCTACAACTTTGATTCACAAAGTTTTCTCATTTGAAGCTTGTATCTCAAGTTACAAATTTTTGAATAAGGGCACTAAACCATTCTTAACTTAGTGAATTTTTGACCTATTTTGACAAGTTTTTCTACCCCACTTCAAGGCCATTTTCCATACACTTCCACTTGGAATTTCAAATTGCACTTCAAAGATGGATTGTAGTACACATTCCAAGCTTTTCAAAATGTCCAAGAACTCATCAAACAACCTCATGGTTAGGGAGAATCGAATTTCACAATATAGCAAAAACTCACTTTTGAATTGGCCATTTTTCATGTTCATAAGTTATGCAAACTTCTCAAAACCAGCATGCCCTTGATTACAGGTCCCTAAACCAAGTTACACTCAATAATTTAATGCTTGTTCATTGTGTCAAAGTGTTATTCTATGAGTTCAAGTATTATATACATGTTTAATCCATTTTTAGATAAAGCAAAATAGCCATTTTTGAAAAGTCATGCTTTATGTCAATTGGTAAATCAAGCAAGTACAAACCAAATCTCTTTAGCACAAGATTATGAACAAATCACTCTAATCAAGAGAAGCTTTGCAGCAGGATTAGGGGTCCTCTACTGACCTAGAAACACAACTTGCCATTTCTTGCTTAAGTTAGAAGAAACATTGCATAACTCATACCAACTTCCATCTCAGCTTACATACACAAGAACAAAGTTATCAAACACATTCCACACAAAAAAACCAAGCTAATACACGAGCCCTTAGCCTTCAAAACACCCTCCATCTCAGAATCACTCTCAAACTGCAAAAACAGGGCAGGCCCTGCAGTTTGAGTGCTATCTCTCATTTCTCTTGAGCTCTCTTGCCCAAATCAGTTCACATACCTTCCATACCATCTATACAAGCTAACCAAAAGCAAAGGCACGACCTGTAATCACTCTAACCACTTCCACCATTTTCATATTTCTGACTTGCAGGTGAGGTTCTCTAGCTCGATTCAGGAGCTTTCAAGACAAAGTAAACATTGGAATAGCATCCCTGGACCCCAAGGAAGCTTTTCCAATCATCACCTTGCACTGAAAGTTCCTACATCTCCAGATAAAACTTCAACTGAACAGGTAAGTTTTTGAATTCGTATCTCTCTTATTAGGCATCATTAGCTTTAAGTTTGTGAAGAAACAATGTTCTACTCATGCCACTGAACATGTACATTCTTTTACTTTTCATTTCTTTTGCCTGAGCTGTGAGAATTTAAGGTCTGAAAATGGCAGAAAACTTAGGTTAGGATTTGGGATTGTTAAAATTCTCTCTCGTTTCTGAGAGTTAGGAGATGTTCTTTATATATTTGGAATCGTGGTTTCATGCTTAACATTTTTCGTGTTGGAAGTTTGTTCAAAAAATCAAAGAATCAGGATATTCAAATGGAACTTCTTGCGCGCGTTTTCTGAATAATTTTTGTTCTGAGGTTAAAGAAAGGTGGCTTTGGGCTGGGCTTGCTTCTGAGTTACTTTTCACACCACCCATTTTTGGTTTTACACCCTTGAGCCCATTTGCTTCATTTTTTATATTTTTTGACTTTTTCTTTTTTTAACTGACTCATTTATTTTTTTCTCAGCATATTAAAAATATAAAAATATTTTTTCCATCATTTTTTGAATTTATTAAGTATTTATTTGGTTGTTTTGTACATAAATAGATAAATATACATATATACTTTTTGTTTAAAATATTAAGATAATACAAATATATTTTTTATACACTTTTATTTTATTTTTATTTCCTGAAAATATTTTGTATAAAAAATACCCCTTTTATTTTTTTTATATATTAAATATTATTATTTATTATATATAATACATATTTAGAATTTAATACATAAATATATATATTTATTAATATACTTAGAATAAAATAGCAAAAATATACATATTTTATTTTATTAATATTAAACACTAAAAAATCATTTTTTACAAATATATTTCTTTTCTTATTTTATTTTTGTGTACAAATAATAAATATTGTATATATTAATAAACAATGCATTTTGTTAAATAGAATTAGGGTTTTGCCCTAAATATGAAAAACTCAAAAAAATAATATCTTTTATTTTCTTTTTATTTTACATAAATAATACTCTTTTTTCATACATATACAAAACATTTTGCATCTTGCATATTTTATTCCATTTTTATATAATTATTGTACATTAATTAAATTGTATAAATTCAAATTGATGTAATAGTTTTAGGTTTAAATTCCTTGTCAAAATCCCCATTTTGAAACATTGTACCCCCTCCCTATATTATTGTGTTGTAATAGCGTAGGAGTTTAAATTTCGCACTTTATCGCTTTCTAAATATATAATGCTAGAATTAGGGTTTATACGTGAATAAAACGAACAAAATAGTTATGATCTAATCTCAAGACAAACAAGCATGAAAATGGACACACAAATCACACTTGCACCCCCTAGGGTATTCCACTTTGTTGCCTTCAAATAAATGGGCCATATTGCATGTTAGGTCTCTTTGGGCAAAACAAACAAATCAAATGATCATAGTCCCTCGATAACATTTTCAAAATATTGCCAAAACAAAATGATCAAGTCCCTTAAAGAAAATGCCCAAAGATACTTGGCACCATTGCAATTATGGTCCAAACGATGACCCGCGCCCGTCCCTTTCACATCCTAACATGAGATTGTCCACCAAATACAATGGTGGGACAAACTTATGAAAAGGGTCAAAACATAGCAATAGTCTTTGAGAAATTTAGGAGTAGATAACCTCTTAGTTACTTGAATCAAACTTGCAAAAAAAAAAACAAAACACTTGCCTATTTTCTAAAACACACCTCATAACACTTTCAAAACAACTTTAAAAAAAAACAAATGAAAACCTTTTTCAAAAGACATACACCTTTGTATACATCCCAACATGGATCATTACAAAGGTTGCCACCACATTGGCCTCTTTTCAAAACATTTTCAAACCCACACACACAAGCACCATTTCAAACAATTGAAAACAAAAGGCAAGTGATCTAAGCAAGTAACTAAGAGCCCATGGATAACTATGGATAGAAAGGGTGCTAATACCTTCCCTTTCTATAATCTACTCCCCGAACCCAAGAAAACATCTCAAAGGTTTTTGCTGTGCTTTTTAACCTTTCCTTAGGATAAAATAAAAAGTCGGTGGCGAATCTTGCTCAACCGAAACATTTGCGAAAACAAACGCAAAACCCAAGTCAGTTCTCCCACCGTATCACACCTACTAATATAGTAAATGATGAAGTAGTAGATAAACCTGAATCACTTTGGGCCAAAGAAGAAAAGAGAAGATTTGAAACAGATTTCAAAAAAAGAGTTTTATAATAATGTGTCTAGATGATGCTAAATTCTTTTATGTTCACAATTGCAAATCCTCCAAGGAAATAAAGGATATTATTGAAATGATATATGGAGTTTCTCTAACTATCAAGCAAGAGGATATGAACACACGAGTCAAAGAAGATGAAAATATGACTCTTAAGTATTTTTCAAATTTTAGAAATATTAGATGTTTTATTGGACCGTTTGTCACTAACCAATATCTAAGAGCTAAGAATTTTAAATTTCATCCAATCCTTAAATTGAAAGATGGGAGCCTTCATGAGTTTTAGGAAAAATCATAAAAGAAGGATAATATAGAGAAATTTAATGAGTTCAATTACTTAAATAAGAAGGTACAAACTTATAAAATGAAGAATTATCAACTTCATCGAACTCCTTTCATACAACTTTGATGGTTTCCTTTGAAAAGACATGCTTAGTATCTGAATGGTCTTCAAAAGATTTAACATCCAATGAAGGAACCTCATATGTAATAAATTGTGAAGAACAAGTATCTTTAAGTGGAATCTTTGAAATACGAAAAGGAGGAGAAACATCAACCTCGAGGATAATAATAAAAGAATATCCTTCCAAAAAAGAAGATGAAGTCCACTTAAAGGTATCCTTCGAGGAATATAATGTTGAGTAATTAAACCATCATATGATAAATTATTTTGAATTAGTTCTGAGTTGGTTAAAGAAAATGATAAACTTAGAAAGTGCAAATCAAACCCTAAGGAATATTTAGGGTTTCTTGAAGAAAGCAATAAATATTTTTAATTTCGAAACAACTAAAATTAGAAACTCCAATAAATCTTGTAAGACTCATGTCTCCTTGAAATAAGAAGTAGATGAATTACATAAAACCCTAGGTAAGTTTACCCAATGGAAAGAAAATATTGACTTGATAGGATCAAGTCAAATACATTCCTTAAATAAGAATGGACTAGGACTCAAAAAATTTAGAAAACATAGTAAAAAGATAGATAAAAAGAAAAATAATCATCTAGTTTATAAATGCACACACTACAATATAATTGGCCATTTAGAGTCATTCTATTTTGACAAATTGAAAATTTCTAAAGGTAATAACCCTAGACCTTCTGGAAAATCTAACCCAATAGGACCTAAGAAAATCTGGCTACCAAAGGTGAAACCTTAGTGTGTTTTGCATGTATGCTTTGCATCTCGATGTCTTAGCAATTATTAAATGAATTTGTGCAAATAAAAAAGAGAATACTCTTAATAATAAATGATTTAAAGTCTTTGATCCAAAAAAGTATAATAATGGTGAATATTAGCAAAGATTATCAAAGTAAATGTTTTTGATGGTGTCTTAATGTCTATGATCCTTAGTGATCAGCTAACCTCATTGCAAGTTAAGTGTATATATTTGCAATGGACTCATCCATCTCGTTGTTCTTAACAAATCTTGCATCCAACAATACCTATAGGAGGATACACCATAATATGATTGGTGTACCCCTTAAGGGAAAGCTTTTATCAAGGCCTCTTGATATTTGAGGTGGTATGTTATTTTAAAGTTGAAATGATCAGTAAACGTTTAATCTTTTAAAAAAGTGAATTTAATTTTTCTCATCTTGATAAATTATATTTCCTAACCAAAAAGATAAGTTTCTAAGTGTTTATAGAAAGGGGGTGAAAATAAAGATGAATAAGGGTGCATAAAAGTAATAAATCTAGTACAAGGCCTAAAATGCACGAAGCTGACTCATTTACATAAGTCCAATCGATTTGAACTTTATGGAAATTGATTGAAGAAGCTTGGTGCACATATTTTCAAATCATATCTAAGCTAAACATGAGCTCTAAGGCAATCAAATCTCATCCTTGATGACGAAAGGTCAAAATCTAGAAAGATTTGATAAACCAATCGATTAAAGCCCTCAACTAATTTATTGAAACACTCAATTTAGCAATATTTTAAATTGATTCTCAATCAGCACAATCTCCATTGATTTCTTTCCATATATACACGATCAAAATGTTAGAAGACACACTATAAATAGGTATGCTCTCTCATATCTCTTGCACCTCAAATTCATCTCTTCTAGCATCTTTCTTAAGTTCTCTTGTCATAAGCATCATAATGGCCTTCTCAAGTTAAAAACCCAGAGAAACACCAAGAAAGGATGTGTTCACCACTAGGTTGATAAATAGAAACCAATAATATATGACGATGATCCTAGGGAAGATGGTGATTCAACCCTGGTACATGGAGCCAAGCCTCTTGAAAAGTCACAAACCATATCATCAAATTTGTCAAGCCTCTATGAAGTATTTCTTCACACAGGTACCAGATAGATCCTTCCCAAGTCTTGTAAAAGAATTCTATTTAAACCTAAGACTTGTAGGAACCTCAAGAAGTACATTGGTAAGGGGAGTAGAATTTGACATCCTCAAGGATAATTTTGGAAGAACCTTTGAGCTGCCTTTTGAAGGAATATCCTACACCCTTGACAAAATCTTAGGACTGAGGAATTTTAAACACTCTGTAGCCCTAAACAACCTTGTCATCAATTCCACGGAGAAAAACAGAGTCCCTTTAAATCAACCCACTTAAAACCAAAGGTTTATATCCTTCATTACCTTATAATTATAATTATTTTTCCAATGAATGTGAACCATACATTTTCTCATAGGGAAGATGTTGTACCTCTTTGGATTTTAACCCAAGAAATTCCAACAAATTGGGTAGAAGGAATTTTTAACCACATGATCTGCTCCAAAGAGACCTAGGCAGTAAGACTCCCTTATGGACCAATGATCACCAAACTCTTAGACCCCTTTAATATTGGCACCATGGATGAGGTTGAAGACCCAGTCAGCCATATAATCACATGCACTGCATTTATAGAAAAAAAAGTTCTCGTCAAATATGGAAAAATGCAGGAGGGGCCAATGGTCAAGGAAGAAGAACAAGAATAGATATAAGACACCATTATCGACAAAGTGTTGACAATATGTCAGAATCTAGCCAATAATATGGAAAGAAACAATAAAATTGCCACAAGGGATGATGGCGTTTATGGCAATAAATGATCTCATTTATGATTTAGAATATTTAATGTATTCCTATTCTCCTTACTATTTTAAATCTGTAATTTCCCTTTTGTACTATGAAGTCCTATAAATTTTAATTAATAAAAATAGTGATGTTTTTCTTTCCTTTCCTAAATGTTTGACTTCCTAGTGTAATACAGTGGAAGAACTGATTTTTTTGGTTTTATCTAAATGTACGGATAGCTAGAGTCGCCACCTACTTTTCTTTCAACATTAGCACCCATTTGATGAAGTAATCTATTGCCACCAAGATAAAATGATGTCCATTCGACACCTTAGGTTCAATCATTCCAAATATGTCAATACCCCACATAGAGAAAGGCCACGTAGAAGAAATAACATTGAGAAGTGTCAGAGGCACATGAATTTTTTCAGCATAAATCTGGCATTTATGGCACTTCTTTGCAAATTCGTAACAGTCAGATTCCATTGTCAGCCATTAATAACCTTCCCTAAGCATCTTCTTTACCATTGAATGTCCATTGGCATGGGTACTAAATGAACCTTCATGGTTTTCATGCATCAACATGCCTTCTTCGTGTCTATCCACGCATTTGAGCAAGACCATGTCATGATTTCTTTTGTATAACACATCTTCATTGAGGAAAAAGCTTCCTGCCAATCTTCTCAATGTCTTTCTATCTATTTTTGACGCAACAACCAATTATTCTCAAGTCTGGAGAAAATGCTTGATATCATAACACCAAGCTTTTTCATCCGACGTTCCCTCTATTACAAACACATGAGCTGGTCTATCCAAATGTCGCACTATGATACGAGGCACATTGTTCCAAGTATTTACTTGATACATATAAACCAAAGTAGCCAAAGTATCTGCCATCTTACTTTTATCTCTGGGAATATGATGAAATTCAACTTTATTAAAGAAGGGTAATAATTTTCTAGCATAGTCTTTATAGGGAATCAATCCAACGTGACGAGTATCACATTCTCCTTTAATCTGATTTATTACGAAAGCTGAATCGCCATATACATCTATAATTTTGATTATGAGATCTATAGCCTATTCGAGATCCATGATACAAGCTTCATACTCTGCCAAATTATCGGTGCAATCAAATGCCAACCTTGTAGTAAAAGGGATGTGTGACCCATGGGGAGTGATAATCACGACACCAATTCCTTTATTATAAGAATTTACAGCTCCATCAAACACCATACCCCACCAGGATTCAGGATCAAGACCTTCCTCAGGCAAAGGTTCATCACAATATTTTACTTTCAAAAACACCACATCCTCATCAGGGAAATCATATTTAACAGACTGGTAATCATCAACTGGTTGGTGAGCAAGATAATCTGCCAACACACTGCTTTTTATAGTCTTCTGAGTACGGTATTCAATATCATATTGAGACAACAACATCTGCCAATGAGAAGTTCTTCCAGTAAGAGTAGGCTTTTAAAAAATATACTTAATCAGATCCATTATGGAAATCAACCAAGTAGTATGATTCAACATATATTACCGCAACCGTTTTGCCACCCATGCCAGAGCACAACAGGTTTTTTCCAGCATAGAATAACGTGACTCACAGTCAGTAAAATTCTTGCTGAAGTAATAAATGGCATATTCCTTTCTCCCATTTCATCTTGTTATCCCAAAATACAACCCATAGAATTATCTAACACTATCAGATACATAATCAATGGTATTTCTTCAACAGGATGGAGCAAGATAGGAGGTTAAAGTAGATACGCTTTAATACTTTCAAATGCCCTTTGGCAATCATCTGCCCACACACAACCTTGATCTTTCTTTAACAACTTAAAGATCTATTCACACGTTGCAGTCATATGGGAAATAAATCTGGAAATGTAATTGAAACGCCCAAGGAAGCCTCTAACTTGGTTTTCCATTCTTGGCACTGACATTTCTTGAATCGCATTAACTTTATCAGAATCCACTTCAATTCCTTTTTGGCTGACAATGAAACCTAAAAATTTTCCTAATCGAACACCAAAGGTGCATTTATTTGGATTCATGCATAGGTGATACTTCCTCAAATGCTGAAACAATTTCAACAAATCTTCTATATGCCCTTCTTCAGTATGGGATTTGGCAATCATATTATCAACATACATCTCAATTTCCTTGTGCATCAGATCATGGAATAGGGTTGTCATAGCCCTCTAGTACGTTGCACCAACGTTCTTCAACCCAAAAGGCATCACTCTGTAACAGAATGTTCCCTAGGGTGTGTTAAACGTTTTTTTTCCATGTCCTCAGGAGCCATTCTGATTTGATTATATCTGGAAAAGCCGTCCATGAACGAGAATACTTTAAATTTTGCTGTACTATCAACCTACATATCAATATGTGGCAATGGAAAGTCATATTTTAGACTAGCTTTGTTTAAATCTCTATAATCAACACAAATGCGAACCTTTTCGTCTTTCTTTAGTATTGAGAAAATATTGGAAATCCACTCAGGGTACACTGATGTCACAAGAAATCCGGCTTTAATTTGCTTTAAAACTTCTTCTTTAATTTTCACTGCCATATCAGGGTGAGTTCTTTGCAATTTCAGCTTGATTGGCGGACATTCTGGCTTTAGCGGCAAATGATGTTCTAAAATATCAGTATCCAACCCAGGCATGTCTTGATAAGACAAAACAAAGATATCCACATACTCTTCAATAATTCAATCAACCTGCACTTCACATCGGAATGAAGCGATGCTCCAATCTTGACTTCTTTTGGATCTTCCTCTGAACCCAAATTGATTGTCTCCAACGGCTCTTTATACGAATGAATGGTACTTTCCTCACGCTCAAGAAACCTTGAAACCTCTTCTGGGATTTCATCATATTCTTCTTCTTCAGACACATACGCATGATATTCAAATCTAGGAGAGGGTGCATGGTCATTGTACTCAACGAGTTTTTTAATTAAACTGCACATACGATTTATGATCGCTTTTAGAAACTGTCACATATAGTAAGTGATTATGCAGATTTAATTACAGTTATTATTTATTTTGAAAGGATTTTTCTGATTATCAGTTTCCAAGAAAAAAGCAGAGAATAAAAACGCAATTTGGGAATTAAAAACAACTTTTATTAATGATTTTAAAGATCAAAATAACAGATATACCCATACAAAATTAATACTTTCACCTTGGGCAGAGTGAAAGATTTTTGAAAAGATTAACAAAAAACAAATTACTTTGAAATGGGAATGCAAGAAGGAACATCAATATTGATCTAATTTTGGACTCTGACTCCATGTGTCACGTAGTTCGGCATCTCTTGCTCTGATTCACTTTCCAGAATAACATTGATCTTAAGAGTAGTTGGGTGAAGATAACCTCCGCTGTGAAAGATGTCTTGATATTTACCCAAAGAAGACTTCAACTTCATATTCCCACCTTTATTACTCTTCACGGAGAATCCCAAACCAACTTTATTCTTATTTACAGGTGGATCAACAATCTGCCCCTACACCTTGCTAGGGCCATTATGCACCACATGTTGAGCATCCTTAAATGAGACTATATAATCCTCATATTTCCTCACATTATCAATGGATAAAGCTTGGAACTGAGTTCCAACTGCAACTTCATTCGCTTCCACAATACTGAAAGAGGATAACTGAGATATTAACAAAGCTTGCTCTCCATTTATGATGACCACCTTTCTTTCACGAACAAACTTCAGCTTCTGGTGTAAAGTTAAAGTAATAACCCCTGCCTCATGGATCCATGGTCGTCCCAGTAAACAACTGTAAGCGGGAACAATATCCATAACTTGGAAAGTAATATGAAATAAGTGAGGGCCTATGTGAATAGGAAAATCTACTTCTCCGATGAAGGACTTCCTCGATCCATCAAAAGCTTTCACAATTATGCCACTCGGGCGCATGGGAGTTCCCTGGTACTCTAGCTTCATGAGTGTGCTCCTCAGTATAACATTCAAAGCAGACCCATTATCAATCATCACATTGGATAACGAGTCATTCTTACAATTCATAGAGATATGGAGAGCCAGGTTATGATTCTTTCCTTTATCGGGAAATTCGTCATCACAAAAACTTAGGTTATTACAGGATGTAATATTCCATACAACACTATTGAATTGACCCAGAGACATATTACTTTCCTCAAAATCTTGATCCAATACTCTCATCAAAGATTTCCTGTGGGGAGAAGAGTTCATTAGCAAGGCTATAATAGTTATCTTAGATGGAGTCTGCAACAGTTGATCTATGATCATGTAGTCACTCATCTTGATAATCTTCAAAAGGCCGTCCACATCTTTTTCCAGAGTAGTACCACTAGATTCCCCCACTACTTTCTTGGGTTCAGTACTTTCAACAACCTTTTTATCAGTATTAACATTCACTTGAATGACAGGTGCGAAAACACGGCCACTGCGGGTCACTCGGCTGGCTTCAGCAATATTCTTGACATCAGACAAAGGTTGGATGGGAATTTCCACACCATCCTCCAAAATTGTCGCATTGTACTTATATGGCATGGCTTTGTTTGATTTGTATGGTACAGGGCCTGGTAGGCAAATAACCACTGGAGCAACAACTGGCTTGCTATGGTACTCAATCTCTATAGGGGCGGGAACACCAAAACACGACACAATAACATTCACCCCTTCTTCAGAATAGTTAGACATCACAGAATCATAGTTGGAGAACATTTCTTCATCAGATGAAAAGAACTCATCTACAAAAACATACTCATCATCTAACACAGTTTCAACCGAGCAATCTTCAATCACGTTAATTCCATGGTAATCATCTCTATTTCCTAATACTTTAGTAGTACCATTATCCAATAATAACTGAACACCTCTTCTCACAATGGAACAACCACGAGAATCTCTGCAGAAAATCTGGAAAGACCCATAATGGTGTTCTTCTTGGCCATCCATGTGACAGAAGGTAGCGTGCAACAGTACCAAATCATCATTCATATGATTCACATCAAAAATCCAGAATTCACTGGGACATCCATAGACCATATTCATATCTTCCTCGTACTCTGCCCTAGGCCTAATTATATGAATGAGACCTTCATCCATCATTTATTGAAGATTAAATTTTATCTTATCACATCCCTGGATATCTGTACTACAAATACTACAACCAACATGGTCATGCGTATAGTAGCTGAATTCACAAAGGTTAACATGCATCTTCACTAGATCTCCTCTAACCAGGTTGATATAAAAAATCTGGAAGTCCCCAGGAAAACCAACAACCATATTTATAGCATTTGCACCTCCATGTTTGGGCAAAGGATTATCTTTCACGTTAGCACCAACATCTTTAAAGGATAGGAGGCCAGATCTCACCATCTTTTGTACTTCAGATTTCAAAGGATAACAGTTCTCAATGTTGTGCCCTGAGGCTCGTTGATGAAAAGAAAACGTCTGATCTGCCTTATAATACCAGGTAAAGGTGAAGGTATAGTAGGGGGAGGCCTGCTTTGAACCAACTTCTTCTAAATTAAAGCTGATAATAACTCTGCATAGCTCATTAGAATAGAGTCAAAAGCTTCTCTCTTCTGACTTTGCCCTTGATTTCTCTGAGGAGGTGGTCTCTGATAGGAAATAGTGGTTGGAGCCACATTGACAATTGGATTCACAGAAGCAACCTGTTGCTGGTACTGATGATGTCTTCTAGGTGGTTTAATCTTCCTCATAATAACATTCATTTCACTTTCTTTCTTTCGAGAGTACCCATATGATGAATTCTTTATCCCTTCATCTTTTGTCAAGCGCCTTTCTCTGACAGCTTCTTCTAGTCTAACACCCATGCTTACCATTTCAGTGAAATCACTCGGTACACTAGCGACCATCCTTTCATAATAAAATGATCCAAGGGTTTTTAGGAAGACCTTGGTCATTTCTTGTTCTCCCATAGGTGGCACCACCTGGGTAGCTATCTCGCGCCAACGCTGCACATATTCTTTGAACGACTCCATGCCTCTCTAAGCCATTGCCCTCAACTGGTCACAGTCAGGTGCCATGAACATATTATACTTATACTGCTCGATAAAGGCTTCCCCTAGATCATTGAAGGTGCGGATACTACTATCGTCCAAACTCATATACCACTTCAAAGCGGCACCAATAAAACTATCTTGGAAGAAATGAATAATAAAACGATGATCATCAGTATGGGTGGACATCTTTCTGATATACATCACCAGGTGGTCACGAGTGCAGGAGTTACCCTTGTACCTTTCAAATTTTGGCAGTTTAAAATTTACTGGCACCTTGACATTGGGAACTAGGCAGAGTTCACTGATGTTCTGTCCAAATAATAATTTTCCTCGAAGAGCTTTCATTTCCTTCGGCATCTCATTGAAATGGTCTTGGAAGTCATCCAACAGGTCATAGAAACCCATACTTTCACTTGATGGAGGAATATGACGATAAAATTCATCATTAACAAATGAAATATCATTCACCAAAGGAGGTGCAGTATAATGGATATCATTTCTAGCCACAGGAGTAACGTGCACCACAAGAGGTGCAGGAGTAGCAGCAGCTTGAACAACTGGAGTAACTTGGGCATCAAGATTATAACCTTCTGGCATGAAATTTTATGGCATTCCCCACGAGTAACCCTGAGGCATACAGTTCTTAGCAGCAGTAACTGGAGTAACAGAAATATGATCTGATGGACCATCAGAAGCAACTATTGTCTGTTGTGGCTGAGAAGAAGGAGGAACAAGTGGTGGCTGATTCTGAGCATCCACCAATGGTTCCATCAAATCAGTCAAATTAGCCATACCGGCCTTCAAAGCAGTAACCTCTCCGCACAGCTCGCGATTCTCTTGTTCAAGATTCTCCATTTTCTTCCTAGAATTAACCTGAGTATTATACTAGACAGCTTACTTCTGAACGAGGTATAGAAACACAATAAGACTCCTGGATATGAATAGAAATGCAAGAAATATGTGCAAGATAATGCATGATATGCAATGTACATGATTTATTCATCATTATTAATATTTCAAGGGACTCAAATAATTATATACGATTTGCAAATATTAAAGTACTAACACATTTTGAAATACTGAAAATCTCATTATAATGCTTTCAAAATCGATTACAACTTTAGTACAAGTTTCAATAATCCTAAGTACAAGAGAAGATAGAATCTAAAATCTTAAGAAGGCAAAGCTGATGTAGATCTCTCCACACACTGATGCTTTCCTGTGAGTCTTGCAATCTGAGCCTTCAACTGCTTGTTCTCTTCTGCATACCTGTTGGCAACCCCTTTCCAATCACCAGAGTCAGGAAGTGAGTAACTAAGTCCTGATCGAGCTCTAGAGGAAAATAAATCATTTTTCCTCTCCATTATCTCTACAACACGACTTCCAAGAATCTCAATCAGGCCATCCGTCTCTTTCAAGTCTGCTTGGTAGGACATCTCTAAAGTCTGACACTTGTTCTTCTAGGCCTCTTTCTCCTATTGCATCCTAACTAGGGTAAGCTTAAGCTCTTCCACGTCATCTAAAAAGGGAGGAGTGGTCTTTACAAACATATCAGGCAAAGGTTCCTCGTGGGAATATGGCATCTTTAACTGAATTGACCTTGCTTGTACTCACCAGAGATGAGGTTCAAAAGAAAAGACTCCTCTAGGTCCCAAGTCTTTTCTACTCTTCCTGTGATATGACGCCAAGCCTTTGCAATCTCCTCCTTAACTTATTTATGATTCTCTCATTCTTTAAGAAATAAACCAATCAGATGAATACTATTTGGCTTCTCTCTCATTGGATATCCAAGTCGACGTCATGTAAGAACGAGTTTGTAGTTAATCCCTTCCTTTTTACCAAGAGGTACATTGGGGAAACTACAACAACTATCAACAATGCCCATATCATACTAAGCCTGATGATACCAAACAATGTCGGAATGAGTGAGGGCCATAATCTCTGGAGCCTAATGAGGTTCGTTCTTGATATCCCAGAAGGCATTGGACCGAGGTAAGTGAGACATAAACCACTGATACAACAAAGGCACACGGAAAATTATCATCCCTCCATGATTAGAATCCCGAAGATGAATGGAGTAATAAGAATCTACTAATAACGTAAGAACTGGATTCCTAATCAAAAAGATCCTGATGGTGTTGATATCCATAAATTTGTCAACATTAGGAAATAAGACCAACCTGTAGGCAAGTAGAGCAAAAATAGCCTCAAAAGCGACTGTACTCTTCATCCTAGCAAAGTGACGAGCTTTCTCCAATAAAAACTGAGCGGGTAATCCTTTGATTCCTCCTTTGGTATTCATGTTGGCCCCAGTCTCATACTTTCCCAAATGAATCATGGTAGCAATCTCATGAGACTTAGGCTCTCCCTCCAAACCGGTGAAAGGAACACGATCGGTGACATGTAAACCCAATAGGTAAGAATACTTTTAGAGTTGTTGTTACTTTTTCTCCTCCTTGGGCTACACCCTAGTAGAGTTGACTCTTTTGTCCACCAGTAATTAATTTTCCTGGTCAAAACATTCCTTTGATCCTCTATTTTATTTTTTCTCCCCCAGTGGTGTCCTGTGTCACCTTTAGATTTGTTTGTTTGCATGCACAATCATAAGCATTGCATGACATCTTAGGGCAAAAAATAAGACCTATTTTATATTTAAGTATCTTCAATCGTGTCGACATGAAGATTGTAATCTTCATATCTCCGGATAGAAGTCACTTAAATAAGGGCAACTATTGTACCCCAATTTTTTCCCCTAAGATCCCATTATCATCTTATATAAACTCAATCATACCAAGATCACAATTTGGTTTGGATCTTCTACCTATCTCTAGGTTTTGCTCATGAGGAATCACCAAGCACCTTGATTTGTATATTATGATCATGTTTGTTTTGTCTTAATTAACTTTTAACTAATAAATACAATGGGTGTTTGCTTTAATTGATGATCCTATAGGTGAGGGCGCAACATATTTCATCAAGTTGATTCATAGGTTCATGAGTTTATTTCCATGCCTTCTTCAACAATTTCTTCATTAAGATTCAAGCTCCATCATTGAGGATGCTTCGAATTACATCATGATAAGGCCTACTACGATTCATCATGCCTCAATTTGTCAAGGGAAGTCAAAAGATGCAAGGGTTGATTGAAGAAGTTTGACCTAATTGGATAAGTTCTTAATTCCTTGATCACAAGTGCACAACTATCACAATTATTAACATTTGGAAGTGTTTTTTGTTGCTATGGTTTCTTATTATCATCCTCGATAATCTCCATTCACATGGAAAACGTTATTGTGAAAGTAAGTTTGTCAAAATTGAAAGGGGTTTCCAAGTTATTTTGGTGCTCTAGGAGCTAGGTTTTTGAACTTCTAAGGGCTATATATTACTCATCTCTTGAGATTTTTGAGTGAGTCCAAATACACGCTTCTATTTAAAGGGTTATCAACTAATCACTTCAAAAGTTTCAAGAAAACTTTGTGTGGAAGAGGCCTAATGATTGAGAAATATTATAAGTCTTCTAGATAGGCCATCAAATTCCCTTATGTAACTTCAAAAGATCATAACTTGGTCAATTTTTATCTCCTTGAGCCCATTCTTTTTCCATAATGATCCTAAGGAAGTTAACTTCAACTCTTCTTTTTTGTGCAATACTTTAAAATGGGTGGTAGATGTCCTAAGAACCCAAAATATTATAGGTCACCTCATGAATTTTCACCAATTTTACAAGGACACAACTTTTTCAATACTTGGTATTTTTGATTGATTCAAGTTGCAAAGTTATCTTTAGGATGTCCCCTTCAAGCTAGCATCAATGATCAAAGCTCAATTTTGGAGGAAGGCCTTGTTTGGAATCAAAACATTATAGGTCACTTTTGAAGAAAAACTTAGAATTTTTCTAAGTACAAAAAGTCAGCATCTTTTTCTCAACTTTGACTCATCACAAATTTTAGATCAAGCATCCAATTGATCTCACTCTTCACATTATAAATTTTGTGACCTTATCTTTCAATTGCTTCAAGAATCATGCCCTAAGACTCATTGAGTTGTGAATACCATTGATTCAAAATTAGTGCCTTGAAATTGAAGTTTTCTCCAAAGTCAGAATTTGAAATTCATAATTTGGCTTCTAATCACCAAATTTCCATGCATTTTCCACTTAAATATGATTAGAACATTTGTTTGAATTATTTAGAGCATCAAAATGCATCATTTGGATGAGTTTTGATGCATATGTGAACACACTTTGCTCGTGTACAAAGGTGTACATGAATTCATTTGAATTTGTATCATTCACCCCTCCCCTTGATCCCATTCACTTCTCCTGTAAATACAGGCTCTATTCCACTCATTTTTGCAAGCTTGAGCAGCCTAAATCACTCTGTCAAACTCCCTCTATAACTCACTTTTATGAGATTTCGAATTCCTCTTTTCTCCACTTTTAAATCCAATTTCTTCATTGATCCTTCATCCTTGAACCTCACTGAAGCTAACAGAAGAAGAATCAAGCCTTGAGATGCCCTGAATCGTGCTAGCCAAGTTCATTTACAGAGAAAATTCATCTTACTTCGTTCAGGTAGTTTAAGGCACCAAATCTTCTAACTCAAATTACTGGAATGATCTATGATGTTCACTGATGCTGGCTTATAACTCAATTTTGGTGAAACAATGCATTAATGCTTCTGATTTTCGATTTTGACATTTTTAAACATCTCTTCTTTTTTCCAAATCGACTACGCTGTGCTTTACATAAATTTTTTGCGAGCATATGGTTGTGATTGTCTTTAGTAGACACATCTAATGGTACCACTATGAACGCGTAAATTTACAGATTTAAGGATCTTGGATTTGCCTTACTTGCAGGAGGCTGGAGGTTGAAGACGACCTACGTGTCGTTCTTCAACCAATGACACTGAGCCAATTGTTTTATTTTGATTGGTTGGATTTTTCTTGTGTTGTATGCGCGCGCTTCAGCTTGGGTCCGTGATGCTCCATCTCCTCAGATCCATTGGATCTGCCAGCGTGTATAAGTGAGAGAGATCCAACACGTGTGGTCTTTCTGATTTGTTTTTATTTTATAAAATTATTTTTTAATTTCTTTTATCTTTAAAAATTCATAACTCTTTTATTTTTTATCAATAAATTATAAAAAAATATACAAAAATACTGAGTTATTTGTGATTTTGTGAGTATTTTTTCATATTTTTATTTTAACGTTTGATATTTTTCATAACTTTTGTTTTGTTTTCATTATTTTAAATGTTTTAAAAATACTTTTTGATATTTTTAAATTCTTAATTTTTTTATAAAAATCATTTTCCTTATTACTGACCTTCTGAAATTTTTTTAGAATTTTATTTTGACTTCTACTATTTTTGATCTTTTTTTCACTTATTTTAGTGATTTTAATTAGTTTAAAAATACTTTTTTTTTTGTTTTGAAAAATTACCAAAATTTTTATAAAAATATTTGAGGTCATTTCTGATTTTTCTAGGGTCCTTTTAAATTTTTCTTTGATACTTTGAATATAGTTTGCTATTTTACCTTTTATTCTCATTTTAAAAACAATTCAAAAATCATTTTCCCTTTTATTTTATTCATTAAATGCAATTTATTTTTTTAATATATTTTGGCTATTTGAATGTTGATCATACTTCATTAACATCATTGGATCTTGAGTGTTGAGTCTAACTCCACTAAAATGGATGGATGATTTTAATGATAGTTTGATCAAATTTTTTGATTCAAATAATTCCTCTCCCTCTTCATCTTATCCCTTTCTCATTGTGCTGCATGTTATTAAAGGATGATTCACATATCATCTCTCCGAACATATGGCACATAGATTTCTACTGACCGACCTTAAAATAGGTGTGACTTCTATATAAGTCCACTTACGATTGCTTAACATAGTGTTAAATTTTATCTTGATTCGAGAAATGATGATCCGTGGCCCAAACCTATGCTTGCAAGCCCAATCATGTTTAATTTGAAACATTTGATCTAATAACCTTAAGGTTCATTGTTAGGAGGCTTTGGTCTTATCAATCCTCTAATGGACTTTCATGAATTTTGGACTAAGTTAATCATTTAAACATCGTTGATTATTTATTGTTGCCTTGAGATTTGAAATGAATGATATACTTGACAAAAAGCAAATGGATTTTGTTGTTGAGAGGCTTTGATTTTATCAATCTTCTAATGAGTTTTCAAATGTAAGATTCAAGATGGTCATTCAACTAACCTTTAATTTCTAACTCATTAACAAATGACTTTTATTTCTATGCTTTTACTTTCTTTTTTTTGCTTTTACTTTAAGCAACATTTATCTTAGCATTTTCATTTCATGCTATTTTCATCTTTTCTCACTTGAGCATTTAACTTTATGTCATTTTTTATTTTGCTCAGTTGAGCTTTCATTTTCTTTTGAAGATACCTAATAACAAACTTGAGCAATAAAAAGCTTTAATGTTACTTGGACTATTTGGTTACTATCCTTGGCATTTTGGAGTTGTGGACTTCTTGGACTTAGTATTAGAGACCTTGACCTACCTTGGGACCTTGTGACTTTTATTGTTATTTTGTCTGGAGTTCTTAGCATTTACCCCGAGACATTGGGTTGTTTGTTTTCTTTGTGTGGAGGTTATTCTGATTATACGCTTTGTCTGTGATTGAAAATTCATCTGTATACAACTGTTACTCTGCCAAATTTTTATGAAGATTTAATGCATTTGAAGCTTGGTTTTCTTAAGAGGTTTATTATCTTTACTTGTTTGGTTTCAATCTAAAGGATGAGAATTCTACATTGACTCATTATGTCAAATGTTGGCTTCTTGATAGTTAGACGATTATTTTCCCTAGCTTTTACCTTATGCTTTAGGATAGCCTCTTCATTTCCTCCCACCTTCTTTAATTTCAAAAATCTCCTCCCTCCTTTTCAAAACTATTCTTGTTTTCTAAAACTTGAATCACTTTCACAATAAACTTGGACTTAGGTCCATGCCCTTTCAAAATATTTTCTTAATCAAACTTTAACCAACCTAATCATACTTTGACATTTTTGAGAAGAATCAAATTCAATCAATCTCATTCAAACTATTTTGCCACTTTGGCTTTTTACCTTAAAACTTTTCTCAAAAGATTAGACTCTTGTCAATCCTTATAGTAACGCGAGCTACTATACTTCTACGATATATAGTGAAGTGAGATATTTTCTACTCCAATGTTGAGCGAGGCTTGGTTGATTTTAAAATCCAAGCTATATCCTCCACTTTGAGATGACGCAAATTCTCTTTTCTCATAGTCGTGGGTAGTAAGTATGTTCTTCCACTCAGATAAGATGATGATGTCTTGTCTCTTAAAATTAACCAACACACTTGTGTTTTAAAATTTTTTAAAGGTGAACTACGAGTACCCTGATCCCCTATTGCACGAAAGGTGGTACGTAGGCACTAAAGGTTCGCAATTACGGCGGGTGAAAAAACTGTAAAATATATTTCTTTTCTCATCTCCACCATCTATTTTTTATACAACACTTATAGCCAAAATACACAAAGTTTCAAAGAGGTTCTTGCGGAGTACCGTAGATATTTAGGGTGCTAATACCTTCCCTTTGCATAACTAACCCCCGAACTTAGATTTTCTCCCCCTCTTTTGGGTTATTCCCTCATTCCCCATTCCTTTGGAAATAATAAAGCATAGTGTCAATTTTTATTTGTTTTGTACAAGTTAAGTTAATCCAATGGCTTAGTCTCAATATTTCTTGCGCTACAACCGGGAAAATAAATCACTGGTGAACATAAGACTCAAGTCTATTAGGGTAAATCCCAAGGAAGAGATAAAACAACATTAATTCAAATATTGAGGAGCAAAGTAAAGGATGACAATGATCGACAAATAACCGCAAACTATCCACTCACTGAGAAGATAACAAAAAGGTAATGTCGACTGGCATGGGAAAGAAACGGCATGATAATACCAGTAAACAACAATATTAGGGTGGGTATCAAATGGTTACCATCAGTACTTATGACTGGAAACAAATGGATTCTCTGGAGCAAAGCTAATCTCAACGACGAACTATCTCTCATAATGATGAGACTACTGTTCATTGGAGTAAACATCTCAACAACGAACTATCTCCCATAATGAAGAGACTACCATTCATTGGAGTAATAAATATCAACAACGAACTATCTCCCATAATGACAAGACTACCATTCATTGGAGTAAACAAATCTCAACAACAAACTATCTCCCATAATGACCAGACTACCATTCATTGGAGTAAAAAAATCTCAATAAAAAACTATCTCCCATAATGACGAGACTACCATTCATTGGAGTAACAAATTTCAACAATAAACTATCTCCCATAATAACGAGACTACCATTCATTGGAGTAAACATCTCAATGACGAACTATCTCCCATAATGACGAGACTATCATTCATCGGAGTAACAAATCTCAATAACGAACTATCTCCCATAATGAAGAGACTACCATTCATTAGAGTAAACAAATCTCAACAACGAACTATCTCCCATAATGACGAGACTACCATTCATTGAAGTAAACATCTCAATAACAAACTATCTCCCATAATGATGAGACTACCATTTATTGGAGTAGAACATGAATCTTCTCTAGGAATTAACAGACTTACTGGGGAAGTACAACTTGCTCAAATAAAGAGACCTTCCGTCTGCTGTTATAAGAAGCATGTTGGGGAAAGAAAATATGACTTTTCTAGGGGAGGTGCCAATACAGTCCTGCTGAGGAGATAAAGTCTTCTTGTGCAAAATAAACGCACACCCTCAATATCGGGCTCAAAGCCTACATAAATCATAATAATAATAATGTTTCCAAGAGCCACAGATCCAAACTAGAAATAAATTGGAGTGAAGCAGTCAACAAAGATAGCACCTTAATGAGAAATAAACTCAAAGGGAAACACAGACCTAACCAGACAACGAGTTGAATAGGAAGGCTGAAGCAAAATTCTTCCACGAGGGATAACTCAGTGGGGGAACTGAAAGGATATACACCTTCTACTTAAGGTTGACACTTTATTGGAGAGAGGGTAACATAGCTCTGCAAAATAGGGTAATATGCCAACAAAATATTAATGAATGCAAATGAGCAATGAATTCTGATTCAGCTATGCATGAAGTATGTATGAATGTATGAATGTTATCATTTATATGCTAACAAAATACACACACAACACTGGGAATAACCAGACAAAATCAGCTTGATTAAAGTTAACACTCGGCTAAATCACATCTAGGATGGAAATTTCATAAGAAAGTAAGCACCCACTGAGGAAACAAATTCCTATTTCACGACTTAACTCCTCAGGGAAGGAACATAATCCAAAAATAATCAAAAAAAAATATTGAATCCAAATAGATACAGAGACATAATAATCTCCTTCAGGCTTCACCGAGGAATATCACACAGACTTCAATGGGCAAAACAATGTGTTAACATCTAGATTTCCACCGGAGATTATAATATTAACTTCATTGGGGCAGATGAAAACCACATCGTCGAGACATCAACCAGGAGATCTCGTGATGACTTCGTTGGGGAGGACAATACCACATTGTCGAGGGAAGCCCAAAATACATTCTTCAATACTAAGAGTGATGATTACACCAACTTCCCTAGGGAAAAATTATGAAACCACATGTAGATAACAACTTTCAGAGAGAAACATTATCTCAACTTTACTTGGGGATTCAAGGAGTCAAAAAATACTGCAAGAAATCAAAATTATGGGGATTTTAAATCAAACCCAGCTGTTGGCGGGAGAAAACCCGAAAAAATTGAAAATTGTTCCAACACTTCTTAGAAAAGATATTGCCCTTGTCCAGTTGCATGCGAGACAAACAACAAAAATACTGCCATTACTGCAAAGGGTGATGTTTTACAAATGATTCTATCTTAGCACATAAAGGGGGAAGGAACTTCCGTCAAACGAGCGAAGACCTCACTAGAGAATCTGGGATAGAGGTTTCAAACCACACAAACCTGAAATCAAAATAATCGACCAGCAAGAGTGACCTGAGAGAACTTTCCTGGGAATATATACTTCAAAAATTTCAGAGTTCGTCCATCCTCAGAATAACTATTTTTGTTTTTCTTGAGTCATAAAATCTAAAGTAAAAAGTAGTTTGTAAATTCTTTTAAAAAATAATATTATTATTAAATCTCTTTGTTTCGAAAATTACTATCAATAATAAATGGAGT
The DNA here is from genome assembly GCA_948472305.1 of Vicia faba. Taxonomy (NCBI): domain Eukaryota; kingdom Viridiplantae; phylum Streptophyta; class Magnoliopsida; order Fabales; family Fabaceae; genus Vicia; species Vicia faba. The sequence continues at coordinate 223,670,869 of OX451735.1, forward strand.
CTTTTTAAGCAGAATAAAATAAGAATTACAAAGAATTGGATAAAAGCTCAAACTTTATTAATAGAATGGTAGTCTGCAAATGGCGAGACCCCATAGATGATTACAAAGTTTGGAAAATGGTAATATATTGGAAAACATACATTGAAATACAATGACCACTATTCTCCCTAACAACTTTGAATTCCCGAGAAGCGACTTCTGTTGAAGTGTGATGAGGATCCAAGAAGATTGTTGCTTCAACGATCAAGTCTTGTCTAACGCAGTTACTTGCCAAGAAATCCCTAACTTTTTCCTAGGTTTGCCTTACGGGTTTTCAACCTAGCGGGAACATTAATTCGCAGTTGCTATCAGCGTTTTCTACATCGAAAACATCATCAATAGCATTAACGCCCTTGTCATGATTAAGCATAGGGGAAGTGATCACATTAGGAGTCCCAAGAGGAACAAATTAAATTTACTTAGATTCAATAATATCTTGAATCTTATTTTTCAGAGCCCAACAATTTCTAGTGTCATGTCCGGAACTATTAGAGTGATATGTACACCTTGCATTGGGATTATAGCAGGGAGAGGAAGTATTGGGATTCTGTGGAGGTTCTTTCAATGTAATCAACCCTGACTTCAACATGTGTTACAATGCTTGAGAGAATGGTATGTTGATTCTTGTGAACTGACTCTTAGGTGCATCCTACCTACGTTGATTATTCTGTTGTTATTGTTGTTGCACTGGCACAAGATTAGAGATCAGCACTGGCCCCACATATTGGTTGCAGTCACTCTTATTACGACCCTTCTGGCCGTACACAACATTGGATTATCTCTTAACATTATTAGACTTCTTCAAAGTATTTGAAGATGTAGCCACCAGAATTTTACTGTTTATGATTCCATTCTCAACACGTTCTTCTGTCAATATCAGTTTAGTGAAATTGACTGAAGAACTTCCAAGCAGATGATTATAAAAAGTTTCGATTATTTTTATCATGAATATATCAACCAATTCCCTACCAGCCAAAGGAGGTTGAACTCTGCCTTTAAGATCTCTCCATTTGTGTGCGTACTCTTTAAAGCTTTCCTCAGAACCCATGGACATACTCTATAGTTGCATGCGGGTTGGTGCTAAATCAGAATTGTATTGATACTGTTTATAAAAATCTGCAACAAATCTTCTCAGGTATGGATATTGGCACCTTCGAGTTGATAATATCATTCCAATTGTGTTCCAGACAGGCTCTCTTAAAAGAAGTGCAACCAAAATTTATTGTCAGCAGTGTGTGGTTGAATTTTTCGAACATAAGATCTCAAATGCAGATTTGGGCAAGAAATACCATCATACTTGACAAAGGTAGGAGTTTTGGACTTAGGAGGAATGACGACTCCTGAGACCAAACCCAAATCTTTAAAGTTCAAGCCAGGCACCTTTTGGGTCTCCATAACTTTCAGACGCTCTTCTAGCAACTTATACTTCTCGTAAGACGGGGGATATTGTTCATCTAAATAGTCCTCTTCCTCTTCATCAGGAAACTTGTCAGAACCAAGGTTGCTTCTTTTAGTTTTAACACTCTTATCGTCTTCATCCTGTTTGTCATCTTTCTTGGATGGGATATCAAGATCTAGAGCTTGCTTGACTGGACCTCTGAACCTTCTCCCCATATTAAGGATGCCGATTGGTTTCTTTGTCTTCTACTTCTTTCCATTGGATATGAGGGCCTTCATATCTTATTTCCCCTTGGATATGTTTAGAAACATATTTTGGAATTGGGCATTCTGAGCTTGGAGATCTTTGACTGTTTGTTCAAGAGCCATTTCTGCTGAATTAAACAGCAAGAAGATCAAAAAATATGTCTTGAGAACACCTGTTATGTAATGATATGCATGACATGTAGATGCATATGCAATCTTTTCAAGGATCTCGTGGAATTTAAATTTGAAATATTAGAAAACTGAATCTGGTTGCAGCTTTGTCTGGAAAACTTTGAGTCTTCATCTTTGAACTTCCTTCCATAAGAATCAAGCTCACCATATCAAGTGGGTCATACATTTTGACTCAAGAGAATGTACTTGGATCTAGACGACATCTGGTTAGAGGAAAATAAATCATCTTTCCCCTTGCTAGAAATCTGGCTTATGATAATCCTGCACCAAATATCCCTAAGATCCTTGAAATGGTCAGTAAAAATGTCATGTTATGATTATATGATGTTATGATGTCACGTTCATGTTAAATAAGCAAACATAAACAACTCACATAAGAGTCTTAGGTTTAAAGGCTTGCATGAAGTCCAAAGGTAAGTACCCTCCCCCATTAAAGTTAAGTTGGCTCAACCTGTCCTAAAATAGTAATCGGGTTCTAGGAATCTCATATCACCGATCTTTCTTGCATGCTTTATTTTAGCATGGCAACTGGCTTGCCACCAAAACATCCCGAGAATCGAATCACAATGAGCGTAGTTTCGAGTATCAACCAACCTTGGGATACACCAAAGTTGGCTATCTCACTACTTTCTAATGGCCATATGGGTCAATTAAGGATCTAAAAGTAAGTGAGTATTAACAACACCACGCGGAAGCATAATGTTATCCTTGACTGACTCAAGGAACATCAGTACAAACCAAAGTGTTACACTAACTGTAGCCATCATGTTAGCCATATCGGTCTACGCCGTACAATCTTTATGATTTATTGCTACTTACCTAAGGAATCCCTAGATCCGGGTGTGGGATCTTACAAAAATTTATACCCAAATAAAACCCTTAAAGTAAAGAAAGAAAAGCATACAATTAAAGCAAGTAAAGTGATCTAAACTCTAAGGTAACCCTTCTTTTTTAAGTTCTCCCCAATAGAGTTGCCAGTTCTGTAATACGGTGGGAGAACTGACTTTTTTGGTTTTATCTAAATGTGCGGATAGCTAGATTCACCACCGAATTTTCTTTTATCCAATATTTAGGAAATGTGCAAAGAATAGGAAAGACCTTGATAGATTTTGAGTTCGGGGGTAAGTTATTAAAAGGGAAGGTGTTAACACCCTTTTCATCCATATTTATCTACAGGCTCTCGATCGCTAGCTCACTTTTGAAAATCTTGCTTTATGTGTGTGATTTGTTTGAAAATATTTGAAAAGCCAATGTAAGGCCAACTTTGTAATGATTCTTGTATCAGTCCTTAAGAATGCGTACAAAGTGTTTGAAAATATTTGTTTTAAAGTGTGATGTGTAAAAATGTTTTTTTAGAAAAGTTGTGAGTAAGCGATTAAGAGTTTCTAACCCACTAAAGGTCGTTCTTATTCTTTTCCTTCACCTTTAGATATAGTAATATCCATACCATCAGTTGGTAGGTAGCCCTATCTATTAGATGTGAAGGGACATGTGTAGGGTCATCGAATGGTCATTGAAGGCAAAGTGTAAGGATGCTTTAGCAATTTGTATCGGAGGAACTAAATCCTTTTTTTAGGCAACTTCGAAAGTTCATCGAGGGACTATGATCTTTATTTGTAAGGGTCTTTAGCTAAAGCATCCCCACTTTTGAGGGACATAACTATTAATCGTAAGGCAACAAGAGAGGTTACCCTAGAGGTGCAAGTGTGCGAGGTGTTTATTTTCAGTTATATTATCTTGAGAATTTAGGGTTTTCTATGTTTGATTTTAATCTTGCCATACACACCCTAGTTACTAGCAGTTATAAAATGTACATGAAATAAAGTGCGGAAAGTAAAATTCGTACGCTATTACATGACTTTGAGGCAGTTACATAAGTATAAAAAATATGGAAAAGTAAACCTACGCTATTACATCCTATGAGAAGTTACATAATTAGAAAAAGTGCGAGAAAATAAATCTACACTATTACATCGAGAATACATCCTATATATTTGGTCTAAGAACTTAAATAATAAAGAAAAGAAAATAAGAAAATGTTTTGAAAAAATAAATTATTTAAAAGACCTAAAGTTCTAAATATTAATATTTTTAATGTTTTATAAAAAAATAATTTGAGTGTTAACATTAATAAAACCCTAAATTTCTAATTGATTTTAATAAAAAAAGTTTAATTAATTAATTAGTTTAGTAAATAAATAGAAAATTAAATATTAGTTAAAAACCTAAACCTAATTTATTAGTGTTAAGAAAAATAATTAGGTTAGTTTAATGATGATTAATAAAAAAGATTAGGGTTAGAAAAGAAAAAGAAAAGAAATTAGGTTAAAAGAAAATAGGAAAAAGGATTTGCATGGGGTTAGTGTTGAACCCATGCTCTTCTGGCTTCACACTGCGTCGCTTTCCACTAGGCCAACGCGGTGGTTGTTGTCTGGAAATAGGAATTGAACAATATATAGGAAACCTGTGCATTAGTTTAAAAATAACAAAATAAGATTGCAAAATGCAGGAATTGAACCCACGCCCTTCATGTTACACGCCTTTGCCTTAACCAACTGAGCTACGCTTCCATTTGGTTATACAAAAACAAATCAATAAATATAATATGAACAAGTGGACCGGAGAGGTGCCGAAGCCCTAGCTCCGGTCGTCTTCTCCGGTGAGACCACTTTGTAACGTGAAAAAATAACACGCGTTAGGAATAAAGAAGAACCTTATCCCCCTAAACCGACCCTTGAGAATCCAATGGTGGCATTATTTTTGGCTAGTTCGACCTGTATAAGGATATATGATGAAAACAAAGCAAAACAGTTCAATAATGGTGATGGACTATTCTGGCGTCATGGGCCTCATGCAAGGGATCAAACCTGTACTATTTTGTTTGAGGAACATGTTAAAGCTGTTAGTTTACATCGAAGTACCATAAAAATTAAAGCATGAATTTCATAAAATATGTAAACCGACGATGCATCATATGCATGTTTAAGACATCTTTGATCGGCAAGAATGATCAAAACTTACCCTATGATACCTTAGGAATTGATTTGAATTGTTGGATGGCCTTGAAGATGGTTGAATGATGGATTTCGAGTTCACCCTCTTCCTTGCAAATTTAGACTTCACCACCTTTGTTTCTTGCATAGCTTTTTTCTCCCCTTTGGTCTGAATATGAAGTGTATTTATAGGAGAAGAGATTAGGTTAAGAGATAGGCTTGGACATCATGTAAAATATATCTTTTGATTTTGTTTGGATATAAATTGAAATATTACAAAACCATGAAGATTTGATGCTCAGATAGGTTTACACAGTTTTTGCATGACCTTGGGCCTCCAAAATAATCAGATCGTAAGCCCTTTATGCCTTACACATTTATCTAATATTTATTTGACTTAATTTTGAATTTAAATGAATAAAAATAAAAATAAATGAAATAAAAATTAAAATAATGCATGAAGGGACTTAGAGGTCTTCTAAGGTGTTATGAACATGTTTAGACCTTAAAAGATAGGTCCATTAGCCCAAAAGTTAAGTTTGCTTCAAATTGAATTTCATGCATTTTCTCAAAACCTTTCAACTTGCACAAATCATATCTCACTCAAATTTCATCATATGAAAGTGATATTGGACCTTTTGGAAACCTCACGATGTCTCTTACAACTTTCATGTTTGTCATTTTTCCAAAAGACGTCTTTTTGTTGACTTTGAAATGCCCTGTAATGTTTTGGCCCATATCTCTCAAATGAAGCATTTTTTGCCTTTATCTTAGAGAGACAAAGTTGTAGAGAATTGAATTTCCATAAAAATAGTATTTGGTTGAGAATTTTATGACGAAGCATGTGAAAGTTATGCTTGGTCAAAGTTTAGTTGACTTCTCCTATAGAAAACCTTAATTTAGTAACTTTTGACTTTTGATGAATCTTGAGGTTTCTTGATGAATCATGATCAACTATTTATCAAATGATGAATATGATTTCAAATCTTGATGTTGACCAAAAAATCTTGAAGTTTGACTGTTAATTGGTCAAAGTTGACTTTTTGTCCAATACAGTTGATTTTAAATCATCTGGCTATTTGACTGAGAAACCTTGTGCTCCAAGGCTTGGAATTTGGCATGAGGATACTTTGAAGCATATGAGAAACCATGAAATCCAATTGAGGCATTAAAAGTCCAATTTTTCTTGAGAAAACCAAAACCCTATTTGTAGGCCACTACTTAGGAGGAGGATTCATTTGATCACTATTTGAGTAGTCTTGAGTACTTGAGAACCTTAGGAGCATGAGAAGGTATCTTGAATCATATTGTCATGAAAAATTGGAGAGAAAATTTTGGGGTACAACACCTAGTTTTCATGTTTAAATTATCTTAATGCATCTTTACCCGCATTTTTTATTTCAACAAAGGGGGAGAAGTATACTCTCAGGGGGAGTAAAGTATACTCTCTACTTAATTGAGGGGGATTTAACCACTCCAAGAATATATTTCTTTCCAACTCTTTGAGAGATGTATTGTAATCATAAAAAATGGGAAGAATATGGAACCTTATTTTACAGGTTATTAGTCAAGGAAGATCCATTAAAAACAAACATGCTTTTCAGGAGGAAAACTAGTCTTTGATGACAACTAAAGTATAATGCGGTTAAAGATGCAATCAGATTAGTATAAAGGCATTAGGCTTTCTAGTAAAGTATAAAACTAATCACACCCACCCACACACACTAAAACATTTTGTTAACTTATTTTTCTCAAGAAAATACTTTAAAAAATGCCTTGAACTCATGCCAGATGAGTTAGGAGCTGTCAGAAAAGCTTTGGGATTTTTTTTGCCTTTGCCAATCGATTGACACCTTAACCCAATCGATTCGATTAGTTAAAAACAACCTCTAAGTGATTAAGATAACATCTTAGTGATATTAAAAAAGTATATTTCTTTTTTTTCTTCTTTTTTTAACTTATTAAAAGGTTATTTTTAGGACGACCAATCAATTGGTGCATGATGCCAATCGATTGGCTTATCTTTTATGGCCTCAAAACTTTTTCTTTTTATGGCATTCTCTATCCTATAAATAGAAGTCCCTTCTAAAATATTTTCACATCCTAAAACTTGAGCTTTCATTCTTCACTCCTCACTCTCTTTCTAAAATATTTCTTTTTTACTTTCCTTCACTAAGTTTTAGCCGTAACACTTTCCAGAAAGTCATTTTGCGAGTGTGGCTGTTATAATTTTGGAAGGGAAGATTTGTAAATTCACCAAGGGAGTTTGTTTTTACATTGGTTGAATAATTCATCCATTTGGGGATTTTTTATTTGTGTTCTAAGCTAAAATTGTTAAAAGCTTGGTTTTGGGGATTTAGTTATTAAGTCCACGGTTCAATTTGAAGGCTTAGCCCGTGTAAAAGTCTTCATTTTGTTAAAGCTCAGCCCAATGTTAAAATCGTGTCAAGGTTGGAGACCAGTCCTGTATAACATCTCCTAGGTTCTTGGTTATTCCAATATAAAATTATAGTTCGGTTTGTGAGCTCAACTCAGTATTAAAATCTCTCTTAGGTTTAAGATCTTCCAGTGTAAAATCTTGGTTTGAAGCTTGAAAACTAACCGCTCCAAGTTTCTTATGGAAATAAGATTAATCACTTTGATCCATTGTTTGGAAGGAAGACTTAATTCTTCTCTCCTTGTTTGTTGTTTTGTTGGAAGTTAGCCACAAAATTCATTTTCTTTGTATAAGGGGGTTCAAGAGTTCAACCTATGAAAAGCTCTTAAATTTATTGAATATTCTCAAGATCAAATCTTGGGGACATGAATAAGTTATTTTTTTACTAAACTTGTATAATTCCTAGTGTCTTATCTCTCCCCTTAGCTTTAATTTCTGAATTTTATTTTCCGCTACTTACTTTAAAAAAAATTCCAAATATATTTTTAAACTCTAAAATTAATTGAAAAACTTTTTTTTAAATGTTTTTAAAATTTTAATTTCTCAAGTTTTTCTGAAATACAAAATTCACCCCCCCTCTTGTGTATGAAGTCACATGTCTATTAATAAATACATCAATACTTGATAAAAACTAAGGATCTTTCCAACTCATTACTTGATAAAAACTAAGGATCTTGCCAACCCTTTTGATCAGAGATCAAAACCCTTACTGGAAAATGAGATGGCTTGTTTGTAGTGAGGTGAAGGTTTGTAACAAGGATGGCTTGTTTGTAGTGAGATGGGGGTTTGTAACAAGGATTTCAAGATTTCTAGGGTTCTTGAAAGAATTTGATATTTTTACAGGGTTGTGGCAAAGGTTTTTTCATCCTGTTTGTGTAAAAATAATGTGATAATATAATGGAAATTAGAGAAAAGATATGGGCTTTGAATGTGAAATTGGGCCTCCAATAACCACAAACAATAGTGCAAATTTTTATTCACTTGAGTCTGACATGTTCTAGGCTAAATCACAGGGACTTAAGTGCAATTTTTGAAGTTGAAATATGAAAACAAAATGTATCCAACATCGAGAACTAAACCCTGTCCGAAAATGAGCTCAATCAGATAAATGATGAATTAGTTATGAAGTTTTGAAGTTTTGGCTCATACAAACTTATTTTGGGCTCCAGTGTCAACTCTGACACGTTCTTCAATAAAAAACTAGTATTGATCAGAGCAGAACCCGGTCTCGATCTTGGATGCAAAGTTGTAAATTTACGAGTCAGTGACCTTGTGTAAAAATATGGGCCCAATCTGATATAAATTGAATGAGTTATGAATTTTCGAAGTTTCGACCCAGATGAAATAATATTCAGCATTCAGGATTTTCGGTGCATCACGCGCACTCTGGGCTAAAAACAAAGACCTTTTGGATACCGTTCGAACTCGATACCTCCTGTGAAAATGTAGCCAACTCAATTTGTGAAGTTTTGACGCTGGAACCAGCTCGATACGATGAAAATCGCCCAATTTATGATTTTATGAACATGACACAAATAAACTTCTGTCACAAATTTTTTGTACAAAAATACTTGATAAATCCGCATTTTTTAAGACCTTCTGATCGAAATTGGCTTCCAGTCGTGAGAGATGAAAATGTAGATGACATAAAGATGGAATTTAGGCCACCGGAGCGGGTTAAAAACGAGCCACGATATTCAAGTTATGAATTTTTTAGTTTGTAAAAATGGCACTTTCAGTATACTTTATCACCACATTTCTTCGAGAAAAATCGCACATTCGAAGACCTTCCTTAAAGGATTGGCTCTCGAGCCAAACCTGAATTTGAGAATATGTTATCAGGGATATCTTGGCAAAATAACACCTGAATATGACGCGCCGGGTTGGACTTGTGAATCTTTGAACCCCGAATCGTTGCGAAATGGCGAACCGATCTTCAGCATAGAAAATACTCTGAGAACATCCATTAACGAAATAAACGTCATTTGTAACCTAAAAAAGCTTACTAAATATAACTTGATCCCATAACCATATAACCAATGATATGCGTGTATGTAATAATGAAATGTAAGTCAAACCTGTCGAAATAAAGAGGGTAAATTTTGAGGTGCAACAACTGCCCCTGTTCAATCTTCTTAAACCTGAAGATTTAGATTGGCTTGTCTACCTTTCGTGATCTGAAGGTGGAAGATGATTGAACACTAGAGTACCCATAAATTTGCACTCGTCTGAAATGATACTTGACTGTGTAGATAACATCGGGAATGGGCTTACAGATGCCATCTGGAAAAGATAATGGAAGATCGTCGAAGATGGGCTTAAAGATGCCATCTGGAGCCTTGTTGATTTCATGAGATATTCCTTTGTGAGGGTTCTTATTCCTGTTGTTGAGGAGGAATCCGTTGAGGAATGTTGGTCTTTGTTCGGGAAATAGAGTTTAGGAGTTTCAGCTGTCCATTACTCTACTGGGAAGAGACGGAAGTGAACTGCTATCTGGTCAGGATCCAGGCTTCACAGTGACTTACTGAGGATAATAAGGCTGACTGCTATCTGGTCATATCCCAGGCTTCATAGTAATCTATTTGGGAATATGAAATTAAAATATTATCTGTCGTACTCCAGGCTTCACAATAACTCAAACTGTTATCTGGTCGGAATCCAGGCTTCAGTGACTTGAACTGTTATCTGGACGTGTCCAGGCTTTAGTGATTTGAATAGATTAAGTTGTTATCTGGTCGGATCCAGGCTTCAACTTGAATTTAAGGTATACTATTATCTTGTCGAGTCCATGCTTCATAGTAACTGACAGAGTAAACTGCTATCTGGTCGGATTCCAGGTTTCACAGCACCTTATACTGTTATCTGGTCAGATTCCAGGCTTTACAGTGTCTTGAATTGTTGATTGACTATTATCTGGTCGGATTCTGGGCTTCAACAATGATGTTAACTGTTATCTGGTCGGGTCCAGGATTCACAGTATGGTGAACTGCTATCTGGTTGTATTCCAGGCTTTGCAGCAACTTAAACTGTTATCTGGTCGAAATCCAGGCTTCACAATGATTGAAGAAGTTAACTACTATCTGGTCGGATTCCAGGCTTTGTAGCAACTTAAACTGTTATCTAGTCGAAATCCAGGCTTCATAGTAATTGAAGAAGTTAACTACTATCTGGTCGGGTTCCAGGCTTCGTAGAAACTAAACTGGGGAAACGTGAAATTAATTACTATCTGGTCAGACTCCAGGCTTTGCAGTTTCTTCAACTGGAATAGAAATCAGAAAAATATTGGTGTCTATTAAACTTAACCAGAGAAAGGTCTTGAGTTGTCTTCAATTGGAATATGAATCAAGAAAATCTTAGTATCGATTTAGTTGAACCAGAGAAGGTCTTGAATTAACTTTGACTGGAATGGAAATGAGGAAAATCTTAGTATCGATTCAACTGAACCAGACAAAAGTCTTGGAATATCTTCAACTGGAATAGAAATCAGAGAGATCTTAGTATCGATCTAACTGAACCAGAGAAAGTCTTGAATTAACTTTGACTGGAATGGAAATCAGGAAAATCTTAGTATCGATTTAACTGAACCAGACAAAAGTCTTGGAATATCTTCAACTGGAATAGAAATTAGAGAGATCTTAGTATCAATCTAACTGAACCAGAGAAGGTCTTGAATTAACTTTGTCTGGAATAGAAATCAGTAAAATCTTAGTATCAATTCAACTGAACCAGACAAAAGTCTTGGAATATCTTCAACTGGAATAGAAATCAGAGAGATCTTAGTGTCGATCTAGCTGAACCAGAGAAGGTTTTAAATTAACTTTGACTGGAATGGAAATCAGAAGAATCTTAGTATCGATTCGACTGAACCAGACAAAAGTCTTGGAATGTCTTCAACTGGAATAGAAATCAGAGAGATCTTATTATCGATCTAACTGAACCAGAGAAGGTCTTGGATTAACTTTGACTGGAATAGAAATCAGAAGAATCTTAGTATCGATCCAACTGAACCAGACAAAGGTCTTGGAATATCTTCAACTTGAATAGAAATCAGCGAGATCTTAGTATCGATCTAACTGAACCAGAGAAGGTCTTGGATTAACTTTGACTGGAATAGAAATCAGAAGAATCTTAGTATTGATTCAACTGAAGCAAACAAAAGTCTTGGAATATCTTCAACCGGAATAGAAATCAGAGAGATCTTAGTATCGATCTAACTGAACCAGAGAAGGTCTTAGATTAACTTTGACTAGAATGGAAATTAGAAGAATCTTAGTTTCAATCCAACCGAACCAGACAAAAGTCTTGGAATATCTTTAACTGGAATAGAAATCAGAGAGATATTAGTATCGCTCTAACTGAATCAGAGAAGATCTTTTGAGGACATCCTTCTGAGAAAAATGCTGAAATAGCCCTTCATCAGACGTAGCTTTTGAGAAGACTACCGGGTCACGTAATTAGTCAACGGTGTTTGTTGATTTGATCTTTTCCCTGAAAAAGGTAAAGAGTTAGTCATATGCAATGTCATGATGTATGAAATGCATTGTGATGATGTTCTCAAAATAAATGAGATTGTGCTGTATGCGATGTGTATGCGCATGTCATGATGTATGAATATGGGATGCTATTATGATATTTCTTAGTCTGGGAAAGTAAATGTTGGACTGCTGCTGAAGAGCACTGGGATGCTGAATCCTTCGTTTCCGCTGGGGATGATGAATGGATATGGTTTGTCGGGGATTTCCTCTTTCTGTTTGAGGATATTCTGCCGGGGATTGACTCTATGGAGAGAGATAATGCTTTGTTGGAAGATTCTGCCGATGTAGAGAAATAAACTCTGTTGGGGAGTAAACTTTGCAGTTAGAGAAATAAACTCTACTGAGGAGGAGGTTTTATGAACTGTTTAAGATTATAAAACTAGGCTGGGGAATACATATTTTAGCTCTCTGAAGGAACTTTGCTGGAGGAAGTAATTCCTATTTAGGGGAGAAGAGATCAAAACTTTGGTTGTTTCTACTCCGTGGGGAACATAGACGTCACTGGGACGTATGTTGAGGACGTAGTGGTGACTTCACATTAGGATGTTTCTGCCCCTGTACCTACTGGAGAAAGTACCTGCAGAGACTTTATGGATGGTTTGAGTGTATTATAACTCATGGGGTGCTTGGTAAATGATGATCAGGATAACAAGTCTTCTACTAATAGATAAGTGACAAGATGACGGGACATACTCGTACGTTTTAATCCCTAACTTTTTCCTGGACCGCCATTTCAGGTTTTTAGTCCACCGGGATACTCTTTTTTGCTCAAGCCGCCTTTTCAGGTTTTCGACTTTCCGGGTGCATAATTTTTGTATATATCCCTAATTTTTTCTCGAACTCTTTTGGTTCGCCGAGATGCCCTTATTTTTGCCCAGGCCTGGCAACCTAGCGGGTCTTTATTCATGCACAGTTTTTTCCGACTATGTCCATGTTCACCGGGTACATAGAATTGTCATTATCCATAGTAGTAAGTGTTGTCACACCGCCAGACAGTGTTTGTTTGATCGTGCATGATTCGTTGCTAGAATTCATGTCTAATGCCCCAAGTGATTCAGATGGAGATCTGCCCCTGGCTATTTGGCATTTTTGAGAGATTCCTTGAACCTTGACCTGACTGCCCTAGATCAGCTGGACATTATGCTATGCCCCTTGATTATGGAAGGCCTATCAGTGGAATGTCTTTCCATCTGAAGTGACTCTGTCCACTGAGAATATTTTTATTCATCGAATATCTGTTGTGCGAATTTCTCTGCTGTTGAGCAAATAGTCATATGCAAATGATGGTATTTTAAGAATGCAAAGCTTATGTCTGTCTTGAAGTTTGAAAATTCATTTTTTAGTAAAACAAACAAATTTTGTAAAAGTGTGATGTCAGCTTAGGATTTACAGCAAACCCTACAGGAGTCAGGATACCTTTTGTAACAGTATGCTTTCGAACTAACCCATGCTTCAGCTAGGACTTTTAAGGGTTATAACGTGGCCTGGTTAATGGTTTAAGAAACAAAGGGTAAAGGCTCAAAGTTTATTTGTACCCACCCGTTCTTCGTGATGTTCTTCGATCCTATGCTTAGTTAATTGTGTGTTCAGACTCCAATTGATTCTAGCATCTTGTCCTTGATGTTCCGGTGATGGTTCAGATACTAAAAGTTTATTTTGAAGAGGCAGTCATGTTTGTAATCTTCTTTTTTTTGAGGATTTGTAGCGACCTGTTTTTTTTATTATCCCTGCTTTTTCCTAAACTTGTTATTTTATGATTACAGTCAGCGGGATGCCCCTGTTTATTTCTTAAGTCTCCTTCATAGGTTTTGACTTAGAGGGCTTTTATTCTGAGAGATAATGACTGTCGACTTTAATAATTATTGGGAACCATCACCATCTTCTGATTTAGAAGGACATCTTTGATGCCATTCATTATGTATGAAGTGGAAGATTGCGACTGAATGCGCATCTGAATTAACTGAGAAAATTACCCTGCCCCAGGTTATGATTAAGGGTTTTAATTTGTGTGAAAAGAAAACTCCTACTTCTTAGGCTTAAAGGGGTTGACTAGGGATTATCTTCCTTATAACTCCACTGTTTAGGATTTGAAACAATGCATGTACATCATTAGCAGGGTATGTTCAAAAGCATACTGTAGAGATTATGGTATCATTTTCGTCATCCTCCCTCTAAAGGCCCAAAGCTTTTGATCAAGAGTTGTATATCACAAAAAGGAAAGCAGTTTAAATATAGTGAATACGAATTGATTCAAAACAGACATATGCAATGCATTGATAAAGTAACAAAGTTTGATATGAATAAATGTTCGAACAATCAAAAGAAAATGACAAATTGAAAATTCTAATGAACAAAAGCTTCTTCGTCTGATCTTGTCACTTCAGATGGCGTGCTTTGGAGGGTTGGCAGAAGAACTCAACCTGACCGTCTTGTGTAAACTCTAGCACTCCTTCATCAATCAAGTTTTGAATTTTATATTTCAACATCCAGTGTCATGCCCCAGACTATTGGAGTGACATGCACACCTTGAATCAGGATTGTAGTTAGGGGAAGAAGTCTTGTGATTCAGATGAGGCCCTATCAATGTAACCAAATTCATCCTTAACATGTGTTATAAAGCTTGAGACATCGGCATGTTGCGTTTGGTAAACTGCCTCTTGGGTGTATCAAACTTACTCTTATTAACTTGTTGTTTTTGGCGAGGTTGTTGTTGGACCTGTGTAGTAGCAATTTGGAAAGGTCCACTCCTCACCAAACCAACCTCTTGTCTTTTAGGAGGTTGATCAATGACTTGGTCCCCAACCTCGACCGTTTGATTCATACGGTTGCATCCGTCTTGATGAAGTTTGTTGATAATGGCTCTCAGTGCTGCTTGTCCCCGGGCTAGGCCTTGGATAAGAGCCATTTTCCCCAGTATCTGGGTTCTCATTACTTCTATCTCAGCTTGTAGTTGTTCCAAACTGTGATACGGTGGGAGAACTGACTTGAGGTTTTGCGTTTGTTTTTGCAAATGTTTCAGTTGAGCAAGAGTCGCCACCGACTTTTTATTTTATCCTAAGGAAAGGTTAAAAAGCACAGGAAAAACCTTTGAGATGTTTTCGTGGGTTCGGGGAGTAGATTATAGAAAGGGAAGGTATTAGAACCCTTTCTATCCATGGTTATCCATGGGCACTTAGTTACTTGCTTAGATCACTTGCCTTTGCTTTTCAATTGTTTGAAATGGTGCTTTGTGTGTGCTTTTTGAAAATGCTTTGAAAAAAGATGTCTTGTCTAGGCAACCATTGTAACAATTCTTGTTTGAATGTTTTACAAGGGTGTTTGTCTTTTTGAAAATATGTTTCAATGTTTTTGAAAGTTTGTTTTGAAGTTGTGTTGTGATGTGTGTTTTGAAAAATGGCAAGGATTGTTTTGCAAGTTTGGTCAAGTAACCAAGAGCTATCTACCCTAAATTTCTCAAAGATTTTTCTCATGTTTTAACCCTTTTAACAGTGTTGTTTCACCATTGTATTTGGTGAACAACCTTGTGTTAGGATGTTAACGGGACGGGCGTGGGTCATCGTTTAGACCATAGAGGCAATAGTGCCAAGTATCTTTCGCAATTTTCTCAAGGGACTTGATCATTTTTAGGAAACTTGATAGCATCATCGAGGGACTATGATCATTTGATTTGTTTTTGTTTTACCAAAGACACTTAACATGCAACCATGGCCCATTTTTGAAGGCAACAAGTGGAGTAACCCTAGGGGTGCAAGTGTGCATTGTTTGTTTTTCATGCATGTTTATCTTGAATTAGGTCAAGCTATTTGTTAATTGATTTTTTTGCATACAAACCCTAAGTCTATCATGGCATAATTGAAAGCTTTTAAATACGGAAATTTAAATGCTAAGCTATTACAACAATTATTATGGGGATGGTGATACAAGTTTGCATTGGGGGATATTTGACAAGAAAATAAAATCTAAGTTATTACAACCATATCGAATGTATACAAATATTTAATTGTACAATATTTAAGTAAATACAATAAATATGCAAAATGTATTATGCACAAAAATGATTTTTGTTATGTAAAAATGTTTTCATGTTTGAAGTATAAACAAAATAAGAAAAAAAAGTCATTTTTGATTATTTTTATGGTTTAGGGCAAAACCCTAATTTTCAAGTAAATAATATTTATTTATTAATTATGTAAAATATATATTAATTTATACAAAAAAAATAAAAAGTATATTGTAAAAAAGTATTTTTGATGTCAAATGCTAAATAAAAATAAAAATGTATTATTTCTATATTTTTGTCCTAAATATTTAATAAAATATGTATATGTATATTTATATATATTTAATATGCTAAATATGTACAAAAAATAAAATATAAATTATTTACAAAAAATGTATATTTTAGAAAATGTTTTCAAAATGTAAATAAAAATAATAACTGAAAAAATAAATATTTTTGTATTATTTTCTAGGGTTTTGAATAAAAAGGAAATATATTTATTTACATGTATATGTTAAATAAAACAAATAAATGCAAAAATGTGTGGAAAAATATTTTTGATGTTTTTTATATTTGAGCAAAAAATATTAAGTCAGAATCAAAAAGAAAAATGCAAAAATGACAAGTATTTCACACAATGGGCCAGGGGGGTGCAAATGGAAAAAAGGGTGTAAAAAGCAAGTTGACTCAGGCCCAGCCCAAGCCAACTGTGTCTTCAACCTCCAACAACCTTTTGAAAACAAAAACGCGCGTTTCCTTGTGCAACTACCATCTCCTGATTCCTTGATTTTTAGCCAAAACTCATAACACAAACATTGTAGAGCATCAAAAGACGAATTCAAACATATAAATTACTTGACCTAACTCTAAGAAACCAGGGAGAATTTCATCATCCCCAATTTCTGACCTAGTTTTTCTTCAATGTTCATGGCTAAAATTCTCACAGCACGCTTAACATAAATGAAAAGTAATCGTATGTATGGCTTCAGGGCTATGAGTAGGACATGTTTCATTCACAAAACTAAGCCTAACTCTTCCTAGATTGAGAGATAGAAGTTCATAGATTACCTGTTTCAGCTTGACTCGAACAGAGCAATATAGGTATCTTCAATGGAGTTTGAACTTTGGTTGAGCTTGCCTGAAGTCCAAGGATGCTTCCCAAGTACCTAGCTTGCTTTGAAACTGCCTATATCGTGCTGTAGAAGTCCACCTGCAAAATTGAAAACTGAAAATGGCAAGTGAGATTAGGGGTGTTACAGCTTGTGTTTAGGGCTTGGGATAGTTTGTGTGGATGGAATGGAATGTATTGTAACTTGTTTGGGCAAAAACGCACGAGTGGATAATGCTGGCCAAGTCAAACTGCAGGGATGCCCTGTTTTTTGCAGCAAAACAGTGTTTTTGTGTTTTGGGAGGTATGAGGGATGATTGAGTTGTGTTTCAAGCTTGGTTTGATGTATGGAAAATGTTCATGAAGTTTGTTTGGGCTTGTGTTTACAAGAAATCAGAGTTTTTGTGTTTTTGAAATGTTTCTTCCCATGTAAGCAAGAAAGTGTGTTCTTGGATATAAGCCAGTACAATGCCCAAATCTCTGCTGCACCTCTCGTTCTTGAGACTTGTAACTTGTAGATTTGATTTGGCTTCAGAGATATGGCCCCATTCCTCTTGGATTTGGTATTTGACATAAAGCACCACTTTATCAAAATGGCAATTCACCTTTTTCCAATTAAGGATTAATTTAGCATGTAATATCCAAATGAATGAAATAACACCTTAACACAATGGTTAGGAATTAAATTGAGGAGTGTAAACTTGGTCTTGAGGCATGCAAGCTAGCATTGTACAAGCTGATTTGAAAATGCAAGTTGCCATGAACATGTTTTGGCCATGAACAAGAATGAGTTTTGGCCAACTTTGCAAATTCGATTCTCTCTAACCACAAGGGTGTTTGAGAAGTTCTTGGACAATTTGGAAAGCTTGGAATGTGTACTACAATCCATCTTTGTAATACAAATTTAAAATCCAAGTGGAACCATGTGAAAAATGGCCAAGAAGTTGGACAAAAATCCTGCCTAGAATAGGGCAAAATTTCTCTAAGTTAAAAATGTTTTGCACCCTTGTTCAAAAAATCATAACTTGAGATACAAGCTTCTTTTGAGAAAACCTTGTGAATAAAAGTTGTAGATTTTGCAATGGACTACAACTTTCATGTTTCAAGTTTTGTTTTAATCCAATTGCATCTTGGTGAAAAAATGGGACAAAGTTAGGAAAAAATAAGGAAGTTTCATAACTTAGAAAAATTCTAAGTTATGAAATTTTCTCATTTTAAACCCTAATTTGCAAATTTGGATTTCTTGATGAACAAGTTTCATAATTTGACACGTCTTGATGAAAAATGAATCTTGGCACTTGATTTTGACCAAAAAGTCAAAGTTTGACTTTTCAGTATACAGTCAAATTTTGATCAGTTGACTGGAAAATTCATCTGTCAATCCTGTGCATTTGAGATCTTTTGAACTTGTTGAATGGGTCAAGACAATGCCATTGAGTCCTTGAGTCCATATGTGAGCTTGGTTTGCCATTGGTTAGGTCAAACAGTCAAAAATTGCCTTTGTGCAGTCAAAACCCTAAAAATGACCATTGTGCCCTTTTGGTGATCTGATCAAATTTCTTGTGGAATTATGATCCAAACTTGACCAAATGGTTCATGTGAGTTCATAATGTTGATGTGGGTCAAAATTCATGAGGTTTGACTATCAATTGGCCACAGTTGACTTTTTCCCCAATACAGCTTATTTCTAGGTCAACTGTCCAATTGACTGGGCAAAGATTGGAATCAAGGCTTGAAACTTGGTATGGATAAACTTGTGAGTCCAACATGAAGCATGAAAGTCACTTTGGGCATTTTAGGTCAAAACATCCTTGTGCAAACTCAAACCCTAATTTGGGTCAACAGTGCAAGGAGGGGCCTTGAGCAGAGCAAACCCTAACTTGATCTTGAGCTCCAAGAGTCTTGTGATGAGAAAATGTTGATGAAATGAGAGGGAAAATTTTGGGGTACAACACAAACGTTCGTCCTTATTGTCTTCAGGATTTTTCTTGGTCAGGTTCCCAATGAGGAGTGCTTTCAACTATTCCTGCCCCTTGGATAGGTTCAGGAACATTTCCATGAATTGAGCCTCTTGAGTTTAAAGATCTCTGTTGTCTTGTTTGAGAGCCATTGCTGAAATAAACAACGAGAACATGAGAGACCTGTTATGAAACCTGCTTATGAAATGATATGTATGATATATGTATGCAATGTTTTCAAGGATTTATAAGACTTAAACTTGTTTAAACAGAAAGGGAAAAAATGTTAATTGCATTAAGAAGTTTTATCGGTCACCAAAATGCCTCTCAGGCTTACAAGGGAACAAAGCAAAAATAAAACTCTCCAAGCAAAGAAAGACTTCAGCCTTCCCACAGGCGCATCCTCTTTGGTGCAATGTAAGCATTTATACTCTTCTCCTAGTGATGTAACCTGCTGAGCTCTAAAACCTTCTTCTCGCCGGTGTAGAATTGGGTTTCAAAGGTATCCCGTTCTTCTTTGAGCTGGATCCAGGATTTCCGTAGCTCCTCAAAATCAGTTGGCATGTCAGGATGAAGCACAATGTAAGGAGTGTCTCCCTCAGCAATTGGCTCCAAAATCACAGGTAAGATGGCAGGGTAAGGCATCATAATACATTGAGCATGAGCTCTCACCCATTTGAGATAGGGCTCAAGAAGGATGGAATTCTTGTGCCCTAGTGTCTTGCTATCAACTCTATTTATCATGCCCCAAGCTCGAATAAACCTCTTACGATAACCGTGAACATCATTTTCATAGTCAAATGTGATTCCTTGGACGAGTGTGTCGTGAGGACCGTCCCTTCTAGCATAACCAAACTGTCGCAACGCCAAACAAGGATTATAAGTGATTCCTCCCCTAATGCCTAAGAGACGGACATTAGGTAATTCCCCACAGTGATCAATGATGGTAACATTCTCTGAGGATCGCGAACACCAATGAATATCTGAATGTGTAAGAGACATCAGCCTATGAGACCATCTCATACCCTGCTCATTTCTCAAGACAGACCGAGGTAGGTGCGAAATAAACCACCTAGCCAATAGAGGAGTGTATCACAAAAGGGTCCCTTTTCTCTTTAGAGTGCGAGTATGCAAAGAGTGTAGAATATCCCCAAGTAAAGTCGACACTAGATTATGTGACAGAAAACCTTAACCGCATTCATATCTATGAGTTGGTCCATGTTATGGAATAGTACCATCCCATAGATGAGAAGGGCCAACACTTCTTCAAAATATTGTAAATCCAGGCTATCCCAAAAATGGCGAGCTTTCTCAAATAAAAACTTAGCTAGAAATCCTTGGACACCTCTTCTGGTTTCCCAATTTTCCACTACATCATACCGTTGTAAAGACAAAGCTTGAGCAAACTCTTCGGGTTTTGGGTCTCTTTCCATACCGTTGAATGGTAACTGATTAAGGATAGGTACACCTAATAACTGAGAAAACTCCTCCGTAGTAGGCACTAACAGGTAATCAGGAAAAGTGAAGCAGTGATGTAACAGGTCAAAGAACTGAAATAGCACCTTTCACATTTCTTCATCAGGGTTTGAAGTGACCAGGTTGAGAAGTCGACCATGTTTTTCAGTGAAGGGAGAGCTTTCAGGAATCCTTGATACTAATTCCTTGAGTTGAGGAGGTACTTTCACAAGGTTGACTTGGATAGTGTTCCTGTGAGCGGATGTCATGTCCTCCAAAAACAAGACAAAGATAAGCCCTTGAAAATCCTTGAAATGGCTAGTATGATATGCCGTGTTATGATGTCATGATTATGCTGAGAAATCACATATATAGCAAGAACAAGAAAGTCACACAAATACCTTAGGTTTAAGGCTTGCATGGGTTTTAAGGTAATACCCTTTCGAAGTTTTGATTGGTTTAACCTGTCCTATAAATAGTAACCAGGTTCTAAGGGATCTAAATATCACTGATCTTTCCCACAAGTTTCGTTCCGATAGACAACTGACTTGCAACCAAACAAAACTCAAGAGTCAAATCTCAATGAGTATAGTATCGAGTATCAACTAACTTTGGGAATACACCAAAGACGGTTATGTCACTACGTCCTAACGACCAAGTTGTTCAATTAAAGGCTATAAGGTCAGTTGACCCTTCATGACACGATGCAGCGGCCCTGTATTCTCCTTGATTAACTCAAGGGCTATCGGTACCAACTAAAGTGTCGCATTAACGTAGCCATCGCTTCAACTGTGTCGGTATACCCCGCACAATTTCCCCAATCTATTGCTACTTACCTAAAAGGTTTCCCCAGATCCGAATGTAGGATCTATAGTAACCCAAACATACCCTCCAAGGATAAAGCATACAAAGCAAGCAATTGAAACCGTTTTAAAATGAACTAACTCTAAGGTAACCCCACTTTTTATAAATCCCTAGCAGAGTCACCAGTTCTATGATACAGTGGCAGAACTGACTGTTAATACTGGTTTGCATTTTGTATTCTCAAATGTGCGATACGCAAGAGTCATCACCGACTTTTATTTTATCCAACAAAGAAAAGGGTAAAAAGAACAGAAAAAAGACCTTTCGAGAGTTTTCTGAGTAAGGGGGTAGATTATGGAAAGGGAAGGTGTTACCACCCTTTCCCATCTGTGGTTTCCACGGGCTCTTAGATGAAAATTGCTTGTGCTTTATGTGTTTTGAAAATTGGTTTGGAAATTCCTTAGTGCGGCGATTTGCTTTGTGATAACTCTTGTGTTAGTCCTCAAGAGTGTTGACAAGGCGAATATTTTTGAAGTATTTTTTTGTAGGTGCAAAAGTTGTTTTGAGCAAGCATCTAAGAACTTATCTACATATACTCGAAAAGGTCATTCTTTTCCTCCTAACCTTTAGATAGTGCTATCCTACTATTAGTGAGCAGGTAGCCCTATCGTTGGATGTGTGAGGGACATGCGCGGGTCATCGTTATTATCATAGAAGGCAACATATAGGGATACCTTAGCAGTTCGAAAGGACTGTCATCATATATTCATAGGCAACATCGAGAGACAAGATCATTTCTCATAGGCAACTCGAGGGATATTGAGGGACTATGATGACTTTAACCGAGGGTCTTTGCTAAGGGTATCCCTATGTTCGAGTGACATGACCGTTGTTTTTCCGAAGACAACAAGTGAGGTTATCCTAGAGGTGCGAGTGTGCAAATGATTCGGTTCGGTTATTTATCTTAAAATTAGGGTTTTCTATCGATCATTTTTATCTTTCGATACAATCCTATTAATCTAAGCATTGCATAAAATATAGTAGCTGAAGGTAAAAGCGGAAATGTAAACCTAGGTTATTACAGAGCTTTGGGGCAGTTACATAATAGTGAAGAATGCGGAAAAGAAATCCTAAAACTATTACATCCCGGAAGCAACTACATGATAATGATGGAAAAAATGGGAAAAATAAAGCTACGCTATTACAGTTGAATGCGCCCTATACATTTTATCTAGGAAAATAAAAATAAGATGAAAATAGCAAAGAAAATGTTTTGTTGATTTTTTATGAAAAAAATGATTTATGATAATTAATTAAATAAATCTAAAAAACCTAATTAATTTTAATTAATAAAAAATGTTAATTTTGAAAAAAGTTAATTAAAATACCTAAATCGTAGTTAATTTTAATTAATAATAAAAAAGGTTAATTTTGAAAAAAAGATTAATTAAAAAAACCTAAAACCTAATTAATTTTAATTAAAAAAGGGTTAATTTTGAAAAAAAAAGTTAATTAAAAAAAACCTAAAACCTAATTAATTTTAATTAAAAAAAGGTTAATTTTGAAAAAAATGTTAATTAAAAAAATCTAAAACCTAATTAATTTTAATTAAAAAAAAGTTTTTTTAAAATAAAGTTTATGTTTGATGATTAACAAAAAAGGATTAAGTTTGCCAAAAAAATAGATAGAGGAAGAAGCATAAATAAAAAATAGGGCTAGAAAATATAAATAATGCAAATGTCAAGGGTGGGTGTTGAACAAAAAATTAATTTAAAACCTAAAATTAAATTTAAAAAAATCTAAAATTAATTATTCGAGCTTATTATGAAAAATCAAAGGTTTGTGAAAAATGTTAAATTTTATGAAAAAAAATTTTAAACAGAAAGAATGAAAATAGGTAAAAGGATAAATATAATGGAAGAAAACCAAAATCAATAGGGGTGGATGTTGAACTCACGCCCTTAGCCTACTCAGGATGCATGCCTTGCCATGAGTCATGCATTGGTTATTGTTCTGTTTTGGCCTCAACGTTTTATAATAAACCTGCATGAGACCATTAGATGGTCCAAATCTGTTGTGTTGAATCTCATGAACACATTAAACAAATTAGTATACCATAAAATACAAAGAAAATAAATATATAAAATTTTATAATGTTAAAACCGATATGACATGTATGAATGTTTCTACACCCTTTTGATCATAGACATTAAAACCCTTACTGGAAAATGAGATGGCTTATTTGTAGTGAGATGAGGGTTTGTAACAAGGATGGCTTGTTTGTAGTGAGATGGAGGTTTGTAACAAAGATTTCAAGATTTCTAGGGTTCTTGAAAGAATTTGATATTTTGACAGGGTTGTGACAAAGGTTTTTTCGTCCTATTTGTGTGAAATGAATGAGATTATATAATGGACATTAGAGCAAAGATATGGGCTTTAAATGTGCAATTGGGCCTCCAATAACTACAAGCAATAGTGCAGATTTTTATTCACTTGAGTCTGACACGTTCTAGGCTAAATCGCAGGGATTTAAGTACAATTTTTGAAGTTGAAATGTGAAAATAAAATGTATTCGACATCGAGAAATAACTCCTGTCCGAAAATGGGCTCAATCGGATAAACGGTGAATTAGTTATGAATTTTTGAAGTTTTGGCTTAGACAAACTTATTTTGGGCTCCAATGTCAATTCTGACACGTTCTTCAATAATAAAATGGTATTGATCGGACCAGAACCCAGTCTCGACCTTGGAAGAAAAGTTGTAGACCTCTGAGTCAGTAAACTTATGTAAAAAGATGGGCACGATCCGATAAAAATTGACCGGGTTATGAATTTTCGAAGTTTTGACCCAGATGAATAATATTCAGCATTCAGGATTTCCGGCGCGTCACACGCACTCTGGGCAATAAACGAAGGCCTTTTGTATACCGTTCGAAATCAATACCTCCTGTGAACACGTAGCCAACTCAATTTTTCAAATTTTTGCGCCAGAACCAGCTCGATACAATTAAAATCGCCCAAGTTATGAATTTCTGAACATGACACAAATAAACTTTTGTCACAAATTTTCTGTACAAAAATACTTGATAAATTCGCATTTTTGAAGACCTTATGATCAAAATTGGCTTCCATCCGTGAGAGATGAAAATATAGATGAAGTCAAGACAGAATTTTGGCCACTAGAACAGGTTAAAAACGAGCCACGATATTCAAGTTATGAATTTTTTAGTGTGTTAAAACTGCACTTTCAGCACACTTTATCACCATATTTCTTCGAGAAAAATCGCACATTCGAAGACCTTCTTTAAAGAATTGGCTCTCGAGCCGAACCTGAATTTAAGAATATGTTATCAGGGATATCTTGGCGAAAGAACATCTGAATATGACGCGCCGAGTTGGAATTGTGAATCTTTGAACCCCGAATCATTGCGAAACGGCAAACCGATCTTCAGCACGGAAAATACTCTGAGAACATCCATTGGCGAAATAAATGTCACTTGTAACCTGACGAAGATTACTTAATATACCTTGATCCCATAACCATATAACCAATGATATGCGTGTATGTAATAATGAAATGTAAGCCAAACATGTCGAAATAAAGAGGGTAAATTTTGGGGTACAACACATAGTATCCTTGTGAACAAGGTAAATGAAGGGTGCCTAACACCTTCTCTTCGTCTAAAGTGAGTCAAGAACTTAGAATCTCTGTATCATCAGTTAGGATTATTACATTATATTCCCATCTTAGGATAAAAATTAATGGTGGCAACCCTACAAACATAGTTATTTGATGTTGATTCAACCCCTTTTCTAAAGGTGTTAGAAACACAAGAAGGGGGGGGGGGGGGGGTTGAATTGGGTTTCACCAAATTAAATCTTTTTGGTTAGTGACAGACCAAGTTAACTTAGAACATAAAAATAAATGAACACAATTATTTTTATCCTAGTTCGTTGTTAACTTAGTTACTCCAGTCAAACCCCTCAAGGATGATTTCTCCTTCAACAAGGACTTAATCTAGTATAACTAAACTAATTACAAACAAACAACCCACAATAAGTCAAATCAACCTTATTGGCACCCCCAATAAGTCAGTCGATCCTTATTGCAAATTCACTCAAGCCGCAGCAAGAGTCTTCTTGAGATCAAACCTTCACTTGGTCACTCAAGGAATCAATCAACAATGGTTGAATACTTTCAATGTATTACAAATTGCTTCTTTTAAGCATATTACACAAATGTTTCAATACAAAGAAAAACACCTAAGTGTTTTACAACAAGATACGAGCAACAACTACTTTCCTATTTAAAAAAATATACACAAAATATTTCTCTAAAGAGTTGCACAATGCTTGGTGTAGTTTTGTTTGAGCTTGATTTAATCCGATAGATTTTATGTAATGTTGATTCTTACTTTTCTTCAGCTTTCAAGTCTTTCTTTTATAGCTTGTAAAAGAGATCTGTTGAAAGGGTAGAAAGATAATGCGAAATCCAACTGTTTGTTCTTGAAATTCTAGTATCAGATATGTGATGTTGAAAGAGATGTCATGACACAAATATTTGTTTTCAAGTAAGGTGCATTAAAATCAAAAGCAGTAAAAACACAAGAGATTGTTCACCCAGTTCAGTGGATAACAACACCTACTCTGGGGGCTACCAAGCCAGGGACAAGTTCACTAAATAATATCAATTCATAGACCCTTAGTAAACAACCAGTTTACTGTCTAATCACTTAATCACTACCCAAGCTAAACTTCTACCTAAGACTCACCTAGGTATGAGGCCATCCTTAATTCCCTTCAACCACTTACAGAATAATAAGTTTAAAACACTTCAATCATTCAATGCTTAAAAGCTTATGAATGATACACAATTGATAACTCAAATAACAACTCAAGTACCTAAACTAATACTTAGAGTGTATTACAAATAAAAAGCCTAAACTTATAATCAGAAAGAAAGTATTCTTCTTGAAAAATTGCTTGACTTTGAATAAAGAAGCGAGTCCTTATATATGCACAACTTTGGGCCTGGGCTTGAAAATAAATATTCAAATCTTTTGAATATTTTCATAAAAATTGGCTAAGATATAATTACGTAATTTGAAAAATATTCCTCCATATTTTTCGCAACCTGTAGTTCACTAATCCTAAATTATAGAGTATTGAAATCAGGAAACAAAATACTTAACTGATTTTGGGTTGAGATCAATTCAGTAGGTAGATGCCAAGACATCTGCTTTGACATCATTCAAAACAGTTTTGACACAAATGTTAAGACATTTAGAAAAACATTAACAAGTCATTGTAAGTCATTGTTTTACCAAAATTGCTGCCAATAAACACTTACAAACTCCCCCATTTGGCAAATTTTGGCTAAAATATTGTTAGAGTAAATTATCAGAGTAATAGCACAATTATTAGAGCATTATCAAGGTAGCAGCAATCAAGGCAATCAAAACACGCATTCAGTTAGCAGTTAGCTGTTTGCACAAGAAGATGTCAAAACATCTTCTGGGACATGAGGCTCCCCCTCAAGTATTGATCTCCCCCTCAATCAATGGTCAGTGTTCATTCAGTGGTTAGTGGTTAATTATTCACTCACTCACTTTCTCTCCCCCTTTTAAGTCATAATATGCCAAAGAAAAGATGTAATAAAAGGAATATCAGTATTAGGGTACATACCATAAAATTCAAATGTCAAGCACATACAAGTGCCAAAAAAGAAACAAAGTGTTCAGAGAAACATCAAGTAGTCCAACTGTCATCCTGACCAGTTGACTTGGTTGAACCAGAACTTCTTTCCTTACTGGAATCTTCACCTTTAAAGCTCACTGCATCATCAAGGTTGTTGTACTTTTGCAGGTCCTTGATCATCTTTTAAAAGACTAGCTTCCTAGCTGAGCTCACTCTGATTACATTATCTAATTCCTTTCAGGCTTCCTTTAATTCATCAATCATTTCATCCTTGGTGGAGGTCTTTTCAGCTGGAGCAAATGTTAAAATAATGTATGGGACATGTTTTCCTGAAAAGAGCTTAAAATGGAGGGTCAAGGAAGACTCCCTCTTGCACACAATATCATTTCCACTTAGGATTCCAGGGTGCTGATTTAGGATAATTCCACAGAGGAGGAAAGGAAAAGCAATTGCATCTTGATGGCACAAGTTCCTGCATGTTTGATGGTCTGATCAATGATATAAGTCCCATAATCAAAAAGTTTTTTGGTTTCCAATAGCATAAATGAACTTTCCTAAACCAATGGAGATGGTTGAAGTGTGATTAGTGGGAACCCAATTCGCAACTCCAATCCTATGTAAAATTGCATATTTCACACTCAATTTGCTGACAGGAAGTTTGTTTTTCTTTGTTGACTCACTTACTTGATTAACAGTAATGACTCTACACACTTGATTGTCTGTTACTTCTAGCTCACAACATACATCTTCAGACCTATCTAGAAATTTGTTTATAATGGCAGGAGAAAATTCAACACACTTTCCTCTAACAAACACCTTTATATATTCCTTACTCTTATGGTCAGCACATTCAACAGGAATATTAACAATAAACTCCTTAACAAGAGTTTCATAGCAATTATCCAACCTGATAATTGTTTTCATCAGTCTAGCATAGGAGATCAGCTCCATGATTTCCTTACATTCCAAGGCACCAGCTCCTAGTTCTCTCTCCAGGGAAATCCTTCTTTGATACACATACTTCCACTATTTAGCATTCCCAACAAAGTGAAAGAAGATGTTGTCAAGTGGGGCATCAGGAACCCTAACAGACAATTTCTTATTTGCAGACTTTTTGATAGGAGATATGTCCTGCACATCTTGCTCGACATCATACTCAGATTCAGTCTATTTAACTAGAACAACGTTCTTCTTACTCTTGAACCTTTCTACAGCATCCTCATCATCATCAGTAAAGGTAACAGGTCTAGCTTTTCTCTTGCTAGATGGATGGACCACTTTACTTCCTGCTTTTGGGGGTCCATACATGGTTTTCTTATTGATTGTCTTGGGAAGGGGTTTGATGCTTGCATCTTTCACTCTCATGGACTTTAGCCTTCTAGCAATACCAGGTACAACATTAGTGATGAGCTCATTGTTAGAGAGCTCTTCAACATTGACAACATCCATAACATTGTGACATTCTCCATCCTTGGAGGCATCAACATTTTCTTCAATATTTTGATCAACATTTTCCTCAAC
Organism: Vicia faba; assembly: GCA_948472305.1. Lineage (NCBI taxonomy): Eukaryota > Viridiplantae > Streptophyta > Magnoliopsida > Fabales > Fabaceae > Vicia > Vicia faba. Next base: position 223,699,251 of record OX451735.1, read on the forward strand.
ATCTTGATCAACATTTTCTTCTTCCACGTCTTTTAGGGCAGAGGTAGCAAGCTTTTCAAGTTTGCTATCAGCATCATCATTCTTGGATGATTCAGCAGCATCATTTTTGGATGATTTAGCAGCATCATTCTTAGGATTATTTCCTTTGTCGGTTGGAGGGGGCATACGAGCAAGGGGAGTAGAAATCCCAGGCACAAGAAATCCTTTATTTAAAACTCTGTCCACAAGCCTTCTGATGCTTCTATCAACATTGAAAATTTCTTCTTTAGTTCTATTGCCAGTAGCAGAAGAGGAGTTACCTTTATCATCTTTAGATTTCTTAGCTGATGATGATCTAGGTTTCCTTACCTTTTTATCAAGCGGAGGGATCGTTGATAGAGAAGGAACATCTAGTACTCTGTCAAGAGTAAGATTTTCATTTGCAGATTTTGACGAAGATGATGTGTGATGTTGCGACATGTTTGAAATTTTTTTGGCAAGGAGATGAGGAATGTCAAGGGTTCTTCTTCTATTGAGGAGAATGAAGAGTTTATGAAAGTAGAGAGAAGAGATGTAGTAGCGTGTGGGAAACAATTTTAGGCAGTCTTGTAATGATTATTTTTTAAAATATATTTGTTGGAAACACAAACAATATAATATCACTTTAATGATATTCCCACACACTTTTAATTGCTACAAACCCTCATATAAACATATCCCTAATTTTCCTCTTAAATTCTCAAATTGAATAGCATCCAAAGCCTTTGTGAAGATGACAGCCAGTTACAATTCAGTGGCTACATGTTCTAAGGCCACAATCTTTTCTTCAACAAGCTCTCTTATGAAGTGATGACGGATGTTAATATGCTTGGTCCTTCTATGTTGAATATGATTATTTGAAATGTTTATGGCGCTTAAATTGTCACAGAATAATGTCATGACATCTTGTTTGACATTGTATTCTGCTAACATTTGTTTCATCCATACCAATTGAGAACAACTGCTTCCTGCATCAATGTACTCAGCCTCAACAGTGGATAGAGACACACAATTTTGCTTCTTGCTGAACCAAGATATGAGGTTACTTCCAAGAAAGAAGCATCATCCTGATGTACTCTTTCTATCATCAACACTCCCTGCCCAAATAGCATCACAAAAGCCAGTTAAGCCAGAATTTGATCCATGAGAGTACAACATACCATAGTCACTTGTCCCATTCACATATTTGAGAATCCTCTTTACATGGTTTGCATGACTAACTTTGGGATCAGCTTGATATCTTGCACACACCTCAACAACAAATGCAATGTCTGGTATGCTAGCTATGAGATATAGAAGATTGTCTATCATGCTTCTGTAGAGACTTTGATCTACACTTACTCCTTTTTCATCTTTAGTCAACTCCAGATGTGTGCGAGCAGGGGTTCTTTTGTGACTTGCATTCTCCATCCCAAACTTCTTTACTATATTCCTAGCATACTTGCTCTGGGATAAAAATATGGAGTCTTCCATTTGTTTAACTTGCATACCAAGAAAATAGGTTAATTCACAAACAAGACTCGTCTCAAATTCAGACTGCATCTGCTTGACAAAATGTTGAACCATCTCATTTGACATCCCACCAAATACAATATCATCAACATATATTTGAGCAATCATAATCTTCCCTCCTTCTTCTTTGACAAATAGAGTCTTGTCTATACCACCTTTCCTATATCCATTCTCCCCAAGGAATACTGTCAGTCTCTCATACCAAGCTCTTGGAGCTTGCTTCAATCCATACAGAGCTTTCTTCAGTTTATAGACATGTTTAGGAAAAATTAGATCAACAAATCCTTTTGGTTGTTCAACAAAAACTTCTTCATTCAGCTATCCATTCAAGAAGGCACTTGTTACATCAATTTGAAACAATTTAAATTTCAAAATGCATGTAACTCCTAACAGAAGTCTGATTGATTCAAGTCTATCCACAGGATCAAAGGTTTCATCAAAGTACACTCCTTCAATTTGAGTGTATCCTTAAGCAACTAACCTTGCCTTATTTGTAGTGACAACCCCTTTCTCATCAGATTTATTCTTGTATACCCATTTAGTGCTAATCACATTTGTCCCTTCAGGTCTTGGGACTAGATCCCAAACTTCATTCCTACTGAATTGTTCCAGCTCCTCTTGCATAACATTAATCCAAAACTCATCAGTTAGGGCCTCTTTGACATTCTTAGGCTCAATTTTTGATACAAAGCAAGAGTTAGAAATCCCTTCTCTTGATCTGGTAGTAACTCCCTTGTTTGGATCTCCTATGATGAGCTCTTTAGGATGATCTTTCTAAGTTCTGATTGAAGGTCCTTTATTGAGCTAAATAGGATAGGGATCTTCTTGAGGAGGATTAGAATCAATACTTGTGTCATTTGATTCAGTTGGACTATCATGCAAAGATGTTACAACATCTTATGAGACATCTTATCCAACATTCCATCCTCTATCATCAATAGTAACATTTATTGACTCCATCTTTACTTTGGTTCTGGAGTTAAACACTTTGTATGCTCTGTTGTTTGTAGAGTATCCCAGGAATATTCCTTCATCACTCTTAGGATCCATCTTCCTCTTTTGTTCATGATCAGCTAAGATGTAACATTTACTTCCAAAAACATAAATGTATTTTACAATTGGTTTTCTTCCCTTCCATATTTCATATAAAGTGGCTGAAGTGCCTTTCCTAAGAGTGACTCTGTTATGAATATAGCGTGCAGTATTCATAGCTTCAGCCCAAAAGTGGTAGGGAAGTTTCTTAGCATGAATCATGGCTCTGGAAGATTCTTGGAGAGTTCTATTCTTGCGTTCTAAAATCCCATTATGTTGAGGAGGAATGGGAGAAGAGAATTCATGGTTGATTCCTTCAGAGGAGCAAAACTCAGCAAATTTGTTATTCTCAAATTCTTTTCCATGATCACTCCTGATTCTTATGACATGTTTTTCCTTTTCCCTTTGAAGTCTTTGACAAAGATCTTTGAACACTTCAAAATTTTCTAATTTTTCTCTAATAAAGCTTATCCACGTGTATCTAGAAAAGTCATCTACAACAACATATGCATACTTCTTACCACCAAGAATTTTAACCTGCATAGGTCCCATCAAGTCCATGTGAAGAAGTTCCAATACTTTTGATGTAGTAAGATGTTGAATCTTCTGATGTGACATCTTAGTATGCTTTCCAATTTGAAATTCACCACATACCCTTCCTTCTTCTATCTCGAGCTTAGGAATCCCTCTCAATGCTTCTTCAGATATAATTCTCTTCATTCCTTTCAGATGCAAGTGCCCGAATTATTGATGCCATAGTTTAACCTCATTCTCTTTGGCTGAAACACATATTGAGGAGAGGTTTAACTCTTGAGGAACCCATAGATAAGAATTGTCTTTAGATCTGATTCCTTTCATGACAACTTCATTCTTTTCATTGCACACAAGACATTCTTCTTTTGAGAAGTTAACTTTGAATCCTTGATCACATAGTTGTCTTATACTTATTAGGTTAGCTATTAACCCTTCTACAAGTAACACATTATCAAGCTTAGGAACTCTAGAGTTGTCAAGCTTGCCAACACCTTTGATTTCTCCTTTTGTTCCATCACTAAAAGTTACATAACTGATGGAATGAGATTTGACATCCACCAACAAATTCTTGACACCTGTCATGTGTCTAGAACATCCACTGTCAAAGTACCAGTCATCTTTGGTTGATACTCTGAGAGAGGTGTGAGCAATGAGACTTCTAACATTGGACTTGGGAACCCATTGTTTCTTCTTTTTGCTATTTTGGGGAATCTTATCATTTTTGGGAGGAGGAGAATTTTTAGGATAGCCATACAGCTTGAAACAGAAGGGCCTTATATGTCCAAACCTTCCATAGTGATGAAATTTTCAGGGCTAGGGATTCTCTCTGACATGATTAAGCTTTTTCTTCCCATGATGTCCTTTCTTCACATGGCGTTTCCCATGATGTCCTTTCTTATCATAATGTTTTGCCACATGTTGAGACATCTGATTCAACATATTTGGTTGGCATGTGTGAAAACAGATGCAGGCTGTTTGCCATGATGTTCATTCTTTATATGATGTCTGCCAAGATGTCCTTTCTTACCATGATGTTGAGACATTTGATTTGACATCTTTGGTTTAGGCTTGTCATGAGTGGAAACAGATGAAGGCTCTTCTGAGTTAGGTTCCTTTTTCTCATTGAAACCTAAACCACTCTTATCTCTTGTCACTCTTCCTGTTTGGAGAATTTCATCTAATGTGTCAGACCCATTGTTCAGCATCTTAAGAGATTTGATCATTCTATCAAGATTTGTATTTATAGAGGACACTTCACTTTCCAGATCAGAAATAGTTTTAAGATGCTCTTCCCTTTCCTCCTTCAGCTGAGTTATAAGGGCTTTAAGTTTCTCCCCTTCAAGACATACTTCTGCACTTCTGAGACATAATTCTTTGTATGAAGCAGCTAACTCATCAAAGGTTAGTTCTCCATCACTAGACTCTTCATCAAATACATACTTTTCTATCAATGCTTTCACATATTTGGCAAATTTTTCAAGATCACTCTCTGAGTCCTCTTCAGACCAAGTAACAAGTAGATTCTTCTTCTATTTCTTTAGATATGTAGGACATTCAGCTCTAATGTGACCAAAGCCTTCACATTCATGACATTGTATTCCCTTCCCTTGAGAAGTTTTTTCTTCAGCCTTTTTCTTCCCATGTCAGATGGGATTTTCTTGACATTTGACCTTTGGTTCCTGTTCATTCTTTTTATTACTTTATTAAATTATCTTCCAAGCATAGCTAAGGCATTTGATATTCCTCCATCTGTATCCAGATCACAATCCTCTTCTTCATCTTCAGTATTAGATACAAAGGCTATGCTTTTGTTTTTCTTCTCATATCTTTCATTTATGCTCAATTGAAATGTTAGAAGGGATCCAACAAGTTCATCCACTTTCATTTTGTCAATGTCTTGGGCTTCTTCTATAGCAGTTACCTTCATATCAAATTTCTTTGGAAGAGACCTGAGCATCTTTCTCACCAATTTGTCTTCAAGCATTTTCTCTCCTAAAGCACTGGAGGCATTAGCAATTTCAAGGATGTTCATATGGAAGTCATGTATACTTTCATCATCTTTCATCCTTAAATTATAAAATTTTACGGTGAGCAACTGAAGTCTTGACATCTTAACTTTGGATGTGCCTTCATGAGTAGATTGAAGAATTCCCCATGATTCCTTAGCAACTTCTCAAGTATTCACCAATCTGAAAATATTCTTGTCAATTCCATTGAATATAACATTCAAGGCTTTAGAATTTCCAAGAGCAATTTCATCTTCTTCCTTAGACCAATCTTCTTCAGGTTTCAATTCAGAAGTAGGTTCTCCATTTTCTCTTAATTTGATAGGGTGTTTCCATCCTCTTAAGACAACTTTCCAAGCTCTGCTGTCTAAGGACTTTAGAAAGGCAACCATGTGTGGTTTCCAATAGTCATAATTGCTTCCATCCAGAATGGATGGTCTATTCACAAATCCTCCTTCCTTGTCCATAGTACCAGAAAGTATCTTCCATGGATCTCACCTAGATAAAGAGCAGGATGCTTGCCTTGATACCAATTGAAATTCTGGTATCAAATATATGATGTCAAAAGAGATGTCATGACACAAATATCTGTTTTCAAGTAAGGTGCAGTAAAATCAAAAGCAGTAAAAACACAAGAGGTTGTTCACCCAGTTCAGTGTATAACAACACCTACTCTGGGGGATACCAAGCCAGGGACAAGTTCAATAAATAATATCAATTCATACACCCTCAGTAAACAACCAGTTTATGATCTAATCACTTAATCACTACCCAAGTTAAACTTATACCTATGACTCACCTAGGTATGAGGCCATCCTCAATTCCCTTTAATCACTTACAAAATTAATAAGTTTGAAACACTTCAACCATTCAATGCTTAAAAGCTTATGAATGATACACAATTAATAACCCAAATAAAAAATCAAGTACTTAAACTAATATTGAGATTATATTACAAATTAAAAGCCTAAACTTCTAATTAGAAAGAAAGTATTCTTCTTCAAAAATTGCTTGACTTTGAATAAGGAAGCGAGTCCTTTTATATGCACGGCTTAGGGCTTGGGCTTGAAAACAAATATTCAAATCTTTTGAATATTTCCATTAAAACAGGCTAAGATATGATTATGCAATTTGAAAAATATTCCTCCATATTTTTTGCAACCTGTAGTTCACTAATCCTGAATTATAGAGTGTTGGAAATCAGGAAACAAAAGACTTAACTGATTTTGGGCTGAGATCAGTTCAATAGGCAGATGTCAAGACATCTGCTTTGACATCATTCAAACAGTTTTGCCCCAAATGTTAATACATTTAGAAAAACATTAACAAGTCATTGTAGGTCATTGTTTTACCAAAATTGCTGCCAATAAACACTTACGGTTCTTAACGGTCATAATGAGAGTGATTACAGTATAGTAGAAAAAGGATTGTCTTTATGCCACCCTAGAGGGTAGAGTACACATACACTTTATGTACCTTTTGTACACCATCACATATTAACCATTTTGAACTTCTTCTTATCTTCAGAGGCTTCAGATAATTTTAATGTTGGAAGCTTGTTATAGAAGAATCACCCTTAAGTCTTAGAACCTAAGTCTTGGAGTCATTAGAACTTGTCCTGTAAGAACCTTGTCTTCAGAGTCTTCAACACTTCGTTATAATAACTTGCTTTTCTTTAGATCATCAGAACTTGTTCAGCAGAACCCCATCTTCATAATCTTCCAAACTTGTACCACACAGAAGCAAAGATTTAGAAGACCTCCAAAGCTTAACCACCGAGTCACGATAAGAACCTCTTATACTAATGTTCCTTAGACATGTTGCATAAGACATATTCAGAATCTTGACTCCAACTGTAACACGTAACCACATGTTTTCTTCTAGTAGTGTATGTTTAGAACCTGATGACATCACACGCCTTAATATCAGAGTTAGAACATTACAACAAAAGCTATACACTAGAGCAAAACCATTAGAGTATACAATTGTTCTTTATGGTACCATGTAAATTTATCATCAAAATATTAAGGCCAGATGTATAAACACTTCTTGTTATTACATTATTTTCCTTTGATCTTCAACAAGACCAAGACACAATAGCTACCAATTGATTATCCATATCTTGCTACTCCTTTGTATACTTTATCCCCAAAGCTTCTGTGCACCATCAATTACACCTATTGTAGCACAAGAATTCAATTTAATTTGCCTTTCTCGTGCTACTTCCTTTGCATTTTTTATCTCCAAAGGGTCCTTTGCGTTCTTTATCTCTAAAGACTTTCACTAGGCCGCAATCCTCTCTTAAACGTCTTGCACGAAAACCCCCAAATCAATCAATGATCTTGGAGCACAAACCCGTTGTTTTTCTGGATGAAGACCCCTTCAAATTTCAACCAAATATTCTCGGATACACAAGAACCTAATTAGACGTTATCAAACCTCGTCTAGAAGGCACCCCAACAAAATATCATTACAATGGAATGTTAGTATGTATGCATAGATTGGAGGTTGAAGATGAAGAGAAAATGCAGAATATTTTTATGGCATCATCAAGTTGGAATGATGTATTTATAGTTGTGAAAGTTTACATGCAAAAATGAGATTTTAGGAATTAAAAAATTGATCCAATCAAACAGTATGTGTCGACCTAAAAATTGTATGTGTCGACACATAAGTCGAATTTTAACTGCATGTGTCGACCTAAAAAATATATGTGTCGACCTAAGAAAGACAATATGTTTTTGCTTTTAAAATTGCAGTATATGTGTCGACCTGAAATTCGTATGTGTCGACACATAAAATCAACATTTCTGCAATTTCTTAAAAGCTTCAGTATGTGTTGACCTACAATACGTATGTGTCGACACATACAATAAAAATTTATGCAAAAAATGATTTTTCATGAATTAGACCAATTTCAAACTTATTTTAAATGATTCATAAGACCTATAATGCAAGGGAGTTCCACATGACATGGAGATACAGTCCAATATACAGAAATGCTAAGTTTTCCTAGTTTTGACATCATGCAAAACATCTAATGGTGAAGTTCTCCTCCTTATGTTTCACTTATTCGGATTAATCAATTCCTTCTCCGACGTCATTGAGTATGTCTCTTGAAGATACCCCTACATCATGAAATGAAATACCTTTTCCAGGTATTCTCAGATACAACAACAAAAATAATTTATGCCTCTTTTACCAATTAAACAAAACTTGATGCTTTCTAGATCACATAATCCATCTTCTTGCCACATATACAATATGATTAGAATATGTTTATATTCCTTGAACCACCATAAATGATAACCCATATTCTCTTTATAGAGTCTAGAAAATGTTCCTACAAAAACAACAAGACAAGCTAGGTACCCAATCTTCATTGGGTCCTTGGTGGTTAGTGAAAAATTGGTTGCATTTTGGAAAGCCTTTCATACAACCATAGTGACAATTTAAATCTTCACCATCACTAAAATCATTATTGTATACGTGATCAAATTTTGAGGACCTTGAACTTGAAGTTGTAAGAGCTTTAGACTTTGTTCTTTCCTCCTTATCTGAGTCTTTCTGTAAGTTCAGAGAACGCCTAAGAGAGGGGGGGGGGGGGGGGGGGGGTAAATTATGTTCTTTAAACATTTTACCGGTTTTTATTAAACATATAAAGTATTTTTATGGTTATGGTGTTGTTAGGAAATGCTAAAGTGAAGAAAGTAAAAAGACACAACGATATATACTGGTTCCCCTCACAGACCGAGAGTACTCTAGTCCCTTTACACAAGTAAGAGATTTTACTATAGTTAGAATGATTGTACAACCTATTCACACCAATGGTGATGCTTACTATATAACCTATAGGGAGATCAAAGGCTCTTAAAATCTTTAAGATTTAAACCACTAAGTACAAGAAGAACAATCATCTTCAATGCACAACTTGCTTCCAACAATCCTGGATAGAAAATATATAATAAGTGTATTTGATTTTTACAAGAGTTTGGATGAAGGTGAATAATGAATCAATCACTTGATTGATCTTCTCTATCAAATATGAAAATCAGAAACAATTATTGTCTTTTGTACTCAAGAAAACTTTCAATATGCAATGAAAATTATATTCGTAAATCTGAATATAGAAAGATTCTTGTTAAAGTTTTGTAGAGAGTTTTTCTAAATTTGAAAGAGGTTGTTTGATTTTGAAAAATCAGAAACAATTTATAGTGAAGTAATACCTTTTCAAAAATCACGGCAAAGGTTAGAGAGATTCTGGATAATTGAAAGTGAAAAGATACAAGTGTTTCCATGAAGAGATGTTTCTCAAAAGGTGCAAGAAAATACTGATTTTTCAAAATTTGGGAGCATGCAATCGATTGCAGTAATGATACAATCGATTGTATCATTTTAACATTGTAAAAATTTAAAAATTTAAACCATGAAAATCGATTGTCACATGGATGCAATCGATTGCATTAACTACAAAATCATTTTCTTCATGTTTTTCTAAGTGTACAATCGATGGAGGAAAAGGTGCAATCGATTGCACTAGATCAAAAGTTTAAAAATATATTATTTTAAAAATATAACACTTTAATTTTTCTCATTTTTTCACCAGAATCTTTATTTGCATGATTAAAAATATTTTTGAGCACTAAGATTATAAAAGTTTGGATTTTCATATACCTATGTAAAAGTTGAAATCATGAGCTTGACTTAGATCTTTTGCTTTGAAATATCTTTGTCTTCAAGCTATTGAGAATTTTGTCGTCATCAAAACATATACAGGTCATTTGAAGAGCTTGACTTCACACTTTCTCCTTTTTCTTCTTTTTCTCAAGTTTCCTTTCATGTTTGTCTAAGCAAGTAAATTCTTGCTCATATTCTTCAAGATTACCAACTAATATAGTGAGATCAAGTATTGTAAGATCATTAGCATCCTTGATCGCGGTGACCTTCGGTAGCCAATTCCTAGTAAGACATCTCAAAATTCTATTAGTAGAAATTGCATTGGAAATAGGCTTACTGATGGGATAAATTGCAAGTTTACTATTTTTTCCTCTTGAATAATAGGGAGATTCCCCGAATATCATTCTCAAGGAGTGCATGCAACTATCGAGTTTAATGCATGGTTCAATTAAACAAAAACTTAACTTGGGGTTTTGGTTTTAGAAATTGTCGCTAAATTATAAGCATAAATATAAATATGACTTTTCACAGATATGACGAACATGCTAGGGTGTGGTGTGTAATTTGCCCTATAACGACTTTGAATCCTAATTTCTTCAATAAGTTCATAAAATTTAACTACCTGCCCTGTAGAGTATTTCCCCTAAGTCCTTAGTGAGAAAACATTTAACCATCCATCCTAAATCTTAAGTCCTTAGAGATATCTGATGGAGTCAAGCCTTTATTTTATCAACGGTTAAATCCGGTGACTATAGGGTATCCCAAGTCCTAGGTCATATCTACTATAGTCTAATTGTACAAAAACCTTAACAAATGCAGTCCAACTAGTTGTTAACCATAAATCAATCGTAATTTGTTCGATCAGAAAAGCATAAAAAACATTGTACAATTAAATTGAATAGAGAAGACTTTATTAAAGAACTCGGGAATTCATAATCATTACGTATTCAAATCTGGGGCACCCCCTAGCATTATGGTATTTATCCATTCACATTGTTCACGAGAATTACAAGAATATAAGAATTAGACATTACAGATGATGAAGGAACTTAGATCTTTAATCGTGTCTGCTCATGAAAGATCTTCATTCTTCAAGAATCTCATATCCTTACTTCTAGACTCTGGAATTCGTTCCCTACAAAAAAGGTCCCTCCTTTTTCTTTAAAACTCATCTAAATAGTTAACAATCCAATTGTCTCCGTCGAAATTTCCCAAAATGCCTCTCTGGGTCCCAAATAGTGAAAAATCATAAAAACACTTAAAATCAGCATCACTGGCCAAAACGGGCCATGTCACCTCACACGGGAACCTGTGTCGGCCTCTGTCCATCGCTCCAGCAAAACCTCTCGCTTAGACCTTCCAACACGGGCCGTGTCAGCTGAGACGGGCACCCATGTCAACCTCTGCCTCTTCTCTCAAACTGCAGCTGTACATCCTCTCCTGACACAACCCGTGTCAGGTGACACAGGTGGGCGTGTCAGGCACCTTGAAGCTTGGTTTGTGAGGCTTCCTCCAAAACTCTAAATTTGCACTTTTCGCACTAGTTTTCCTGGTTTTGTTCCTCTGATCCTGAACACAACAAAATACACAACCAACACATAAAACATAGAGGAATGAAATAAAACACTTGACAAAGTAAAGAAGCGATAACTAAAATCAACTGTAAATGAAGGTGGAAAAACCATTGATCAAAATCCCCAAACTTAAATTGTTGCTTGACCTCAAATGACCATTACAAGAACTCATGAAAATCATAGCACCCTAGTACTCATACGTGATACATCCATTCAAATTGATCAAAAAGAAGTTCATCCGATGTTCACATGAAGTGAGGAGTTTGTTTAATAACCTTTAAATCTAGAGCTTCCTCTTCAGATACCTCTCTAAATATGATTTTTACTTAAGTCTCTTTCTGATTTTCATCCTTTTTCATTCGGACAGTCAAATTAAGGCAATGAGATTTATGATGATCATCACATGCATAAGACTAATCAATAATATTTATTTAGGCACCAAATAAGCAGCATTGGCTACTTTTAATTACCGATAAAATGTTCAAACTTTGCAGTTATATATTGTCCTTTTGGACGAAATTTGGGGATCAACCCCCTTTGGGTTGAATAACCGGGTGAGGGCTACCCAAATTAGTGATTCAGTTGCCTTTTACCGTCTTTTCATCATTTTGTGCCTACTTTATTTATTTCTCAACCAATCATACATGCATGTGAGTCTATATTATGCCAGACTATCAAGATAAACTACTCAAGAAATACTTCTCAGGATTCAAGTACTATGGTACAAATCTACACGTTAGACTCATATCCATGTCACGTTACTCCGAACTTCCTGCCCTCAAACAACCTTCCCTTTGTCTCTATATACTATTCCCTAACTCTATGAGAAACAAGTTCTTTAAACAAAACAAAAAATTTCGGAAAAATTTGGGAAGGACTTCAACTCGTAGAATTATACAACAACTAGCATAGAACCAACAAATAATTCGAAAGAAAAAGCAATAAAAATCCCCCAAACTTGAACTAAACATTAACCCTAATATTTATGAACAAGCTCGAGGAAGGTGACTCGTAGAGGGAAATGCAACACATGATGCTCCCTCCTAGCTTTCACCACTAAGGCTCCCTTTTTATTACCTGCTGACAAAATGAAACAAAAACAAAAATAATAATTGAGTTATTAGAAGCGCGGGTTTCCTCCCACGCAGCGCTTTGTTTAACGTCGCATGGCTCGACGGTTCATCCCCTTATGGGGCTGTGATACAGTGGGAGAACTGACTTGACTTTTTGCGCTTTGTCACAAATGTCGCGGTTTAGCAAGAGTCGCCACCGACTTTTATTTTATCCAAAAGGAAAGGTAAAAAATCACAGGAAAGACCTTTGAGATGTTTTCTTGAGTTCGGGGGGTAGATTGTGAAAAGGGAAGGTGCTAGCACCCTTTTCATCCATGGTTTTCTATGGGCTCTTAGTTACTTGCTTAGATCACTTGCTTTGCTTTCAAATTGTTTGAAATGGTGCTTTGTGCTTGGTGTGGTTTAGAAAGTATTTTGAAAAGAGGCCATCGTTTAGACAATCTTTGTAATGATTCTCGTTCGTAAGAATGTACACAAAGATGTTTGTCTTTCGAAAAATGTTTCAAGGTTTTGAAAGATGTTTGGAAAATGTTTTTAAATGTGTATGTGTGTTTTTGAAAATAGCAAGGATTGCCTTGAAAGGGAGAAAGTAACTTAGAAGCTATCTACCTACTCAAATGTCTTTCTTGTGCATTTTATTCCTTTGACATTGTTGACTTACCATTGATTTGGTAAGAAACCCTATCTTTGGATGTAAACGGGACGGACATGGGTCATCGTATGACCATGATAGCAATATTGCTAAGTACCTTGGCATTTTTTAAGGGACCAAGATCATTTTCGTAAGGCAACTTCGAATAGCGTCATCGAGGGACTATGATCTTTTGTTTGTTTTACCAAGATACTTTGCATGCATATCATGGCTATTTTGTAAGGCAACCGAGTAGAGATACCTTAAGGGTGTTTGTAGGCAAGTGTGTTTGATTGTGTGATACGGTGGGAGAACTGACTTGAGGTTTTGCGTTTGTATTCGCACTTGCTCGGTTTAGCAAGAGTCGCCACCGACTTTTTATTTTATCCTAAAGGTAAGGTTAAAAAGCACAGGAAAAACCTTTTGAGATGTTTCGTGGGTTCGGGGGGTAGATTATGAAAAGGGAAGGTATTAGCACCCTTTTCATCCATGGTTATCCATGGGCTCTTAGTTACTTGTTTTAGATCACTTGCCTTTGATTTTTAATTGCTTGAAATGGTGGTGTGTGTGTTTGAAAATGTTTTGAAAAAGATGCCTTGTCTAGGCAACCGTTGTAACAATTCTTTACTCGAATGTTTTACAAAGGTGTGTGTCTTTTCGAAAAGATGTTTCAAATGTTTTTGAAAGTTGTTTTGAAAGTGTTTGTGGAGTGTGTTTTGAAAAGTAGGCAAGTGTGTTTTGCAAGTTTGACCAAGTAACTAAGAGTTGTCTACCCCTAAATTTACTCAAAGATTTTTCTCATGTTTTAACCCTTTTAACAGTATCGTTCTACCATTGTATTTGATGGACAATCTTGTGTTAGGATGTTAACGGGACGGGCGTTGGTCATCGTTTAGACCATGAATGCAATGGTGCCAAGTATCTTTGGCAATTTTGCTTGAAGGGACTATGATCATTTTGTAGGCAACTTCGAAAGCGTCATCGAGGGACTATGATCATTTTGATTTGTTTTGTTTTGCCAAAGAAACTCAACATGCAAGCATGGCCCATTTTGGAAGTCAACAAGCGGGATTACCCTAGGGGTGCAAGTGTGAATTGTGTATTTGATTGTCATGCATTTGTATTGTATTAGGTTATCTAGCGGTTGATTTTATTTATATACAAACCCTAAGTCTATCATGGCATAATTCGAAAGCGATAAATTGCGGGAATTTAAAGTCCTAAACTATTACAAATAAGTATCCGGGGATGGGGGTACAATTATTTACAAATGGGGGATGAGACTTATTAGGAGAGTAGTATCCAAATATATTTACAACCAAATCGAATCATATTCTCAAATGAAAAATGTAGCAATGCATAAGAATAAAATAGAAATAAAAGTATTGTATGAAAAGTATTTGTGCAAGTGTATGTGATTTATTTACAAGTGATGCAAGATGTTAACTTAATATATTATTAAGTATTTTATGATTTTTTTTGGATTTTTGTTAATATGTATAAACAAAAGTTTTAATAAAAGAAAAGAAAATGCTTTAAGAAATTCTATTTTTTTATGTATTAATGTTAATGGGTTTTAGTTAGTATTTTTATGTATAAAATTTAAATTAAACGAAAAATGCTAAACTTAATAAAACTAAGTTTTTATGCCTTTTTAATTGTTCTAAAATAAAATATAAAAACATTCTAGAAAATTTTGTATACATATAAAAAAGGTTAAAGTGTTTTTTATTTACAAAAAAAAAACAAATTATGTTATAAAAAAGAAAATAAAAGAGTATTAGTATAAAAAAGTAAATGGGCTTGAGGGGGTTTATTCTGGCCCAAACAAAACAGAGGAACGAATAAGGAAAGGGGGGGGGGGGTATGCACGCTGGAATCAGTTGGGCTTAAGGCTTCTGGAAAGGGCAAGGCCCAAACGCATTTTGACATTTTTTCTAAGGGTTTCATTGTTTTGTTTCATTTGGAATTAGGGTTACAGGCTTGAGTTACAGAGGCGTCGTTTATCTTCTTCTCCTCTTCGTCTCCATGAGCCAAGCTTATTGACACTCCTCCCAACCTTAGGCTACCAGGCGCCGCTTCCGTCTCCTTCTCCCCATGGTCGAACCAGACAGTGACAAAAAAGAGGTAACGATTCAAATCTTTGGGTTTTCGAACTTCTATTGCATGTTTTACTCTTCATATATTGATTCTGTTTTTATGTGTTGTTGTTCATATGAGGTGTGAAAGGAGGGAGAAGAAATACTACCTTTGTTGGAGACGGAGGAGGACGGTGGCGTCCTAGGGCGGCCGGAGGCGAGGGTATATGATGCGCTGGCTTTTGCTGGAAAACCTGGTACTTTGTATCTCGCTTTTTGATGGTTTTATGATGAACACTGAAAACCTTAAAACAATTACTTCTTTTCCTCTTTTGAATGCTCGCTTGCTTGCTTTTTCGTTCAATGATGATTTGATTCTGAGATATTTTGATGTTGTTGGTTGGCTTATCGTTTCACTTCTGACTGCTTTTCCTCTCTTCTTTTTTCCTCTGAATCTGAGAAATGTTGATATTGATTTTTAGTTGCTTGACATGCTTACTCAATGATGAACCTAGGTTCTGAGAGATTGTTTGGATATTGCATTGATTCTGAGATGCCTCTTGTTTCACTTCTGGCTGTTTGAATGCTTTGAGGTTTGTAAGCTTGTTTGGAGCTTAGGCTTTGAAAAGCTTGTGGAGGGCCCTAAGATGAAGTCATTCTGAGGGCTTTGTTGGATATTTGGATACTTTGAAATGGTTTGGATATGTGGATGATGGTTGTTCTGAGAGGCTTATCAGTATAGGCAGGCTTTGGTTTGCTGGTTTGTATAAGGTTTATCAGTATTGGTACAGGCTTTGGTTTGCTGGTTTGTATGGCTTGTGTTTGGAGGTTTTGAATCACAGGTTTATGCAGGTGAAGGCTGTTAGTTTGTTTGACAGTTTTTTAGGATTTGTGGTTTTTTGAATAAAGGCTTTAATGCTTTGTTTTATAACTTACAGGATGTTGGCTTGTAATGTTGAAAGGCAGGAGGTTTTATATTTTTGTGTGAATTCGTTCTCTTTGTCTGTAGGCTGGCAGTTTGCTTTTAACAAGTTTTTTTGAATTTGGTCTTGGTTTGAATACCAATGCTTGAGCATGTTGTAAGGCTTGAGGTTTTCCTTTTTTATGATATCCTCTGTTGTATGTATTCTGCCTCCTCTCTCTATGTGTTCTGATGTATCTTGTTTTTATCTCTTTTTTAGCCTCTAGCCTGCTGTACTGTAAGCTTCCTTCCTCTCTCTTTTTTCTACAGATTAAAAAAGCACTTTTATTGCTTAAATTTGTCTTTTCTGAAAAAGTAACTGGCTTTAAAAATGATGATTTGGAATGTCGCTTGCATTGTGGTCTTTCTTCTGCATACTTTCCATATTTCCTGCATATTTTGTGTACTTTGTTGACAGCTTTTTGAATAGCCTTTTGATAGCTTTTGGACAGTTGGTTGACATTGGACTTGGTTGGTTTGAAACTGTAACTTTGGCTTAGTTTCTTTGACAGTGTGACTTGGGCAACTTGTTTTGTTTATTCACCTGGTTGTTCAATTCAGTTTGCCTTTTGGACTTGGGTTTGGATTTTTGGAATTATGCAGCCTGTTTGATATTTTGAATTTGTGCAATTGTAGCTTTGTGCATTTTGAATTTGTGCAATTCATACTTTTTGCAAGCATACTTCTATCCCTCTTTGTGAACCAAGAGTAATCTTGTGATTTGCAGAGAGGGCAAATAAACTGATTCCGGCCAGTTACTTTTAATGATGAGCCTTAAAATATCTGTCTACCTTTAATTTATTTCATCTGCATTTGACTCCTTTCCCTTCTTTTTTGTTTTTGCAGATAAAATAAATTGAGCAAAGGAGCATCGGTAGAAGATGAAGACTTACGAAATTTTTAGAATAGTTTTATTTTAATTTTAATCATTGTAACAGTATTAATGTAAACATTTGTAAATAAATTTACAGTGTTCAAATAATAATTGTAACAAATAATTAAAGATGAATAAAATCCTCCTTTGTCAGATATTTCTTCAATTCTTCTGCATTCATTTATTTAATTATTTATATTTCTTAAATTATAATAACTGGAAAATATCCAATAATTTTAATTTAGAAATGATAAATAATCAATAAACGTCCGGTATTCCAAAAAATCAAAAGTATTGCACAGTCAAACTCTCTTAATCCACCGTTTACTTAATTATTTAAGTTTCCTTAATTAAAATAATTGGAAGTGAATCCCAACTATTCTAACTGAGAATAAATAATTAATAAACACCGTAGTCTTGCAACTTCGCATTAATCAATAATAAACCCGGCGTTCCAATTAGCCATAAGCATTGTACAGTCAAACAAACATCCATACGCCTTTCCTTTTACTGATTAAACCAAGCACTGCAAATTTTCAACCAGAAGCCTCAGCTTCCAAACCAGAGGTTCAAGTTTATTTAGAACCAAACTGAAATCTTGAGCAGATATCAAAGTAGTGTAAAGCCAGTTAATACACTGGATTCAAATTCTTCTGAGAATGCGCGTGCAAACCCTAATTCTTGATTTGTTGTCAAAGAAACGCCAACCTGATCAAACCCTGAGCCAAACTCAAACAAACCCTAACAATCTTCTTGAATTGATTCAAAATCAATGGAAACCCTAATTCTGTGTGACTGATAAGAAAAGTCTGTTTGACCGATTCTTAAGCCAATCTGAAAAAATCAGGAAAGGTCCGAAGCTGTGATTTCTTGTGGAAAAGAGAGGGCAAATTTTGGGGTATAACAGATTGCATGCATGATTTTATCTTGAATTATGATTTTCTATTTCATTTATTTTATCTTGCCATACATATCCTAATTGCTAGCATTTACATTTGAAAGCAA
The DNA here is from genome assembly GCA_948472305.1 of Vicia faba. Lineage (NCBI taxonomy): Eukaryota > Viridiplantae > Streptophyta > Magnoliopsida > Fabales > Fabaceae > Vicia > Vicia faba. The sequence continues at coordinate 223,717,226 of OX451735.1, forward strand.
TAAAAATGCGGAAATGTAAAATCCTATGCTATTACAATATTTAGGGGGGGGGGGGTGGGGTGGGGTGGGGGATACACACTTATAAATGGGGAATCCAGCGAGAAAAATAAAGAAAAATAAAAAGAGGAAGAAAAAGAGAAAGAGGGAGGGGGCCAGCGCGCTGCTGAGAGGAAGTCAGAAGTTCTGACCCAGGCCTGCTGCAGGATATCAACTTGTTAGTGAAAATGTATGAGTCAGAACTTCTGACTCTGCTGCAAAACAGAAACCTGTTAGTGGGGAGGTCAGAAGTTCTGACTCTCATGCGCTGGAAAACAAAAATCTGTTAGTGGGGAAGTCAGAAGTTCTGACCCTGCTGGGAACACAACAATTTTCAGAAGTTCTGATATCATTGATAACAAAACAAGTTTCAGAAGTGCTGGCGTCAAAGTCAGAACTTGGTTTCCCGCTGTGCTTGTCAGAACATCTGCAATTTGGTTATTTCTCCCCAAAATATAAAACATGCCTAAGGAAATTTCTGCAGGTATCATGGCACCTCAAAAGTAAAGAGAAACAGAAATAAAAAAAAAACAGAGGCAAGTATGCCTTTGCTAATTCTAACTCTGAGTCTCAGTTTCTCCAAGACAGTTCTGAGCTGATTCGTTATCCACTTAAGCATGCTGATTCTTTCTCAGAATGTAAAAATCTCTATGTGCCTCAGAGCATAGCAGCAAGGCTAACATAGAGATTTTGGAGGGGGTCTGCCCCAGTTGTTCAACCACATCATAATCACTCTTCTTAATTATCCTCAGGATTTCTTCCATCTCCTTCTTGGATGTTTCAGGAATAACTAGTGACTGAGCCTTCGTCAGGACAGGCTCCTCTTGAAAATTCTTTCCTTTATTCTCAGTAGTAGAAGTAAGGATAGGAATTGTATTGTCTTCATTGGTAGGTACACTTGCAGGTACAATCACCGGTATAGATGTAATCTTCGGAACAGCCACGGGTCCAAAGACTGCCTTTGGAGGGGCAATTTCTGGAGAGAAAATTCTCCCACTACGGGTAATTTTGCTTGTTCCGACAATGTTACTGATGTCGGAATTGTCCACCTCGGAGCTCTCTTCTTCGTAAGTATGTTCAATCTGTTTGACACCATGGTAGTAGATTTCTCCACCATAATTCCATGGTACCATTTTATCTGATTTGTACGGGGCTGGCCCGGGAATTGTTATCTTTAATGGAGTAGTCACTGGAGCAGATGTAATCCTAACGGGTCTTTTAGGGACCCTGGAAGGATTTGCGTATATGGTTATTATAGAAACTTCTTTAACTGGAACGGGTGAAATATGAGCTTCCTCAAACAAAATTTCTTGGTTATCAATCAGTTGTTGGATACCTTTTTTCAACAGAGGGCAGTCTAATGCTGAGGATAGGCAAATACGACAATCTTTGTCACATCCTGGAAATATACCAGCCTTTAACAAATTCAACTTGATGATCGGAAGCAGAGTTATCAGTTCATCCATAGTGGCAACAGATAAGTCTTCCTCCACAGCATTAGCATTGTGTCCATGCCTAGGCATCAGAGTAGAAATAACATTCGGTTTCTCAGGCGCTTCAAATTCAACCTCCTTTGTGTCTATCAGATCTTGAATCTTGTTCTTCAGAGCCCAACAATTGTTGGTGTCATGCCCTGGACTTTCAGAATGGTATGCACACCTAGAATTTGAATGGTAGTGTGGAGACGTAGTATTAGGATTTTTGGGGCCTCTTTTAGCATGGCCAGATTCAACTTCAAAAGATGTGGTAGGACTTGTGCTGGAGTCATGTAATCTTGGTGAATTTCCGTACTGGCCTTTCCAACCTTTGCTGGTTATTTCTCGGCTGGTTGTTTCTTGGCTGGTCTGATACATGCTTTTGAATCATAACGGCCCCCACTGTTGGTCGTCGTTCAGTTCTTCCCTGATTCCTCTGTGCATAGACAGCAGACACTTCCTTCTTTCCCGTGCAGGGCTTTTTTACAACTGCAGAGGTGGATGCGTCTTTCTGAATTTTCCCGCTTCTAATACCGGCCTCTACCCTCTCGCCAGTTAAAATCAACTCAGTGAACCCTGCAGAAGATCTCCCAATCAAGTGATTAAAGAAAGGACCTGATAGATTTCCCAGGAACATGTCCACTAGCTCCCTTTTAGATAAAGGTGGTTGCACCCTTCCGGCTAAATCCCTCCACTTTTGGGCGTAGTCTTTGAAGCCCTCATTGGATACCATGGCCATACTCTGGAGTTGAGTACGGGTTGGTGCCAAATCGGCATTGTATTGATACTGTTTATAGAAGGCTGCTGCCAAGTCTTCCCAATTATGGACATCATCCCTTTCCAACTGGTAGAACCAATCAAGTCGCGTTCCTGATAAACTCTCTTGGAAAAAGTGAACCCACAGGTCTTTGTCAATAGAATGTGGCTGTATCTTCCTGACATATGAGCAGAGGTGCATCTTGGGACAAGACACCCCATCATACTTGGCAAATAGTGGCACCTTAAACTTCAGCGAGATTATTATTCCAAACACCAACCCTAACGCCTCAAAATCTAGCCCCGGTACTCTCTGTATCTCTATAGCAGTTAGACGTTCTTCCAAGTGTTTGTATTTGTCATCGGCCAGAGGGTATTATTGTTCTGAGTAGTCCTCTTCTTCCTCCTCTTCTGCTTCAGAATCTGATGGTACTGCTGTCTCCTTTCCTTTTCTTTCCCCTTCATCGGAGGTTGTTGGAAATTCTAAGGTCCTTATGGCTTGTCCCTGAAACCTTCTTCCCATGATAACAACACCGGCTGGCTTCTTCTTCTTTTTCTCTTTCTCTTTCTCTAGCAGAGTCTTGAGCTCCTCCTGCCCCTTGGCTAAGGTCAAGAGTAGCTGTTGAAATTGTGAATTCTGAGCTTACAAGTCTTTAACCGTTTGTTCAAGATCCATTTTGCTGAAATAAACAACAGAGGGATGAGGAAACTTCTTGCAAAAACCTGTTTATGCTCATGATGAATGATATGTATTCATGCAATGTTTTCAAGGATTTGAAAATTCAAATTTGTGTCAAACAAAAAGGAACACACGTTATATTAATAAAATAGAATTTGATTACATCAATGCCCCTAGGGAAAAATAGTATAAAAATTCTAAGATAAAAAGACGTTGCTCATCCTCTTTGGTGCAATGTAGGTGTTGAGAGTCTGCTCTTCGTGAAGTAACTGAGTGAGTTCCAAAACCTTCTTCTATCTTGCGTAGAATTGGGCTTCAAAAGTATCGCGTTTTTCCTTGAGCTGTATCCAACTCCTTTGTAGATCTTCGAGTGATGTTGGCATGTCAGGATGTAGGAGGGTGTATGGAACCTCTCCTTCCTTAACAGGCTCTATAATCAGTGGGAGAATGGAGGGGTAGGGCATCATAAGATTTTGGGCACGGGTTCGTACCCACTTGAGGTAAGGCTCAATAGGGATGGAATCCTTGTTTCCCAAGGTCTTACTTCCCACCTTGTTTGGCATCCTCCAAGCTCGGATGAACCTTTGTCGAAGTCCTTGATTGTCGTTGTCGAAGTCGAAAACCAAGCCTTGAATCAACATGTCATTTGGGCCATCCCTTCGGGAATAACCAAACTGTCTTAGAGCCAAGCAAGGGTTGTAGGTGATGCCCCCCCTAATGCCAAGTAGAGGAACATTATGGAATTCCCCACAACGGTCGATGATGATAACATTCTCTCTGGATCGAGAACACCAATGAATATCTGAATGTGTAAGTTTCATCAGCCTTTGTGACCACCTCAAACCTTGCTCATTCTTCAAGACTGATTAGGGAAGATGAGAAATAAACCATCTTGCCAGGAGAGGAGTGCAGCACATGAGAATACCTCTTTTCCTCATTGTACAAGTGTGAAAAGAGTGTAAGATATCTCCGAGAAATGTAGGCACCGGATTGCGTGACATAAAGATTTTGACAGCACTCACATCTATGAGTTTGTCAGGATTGGGGAAAAAGACCATCCCATAGATGAGAAGAGCTACAATCTCCTCAAAAGCTTGCAAGTCCAAGGAGTTCCAACAACTTTGGGCCTTCTTAAACAAGAACTTTGACAAGAAGCCTTTGACACCACTTCTAGTTTCCCAATGGGTTGTGACATCACATGAGTGCAAGTGCGGGGCTTGAGCAATATCTTCTGGCTTTGGATCTCTTTCCGTACCGTTGAAAGTTAGTTGATTGAGAATAGGAACCCTCAAGAGTTGAGATAATTCTTCCAAAGTGGGCACAAGCTGGTAGTCAGGAAATGTGAAGCAGTGATGCAAAGGGTCAAATAACTGGAAGAGAACCTTCATCATGTCTTCCTCTGTGTTGGAGGTGACCAAGTTGAGTAGACGACCATGTTTCTCGGTGAATGGAGAGTTCTCAGGAATCCTTGAAGCTAACTCCTTGAGTTGTGGAGGAATTCTTACAAGGTTGACTTGGATAGTTTTCCTGCGAAGTGAATCCATATCCTACAAAACAAGAACAAAGATGAATTTCCAAAATCCTTGAAATGGTTAGTGGATGCATATGATGTTCAGGATGTCCATGATGTTATGCACACGTATATATGTACAAGTAAATCACACAAGTTCCTAGTTTAGGCTTGCATGGGGTTTCATAGGTAAGTACCCTCTTGAAGTTTAGTTGGCTCAACCTGTCCTAGAAATAGTAACCGGGTTCTAAGGAGCTCAATATCACTGGGTTGTTTCCTTGTTCATTGTTTCAATTCAAGCCTCTTACCGGTGACCGAAATATTCCAAGGAACCAACCCTCAATGAGTGTAGTATCGAGTATCTACCAACTTCAGACTGCACCAAAGCCGGTCATCTCACTACATCCTAAAAGGCCAAGTTGGTCAAGTAAAGGTTCTAGAAGTTCGTTAGTGCTTCATGACATCACTCAGCGGCCCCGTATTCTCTTTGATTGACTCAGAGGCTACCGGTACCCACAAATATGTCACACTAACATAGCTATTGCTTAGACCGTGTCGGTATACCCCGCACAGTTTCCACAATGTATTGCTATTTACCTATAATGTTTCCCAAATTCGGGTAAAGGATTCAAACCCAAACAATAGAACCAAAGTGTAAAGCAAACAAGTCAAACAATTGTAAGCAAATAAAGGTGATCTAAACCCTAAGGTAACCCCACTTTTATAATGATCCCCAACAGAGTCGCCAGTTCTGTGATACGTGGGAGAACTGACTTGAGGTTTTGTGTTTTGTTGCAAATGTCGCGGTTTAGCAATAGTCGTCACCGAATTTTATTTTATCCAAAAGGAAAGGTAAAAAAGCACAGGAAATAACTTTGAGATGTTTTCTTGAGTTCGGGGGGTAGATTATGAAAAGGGAAGGTGCTAGCACCCTTTTCATCCATGGTTTTCCATGGGCTCATAGTTACTTGCTTAGATCACTTGCTTTGCTTTGAAATTGTTTGAAATGGTGCTTTGTGCTTGGTGTGGTTTTGAAAGTATTTTGAAAAGAGGCCATCGTTTAGGCAATCTTTGTAATGATTCTCATTCGTAAGAATGTATACAAATATGTTTGTCTTTCAAAAAATGTTTCAAGGTTTTGAAAGATGTTTGGAAAATGTTTTTAAATGTGTATGTGTGTTTTTGAAAATAGAAAGGATTGTCTTGAAAGGGAGCAAGTAACTTAGAAGCTATCTACCTACTTAAATGTCTTTCTTGTGCATTTTATTCCTTTGACATTGTTGACTTACGATTGATTTGTTAAGCAACCCTATCTTTGGATGTAAACGGGACGGGCGTGGGTCATCGTATGACCATGATAGCAATATTGCTAAGTACCTTGGCATTTTTTGAGGGACCAAGATCATTTTTGTAAGGCAACTTCGAATAGCGTCATCGAGGGACTATGATCTTTTGTTTGTTTTACCAAGATACTTTGCATGCATATCATGGCTATTTTGTAAAGCAACCGAGTGGAGATACCTTAAGGGTGTTTGTGTGCAAGTGTGTTTGATTGCATGCATGATTTTATCTTGAATTAGGATTTTCTATTTCATTGATTTTATTTTGCCATACATATCCTAATTGCTAGCATTTACATTTGAAAGCAATAAAAATGCGGAAATATAAAATCCTACGCTATTACAATATTTAGGGGGGGGGGGGGGGTGGGGGATACACACTTATAAATGGGGAATCCAGCGAGAAAAATAAAGAAAAATAACAAGAGGAAGAAAAAGAGAAAGAGGGAGGTGGCCAGTGCGCTGCTGAGAGGACGTCAGAAGTTCTGACCCAGGCCTGCTGCAGGATATCAACCTGTTAGTGAAAATGTATGAGTCATAACTTCTGACTCTGGTGCCCTTTAAAATAAAAACATGTTAGTGGGGAGGTCATAAGTTCTGACTCCCATGCACTGCAAAACAAAAATCTGTTAGTGGGGAAGTCAGAAGTTCTGACCCTGTTGGGAACACAACAATTTTCAGAAGTTCTGATATCATTGATAACAAAACATGTTTCGGAAGTGCTGGCGTCAAAGTCAGAACTTGGTTTCCCGCTGTGCTAGTCAGAACATCTGCAATTTGGTTATTTCTCCCCAAAACAGAAAACATGCCTAAGGCACTTTCAGCAGGTATCATGGCGCCTTAGAAGTAAAGAGAAACAGAAGAAAAAAAAGAAGAGGCAAGTATGCCTTTGCTAATTCTAACTCTGAGTCTCAGTTTCTCCAAGATAGTTTTGAGCTGATTCGTTCTCCACTTAAGCATGCAGAGGCATAAAAATATCAGAATGTAAACAACATCAGAAGCATGACATTTACATTGTGTTTATTGAGCATGCAAATCTGATGATGTTTAGCAGCATGGTCAGAGTCAGCAGGTGCTTACCTTGTTGTTTGGAAGAAAATCTGTGAATTGGAGCTAGCTTTAGCTCTGATGGTGTTCTGGACAGGTTCTTTTTTTGAATGGGTGGATGGAGAGCATATATGGTCAGAAACTGTATGGGCGTCTTCTAGTCAAGAAGAAAATTGCATACAAGTGAAGTTTGGAGGCAGGAGGTTCAAAGTTATGTTCAAAGCTCTAAAAACACTAGCAATTTTGGCAGAGTTTCACAATGTTTTCTTGCTAGAATTTTCTGTTTCTCTTCTAGCAATTTTTCTGGGTTTTGGATCGGGCTTTTCCAGTGGGCAATGGTGCTCTATTTATAGGCAAGGCTTTGTGGATTTTTTTAAACGTCAAATGGCGCCAATACCATGCAATAGGTGTTGACTTGCTCTTGAAGGAATTTTATGAAAAGTTGTGATGATGGACAGCTTTTCAGCCTAGGCTGGAACAGTAAGCGAGGATTAAGGGAACGTGACACCCATAGGAGAAAAGTGGCGCATAGATCCATGCCTAAACCTGCACGAGGGTGTTACTATGCCACACGTGGAGAGACCCTTGGATGAATGTTCAAAAGTGGTTGTGAGCATTAATGAGCATTAAATGGTGATGAGATTTTTCAAAATCAGAAATCTTGTAATAGGGGATTTTGCATCATTACCTAAACCCGAGCCAGTAGTTCTGCTTCATCATAAAACAACGCAACCAAGCTCTGATCTTGGCCTCTTGCTGCCTCAGCAAATTCTGAGGATTCTCCAGACTTTCTAGCATTTTCCTTGGATTTGCTTCTAAAAATTCTGGACTTAGAGATTCTGTTTCTGTGTAACACCCACTCTTCTGACCCCTTCATCTTCTAATTCTAGCATGTTCTGAAGGAGCCTTCAGGCTTATTTGCTTTATTTGCATTCCTCTAGCAAACTCTGGCTGAACTTGCGTAACTGCTGAAAGAGCCATGTTCTGTTTGAAGATTATGTGCTGAGCCATGTTTTCCTTCTAACTGAATTGGCGTAGCTGCTGAAGAGCCACCTTTTGACTGAATATTACGTGATGAGCCATGTTTACAACTTCTGACCATTTCTGCCTGGAGGTGTGTTCAGAAGTTCTGAAGTGTCATTTTTCTTAAATACTTTAGAAAATTTCTAAGTATTTAGAATTTAACTTTTTCAAGGTAAAATTTGACTTTTGAGCTTGCAAATGACCACTTTGCTCTTGTAAATGGTTTACTTGGAAAGAAATGATAATTCAGGGCTTGGATTTGTTTAAGAGGAAATCTGGGAATCCAGGATGATTTCCTGAAGAATGAGAGGGAAAATTTTGGGGTACAACAAGGGGTACTTCCTCTTCCACACTTTGTTGCTTGTCCTTTTCGCAACCCAAAACTCATCTAGATCAAAAACATTGACCACTTTGTATGATTCTGGTCCCTTCCAACTTCCGTATTCTCACCTTTGAGTTTCCTTTTCTTTCTCTTCTTGAATTTTGGAATAAACTTAGGAATTTTATTGACGTCACCTGAGAGCTTACATTGGAGACTTTTTTCTGGGGGTGATTTTAAACTTATGTTATCTTCTTCTAATTTGATCATACCAGCTGAAGCTTGATTCTTTTCACCTGTACCCTACTTTTTGATCTCCAACACCTTCAAAGTTATCTCCTCATCAAATGATTTCAGTGTCAGATTACATGTCTCGATATCAAAATTGCATCGACTAGTGAGCATAAATGGTCGAAAAAGAATGATAGGAGTCTCTTCATCTTCAAGGATGTCCATGATTTTAAAATCAACTGCGGAAACAAAATTGTCAATTTCTACTAATACATCTTCAGCTATCCCAAATGACTGCTTGATGGTGTGATCAACAAATTTCAATTTTGTCCCACTCCCACTTATCTTCTCAATACCGAGCTTCTTGAAAATCGAGAATGGAATTAAACTCAAACTAGAGTCATAATCAATCAGAACCCTCTTGAAAGTTTTATCTTCTATGGTGCATTGTATTACAACTGACCCCAGATCCTTTTGCTTGACAGGTATTTTTCTCTCGGCCATAATTGCATATAATTTCACATTACAGGGTACCGATCCCTCTCCTGTTGATCTCTTCTTTGATAATACCTCCTTCATGAATTTCTGATACAAAGGAATTTTCTAGAGTGCTTCAAAGAATGGTATATTGATCTCTAACTTTTTGAACAACTGAAAAAATTTATCAAACTCTTTCTCTTTTGTGTTCTTCTTTGCCACTCGAGATAGATACGATAACTTGATCACTGGTTTAGTCTTCTCTTCAATTGGCTTCACAAGTTATACCACTTCTTCCTATTTTTTCATGTTCTCTCACTTCCATCTCTACTTCTATGATACTATCATCAAATTGTACCTCATCTTTCTTATCTTTAACAGCTTTTGTTGTGACAACATTAACACTCTCATGATTTTTCTGATTTCTTTGTACTTGCAAAGCTACCTATTGTGCAAGCTGTCCCATTTGCACTTCCAAAATTTTTATTGCAGCAGTAGTATTTATGTGATTTATCCTTATCTCTTCTTGAAATTGATAAGTGTGGGCATCCATTTTTTCAATAGCTACCTCCCACTCTGCCTTCTGAGGAGCTTGTTACTGCTGACCTCTTCAGGAGAAATTTGGATGATTCTTCCACCCAGGATTATAGGTGTTAGAATACGGGTTATTTTGATTCAAGAACTTTATCTCCTCAATTTTTGTGGAGTTGCAAGATCATGGACAGTCATGTGTGGTTCACTACATATTTCATAACCTTCCTTGTGTGCCTATTGAACCTGAGCTACCTGTTGAGTACCCATGTTCATTGCTTTCAGGTTTTTCTCAACTTTAACAACAATAGTCTCTTCAATTTTTAGTTGGTTATTCACTTCCAACTTCAAATGAATCACTCCCTCTAGTTTGCTTACAACTCTAACATATAGCTCCAGATGCTCATTTGTAGCAATGGCTTCAATAATCTTCTTCCCACTGGTGGTTGTTATTAAGTTGGATGAGACATCGACAGTTGTATCAATAAACTTCTTTGTCTTCATTCAGAGTCCATTCATAAAAATATGTATTTGTTCCATGTTGTGAGTTGGACAAGCTACCAACAACCTCTTGAATCTCTTATAGGCTTCACCTAGTGACTCACCTTCTTTCTGCTTAAAATCCATAATGTCATATCTTTTGCGAAATTAAATAGAAGCAGAAAAGTATTCATCAAGAAAAGTCTTCTCCATCTCTTCCCAAGTATTAATTCTCCCAGCAGGTAATGAGTAAAACCACTCTTCAGCATCTTCAGATAGCATGAATAGGAACATCCTTAATTTCTTGGCTTCTTCAGAGTTCCCCTTAATCTTCAAAGTAGTACTCATGGTGAGGAATCTACAAAAATTCTTATTGGCATCTTCATTGATATTTTCGGTGAAATATCTCTTCTCGAGATGGCAAGTGGTTGAAGGATATAGTTGAAAATTTAGAACATTGACTGATTGATTCACAATAGTCAACCGACCTGCTGGAGCATTTGCTCCTCCGTAATCCCCAAGAAGTCTATCTGGTGGTGGTGGGTTTTCACCCATAGTTTCGGGTTCTGATTCTGAACCTGAGTTTATATATCAAAAGGAAATTAAGATGAGGGTTTTCCGTGCATGCAAAGGTTAGGAAAAACCAGTAATAAAAAATATAAAAATTACAGAAAAGAAATTTTAGTAGCAAATCAACATAATTCTAATTGAACTCAAATCTCACTCAATAACTAGGCGGTCCCCAGCAACGGTGCCAAAAACTTGATGGGAAAAATAACAAGTGTACTATTTTTGCCTCTTGTAATAATAGGGAGATTCCCCAAATTCCGATCTCAAGGACTGCATGCAATTATCGAGTTTAATGTATGGTTCAATTAAACAAAAACTTAACTCGGGGTTTTGATTTTAGAAATTGTCACTGAATTATAAGCATAAATATAAATATGCTTTTTCACATATATGATGAACATGCTAGGGTGTGGTGTGTAATTTTCCCTATAACGACCTTGAGTCCTGATTACTTCAACGAGTTTATAACATTCAACTACCAACCCTTTAGAGTATTTTTCCCTAAGTACTTAGTGAGAAAACCTTTAACCATCTATCCTAAATCCTTAGTCCTTAGAGATATATGATGGAGTCAAGCCTTTATTTTATCAAGGGTTAAATCCGGTGACTATAGGGTATCCCTAGTCCTAGGTATTATCTACTATAGTCTAATTGTACAAAAACCTTAATAATCACGGTCCAACTGGTTGTTAACCATAAATCAATACTAATTTGTCTGATCAAGAAAGCATAAAAAACATTGTACAATTAAATTGAATAGAGAAGACTTTATGAAAGATCTCAGGAATTCATAATCACTACATATTCAAATCAGGGATACCCCCTAACATTGAGGGGGTTTAGCCGTTCATATTGTTCATGAGAATTACAAGAATATAAGAATTAGACATTACATATGATGAAGGAACTTTGGTCTTCAATCACGTCCGCTCATGAAAGATATTCGTTCTTCAAGAATCTCATATCCTCGCTCATAGACTCTGTAATTCATTCCCTACAAAAAGGCCCCTCCTTCTTCTTTAAAACTCATCCAAATAGTTAACAATCCAATTGTCTCGGTCGGAAATTCTCAAAACGCCCCTTTGAGTCCCAAATAGCAAAAAATCATAAAAACACTTAAAATCAGCATCAATGGCCAACACGGGCTGTGTCATGTGACACGGGAACTCATGTCGGCCTCTGTCTATCGCTCTAGCAAAACCTCTCGCCCAGACCTTCTGACATGGGTCGTGTCAGTTGCCACGGGCACCCTTGTCAGCCTAAGCCTCTTGCCCCAAATGGCAGTTGTGCTTCCTTTCCTGACACGGCCCGTGTCAGGTGACACGGGTGGCCGTGTCAAGAACCCTGAAGCTTAGTTTTTGAAACTTCCTCTGAAACTCCAAATTTGCACTTTTCGCATTGATTTTCTTGGTTTTATTCCTCTGAGCCCGAAAACAACAAAATACATAACCAACATATAAAACATAGAAGAATGAAATAAAACACTTGACAAAATAAAGAAACGATAACTAAAATCAACTATAAATAAAGGTGGAATAACCACTCATCACTTACCAAGTCCATTTTAACAATTAATGAGATTTAATAAATTTTTCTTATCATATTTATTCCATAGTGCTCCCGACTTAGAGTAACAACGCCATTACCATCGAATTAAGTAATTGCTTCACACATACCCTTGTCATATGAATTAACATGTATGTGCATACAAACTTTCCAATAACTATAGTTTTTTCTCCAGAAAATATTAGGGTTATTTTGTAATCCCCTTTAAGTTTGTATGCCATTTTCTAATAAGAGTTTCGAAGCACGAAATTAATCGGGGCTCTGATACCACTTGTTAGACTATGGAGACTTATCTATAGGGGGGGGGGGGGGGGGTTAATAGATCCCCTTTAAAATTACCTTTCAAAATGGTTACTTAAAAGTTTATTTTAAAATCAATGTTGAGAGGAAGGTTATTGGCCTAGATCGAAATAGTAGTCTAAACGAACCTAGTTATTGGAAACTCGGATATGCACAAGCCATATTGAATTAAGATAATGATAAAATAAATCAACATGATAATAATAGTTTAATATCAAACACAATGGTTTCCTATTTCCAATAAAAACATATTAAAAATATAACTTGACAATTTATAGAACATGTCGCGCACAATCAATTTTTCAGAATTTTGTTCAACTTTGTTGATATGAAAAAGCACATATAATCAAAGTGCTTGTAAGATAATCAACAAAGAAATAAACTTTAAGAATCAAAGATAAATTTTATACAAATCTAACAATCAAACAACGCATTCAACAAATTGAAAATGAGAGTAAGAAATAACACATTACAATTTGTCAAACTGTTGTTGTGCATTCGACTTTTCAGAATTTTTCTTGAGTTGTATTGATATGAAGACCCCTTATAATAAAGTGAGTATAAGCTAATCAATAGACCACTTTAAACAAAACAAATGCATAATAATTCTTACGAGTCAATCGATTAAATAATGTTATTCGACAAATTACGTAATGAAAACAAAAGCGAGTAAAGAGATAATAGAGAGCGACACAAGGATTTTCTTACACAATTCCCCAATTTCATCCTCACGTGTGGGTACGTCCATACCCAATTCCAATGTGGAATTAGGATACTTTCTTACGTTGCAAAAAGAATGATTACAAGAGAAGTGTTACAAGAGAAACCCTACAAACACAATTGTTTGATGTTTATTCAACCCCTTCTCTTTCTTTGATCTTCAACAAGGCCAAGACACAATTGCTACCATTTGATTATCTGGATCTTGCTACTCATTTACATACTTTATCTCCAAAGCTTTCACGCACCATAGTTGCACCTATTGCAACCCAATACTTCAATTCGATTTATCGTTCTCGCGCTACTTCCTTTGTGTTCTTTATCTCCAAAGGGTCCTTTGTGTTATTTATCTCCAAAAGATTCCACTAGGTCGCAATCCTCTCTTAAACGTATTGCATGAAAACCCCCAAATCAATCCATGATCTTGGAGGACAACCCCGCAATTTTTGCAGATGAAGACCCCTGCAAATCTCAACCCAATATTCTCGGATACACAAGAACCTAATTGGAAGTTATTAAACCTCATCTAGATGGAACCCCAACAAAATATCATTACAATGGAATGTTAGTTTGTATGCATAGATTGAAGATTGAAGATGAAGAGTAAATGCATAATATTTTTATGGTATCATCAAGTTGGAATGATGTATAATGGTGTATTAATAATTGTTGAAATTTAGATGCAAAAGGGATATTTTCTAAATTAAAAAGAATTTTAAACTTGACCCAATCAACCACTATGTATCGACCTGAAAAACGGATAAGTCGACCTAGGCAATACAATAACTTTTTGCCTTTAAAAATGAAGTACATGTGTCAACCAGAAATTCGTACGTGTCGACACATAAAATCAACATTTTTGCAATTTCTTAAAAGCTTCAGTATGTGTCGATCTGAAATACATATGTGTCGACACATACAATAAATATTTATGCGGAAAATGATTTTTTATGAATTAGACCAATTTCAAACTTGTTTTAAATAATTCCTAAGAGCTCTAAAGCAAGGGAGTGCCACATGACCTAGAGATACCGTCCAATATACAAAAATGATAAGTTTTCCAAGTTTTGACATCATGCAAAACATCTAATGGTGAAGTTGTACTCACAGACAAGACCTTGTTTATTAAATAAGAGCATGGTAAACTCATGATAGCTCAAATATATGTTGATGACATTATGTTTAGAGGGGTGTCGAACCAGATGGGCCAACATTTCATCAAGCAAATGCAATCTCAATTTAAGATGAGTCTTGTGGGTGAAATAGCTTATTTTCATGGTCTACAAGTCAAACAGATGGATGACACTATACACATTTCTTAAAGCAAGTACGCTAAGAACATATTGAAGAAGTTTGGTCTTGAGAATTCTAGTCACAAAAGGACACCTACAACAACACACTTAAAAGTAACTAAGGATGAAAAATGTGTTAATATGGATCAAAGTTTGTACATGAGTATGCTTGATAGTCTTTTGTATCTTACTGCTAGCAGACCTGACATCACTTTTGTTGTAGGAGTTTGTGTAAGATATTAGGCTGAGCCTAAAATGAGTCACATTACTCAAGTAAAGAGGACCTTGAAATACATCAATGGTACTAGTGATTATGGCATGTTGCACTCTCATAGTACGAATTATATGCTTGTACTATGATGAAGACTGGGCAGGTAGTGCTGATGATAGAAAAGTACTTCTGGAGGTTGTTTCTTCTTGGGAAACAATCTTATCTTTTGGTTTAGTAAGAAGCAAAATTGTGTGTCCTTGTCTACAGCTGAGGATGAGTATATTGTTGCAGGAAGCAGTTGCTCTCAATTTATTTGGATGAAACAAATGCTACGGGAATATAATGTCAAGAAGGAATGACATTATATTGTGACAATTTGAGGGCAATCAACATATCCAAGAATCCCATCCAACATAGCAGGACTAAGCATATTGAAATTTGTCATAATTTTACTGGAAATCTTGTTGAGGACAAAATTGTGTCTCTTGAGCATGTCCCCAGTGAGAAGCAACTAGCAAATATATTCACTAATGCTTTGGATGCAAATCGCTTTGAGAAATTAAGGGGTGAATTGAGAATTTTCACTTTTGAGGAGTTATAGCATTTACAGGTGTGAAGGAGTACAACATATACTTTTTATTCCCTCCATTTAGTGCTGCACGAAAATTCAGGTTAATCTAGTTTGAAGGGTGATGTTAATGTGATTGTTGATAAGAATATTTGTGCGTAATCTCCAAAATCTTGAATGCTGAAACCAAGTCTGATGTTATGATAGATGTTACTACATCCTTGTCCCAAATTTATCATCCTATTGAAACCTCACTAGAGAAATCTGATGGAAGTGTCGATATCTGATGTGACATCATTTGTTTTGTGACCAGATCTTTTGTTTTGTTTGTTTATTTTCTTTTGTTTTATTTGGGGATAAGCCTAATATATTTGTGCACTTTATATGATTATGATTTGTAACCTTTGACTACGTACGCTCTGCTACAAAATTCATTTTGTTCTTATGAATCCATGGATGTTTTTTTGTCAAAATTATGGCAAAAAATTGGATTTAGTTTGAAGTTATTCAGTAGTTTAATTGTTTGGTAGAATGTTTGGTATAGATCTTATAATACACCTTATTTTCTCTTAAGGGGTAGTACTACTTAAGGGGGAGTATTAGTTCTTGATTCTGATCTGGTGTTTAGGGGGAGCATGTTGTTGGAGTAGTAGTTCTTGCTTCTGATCTGGTGTTTAGGGGGAGCGTGTTGCTTTGATGCGGACATGACTGCCAGATGATGACTATGGGATGCTTGATGTAATACCTGATGTCTTATCATCCTTTATGGGAGAATTTATTTTTCTCTGCAGGAAGTTTGATTTGTGAGAGTTTATTTCTCTCTATGTTGTGCTCTGTGAGGCTGGGATTTATCCCGTTCTGCTGCGTATGCCTCTAATGTGGACTGGTGTAGTTCCTATTTTTTTGTGCATTACTTTGAATATATTCTTTTTAGGTAATACTGAAGATGTATCCCTCTTGTTCTTGGATGTTTGTGCTATTGTTTGGTATTTCCAAGATGTTTTATGCAAAGGTTGTTTTAGCCAAAATTTTCCAAATGGGAAGATTGTTAAGTTTTGTTGTGTTGGATGCCTTTTGTTAAAACAAGTTATTCAGCAAGATGTTGGACAAGATGTCTTTACATGCTGGTACAATATCGTATTACGGAGATTTTTTTTAGTGCAAGATCACTGAAGATTTGATGGAGATATGATTTGTGCAATTTGTGGTTAATTAAGCATGTATTTTCAAGGAATCAAAGATATGATCTGATTTGTTTTGTTTCTCAAGATTGGATGTCATAATATTCAAGGGAACAATATTATCCTGATTATGTGAAGAAGATTTGATTTGATTTGTTGTTTATTTAAAGCCCGACTTAAGCATAAAGCCCATGTTGTTTCTCTGGATATAAAAATAAATACTCTAAACCTAAGCAAGATAGAAGATGCAAGTGAGAGAATATCCATTGGGTTTAGTTTGTTCTTTTTTGTTTGTGATCCACACTTTGATGCTTGAGTTGAATTGAGTTTTGAGTTTGTAATTATGAATCACTCATGAGCTTTTAAGGAAGAGTTAATTCTGTTTCATTGAAAGTGTGTCTTCTATTTGTTGTTATTATTGTCATCACTAGTGTCTGATTGAGGGGAAGTGAGAGGGGTCTCATATCTAAGAGAGTCTTGGATAGAAATTATGCGGGTAGTGATTAGGTGAGAAGTTTGAAAAATTAGAGGTTGTTTATAACTTCAAACTAATACTATTAACGTGAATTTCCTTCCTACCTTAGATGCCGCCAAATATAGGTGAAGTTTCACCAAACTGGGTTAAAAATAATATGTGTTATTTATTTCTTGATGTTTAATTCAACTTGTTTATTTTCTTGTCTATTGTTACACTGTCTTAACATTATGCTTGACACTGCATTTGACATCCTGGTGTCATGACATCGTATACGACATTTGTCTTGTTGTGCCAGAATTTCATTAAGAATCCGGAAACCTGTTGTACCCCAAAACTCACCCTATTCATTTTAACCCTAATTGTATTATACTTCATCATCATAGGCATACATACATGTCATAGGGTTTATACTCATGGAATCAAGGATTTTCTCTGCGAAAAAAACTGTGAAAGTTGATTGTTCCGTTAAACAGCTTTATGAAGCAAAACTCAGGGTTTTCAGATTTTAAATGCACTCCGTATAATTTCCAAGTTATCCAATCTATAACCAAGCAATTCATTATCACATCAATCTCTTATGTGTCCCAACACACCCTGAATTGAGCATAAAGTCGAGTGTTTCAATTGATTTGAGACGACGCAGACAAAAATTTAATATTGAGTGTTTCAAGCTCAAAAATGCATAACTTAAGTTTAGAAAATAGTTTGAGAATGATTCTTCATTCATTTGAACCGTCTCGAGGTCTTCTTCAATTAATCTGTTCATGCCAAAGGCTAATTATGTGAGGAAGATTTTCTAAAGCGCAAAATTCCTAAAATGTGTTATACAGTGGGTTTACCGCTTCACCGGTTTTCGAATGCTTAAAAATTCATTATTTATGACTGGAAAATCATCTTTGAGTTCCTATGGAAGAATTTAAATCGTCTTGTTATTCCATTCAATTTTCATGTTCGGCTCGCAAGCCAATTTACTGAGGAAGATCTCCGAATGCACGTGTACTTAGAGGTTATACGGTGCAAAAACAGTGAAATAGTGTGTTGAAACGCTATTCTCTGGATATTAAAAAATTCATAACATTCTCCCGGTTCAATGTTTTCAGATGGTTCTTTGGGAGAAAAATCCTTCTTGATTTTATCTTCAATCCGTATGTTCGGGTCAGAAGATAATTCTTTGCAAAAGATCTTCGAAAGTGTCGATTACCAGAGAAAATTGCACGCTAAAATGGATTTTTACCTGACTATTTCTTGATATTATAAAAATCGTATCTCTTTCGATTTTTACTGTATCAAGACGATTCTTGAAGCATAGGATCACAAAATTTGTAAGCTTCAACTTTGCTTCAGGTCCCGAGTTTGGATTGTGTTTCGAAGACTTCGGTTCATAGCTCGCATCTAAAAGTGCGCACAAAAATAAGCTGAAATTGTTCAATACAGTGAACAAAGTCCACTGTTTCTCGCCTTTCGAAAAATCATAACTTGTTCGATTTTTATTGTATCAGGGTGATTCTTTTGGCCTGACGTAAAAAATTTCATCTCCGATGATTTTGCTTCAGGGTTCGCATCCGGATTCTGCATCGAACATCATGAGCTTGTGGTTTGTTCGAGCGTCGTACACCAAAAAAGCTGTAAAATTTCGCACTATGAATTTTTACACTGCATTTCTCTCCATTCAGGGCAACATAACATACTCGATTTTTAATGTATTGAGACAATTCCTTCGATGACCCATCACATATTTCGTCATCAAGAGCTTTGTTTCAAGTCTTGCGTCGAGATTTCGCCCCGATTGTGATGACCTTGGGGTTCGATCTCAAATTGTGCATGAAATAAGTTAAAATTTTCAGGTTTTGGAGCCAAACTATATATTTCAGATTTCAAATTTTCAAACAACACTACTCTCTCTCTCTCTCTCTCTCTCTCTCTCTCTCTCTCTCTCTCTCTCTCTCTCTCTCTCTCTCTCTCTTCTCTAAACTTCTTCTAGAAGCTTTAACAACAAAACACAAGAACTTCGTCAATCTTCATCACTTCCACTCCAAATTTCCACAAGCCTCTCCTTGATCTCTCTCTCTTCTCTCCGCGCGAAGACCTCTGGCAGCCAGCAACCACCACCTTCTCCAATTTTCGACGGCCTACACTTCCTCCAGCAAAACCTCTACTGCTATCAGTACAAACTCCCTCCTCCACCGCTATTTCTAAGCGTTAGCTCTCTCTCCCATTTTTTTATTACTATTACAGTGAGTTACAACCTCTGTCCACCGTGCTCTTGCTTCCGATCGCATTTTCGAGCAACATTCTTCTTCTCTAATTCAATGGTCAATTTAAGAAATTCTTGCATCTTAATATATTTAATTTCTTATTTGAACATTGATTTTGGGGATTAAGAAGTTGGTTATCATATAGACTTGAATTCTTGAAAATTGCTTGAGATAATTGATTCTTGAATTTGTGATAATGTTGTGATGTTGAATTGATTAAACAATGACATAATGGATACATATCTTGATTTTATTCAGTAAAATTATTGATATTTTTTTATACCTAATTTTAGATCTACATATCGATTATGGAATTTTTTTGAGATCTAATTGTGTTTTCATGAGTAAATGCAATTTTCGTGTCGATTTGCGGATGAATTCAAGTTTTTGACATAAAAAGCTTCAAAATCCAGAATTTGCATTAACTCTTGAATTTTGTTATTTGTGGTTAGAAATCATTGTTTGAATTTTGATTTGATTATTACAAAGTGTTTGTAATTTCCAAGCGGCAATACTTGAACTGGTAAGTATTTTTGTGCATTCACGTGCGATTATTGAAATCAATTTTTATCGATATTGGTTCAAGTGTGCGTCGCTGCCCGTAAACTACAAACTCCTTGTAATTGGCTTTTTAAAATTTTTTGATGCTTTTTCATGCATAATTGTGCGTTTATGGACTATTGCGTTTGAATTATACTGTTTCTGATACGGTTTTCTGAGCATTTCTTTGTTACAGTGCAATGCTGCCCGATTATGGTAAATTGAGCATAAGACGACATTTCTTTGATGGTAAATGCTTAAGGTACTTCTTTTTGATACTTGGATAAAATTGGTGTTGAGTTTTCTAGATTTCAGATCGAATTTTCATGCGGTTCATGTGTTAACGATGTTGCTACACGGGTATGGTAAGTAACACTTGCAAGGTGATTTAATTCACGGTTATGGCTTACTTGAGCTTCTTGGTGCATTTGGTGGCTACCGGTACCGTTTCAAATCGATTTTATTCTGACTTTTCGTGCACTTGCATTTGTAATAAGTTTCTGCCTGGAGTTTATGGTTGTGCTTCCATTGTGCATTTAATTTCTTTTTCTTCGTGATTTAATTCTAAATTGAATTGTGATGAGAATGCACAACTCCAATTTAGTTTCCTTGTTATTTCTAACATGTTTGTTGACTTTAGCATGAAACTTTGAGAGCGCTTTCATTCAATTACCTAATTTTTGGTTATTCGATTAAAGCATGCTATGCCACTTTATTTGTGGATTTCTAGATTCTCTTATAATGCGATTTACTTTGATTCTCATTACATGAGAAATATACACTGTTTGTGTTTTTGTCTAGATGTGATTTTTTGTGCAGGTGTTCTGTTTATTGCAAACGTGTCTGACACGCATTCTCATAGTGCTTTATTGATTCTTTGATGCATATTCTAACTATTGTGTTTTTGATGCTAGCTTGCGCAAAGTTTTCCAGAGTTATTGTACTTTTGCTTGCTATGAAGTCTTATTCGTTTAGTATTATACTGAGTCTAGTTTATGTTTCCACATCATTTAGCATTTTCTTGCCATAAGAAGTAGGAATAGAGATGCATGACTGGGAGTCCCTACTTTAGGCAGAAATTTGTTTAAAGTCCTCAAGTGAGGTGATGTTTGTTTGTTAAATTCCTCGAAATGAGGCGATGTTTTTGTTTGCAAAAGACTCCAAAAGGAGCGATTTCTTATTGCTTATTTAAATACCTCAAAGAAGGCATTTTTTATAAAGTCCTCAAAGAAGGAATTTCCCTTCCCCTTTTACTTTGTGCTTGCTATCGAGTCAATTAGTATAACAGAGGGTCCACAATTGACCCCCACCCATTCTAGTCTATGTCGTTCCAAGCTCGCATTGTATGTTGATGCTTCAAACCGTGCCTACTCTAATTCATCGAGTCAAATAAAGCGGAATACAGGGGTCCATAACCAACCCCCACACTTTGTCATTCGTTTCGACGATGTTAGCTCGCGTCACTTGATGTTGATGCTCCAAGTGCTACTCAATGTCGGTGCTCGAGAAAATCAAGTGGAAAGAGTTCCTTACTCCTACTTTCAGATTCATTGGACTCATTTGTTTGTTGCTAGCTTGCACTCGATGTTTGTTTTGGCTTTGGCTTGACTTTGTTTGTTTGCACCTTGTTCTTATGTTTTTCGTTAGGTTGTAACCTTTGTATGCTCCCTTAGGATTCGCTTGTTTCATTTCCGATACAAGTTAGACATTAGGTTTGTAATCCATGCATGCTAACATAGGTAGAGATTTCCCTTTCAAACTTAACTATAGGATCAACCATTGCATGATAACATTAAGGGTAGAGCTAGATAGTTTCCCTTAGATGTTTTATTTTCTTTTTGCATCCTTGAGATTAAAACTTATTTTTCTTGGAAAATTCTAAAACACTTAATAAAGGAAGATGTGAATCATTTGCATTTGAGTCTTGCGGGGTAGATAGAATCGGTTTAGACTTAGCCCCGCTCTATTTTCACTTTCGGACTTTATTACGGTTCAAATTGCAAATTCTTTTCGCAATAAAAAGTACAAACCAATGCAAACCTTTTTTTTTGTCTTCAGACCCTTTTCCCTTTTAAAACCTTTTCAATAAGGATGTGTTGTTTCAAATTTGAACAACTTGGAAATGTTAAGTGTGTGAGGAGCCGAGCATGAGTCTCTTTACGAGCAACAACGCCAAGCATGAATTGCAATCCTACTTGTTAGGATATGAATGCAACATTATCCATAAAAAACACAAAATAAACATAAACTTTTAAGCTGAACTACGATGCTCTGATTCCTTAAAAGGGATACGTACGCATTTGGTCATAGGGTCCATGCGATCGAAACTTTGTAATTATTCCTTCTTTTCCACATGTTTTCTTTTGCTTGCATTCCTTCTTTACATTTTGTCCTTAGCTCGTAAGTTTTAGATTTGAACACACCATTTGATTAGAAAAACAAGAGTGGATCTCGTGGAGTACCATGGACGTAAGGGGTGCTAATACCTTCTCCTTGCATAATCGACTTCTTTACATGTATCTCTCGGCCGTTTGACCTTATTTCTCCATTCTCAAGTTTACTCGATGTTTACCTTTCCCTTCCCGTGGGATAAAAAACGTTTGATGGCGACTTCATTTGATTTCAACTTGATGATTTGTTCCGTCGGTTGTTTCAACTGGTGACTTCATTAGGGAGAGATTCACCAAATGTTGGTCCATCCCATATTCACTCCTAGCTCTTGTTTTCTTTTTCTTGGGTGTTTCTTTATGCTTCACAGTTATTCATTTGTACATGTTTATCCGAGCATATATTTGCATTTCATTTTATTGATTTCCATACACTCGTGTTATGTTGGATTATATGTTTCTTTGTTGGGTGGGTGATACTATTGAGGTAAAAGGCTCAATACCTAGGCGAGAGTTGTAAACTCTTAGGAACACATAGGAATAGAGTGGAACATGACGGCTAGGGGATGTAGATCTTTCTAGTGCGGTCATGTCATCCATGCTCAGATGAGGTTTTAATGAGCTATTATCGTTATGATGTAGGTGTACGATGATAGTATTTTCAGGCAAACCCGAGATTCTGAGTTACCATTGACCTTATCCTGACCTAGTCTTGACATGTGAGTGGGGCGGAATTATTTTTTTACAGGTATAATTGGTGAATATGTGGTTCTTATGGTTATATTCTGGATTTTGTTGGTGAATATGGTTCTTTGGTTATGTTCCAGACCTTTGATCTTGGTATTCTTGACATATTCAGAAATAGCACAGCAGACAACCAGTACTATGGAGACCTTGATTCCATGTTATTGTCCTTGCATCATGGCTTATTTATTTTTACAAAAAAAAAGTAAAAAAAATGTATACATGAAAAAAGGTAAATCCACATGCTCTCTTCATTCCCCAGGAACCATGCTTGTAAACCCTGTGTTGTGCTTTTCCATCTCTTGCTGGATAAAAAAAATAATAAAGGCATGTGGGTTCCTTGAAAATGATCGAACATGACATTTCATCCACTCACACACCTCATTAATTTTCATGTATTCATAACAAGTACTTAGAGTTTGGGAAATTCTTATTCAAGCGTGATATTCTTTTCAGAACTGTGAATCTTGACTTCTCACTGCACCGTGATCCGAAAAAGCCATAGAACAACTTCGTGGGGAATTGGATGAGTTGTAGGGTCAGATGGGGCTGTTTATGGTGGACATGCAGGCTATGTCCCATGGTTAGGAACTCTTGAAGGAGGAGAACCTTTAGATGAAAACTCAGTTGAGCTTGGTAATGGAAATTCTGAAGGCAGTATTGAGAAAGGAATATGATTTTATACCTGCTGCAGCAACAAAAGTTGTCGTTCCATCCCATACTTTAGGGGAACCTTCAAGTCATGGAGTAATTCATGTATCTTCTACACCGCCTGGTGTTCTGGGGTCTTCCCGCCCCTAACCACTTATTGTTCTTCAAGAAAATCCAAAGGGAAATGATCGTCGGTAGAGGCTGAGGCAGCCTCCCTGAAAATTTGATGCACTTCCCGTGTCCTATGCTAAGTTACTACCACATATAATCCAACTGAAATTTGTTGAGTTACGTACTTGGAAAGGTGATCCTAAAAGATTTCCAACCAACTTTGATGCTAATTCCCGCTGCGACTTTCATTCTGGCACACAGGGGCATACCATTGAGAACTACATACCTTTTAAGCACAAAGTTCAAGATTTGTTTGATTTAGGGGCATTGGTGCTTGCTCCTGATGGTCAAGATGTGCAAGTTAATGTTGTTCCCACTACTGTAGAGGAAAAGACTAATCATGTTCTCCGTCTAGAATCTACCCCTAATCAATATTCTTCTCAAATCGGTTATGCCACTGTTTGCCAAGCACCAGTTCAACTTGTTCAACAAAATCATGTTCCTTATGTTCAGCCAGTGCAATACGCTCCTCAGCATCAAAACTATCGACAAAATCATCGTTGTCAAGGTGGAAAGAATGTTATAAGGCCAAGAAAAGTGCATTATTAAATCCTTATGCCTCATAGTGAGTTGCTCTCTCACTTGCTCCAACATTCTTTGGAGGAATTGGAGGAGCTTGGGCCTCCTCCTTTTCCTTATCCTTTGGGATATGATCCCAACACCTACTGTAAGTTCCATTCTGGGGCAATTGGCCATACAATTGAAGGTTGCAATGTTTTCAAAGGGAAAGTTCAGAAACTGATTGATTCCAAAGCAATCACGTTCACCCCAGAGGGTCTGCGTATTAATTAAATTCTCCTTTGACTCAGTGGTGTCAAGACTATAAATAGCATCCTCTAAAGAAATAAGTCCATACAGAGTCTAGTCTCCTCAACATGGAAATTTCTAGCTTCATTTGCATTCTCATTTGTAATCTTTCTTGTTTTGTTCATTACTTTCCTGCATGCAAAACTTGCTTATTTTTGTATATTAATCATAATGCATTGAATATGTTTGTCTTGAATTAATCCATTCGTATTCACTCTTAAATGTTTTTTCTTTACTTTTGATACTCAACTCTTGTGAACAAAGCAAATACTTCTGGAGGGAGGATGGTGAACAATATATCTAGAATCTCAAATGGTATGCTTTAGGATAAAACCTTGCTAATAATGTACAGGCATTGTTTCAAATCCCTAAACGTCGGAGATATAAGGGAGTGAAACCCTCGTTAACCCCTTTAAGCCTTGTAGTAGGAGTTTCTTTTATGTTCAGAAATAACCCTTATTTTTAACCCAGTGGAGGGGTAGTGTTCACTTAATCTGACCGGGTATTCAAATCTCATCAGGAGAGTGCATATAAGGATCACCATAACAGTTATCCTTTACCCATAAGAAGAACAAAAGATGGCGATACCATAGTGGTTATCCCTCGTCGACTGAGAAATGAGGCAGTCACCACCCTTCTAAAAGTCAAAAGACTCAGGGTCACACGATTTGTCCAAAAAGAATCGAGAAAATAAAGAAAGCTCGCTAAGTCAAAAAGAAAAAAACTTGAAAGCAAATGACTTAGGAAAAAGTTAGGGCATCCTGCTGGACTTTAAAATCAAAATTCAAAAGAATTTGTCCAGGAAAAAGTTTGGGAAAACAAAAAGAAAAATGAAAAGCCTGAAATACAGAAAAGGATTATAAATAAAAATCCTCAAAGGAACAAAGTCATGTGATCAGACATCAAAACAAAAAGGAGAAGTGACAATCGTTTCGAAGAAACCTCAGTGGTTCCTCAATCATCATAAACTCCTTCAGAGTGATGAGTTCTCATATCGATTTAACTAAACATAGGAATGGAGAACATCATGGAGAATGGGTGGGAAAGAAATAATTTTGATCCATAAATCCTTTTTTCTAAAATCGTGAACTAGGCCACGTTACAACCATTGAAAATACTAACTGAAGCATGGGTTAATTCGAAAGTAGTACTGTAACAGAGTACGGTAATCTGACTCCTAAGAGGCTTGCTAAAACTTTTGAGTTGGTATCACTCCATCTTTTTACTCTCTTTTGTACAAGAAAACCCCGATGTTTTGATATCTTTTCAATAAAAGTTTTAACTTCAAGACAAGTAGGATTTGCATTAGAGTTATCATTCTTGGAATAAAACATTCTTTGCATATGAACAAGTGCTTAAACATCAAGTAAGCTTGCATAATAAGCATCAGATGAAAGTTTGATTATCTCGAGGGACAAATTGTTTCAAGATATCGTTGAGGGGGAAATCATTTTTGAGAATGATCTTAATCTGGGGCAGACTTTCTATTGACTTCGTTGGGTAAAAGAAGAGTTCTTTGAGAAATGATATGAAGCATATTGTGTGGAAGTTTTAGTCACATAGAAGTCTCCATTGAGAAATGGCGTCTCACTTTCAGTTTGGTCATAAGGGACAAATTACTTCAAGTATCTGCTTGAACATGAGGCAATTCAAGTTGAGAAGTACAATTGGGTACTAGCCCAAAAAGGAAAAGTTTGAGACTTTGTTGGGTAGGAGCGAGCTTGTTTTCCCAGCATTGTTTGTTTTCAAATTATCCATCCTAGGGAAATCAAAGTCGAGAGGAGATATCTCAAAATTATCTAATATGGGGCATTCAAGTCGGGACTCGATCCCTCAAAGTGCAGTCAAACTGGGGCAGTTATGTCGAGATTTGACAAATCTCTCTGAGAATTAACTGATCAGAGAAGAATCATTTTAGAATATGAGGTTTCAAGGGCAAGTTATCTCAAGGACCTTCTACATGCAGTCCCCTTCATATTTCATACCTGGGGCATGTTGTTGTAATTTCCCTTTTTGCATGTATTGTTGGTATTTTATGACAAGAAGTGGACCACCAAATGAACAAAGAAAGGTATGATTGTGATGAGCATAAGAATCTTAATGGAAAAGATGTTTTCTCAAAACATGATTCAATATCCCCAATGAAGGTGCACCCTCGCATGAATAGAATCCTAATCCCCAGTATGGTCAGCACTCTTGCTAAGAGTTTGTTTAAGAGTTTGTCCTTTTCCAAAGAATTATCTTAAGAGAAGTGAATTTCAGCAGGATTCTAGATATATTCTCTTGGAGTCGTCTGTAATCCCTGGTGAGGTTTCCACTCATCTTCCCAGGGAATTTGGAACCTTTCTCCCCAGTGTGGTCTGCTACTCTCAAGGTTGTTTGAAGAGATTTCTGATTATCTGTGGGAGATTCTGGTTTGTATCCCCATGAGAGCGATAATATTCCCGGTGGAGCGATTTCTTCTCCCGTGTAGAAGTCTAGTGTTGGCATGAATATCACCAAGGATGGCTTCCCTGGTGTAGTTTATACCAGCAAAATTGTTATCAAGAGTTTTCTGATTCTCCGGTGAAAGATGTAGCTTTCTCCCCAATTAGAGCAGAGTTTCAAGGATTTTTCTTGGTCATTTTCTCTCTAATACCTAGAGGAGCAAGTTGTTAGCCCGGTGGTGATGAAGATCGTACAAAATCTTGTTTTCCGAGTATGGTATATACATGGAAGTGCTAGTTAGAACTCTTTCTATCCCTAATGATAGAAAAGTGTGGAGTTATTCCCCTGCAGAATTTTGAACTTCAAGTTTCTGGTTCAAAGATTCTTCTCTCTTCCCCAAGTGAAGATTTTCCCCCCTAATGGTGAGGTCCCCAGTATGGTCTGATATTGGTTTCTTTTGATGCAAGAACCCTTGTTATCCCCAACATAATTTATCTTCATCAAGAAACTATACTCGAGCATGTTTTTATTCCCAATGAAGCTCTCCTCACCCTGCCAAGAGACAAGGGATCTGTCCTCAGGAAATTTAGAGTTTAATCAGAGTTCAAGATTTTCTCTGGATTGCAATTTATTTTTGCAGTATTCCTATCAAGAGTTTACTTTCCCATTGATATCGATCCTTGGAAGTTGGTGTTTCAGATTTCCAATCTCTCAGTAAAGTTCAGATTGATTATTCTCTACAAAAGATCAGATATGCAAGGATGATTGTTCGGAAGTTTCTTATCTTCTCGAGAGTCGATTATTGTTATGTTTTCCCCAGTGAAACACCAAACATGATGTTATTGAACATGCATCATTGCATTGCATCATTGCATTGCATCTACCAAAATTCGTAGTAGTTCAACTGTATGGAGCATTATGTGGTAAAATTTCAAACATGCATTGAAGTATAAGCCGATTATGCAATGCACTTGGAATAGCTAGACTTTCCACATCTGAAGCTAAATAATCCTCATTGATGTTATTCCCCTAGATTTCTCTCAGAATGATGTGTTCTCAGATATCCACTTCATATTACGTGTCTTGTCTTATGGGAGTTTTGGTCAGTTTCCCTAGTGGAGTCTGTTCGTACCAGTATCTCCAGCAAGTCCGCCTTCAATTTGTATGTTTTCCCTAGGAGCCTATCTGCGGCTAGTCTTCTTTTACCCGTGAGTTCTCTTTTGGTTTAAGCGTTCTCTGTAAAATATATTTATATGTGTCCAATATCCTTATCGGGCATGTATATTTGATTTCGCCTTCGATTTAGGTGTTCTCTATTTAGAGTCGGTCTTGGTCAGTCTCTTCCTGATGTATGTTCAACATCCTTACTGAACGTATATCGTTGATATCTTTGTATGTGTCCAATATCCTTACTATGCATGTATATTTAAGTTCGTTTTTGGTTCAAGCATTCTCTTTCAGATATCTTTGTATGAGTCCAATATCCTTACCGAGCATGTATATTTGAGTTTGCTTTTGGTTCAAGCGTTCTCTGTTAGATATCTTTGTATGTGTCCAATATCCTTACCGGGCATGTATATTTAAGTTCACCTTTGATGCAGGGGCTCTTTGTTAGATTCTGTCATGGTCAACCTCTTCTTGATATTTGTTCAACATCCTTACCGGACATGTATCGTTGATGTCTTTGTATGTGTCTAATATCCTTACCAGGCATGTATATTTGAGTTCTCTTTTGATTCAAGTGTTCTCTGTCAGATATTTTTATATGTGTCTAATATCCTTATTTGGCATGTATATTTGAGTTTTCCTTTAACTCACGTATTCTCTGTTAAAGTCTGTCTTTGTCAGTCTCTTCTTAATATGTGTGTAACATTCTTACCGAGCATATATCATTGATGAATTTGTGTGTGTCCAATATCCTTACCGGTCTTGTGTATTTGAGTTCACCTTCAATGTAGGTGATCTCTGTTAGAGCCTGTCTTGGTCAGTCTCTTCTTGAGATTTGTTCAACATCTTTATCGAACATGTACCTTTGATGTCTTTGTATGTGTCCAATATCCTTACCGGGCATGTATATTTGAGTTCGTTTTTTATTCAAGCATTCTCTATCAGATATCTTTGTATGTGTCTAATATCCTTACCGGGCATGTATATTTGAGTTCTCCTTCGATGCAGATGTTCTCTATTAGAGTCTGTCTTGGTGAGTCTCTTCTTGATATGTGTTCAACATTCTTACCAAATATATATCTTTGATATCTTTGTATGTGTCCAATATTCTTACCTGGAATGTATATTTAAGTTCTCCTTTGATGTAGGTGATATTTGTTAGAGTCTGTCTTGGTCAGTCTCTTCTTGATATGTGTTCAATATTCTTACCGAACATGTATCATTTATATCTTTGTATGTGCCCAATATCCTTACTGGGCATGTATATTTGAGTTTGCTTATGGTTCAAGCATTCTCTGTTAGATATCTTTTTATGTGTCCAATTTTCTTATTGGGCATGTATAATTGATTTTTCCTTTATTGCACGTGTTCTCTAATAGAGTCTGTTCTGGTCTGTCTCTTCTTGATGTTTCTTCAACATCCATACCAAACATATATCATTGATATCTTTGTATGTGTCCAATATCATTATGGGCATGTATATTTGAGTTCGCTTTTGGTTCAAGCGTTCTCTGTCAGATATCTTTGTATGTGTCCAATATCCTTATCGAGCATGTATATTTGAGTTCACCTTTGATGCATAAGTTCTTTGTTAAAGCCTGTCTTGAAAAATATCTTCTTGATATGTGTTCAACATCCTTACCGAACATATGTCATTGATATCTTGTATGTGTCCAATATCCTTATAGGGCAATGTATATTTGAGTTCGCTTTTGGTTTAAGTGTTCTCTGTCATATATCTTTATATGTGTCCAATATCCTTATCGGGCATGTATATCTGAGTTCGCCTTTATTGTAGTTGTTCTTTATTAGAGTCTGTTATGGTCATTCTCTTCTTGATAGGTGTTTAATATTCTTACCGAACATATATCTTTGATATCTTTATATGTGTCTAATATCCTTATCGGGCATGTATATTAAGGTCGCTTTTGATTTAAGCATTCTCTGTTAGATATCCTTATACGTGTCCAATATCATTACTGGGCATGTATATTCGAGTTTACCTTTGATTTAGGTGTCCACTGTCAAGTTAATCGTATATGTGTCCAACATCCTTACCGGGCATGTATGCCTGATCTCCATTCTTGTGTGAGTCTAACCTTAGCCCGACATACATTTCCTGATAACTAACCTTTCACCAAAAGAAAAAATAAATAATACCCCACTGGCTTCAGAGTGAAAATTTTACGGTTCTATTAAGTATTCAATCCTCTTTCACATTGATTATTCGAAAGGCTACCACCAATCTCACCCTCTAGTTATAGAAGATTGGATAGGGGAAAACTGTTGTACCCCAAAATTATCCCTCTTCATTTTAACCCTAATTGGCTTATAATTCATCATCATATACATACATATATGTCATAGGGTCTATACTCATGGAATCAAGGGTTTTCTCTATGAAAAGAACTGTGAAAGTTGATTGTTTTGTTAAACAATATTATGAAGCAAAACTCAGGGTTTTCGGATTTTATATGAACTCGATACAGTTTCCAAGCTATCCAATCAATAACCAAGCAAGTCATCATCGCATAAAGCTCTTATGTGTCCCAACACTCTCTGAATTGAGCAGAAAGTCTAGTGTTTCAATTGATTTGAGACGGCACAGACAAAAATTCAGTATTGTGTGTTTCAAGCACAAAAATTCATAACTTGATATTAGAAAATGGTTTGAGAATGATTCTTCTTTCATTATAACCATCTCGAGGTCTTCTTCAATTCATACACCAAAAGCCTATTTTTGTGAGGAAGATTTTCTAAAGTGCAAAATACCTGAAAAGTGTTATACAGTGGATTTACCACTTCATCGATTTTCAGATGCTTAAAAATTCATAATTTCTAACTGGAAAATCATATTTGAGTGTCTCTTGGAGCATTTGAAGCGTCTTGTTATCTCCTTCAATTTTCATGTTCGGCTCGGAAGCCAATTCATTAAGGAAGATCTCTGAATGCGTGTGTACTTTGAGGTTATACGGTGCAAAAACAGTGAAAATAGTGTGTTGAACCGTTGTTCTTTGGATATTCAAAAATTCATAACTTTCACCTGGTTCAATGTTTCCAGATGGTTCTTTAGGTGAAAAATATGTCTTGATTTTATATTCAATCCGTATGTTCAGGTCAGGAGCTAATTCTTTGCAGAAGATCTTCGAAAGTGCCGATTACCAGAGAAAATTTCATGCTAAAATGGATTTTTACCTGACTGTTTCTTGATATTATAAAAATCATAACTCTCTCGATTTTATTGTATCATGAATTTTAGATCACATTAGATTATGGAATTTTGTTGAGATTATGGTAAAGTTTTTGATAATTTTTTGATACCGAATTTTAGATCACATTATATTATTGAATTTTGTTGAGATCTAATTGTGTTTTCATGTGTAAATGCAATTTCCGTATCGATTTGTGGATGCATTCAAGTTTTCGACATAAAAAGCTTCAAAATCCAGAAATTGCATTAACTCTTGAATTTTGTTATTTGTTATTTGTTATTTTGTTATTTGTGCATCTGCGTGCGATTATTGACATCAATTTTTATAGATATTGGTTCAAGTGTGCATCGCTGCCCAGAAACTACAAACTCCTTGTAATTGGATTTTCAAAAGTTTTTTGATGCTTGTTCATGCATAATTTCTTGTTTGTGTACTATTGCTGTTGAATTATACTGTTTCCAATAATGTTTTCCGAGCATTTTTTTGTTATGGTGCAATGCTGCCCGATTATGGTAAGTTGAGCATAAGACGGCATTTCTTTGATGGTAAATGCTTAAGGTACTTGGTTTCGATACTTGGATGACATTGGTGTTAAGTTTTCTCGATTTGTAATCGAATTTTCATGCGATTCATGTGTTAATGATGTTTCTTCCCTGGAATGGTAAGTAACACTTACAACATGATTTAATTCACGGTTATGGCTTACTTGAGCTTCTTGGTGCATTTTGCGGCTACCGATACCATTTTGGATCGATTTTATTCCGACTCTTCGTGCACTTGAATTTGTATTAAGTTGCTTTCCGGAGTTTATGGTTGTGCTTCCATTTGCAGTTAATTTCTTTTTCTTCATGATTTAATTCTAAGTTGAATTGTGATCAGAATACACAACTCCGATTTTGTTTCCTTATTATTTCTAACATGTTTGTTGACTTGTGCAAGGAACTTTGAGAGTGCTTTCAATCAATTACCTAATTTTTGGTTATTCGATTAAAGCATGATATGCCACTTTATTTGTGGATTTGTAGATTCCCTTCCGACGTAATTTACTTTGATTCTTATTACATGAGAAATATACACAGTTTGTGTTTTTGTCTGGATGTGATTTTTTGTGCAGGTGTTATGTTTATTACGAACATGTATGACACGCATTCTCATAGTTCTTTATTGATGCTTCGACGCATATTGTGACTATTTTGTTATTGATGCTAGCTTGCGTGAAGTTTTCCCGAGTTATTCTACTTTTGCTTGCTTGCTACGAACTCTTGTTCGTTTGGTATTATATTGAGTCTAGTTTATGTTTCCACATCATTTACCGCTTTCCTTGCCATGAGAAGTAGGAATAGAGATGCATGACTAGGAGTCCTTGCTTTAGGTGGGAAATCTGTTTAAAGTCCTCAAGTGATGTAATGTTTGTTTGTTAAAGTCCACAAAATGAGGAGATGTTTTTGTTTGCAAAAGACTCTAAAAAGAGAGATTTCTTGTTGCTTGTTTAAAGACCTCAAAGAAGGCATTATTTCTAAAGTCCTCGAAGAAGGCATTTCCCCTCCCCTTTTACTTTTTTCTTGCTATCGAGTCAATATGTGGAACAGAGGGTCCGCAATAAACCCCCACACATTCTAGTTTGTCTCGTTCCAAGCTCGCATTGTATGTTGATGCTTCGAACCGTGCCTACTCTAGTTCATCGAGTCAAATAAAGTGGAATACAAGGGTCCATAACCAACCCCCAGACTTTGTCATTCTTTTAGACAATGTTAGTTCACCTCACTTGATGTTGATGCTCCGAGTTGTTACTCGATGCCCGTGCTCGAGCAAATCAAGTGAAAGAGTTTCTTACTCCAACTTTGAGATCTATTGGACTCAGTTGTTCGTTACTAGTTTGAACTCGATGTTTGTTTAGGCTTCAGCTTGAATTTGTTTGTTTGTACATTGTGCTTATGCTTTTTGTTAGGTTGTAACCTTTGTATGCTCCCTTAGGATTCGATTGTTACGTTTCTGATGCAAGTTAGACATTAGGATTGTAATTCATGCATGCTAACATAGGTAGAGATTTCCCTTTCAAACTGAAATATAGGATCATCCATTGCATGATAACATTAGGGGTAGAGCTAGATAGTTTCCCTTAGATGTTTTCTTTTCTTTTTGCATCCTTAAAACTAAAAATTCTTTTTCTTGGAAAATTCTAAAACACTTAATAAAGGAAGATGTGAATCGTATACAGTTGAGTCTTGTGGGGTAGAGTGAATTGGTTTAGGCTGAGCCTCGCTCTATTTTCACTTTCAGACTTTATTACGGTTCAAATCGCAAATTCTTTTCGCAATAAAAAGTACAAACCAATGTAAAACTTTTTTCATCTTCGGACCCTTTTTCATTTTAAAGTTTTTTCAATAAGGATGTGTTGTTTGAAATTCGAACAACTTGGAAATGCTAAGTGCGAGGGGTCGAGCATGAGTCTCTTTATGAGCTACAACACCAAGCATGAATTGAAATCCTAACCGTAAGGACGTGGATGCAGCATTATCCATAAAAAACAAAAAACAAACAGAAACTTTTGAGCCGAACTACGGCGCTCTGATTTCTTAAAAGGGATACATAGGCATTTGGTCGTAGGGCTCAGGCGAGCAAAACTTTGTAAATATTCCTTCTATTCCCCGTGTTTTCTTTTGCTTGCATTCCCTCTTTGCATTTTGTCCTTAGCTTGTAAGCTTTAGATTAGAACACACCATTTGATTAGAACAACAGGAGTGGATCTCATGGAGTACCACAGACCTGAGGGGTGCTAATACCTTCCCCTTACGTAATCGACTCCCTTACTCGTATCTCTCGGTTGTTTGACCTTGATTTCTCCCATCACAAGTTTACTCGATGTTTACCTTTCCCTTCCTGTGGGATGAAAAATATTCGATGGAGACTTCATTTATTTCATCTCGATGTTTTGTTCCGCCGGTTGTTTGAAAACCATGAAATATATCAGGTTTCTTAACAGAAAAAGAAGTTGGAACTCTAAGCTACAGTACTTAGACAATCTTTGTTCTTGAAGGAGGAAAGATTAGGTCTAGATGTGGAGGAACATCAATGTCAAGATCCATTCCTCCAGAAGGAGGATTAGTTATGTTTCATTGATTGGTAATTGTTTATGTCCTGCCAGCAACAACTAGAGTGGTTTCACGTTCGGTGGCAGAATGAGTAGCTCTAGATCCATCCATTTCCAAGGATCAAAGAGATTATAGATATGAAACTTTAAGGATCTGAAGAATCAGTAAGTTGTAATAGCCATAGAGTTTGAATTGATCGAACATAACTAAGTTATGTTCTCGATTTTCTAGATCTCTGTTCAGAGGTTGAAGAAAACTTCACTAAAACAATTGAATATAGAGATAGAGAGTCGTTGAAATTGCGGGAATTAAAAATAGATTCACATAAAAGGCACAATTGTTCTATTCTGGAACCAAAAATAGGAATATGTGGAAGTTGCGATAGAGTTGAGCTTCTGATGCAGTTAAGAGGGGATGTATCTGCAAGTTTAGACTTCAAGCGCTTAAGTCAGTATATGAAAGAGTAGAGAGTATTCAAATTACATTTGAAACTTATTACCTGATTCTATGCCATTCCTTATATATAGGGGAGAGAAATAATGGTCTTGCTATCTTTCAGGCATGGAATGTAGAGGCTTGTTGGTTGTGCATGAGGCGTAAATATCTTGTTGCGAGGTATAAGATAATCCTAAGGTAAGGAGAAGATTCTAGAAACGTAATCGTGTAGTCGATCAAGAGGCTTTAACCCAAAATAAACTATCTCAAGGTGATCGGTCCTAGTTGAATATGGCCAGACAATAACACTTATGTTGCTCGTCCCCCTAAAAACCACCCATTTTGTTTCCGTAGAGGTGTAGTTTAAGAAGTTTGTGAAGTTGATGAAAAATCTCTACGTCAATATTCCTTTCACTAATTCTCTATCTCAGATTCATTCCTATGCAAAGTTTCTAAAAGAAATCCTCCATAACAAGCGGAAACTAGAATATGATGAGACTTTAATACTGACTGCTAATAGGAGTACTTTAATTCATAATACATAGCTACCCTAGCTTACAGATTTAGGGAGTTTTTTAGTTCTTTGCGTTATTGGGAAGATGAGTTTTGAGAGGGTGTTATAATATTTAAGGGCCAACATTAGCCTGATGCCCCTTCTATTTACAAAAATCTTGACCTTGGTGAGATAAAGTCCATCAATATTTCTCGGTAGCTGGAAAATAGGTCAACTAAGTACCTGTTCGGGACTTTATGAGTCTGTCGGGATACTAATTGCAAGTATACAGTTCAGTCGTTCTAGTTTTAAAAGATTATCGAACCCACAGAGACTGAGGATCAATCGCATACGATCTAATGCTACAGTTTGTCTAACTAAGCGATGAATATTCGATTTTTGGGGGAAACAGTTTAATTAAAAATAATAGTACTAGTTATACCGGTATGTGATAATCAGACATAGGGAATTCGGTGAATCGCTTGGCCTATAAAGTATTTCGGTAAAAGCTAATTGTTTAAAAACCTGAGACATACACTCTCGTGTTTATGAAATAAGTCATGCTACTAAACCTAGTGGATGCACTTTAAATTTAATAACACTTTTTGAAAACAATTTGAGTTTAATTAATTTATTAAGACACTCTCGTGTATTTAAAAATCAATGCTTCGTTACCACTATCTGGGTTGAACCCCAGCTCTCGCATGCAGGTTCTTGCCTTAATTAATTTCCCACTCTCGTGGCAAAATCGTGTTAATTAACCTCTCACTCTCGTGACAAGGATAGTTAAATTAATCTTGGAAATTGGAAACCAGAAATTGTTTTATAAATATTTTTGGCCAAGGTATCAGTGAATTCTTTCAGTTCTTACGGTCACATACCGGTATTAATAATTTAGCCAGACATAATTAACTTAACAACAATACAGTTCAAAATATAATTCATAGCAACAATTGGCATAATATAAAAACTGAATGAATAATAATTGCAATATAAAACCTGGAATCAAAGTTGCTATGGTAATCTTGAAGTATTACAATAATCCAATCTTCGAGCTTGATTTGCAGTAAATAATTCGTGTTAATTCTTGAAAGAAGAATTAACACTTAAAACTAAAAACTAAGACTTTGAATGAAAATTACAGGAACGTGAAAACAATATTCCAAAACAAGGAAAATGGAAAATAACTGCAAAAGAAAATAATATTTGTTCTCAGGAAATTTCTTCGACCCTTGAACTATGCACTGGTACACATATATATAGCATAGGAAAATCAGCATTTAAGAATTCTTGATGAAGTCTTCAATGGAGAAAATATAGGAGCACTAATAGTGGTGGCAGGAAAATAGGAGACTCAGCAGAAAAAGGGAGAACGAGTCTGCCCTTAATTCCCACGTCTCAATCCATGTATAATGTCCACCTTCACGCGCGTGACGGTCGTCACATGTGGGTGACGGTCGTAACGCGCTGAAGTAGTGCATTACGCTCGTCAGTGGTGTGTGACGAGCGTTTCTTCATTTTGGGGGGTGTTACGCCCGTCACAAGGATGTGACGACCGCCACTGTTCCAAAAATCTAAACTTTGTATTTTTTTTATTATTTTTCTCTTTGTTTATTGTCTAGCCTTCTTCATGTTGTCCTTTTCCATCGGTTTGAGTCGACAAATGTTATACCTGTAAAAAGACAAATAATCTCGGAATAATCGGGGGTTAGACGACTTAATGAAATATAAAATTGGTAAAAAGCATGGTAATTATATGATATGTTTTCTCGTTATCAAATTCCCCCATACTTAAACCTTTTCTTGTCCTCGAGCAAATAGTCATTCCAAAGGTTGGACAAGTTTTGTCAAGCGCATAAGCATGACATACCTTGGATTTTTAAAGTAGTTTCGGGAAATCCTCGTCGATTTGGCCAATACTTGAGTAAAACACTAAAGATACGCTAATGACACAAACAATAAGCTTAGTCGTAGACTTCCATTTCAAACGAGCTATCCAACAGTTCCGTTACAATTCTTCCAGGAGTTCCTCGTATTTATTTCACCTGGTTTCATTCTGGCGCAATCACATTAAGCCCTTTGTATTAGCACGCACGTAGTGGAGTAACCGGTTAGTGAATTTGATCCTTTTAGCACGGGGTCTGGTACATGAATGTGGCAACCCTACATATGTTATCCAAATTGGAGGTTGTGGGGGATCGGGCCGTAGCACGCCCTACCGAGTTCAGAACCAGATACCTCTGAACCAACCAACACTGGATTCCTTCATTATTTGCTCAGCTCTTATATGTGCCCACTTGTTTTGGTACACAAATTTTCTTTTCTTTTACCAGCGAGATAGGAAGGATATTTTTAGAATCAGGCATCAAACACTTATATTCATCGATTCTCCACGTGGTTTATGTCAAGACGGTGCTGACTGCTAGTATAAACTACTAGGGGTTACTTCTAGAACTTGAAACTCCAGATATCGGTATAATGGTTATTGAAACAGATCGCGTAAGTAGGAAGTTTACGGTGTCAGAACCGTACCGATCTTGTTATGTCGTTTTCGGCTTCCTCAATCGGGATTTCGTTAAAATAGGTATGTCGGGCTAATGCGAAAATAAAAAAATTTTCGATATGGTAAAATAAAGCGAAGAATTTGAATCGAGACATATCGTAAGAATTTACTAGTTTATAAAAGATTGAAAGGTACCTCTCCCACACAAAATCCGACATTGTCCTCAATGTTGCGGTATATAGGCGGGGAAGTACAATTACAAAACAAACGGAAAAGAAATGAAACAGAAGAATAATAAATTACATAGAAATTAAAGAAAGACTACTGGTGACCACGTCCTCTACTCCTGGTGCGAGAGCGTCTGGTAGGAGTGGCTTCAGTGTCGGTGTCTTGGAAGCCAAGGGTGCTCACGTCCATCCTCAAGGCGTTAAGCTCTGACAGGGCCTCATCTAACCTCTCATTCATGTTGCGCTAACCAGTCAAGATCTGAGCATTTTGGGCGCACAGAGACTCAAATTGCTCGGCTTGCCTCCTTTCAAGCGCCGCATTCATTTGGTTTTACATGTGGAGGGCGCGGAGGATGTCTTCAAGATTAATAGGAGGAGGTGCAGATGAGGATCCTGGAATGTCGTGGATTGGAGGAGCACTATCCAACTCTTCGTGTATTTCGTCTGCGGCAGCTGCAGGTTGGTCTTCATGGGTAGGTGCACGCTCTGCGGGAATTTCAGGATCGAACAACCAGTTTACTCGGTTACTTGGATCGATTCGGTCCCTGTTCGGCAAAATGATATTCTGATAGACAGTGTTCCTGATTACAGGGTGCAATCTGCCGTCTTCCCGCTCGTAGATGAGGTGTGCGGCTTTGCAGTGATCCATAGTTAGCAAAGCCGGTGCCATAGAAGGCAAGGTTGCGAGAGCAGCACCGTAGTTCAGACCAATGGCAAGTGAAGTAACCAGCTCTCCAAAATAAAATGGTTTTCCACCTCTAGCACAAATAGAGTGGATGTGAGCAAGAAGGAACGGGGCGGCATTGATCTTTTGCCCAGTGAACGCGCAATGTAAAAAGAAGAGCTCCTTGGAGTTGAGCTTATGGTTGTTGTCGCGGGTGAAGATTGTGTTGCTAAGGATGCGATGGAAGTAGCGGATGGCCAGATTGTGAATGTGGGTGGCATTCAGGTGGTCGTAGGATCTGGCACAGATATTCGTCAAACTGTGCCATAAGTTGAAAGCCTCCTCACCAAAATTATCCGACACCCGGAGATGAGCACCTTCGTCCGAAAAAAAGCCTAGAAGTCTCGCGATGTCGGATTGAGGCAACTCGTGCTCAACGCCAAACATGCGGAATTTTTCCAGGCCTGACAGTTGGTTTGTGACACCTGGCGGAGTGAGGTAAACAAATGAACTCAAGAGTAAGAGTTTCGTAGATCGGTCTTGGTTCGCGGCACAGGTTCCACAAATCCACACTTTGCAATAATCGGCGGACACTGTTAAGCAGTCCCAAACTCCTCAGGCAGTCGATATCAACGTACCGTGTGGGTTAGAGACCTCGACGTTGGAATTTCTGAAACTTTTCCCGTTGATTCTCTCCCTGTTCGCCGATTCTGAAATTGAGGGCTGGAGGGTGTGGGTTGTTTGCCATGGTGTAGGAAGATTAGGATTTTGGAATATGAAATTGGGATGCTGTGTGGACGGTAATTTGGTGTTGGAAGTTTAGAAGTTAGAAGAAAAATGGAGTGAGTGGGTAGTTTTTCGTGTGATGTGGTAACAATGGAGGAAGTGGGTTTATGAAGGGGATGGTTGAAAGCTGGAACGGTTCTCTGTAATAGCCGTTCTGATACACTGTTTGTGTGACGGTTGTCACGAGGGTGTGACGATCGTCATGAGGCAAAAAGGCGTGTTACGCTCGTCACAAGGGTGTGACGGTCGTGACACGTTCATCGTCATAAATAAGGTGACCGTTACAGGACCGTTGGGGGTGTTTATTTTTATATTTTATTATTTTCTTGGTAATAAGGTTTGAAGTATATTTTTTTTTTAATTTTTGAAATATTTTAATTAATAAGAGTTTTAAATATAGAGGTGATCTAATAATTTAAAGTTTGTAATATTTGTTACGAGTATATAACGAAATAGGAATACTGCATATAAACATAGACCGTAAATAAAAGGAATAAACAGTAAGCTGGAAATGAAAAGAAATGATAATTAAAATTTAAATAATTGAATAAATTCATAAGAAATTGTTTCAAAATAACTAGGAATAAAAAATGATAATGCTGAAATAATAACTAAAATCCCTCCCACACTAAAACTAAACAGTGTCCCCACTGTATGTACAAATGCGAGAGAGAAGAAAATGAATAACAATGGCAACTCTAGCCACGGGGAGGCGGAAACATATGCTGATGCATGTAGTCCAGCTGATCGGTCACCAAATCCATGAAGGTTATGAAGTCCACCCGGAGAGATGTCAGCTCGCCCCGCATGTCAGTAATTGCTTCATGCAAGGAGTGCAGGGTAACAGTAGGTGGAGGTGGTGTAGTCTCAGGAGCCTGGGTCACGGTCTCAGCGGAAGTAGCCTGCTGTTCCCAAGGATCAGGGAACTCATGGTATCCTGGCGGTGTGGCAGGATCTTCATCAGTATGAGTAGTGTTTGGAACCTCATAAATGTCAACCGTAGATGGTGAGGAGGGCGGTGAAGCAGGATGGTGAAGGTCAAACAGCCAGTTATCTCGGTTGTGCACACTGGTGATAGGGTCCGGAAGCTTAAAGTGGTGGACGATCTGATGATTAACTAACAGGTCAAATTGATATGGTCCAAGGTTCCCGATCATGCTGGTATTGAAACAGAAGGCAATGTCCATCGACTTTATTCCACAAAGTGGAGCTGATCCGAGCATAGGCCGGCGGAGTCCAATTGCATTTGATAGCATGGTAACTAACCCACCCAACAAGATCGGTTCATTTGGAGTCTGGATGATACGCTCCATATTAGCGAGCATATAAGCTGCACCGTTCACCGGACGGCTCTGGGATGCACAATACATAATAAATAGCTCATCGCAGGATACATATGTAACATTCTGCTGTTTGCCAAAGATGTTGTGGGCGATGATCTTGTGGAAATACCTGATAGCCGGGTTATGGATGCATTCAGAGTAAAGATCAGACGGCTCAGGATGGTTATTACCAGCAATGCTTCCCCAGAAATAATCAAGATCAGATTCAGGCAAGAGGTTCTCCTGGGTCATAATGATAACATCAGGACCAAAAGGGAACCCAAGCAGCTGGCTAAACTCCCGTAGGTTATAAGTGTAATCCATGTTAAACATCCTGAATGTGATCAACCCACGGTTGAATCCCATCCCATGATTTGGAATGAAGCTCAGGGTGCTTAGGAACTCAAGAGTCAGCTTTTTGTAGGTACAGAACTGTCTTCGGATAGGAGCAGTGTCCCAGCCAATCTGATGCAGCAAGTACATGACACTCTCATGAATGCCAAGGGCGGTCATAGCATGATCATCTGCGTAGATAGTAGGGCACATCTCCCGTTCACCCAGGTCCACAAATCGTCTTCTTTGGCGTCTGCTTCTTAATTTGACGTTCATGAAGTTTACACAATCCATAGCGCTAAATATGAAAGCAAAATAATTACCCCCATGAAAATGTTTGATAAATGTTTGAAAAAAAGAGAAATTAAGTAAGTATTTTCGGGTTAAGAATTTGCCAAAGTTAAATTAAAAAGAAAAAGAAAGATTAAAGAGAAAAATAAAAACAGAAGAAAAATAGAAAGGAGTAAGAGATGCAATCATGAAAATGTTTTAAAGATTAAGAAAAAGAAAAGAAAAATAAAAGCATGTTAAAGAAAAAAAAATAATTAAAGTAAAACATGGGTTGCCTCCCACGAAGCGCCTTTATTTTATGTCGTCGGCTCGACAGTTAATACCTATTCAGTTAGGTATTTGGGGTAGGCGGCTCACTTAACTGAAGATAAGCCGAATGGTCGATATTTCCGACGTTAAAGTAGTGCTTTAGGCGCTGGACATTAACTATGAATGGTTCAATAGAACTGCCTTTAATTTCTATCGCACCGCTTGGGAAAACTTTGTTAATTTGGAACGGTCCGGACCATCTGGAATGTAATTTTCCCGGGAAAAGTTTCAGTCTAGAGTTGAATAGGAGAACAATGTCTCCTTCCTTAAAGTCTTTCCGCGAGATACGCTTATCGTGCCATTTTTTTGTTCGTTCTTTATACATTTTAGCATTTTCATAAGCGTCTAAACGCAATTCTTCTAATTCATGGATATCTAACACTCGTTTCTCGCCAGCACTCTTATAATTTAAGTTAAGGGTTTTTATGGCCCAATAAGCTTTATGCTCTAATTCTACTGGAAAATGACATGATTTTCCATAAACTAACTTGAACGGCGTTGTTCCGATAGGGGTTTTAAAAGTTGTCTGATATGCCCAAAGAGCATCGTTTAGCTTGGAGGACCAGTCTTTTCTGGATGAAGTTACGGTTTTCTCAAGGATTTGTTTTATCTCCCTATTTGACACTTCCACTTGTCCGCTCGTTTGAGGATGGTATGGTGTGGCTATGCGATGTTTAACGCCATATTTGGAAAGTAACTTTTTGAAGATTCTAGAGATAAAATGGGAGCCACCATCGCTGATCACTAGTCTTGGTACACCGAATCGTGGGAAGATAATATTCTTGAATAGTTTTAGTACCACATGTGTATCGTTTGTGGGTGCGGCGATGGCTTCAATCCATTTGGATACGTAGTCGACGGCTACCAAAATGTATTTATTTCCAAAAGATGCGGGGAAAGGTCCCATGAAATCAATTCCCCGTACATCGAAAATCTCTACTTCGAGGATTCCTTTTTGCGGCATTTCGTCGTGTCTAGATATATTTCCCGTGCGTTGGCATCTATCGCAGTTCATAATTGCTACGTGGACGTCTTTCCATAAGGTAGGCCAAAAGAAGCCAGCTTGAAGTATTTTTGCACAGGTTTTTGACGTACTAGCGTGTCCACCATAAGGGGCGGAATGGCAATGGGAAATGACGTCGTCTATTTCATCGTTAGAGACGCAGCGACGGTAGATACCATCGGCGCCTCTTTTAAAGAGTAATGGTTCATCCCAAAATTAGTGTTTAAGATCATGGAAAAATTTCTTCCGCTGTTGGTACGTCAAATCGGGTGGTAAAACACCGGCAGCTAAATAGTTGACGAAGTCAGCGTACCATGGGAGTGTGGTGTTAGTACAAATGGATTTTACTACCGCAGTTGTTAAAGGTTCATTATATTGATCTAAACTGTCGGTAGGGTTTATCTCTAGCTCAGCAACAAGGCGTTCATAAGGGAAGTCTTCGTTTATGGGAACACTCTCGGTTTGGATTCCATCTAATCTCGATAAATGGTCAGCTACCACGTTTTCAGTTCCTC
This sequence comes from Vicia faba, assembly GCA_948472305.1. NCBI lineage: Eukaryota > Viridiplantae > Streptophyta > Magnoliopsida > Fabales > Fabaceae > Vicia > Vicia faba. The sequence goes on from OX451735.1 coordinate 223,760,350, forward strand.
TCTTGTCTTTTATTTCTAAATCAAACTCTTGTACGAGTAAGATCCATCTGAGTAGTCGTGGTTTGGCGTCTTTCTTGCTTAGTAAGTATCAGATCGCAGCATGATCCGTATAAATAATGATCTTAGCGCCTACTAAGTAGGAATGAAATTTATCCAACGCGAATACCACAGCTAAGAGTTCCTTCTCCGTAGTGGCGTAATTCATTTATGCAGGGTCGATTGTTCTGCTTGCATAGTAGATAGCGTGAAGCTTCCTTTCTTTGCGTTGTCCTAGGACTGCGCCTACAGCATAATCGCTCGCATCACACATTATTTCAAATGGTAAATTCAATCAGGAGGTTGCATAATAGGTGTTGAGATTAACTCCTCTTTAAGTGTCTCGAATGCGTTCAAGCATTTATCGTCGAAAATAAATTCAGCCTCTTTCATTAATAATTCGGTTAGTGGCTTGGTGATTTTAGAGAAATCTTTTATAAAACGTCGGTAAAAACCCGCGTGTCCTAGAAAGCTTCTTATTTCTCTAACTGTTTTGGGTGGTTGAAGGTTTTTGATAATTTCGATCTTTGCTTTGTCGACTTCAATCCCTCTGTTTGATACAATGTAACCCAACACAATTCCTTGTCTCACCATGAAGTGACATTTTTCCCAGTTGAGCACTAGGTTGACATTGACACAGCGTTTCAGTACTAATTCAAGATTTGTTAAACATCCGTCGAAACTCTCTCCACAGACAGAGAAATCGTCCATGAATACTTCCATGATTCCATCTAAAAAATCTGCGAAGATCGCCATCATGCATCGTTGGAAAGTTGTAGGTGTGTTACATAGTCCAAATGAAATTCTTCGGTATGCAAAGGTACCATAGGGACATGTGAACATGGTTTTCTCTTGATCATCAGGATGAATGGGAATTTGAAAGAATCCTGAGTATCCGTCAAGGTAGCAGAAATGGGAATGTTTTGCCAAACGCTCGAGCATTTGATCAATGAATGGTAATGGGAAATGGTCTTTGCGTGTAGCTTTGTTTAATTTTCTATAATCAATACACATTCTCCATCCTGTTTGCGTACGTTGTGCTACCAATTCGCCTTTTGTGTTCGTTATAACCGTAACACCTCCTTTCTTAGGCACCACATGAACTGGACTGACCCAGTTGCTATATGATATTGGGTATATGATGCCTGCTTCTAGTAATTTCTGCACTTCCTTCTTAACGACTTCACTTAGGATAGGTTTTATTCGTCTTTGATGTTCTCTAGAAGTCTTGCAGTCCTCCTCTAGCATAATGCGGTGCATACAGAGAGAAGGGCTTATTCCTTTGAGATCTGAGATATTATAGCCCAATGCGGCTGGATATTTCCTTAACACATTAAGAAGTTTTTTGGTTTCGATCTCTCCTAATTTGGCATTGATTATAACTGGTCGTTCGAGTTCTTTATCTAAGAATTCATACCTAAGATCTTCAGGTAATGTTTTAAGTTCTATACCAGGTTTCTTATTAGATGGGGCAGGATTGGGTGTTAAGGCTAAACATTCACTTATGTTGGCATCTAAGTGTTCTTGTTTCCAGTCTTTGTTCTTGAGGATAGTTGGTGTCTGGATTTTCAACATCTCAGAATAGGTGTCCTCTTGGCATTCAAGTTCTTTGACACATTCATCAATAATATCTAGGAGACAACATGAGTCATCTATAGCAGGGGCTTTAAAGAATTGGGAAAGAATGAATTCTACTTTTTCTTCTCCTACCTCAAAGGTAAGTTTTCCTTTCTTAACGTCTATGATGGCTCCTGCAGTAGCTAAAAATGGTCTTCCTAGTATGATGGGAATGTTTGAATCTTCCTTGATGTCCATTATTATGAAGTCAATCGGTATGTAAAATTGTCCTATTTGGACAGGAATGTTTTCTAGCATACCAACAGGAAATTTGACTGACCTGTCGGCTAGTTGTAGGGACATCTTGGTAGGTCTCATGTTGCCTAATTTGAGCTTCTCGCAAATAGATAAGGGCATTAGACTGACACTGGCTCCTAAATCGCATAGAGCTTTGTCTATGACAGATTTTCCAATTACACATGGTATGGAGAAACTACCAGGATCTTTTAGCTTTGGAGGCATGTTATTTTGAATTATGGCGCTACATTCGTCAGTTAGCATAACGATTTCGTTCTCAATGATTTTTTTCTTATTAGCCAATATTTCTTTTAGGAATTTAGCATATGACGGCATTTGGGTTATAGCTTCTGTAAACGGAATAGTGACGTTTAATTGTTTCAGAAGTTCTACAAATTTCTTGAATTGTCCCTCATTCTTGGATTTTGCAAGTCTTTGGGGGTATGGAATTGGTGGTTTATATGGTGGTGGAGGCACATAAGGTTTTTCTGAAGCCTCTCTGTTCTCATTCGCGTCTTCCTCTACATTTTCAGATTGATCTTTCGACTTCTCCATTTCTTTTTCGGGCTTTTGATACATGGTCGGGTTTTAGAGTCTAGGATCTACCGATCCATCAAGGGCTGTCCCACTTCGTAATGTGATAGCATTTGCATGTCCTTTAGGATTGGGCTGTGGCTGTCCAGGAAATGTACCAACAGGTGTGGCAGAACTAGCTTGGTGTTGTGCTACTTGGGAGATTTGGGTTTCTAACATTTTGTTGTGAGTTGCTAGGGCATCTACCTTGTTTGCTAATAGCTTCAATTGTTCATCGGTGTGAACGTTTTGATTGAGGAATTCTTTGTTTTGTTGGGCTTGATTAGCGAAATTTTCCATTAGGATTTCAAGGTTAGATTTCTTAGGAATGTTAGGAACATTAACATCGGGTTTTTGATACCCTGGAGGTACAGAAGGTGCTTGGCCAGGTGCATATAAAGCGTTATTGCTCTTGTACGAGAAGTTAGGATGGTTCTTCCAACCAGGATTATAGGTATTGGCATAAGGATTTCCTTGAGCGTAATTTACCTGATCAGCTGATATTCCTGCTAAGATTTAACATTTGGTTCCAACATGACCAGGAACTCCACAAACTTCGCAGCTTGGGGTAACTGCAGCCACGGTGGCTGCAGGAGGCAAGGTCAAGCTTTCTATCTTTTGGGTAAGAGAATCTACCTTAGCATTAACTTTATCCAGGCTACTAACCTCGTACATCCCGCCTTTGGCTTGAGTTTTCTCCACAGATGTTCTTTCTCCTCCCCACTGATAGTGGTTTTGAGCCATGTTTTCAATGAGTTGGTTAGCTTCGTCATAAGGCTTGTCCATCAGTGTACCACCTGCGGCGACATCTATAGAGAGTCTTGTGTTGTACAAGAGTCCATTATAAAACGTGTGGATTATCAGCCATTTTTCTAATCCGTGATGTGGGCACATTCGCATCATATCTTTGTAGCGCTCCCATGCATCGAATAGCGATTCAGTATCCTTCTGCCTAAATCCGTTGATTTGGGCTCTTAGTGCAGCGGTCTTGCTTGGGGGAAAGTTTCGTGCCAAGAATACAATCTTCAGTCCTTCCCACGTAGTGACGGAATTTGATGGCAAGGATTGCAACCAAGCCCAAGCTCTATCTCTTAGTGAGAAAGGGAAAATACGTAATCTTATCGCATCTTTACTAACACCGTTCGCTATAACTGTGTCGGAAAATTGAACGAATTTTGTAAGATGTTCATTCGGATCCTCAGAAGGATCTCCAGAGAATTGGCGTTGTTGGATAGCTGATATCAATGACGGTTTCAACTCGAAATCGTTTCGTTTTATTGCTGGAGCAGCAATGCTGTTATGGGGTTCTTGTTGTGATGGAGCTGTGTACTCCTTCAGTGGACGGGTCCTTTGTTCTTCGGCCATGTCTAATTCTGGATTGGTTTCGGTTTCAGAGGAAGAATTAGAATCTGTTTCAGAATCAATCTCGATTTTGGGTTTAGGTAAAGGAATAGCGTGATTTAAACAGTAATCCCTGACTGCACGTCTTACGGAAAGAATGCGTTCAGGTTCGTCCTTCAATTTGTCAAGTGGTTCGCCTTGTGAGCGAGTCCTTGGCATACAAATCGAAAAAGGGTATCTGTTGCTTAGTCTAAACGCGCAACAGAAGAATCGTAATTAATTGACTACCAGTCCCCAGCAACGGCGCCAAAAACTTGATCGGGACTTTATGAGTCTGTCGGGATACTAACTGCAAGTATACAGTTCAGTCGTTCTAGTTTTAAAAGATTATCGAACCCACAGAGACTGAGGATCAATCGCATACGATCTAATGCTACAGTTTGTCTAACTAAGCGATGAATATTCGATTTTTGGGGAAAATAGTTTAATTAAAAATAATAGTACTAGTTATACCGGTATGTGATAATCGGACTTAGGGAATTCGGTGAATCGCTTGGCCTATAAAGTATTTCGGTAAAAGCTAATTGTTTAAAAACCTGAGACATACACTCTCGTGTTTATGAAATAAGTCATGCTACTAAACTTAGTGGATGCACTTTAAATTTAATAACACTTTTTGAAAACAATTTGAGTTTAATTAATTTATTAAAACACTCTCGTGTATTTAAAAATCAATGCTTCGTAACCACTATCTGGGTTGAACCCCAGCTCTCGCATGCAGGTTCTTGCCTTAATTAATTTCCCACTCTCGTGGCAAAATCGTGTTAATTAACCTCTCACTCTCGTGACAAGGATAGTTAAATTAATCTTGGAAATTGGAAACCAGAAATTGTTTTATAAATATTTTTGGCCAAGGTATCACTGAATTCTTTCAGTTCTTACGGTCACATACCGGTATTAATAATTTAGCCATACATAATTAGCTTAACAACAATATAGTTCAAAATATAATTCATATCAACAATTGGCATAATATAAAAACTGAATGAATAATAATTGCAATATAAAACCTGGAATCAAAGTTGCTATGGTAATCTTGAAGTATTACAATAATCCAATCTTCGAGCTTGATTTGCAGTAAATAATTCGTGTTACTTCTTGAAAGAAGAATTAACACTTAAAACTAAAAACTAAGACTTTGAATGAAAATTACAGGAACGTGAAAACAATATTCCAAAACAAGGAAAATGGAAAATAACTGCAAAAGAAAATAATATTTTTTCTCAGGAAATTTCTTCGACCCTTGAACTATGCACTGGTACACATATATATAGCATAGGAAAATCAGCAGTTAAGAATTCTTGATGAAGTCTTCAATGGAGAAAATATAGGAGCACTAATAGTGGTGGCAGGAAAATAGGAGACTCAGCAGAAAAAGGGAGAACGAGTCTGCCCTTAATGCCTACATCTCAATCCATGTATAACGTCCACCTTCACGCGCGTGACGGTCGTCACAGGTGGGTGACGGTCGTAACGCGCTGAAGTAGTGCATTACGCTCGTCAGTGGTGTGTGACGAGCGTTTCTTCATGTTGGGGGGTGTTACGCCCATCACTGTTCCAAAAATCTAAACTTTGTATTTTTTTTATTCTTTTTCTCTTTGTTTATTGTCTAGCCTTCTTCATGTTGTTCTTTTCCATCGGTTTGAGTTGACAAATGTTATACCTGTAAAAAGACAAATAATCTCGGAATAATCGGGGGTTAGACGACTTAATGAAATATAAAATCGGTAAAAAGCATGGTAATTATATGATATGTTTTCTCGTTATCAGTACTCAATTGGAATATTGGAGAATGTGGCCATAAGGATTGGGTAGTTATTTATACCCACCAATATTGTGATCACATAGATGGAGAAAGATTCTCATATCCCTAATATTTTAGGTAGACTTTTCCTAGACATAATTGATGTTATAATAAACATAAAATAAGGAAATATCAACATTAAAGTAGGTGTGAGTATATTGAGTTTTTTCTTGTCAAATTAATGAAAAATACTTCCTTTAAAGACTCTTATTTTAGTCTTAACACAGCTGATCAAGATGTCAAAGAGAAAAGTTTTACAAACCCGGAAGTTGAAAATAAAGAAGCTAAGGCCTATGCCAACCTATCAAATAAAAATCTTACCCTCTAATTTATAGTGCTAGCACATAGGTTAGCCCCAAAAGTGAACAAAAATAAACATCCACCACCAGAACTCAGATAGGAACCCCTCATAAAAGAAAGAAAGAAAAAGGGTAAATAGTCTGAAAAATGGTTGTATATGTTCAAAATGAGCCATAAAGTTGTTGAACATAATATTAAGGATTTCAATTTGAATGAAGCACCATCTTGGTCATGAGGGTCAAACGGTCAGGCTAATGACCTTAAAGAAGTGATGTATGGTAGAAAAGCCATAAAATTGTATGTTTTATGTTGCTTTTGTGTTTATTTATTTTTTTGCAGGAATATAAATAAAGTTACACAAAGAGCACTGCCATCTCCTACTAAGAAATACTAGTTAATAAATGCTAATCAGGAGTGGGGTAAATCATAGAAGTGTAGCAACATAGTCCATTCATTTTCCACTGCCTTTTCCATAAAACATTGTTAACTTTCTCTCTCTCTCCATTTTCTTTTACTTTTAACATTGGGGACAATGTCAGGTTAAAGTATTGGGCTATACTTATATTCTTTTTAGTGTAATTGTTTGCTTATTTGTTTTATTTTGTCTATTTTATCACATGGCGCTGTGAAAATCTACTTATGTTGATAAAAATTAAAACAAAAAAATTTGGTCTGGTGCATTGTGTGAGAAAGCAGATAGTCTATGAGACGTAGGGCCTAGGTTTAAGGAATTTGAAAAAAATTTAACTATTAATCTTATTATAATACCTAGAGTCTCCAAATTATATTTTAATTTAACCTATTTTGGCTTGTAGGCTTAGTTACTTTACCATCATTTTCTGAAAATTTATAATTTGTTGGTCAAGAGCATAATATAATATTTGTAATTTTTATGTTGATAGAGCTAAGTATAGAAAAAATAATGAAAATGAGAAATAAATATGAATAAAGGCAATAAAAGGCAATTGCACTTACTAAGTTGGGTAATCCACACCCGATTATTCAGCTCAAAGGTGAGTTGATCCACACATGCCTAAAAATGTGTGAATAAAGGATACTTTAATCGGAGTAAGTAAGATAAACCTTAATCGGTTGTTTTTTGCAAAAGTTATACGAATCCAAAGTAAAAGTAAAAATCTTGTTCAACTCTGGAAAGGACAAATGATGAGTTATTAAAGAATATAAAATTTCCTTAAAAATGATCATATTTGTTGAAGGAAAGGTGATAGCTACGTAGGCTTATAGTCAAAACTATGGTGAAATTTTTTTCTTGAAGGTATGCATTAGAATGCGTTTTTATAATAACTTTGAGTTAAATCTAGTATTGAACAATCTAAACCAAGGCTAAGATATCAATTGGATTAAAAGCAAGTATCATAGATGTATCTTTTGAATTTTCTCGAAAGAAATATGCTTAGTCCTAAATTTTTCTATCTTAGTCAAATTGCATAAGGACAAATAATGATCCATGTATGAGGGGATTTGATCAATAGCATTTTGACTGTTTTTAGTGTGTTTTGTTTGCAATTATTAAGTAGTGGATCTTTACTGTCGTTCCCTTTTATGCTTTCTTGTGTTTTTTCTTAGCATTTTAGGTGAAAAATGACAAACGACTGAAAAATGAGAACCAGGAGGGATCAAATGCACAAAGACCATTGAAGAGAGGAGTCTTTGTTAGTGTGTGAGTGTTGTACACCAAAAATTTCCATCTATTTTCTCAAGACATTTCACAAGAGATCTTCAATGCTCAAGGATTCTCAAGGAATTGATCAAACAAAATCACCTCCGAAACACTAAGGCTGCAAAACTTGGGTTTTGACTAAGAACGACTGATCATTGACTTTTGACCTAATACATGACCTAATGGTT